>JBAMCD010000094.1:0-722920 GCA_037075365.1 Drosophila emarginata | reverse complement strand
GAATATACTGCGTTATTTTTGAAAATGTGTAAAAGAAAATTCTTTGAAATCAAAAAAAAACAATGTATCCAATGTATTTTCCAGAGCTGGGAAGAACTTTAAACCGATTTTCCCACAACTTTCTTTGTAAAGTGTAGAAATTACTCGATATCTTCAGAACCTTATCTGCTTCATTAACTTTAAGGTTCGGACTTCAACCAATCTTCTTTGCTGTTTCATTGTGTTTTAGGCCAATAAAGATTGTGATTTGACCTTTTTAAAAATCGGTTATAGATTTTCCGCGACCCATTTGGTTGAATTGAAATTTTAGTTGCCCGAAAACATTTTTTCTTTTCAATTACGCAGTCATTAAAAAAGTTTACCTGTATCAACACACTCACGGCACCAATACATACAACAGAGTACCACTAATGTTTCTAGACTCTTAAAAATTTCTATGGAAATATATTTTACGGTCTTGATAAAAATGAAAAACCATTCTCTAATTGAGCTATGCAATTTGTTATTTGGAAGGCACAGCAAAGAATCCTGAATTCAAAATTCAAATATCACCGTTTCTTTTGTCTGTAATAAATTAACCGCCGCTATATTAACAGACATTGCAAATTCTGGAATTATAGTTGAAAGAAATCAATTAAGAAACTGATTGTTATATTTTCAAACTTAAAAAAAATGCGGTAACAACTAGACTTAATACAGCTATATATGTACATATAAATATATAAATACATTTATGTATTTAAATAATAAAAATAATTACATATAAAATATATTTATGTAGGTATATACTAAAATGGGTACAGAAACAAACACGAAGCGCATAATTGATTACTATACATACATATATGTAGCTTTATATGCATTGATTACATGATATATGACATACATATAGCTTTAGAAAATGACTGCAAAAACGAATAAATTCAAACTTTAAAGACTATTCCATATTCTAAAGCAAAGGAAAATAAAATATTCGATACAATCTTTTAGAGATGAGATTTTTGGAACAAGACACGTGCGTGAAATAGAAAATTTGCGATCGAACACGGAATCACAAGTTTCCTTTGTTCGTGTCCAGAAATACATACATACATGCATGATAGTGGCCCTTTTTCTAGCCCACAAATTATTTAAAGCAGTTAAAAAAAGGTTTAATCAATTTTGTTGTTCCTTTTGATGGTAAATACATTCATACATACTATATATTTCAGATACCAAAGGAAATTTTCGTTAATTAATGAAGTTAAATTTATTAACTTATTTAGTCATAAAACTGAATGATGAATGAATCGCCTATTCGATGACGTTATATCTGTCTGTCTACTATTTTAACGCTATCTGTTTTTGAAACTCGGTATTAAGGTTTTTCATTCATCAAGACTATATTGCTGCCGATCGCAGCAAAATAAAGTTTTTGGTCCCGAATCCATATTTTCAATAAAATAACAATCAAGCACTTCTACACCAAATTTCGTTCCCTTGGGAATAACCAAAATAAAATTCTTGAAAGGACAAATTCTTTGTTGGTTCTATATGTAAAGCAATCTTGAATTATTTTTTGTAGCTATATAACTACCTTAATTAAACAAATATACTTTAAAAAAAATAAATCAAAGAAAAACAACCAATTTCCTAACCATTTCCCCACTTTCTTTTAATGTGAAATTACTCGAAATCTTCAGAACCTTATCTGCTTCATTACCTTTAAGGTTCGGACTTCAACCAATCTTCTTTGCTGTTTCATAGTGTTTTAGGCCAATAAAGATTGTGATTTGACCTTTTTAAAAATCGGTTATAGATTTTCCGCGACCCATTTGGTTGAATTGAAATTTTAGTTGCCCGAAAACATTTTTTCTTTTCAATTACGCAGTCATTAAAAAAGTTTACCTGTATCAACACACTCACGGCACCAATACATACAACAGAGTACCACTAATGTTTCTAGACTCTTAAAAATTTCTATGGAAATATATTTTACGGTCTTGATAAAAATGAAAAGCCATTCTCTAATTGAGCTATGCAATTTGTTATTTGGAAGGCACAGCAAAGAATCCTGAATTCAAAATTCAAATATCACCGTTTCTTTTGTCTGTAATAAATTAACCGCCGCTATATTAACAGACATTGCAAATTCTGGAATTATAGTTGAATGAAATCAATTAAGAAACTGATTGTTATATTTTCAAACTTAAAAAAAATTGCGGTAACAACTAGACTTAATACAGCTATATATGTACATATAAATATATAAATACATTTATGTATTTAAATAATAAAAATAATTACATATAAAATATATTTATGTAGGTATATACTAAAATGTGTACAGAAACAAACACGAAGCGCATAATTGATTACTATACATATACATATGTAGCTTTATATGCATTGATTAAATGATATATGACATACATATAGCTTTAGAAAATGACTGCAAAAACGAATAAATTCAAACTTTAAAGACTATTCCATATTCTAAAGCAAAGGAAAATAAAATATTCGATACAATCTTTTACAGATGAGATTTTTTAGAACAAGACACGTGCATGAAATAGAAAATTTGCGAACGAACACGGAATCATAAGTTTCCTTTGTTCGTGTCCAGAAATACATACATGCATGATAGTGGCCCTTTTTCTAGCCCACAAATTATTTAAAGCAGTTAAAAAAAGGTTTAATCAATTTTGTTGTTCCTTTTGATGATAAATACATTCATACATACTATATATTTCAGATATCAAAGGAAATTTTCGTTAATAAATGAAGTTAAATTTATTAACTTATTTAGTCATAAAACTGAATGATGAATGAATCGCCAATTCGATGACGTTATATCCGTCTGTCTACTATTTTAACGCTCTCTGTTTTTGAAACTCGGTATTAAGGTTTTTCATTCATCAAGACTATGTATATTGCTGCTGATCGCAGCAAAATAAAGTTTTTGGTCCCGAAACCATACTTTCAATAAAATAACAATCAAGCACTTCTACACCAAATTTCGTTCCCTTGGGAATGACCAAAATAAAATTCTTGAAAGGACAAATTCTTTGTTGGTTCTATATGTAAAGCAATCTTGAATTATTTTTTGTAGCTATATACTATACCACAATTCGGTTTTTGAGAGTGCAATTGCGCTTGATGTATGTTTGAATAATGTTAATACGTATATGCTGAGATAGCAGCGACCCCGTGGTGTGGGGGATAAGGGTGTCCAACAATGATACCCATTTTTATTCCCTTGCAGACGGTTTACGTAATTGCTTTTCCTAGAAAATGTTGAAATTTTTTGAAGAATACGATCCGAAAACAAATTTTTTAAGAATATACTGCGTTATTTTTGAAAATGTGTAAAGAAAATTCTTTGAAATCAAAGAAAAACAATGTATCCAATGTATTTTCCAGAGCTGGGAAGAACTTTAAACCGATTTTCCCACAACTTTCTTTGTAAAGTGTAGAAATTACTCGATATCTTCAGAACCTTATCTGCTTCATTACCTTTAAGGTTCGGACTTCAACCAATCTTCTTTGCTGTTTCATAGTGTTTTAGGCCAATAAAGATTGTGATTTGACCTTTTTAAAAATCGGTTATAGATTTTCCGCGACCCATTTGGTTGAATTGAAATTTTAGTTGCCCGAAAACATTTTTTCTTTTCAATTACGCAGTCATTAAAAAAGTTTACCTGTATCAACACACTCACGGCACCAATACATACAACAGAGTACCACTAATGTTTCTAGACTCTTAAAAATTTCTATGGAAATATATTTTACGGTCTTGATAAAAATGAAAATTCATTCTCTAATTGAGCTATGCAATTTGTTATTTGGAAGGGTTTTTAGTTTGTAAAGACTTACTCTCTATCCAGTAAACCGATCACTTGTAGGGCTTTACGTCAGTGGTAATAGAACCTATGTATGTTTGACTTTAATGCGACATAATACTATTGGTATCTCAAACTTTTGCAATATGATGTGAAAAAATACTTAAACCTACATAGCATTTTTACGTTGCTTTAATAGTATAATAAGTAGTTGTACTCGATTTCAACTTGCACTTTTGGTTTCGTGAGGTTAGCCACAAATATCAGGTTCCTATGAACATATACAGTGAAGGAGTGTGTGGCAATGGATTGGGCTTTTAAATTTTTGTGTTCACTTGGAAAAGAACAGATAAGATGAGACATTTAAAGCATTTTATTTTCTCAATTTTTTATTTACTAGTAATGTCGACTGTGAAAAGCATGTATTAATTTTATTTCAACCTAATATTCAAGATTAATATAAAAAGAAATGTTTCTTCTAATTAAGAAATGCAGTTTTTTTTTCCTAGCTTATCTTAAATTGTACTATTTTTTCAAGTTTACACAAGCACAGCAAAGAATCCTGAATTCAAAATTCAAATATCACCGTTTCTTTTGTCTGTAATAAATTAACCGCCGCTATATTAACAGACATTGCAAATTCTGGAATTATAGTTGAATGAAATCAATTAAGAAACTGATTGTTATATTTTCAAACTTAAAAAAAAATGCGGTAACAACTAGACTTAATACAGCTATATATGTACATATAAATATATAAATACATTTATGTATTTAAATAATAAAAATAATTACATATAAAATATATTTATGTAGGTATATAGTCATAAAATGTGTACAGAAACAAACACGAAGCGCATAATTGATTACTATACATATATGTATGTAGCTTTATATGCATTGATTAAATGATATATGACATACATATAGCTTTAGAAAATGACTGCAAAAACGAATAAATTCAAACTTTAAAGACTATTCCATATTCTAAAGCAAAGGAAAATAAAATATTCGATACAATCTTTTACAGATGAGATTTTTTGGAACAAGACACGTGCATGAAATAGAAAATTTGCGAACGAACACGGAATCATAAGTTTCCTTTGTTCGTGTCCAGAAATACATACATACATGCATGATAGTGGCCCTTTTTCTAGCCCACAAATTATTTAAAGCAGTTAAAAAAAGGTTTAATCAATTTTGTTGTTCCTTTTGATGATAAATACATTCATACATACTATATATGTATTTCAGATATCAAAGGAAATTTTCGTTAATAAATGAAGTTAAATTTATTAACTTATTTAGTCATAAAACTGAATGATGAATGAATCGCCAATTCGATGACGTTATATCCGTCTGTCTACTATTTTAACGCTCTCTGTTTTTGAAACTCGGTATTAAGGTTTTTCATTCATCAAGACTATGTATATTGCTGCTGATCGCAGCAAAATAAAGTTTTTGGTCCCGAAACCATACTTTCAATAAAATAACAATCAAGCACTTCTACACCAAATTTCGTTCCCTTGGGAATGACCAAAATAAAATTCTTGAAAGGACAAATTCTTTGTTGGTTCTATATGTAAAGCAATCTTGAATTATTTTTTGTAGCTATATACTATACCACAATTCGGTTTTTGAGAGTGCAATTGCGCTTGATGTATGTTTGAATAATGTTAATACGTATATGCTGAGATAGCAGCGACCCCGTGGTGTGGGGGATAAGGGTGTCCAACAATGATACCCATTTTTATTCCCTTGCAGACGGTTTACGTAATTGCTTTTCCTGGAAAATGTTGAAATTTTTTGAAGAATACGATCCGAAAACAAATTTTTTAAGAATATACTGCGTTATTTTTGAAAATGTGTAAAAGAAAATTCTTTGAAATCAAAAAAAAACAATGTATCCAATGTATTTTCCAGAGCTGGGAAGAACTTTAAACCGATTTTCCCACAACTTTCTTTGTAAAGTGTAGAAATTACTCGAAATCTTCAGAACCTTATCTGCTTCATTAACTTTAAGGTTCGGACTTCAACCAATCTTCTTTGCTGTTTCATTGTGTTTTAGGCCAATAAAGATTGTGATTTGACCTTTTTAAAAATCGGTTATAGATTTTCCGCGACCCATTTGGTTGAATTGAAATTTTAGTTGCCCGAAAACATTTTTTCTTTTCAATTACGCAGTCATTAAAAAAGTTTACCTGTATCAACACACTCACGGCACCAATACATACAACAGAGTACCACTAATGTTTCTAGACTCTTAAAAATTTCTATGGAAATATATTTTACGGTCTTGATAAAAATGAAAAACCATTCTCTAATTGAGCTATGCAATTTGTTATTTGGAAGGCACAGCAAAGAATCCTGAATTCAAAATTCAAATATCACCGTTTCTTTTGTCTGTAATAAATTAACCGCCGCTATATTAACAGACATTGCAAATTCTGGAATTATAGTTGAATGAAATCAATTAAGAAACTGATTGTTATATTTTCAAACTTAAAAAAAAAATGCGGTAACAACTAGACTTAATACAGCTATATATGTACATATAAATATATAAATACATTTATGTATTTAAATAATAAAAATAATTACATATAAAATATATTTATGTAGGTATATACTAAAATGTGTACAGAAACAAACACGAAGCGCATAATTGATTACTATACATATATGTATGTATGTATGTAGCTTTATATGCATTGATTAAATGATATATGACATACATATAGCTTTAGAAAATGACTGCAAAAACGAATAAATTCAAACTTTAAAGACTATTCCATATTCTAAAGCAAAGGAAAATAAAATATTCGATACAATCTTTTACAGATGAGATTTTTTGGAACAAGACACGTGCATGAAATAGAAAATTTGCGAACGAACACGGAATCATAAGTTTCCTTTGTTCGTGTCCAGAAATACATACATGCATGATAGTGGCCCTTTTTCTAGCCCACAAATTATTTAAAGCAGTTAAAAAAAGGTTTAATCAATTTTGTTGTTCCTTTTGATGATAAATACATTCATACATACTATATATTTCAGAT
This sequence comes from Drosophila emarginata, assembly GCA_037075365.1. Classification (NCBI taxonomy): domain Eukaryota; kingdom Metazoa; phylum Arthropoda; class Insecta; order Diptera; family Drosophilidae; genus Drosophila; species Drosophila emarginata. The sequence goes on along the minus strand of JBAMCD010000094.1, from coordinate 716,040 downwards.
ATCAAAGGAAATTTTCGTTAATAAATGAAGTTAAATTTATTAACTTATTTAGTCATAAAACTGAATGATGAATGAATCGCCAATTCGATGACGTTATATCCGTCTGTCTACTATTTTAACGCTCTCTGTTTTTGAAACTCGGTATTAAGGTTTTTCATTCATCAAGACTATGTATATTGCTGCTGATCGCAGCAAAATAAAGTTTTTGGTCCCGAAACCATACTTTCAATAAAATAACAATCAAGCACTTCTACACCAAATTTCGTTCCCTTGGGAATGACCAAAATAAAATTCTTGAAAGGACAAATTCTTTGTTGGTTCTATATGTAAAGCAATCTTGAATTATTTTTTGTAGCTATATACTATACCACAATTCGGTTTTTGAGAGTGCAATTGCGCTTGATGTATGTTTGAATAATGTTAATACGTATATGCTGAGATAGCAGCGACCCCGTGGTGTGGGGGATAAGGGTGTCCAACAATGATACCCATTTTTATTCCCTTGCAGACGGTTTACGTAATTGCTTTTCCTGGAAAATGTTGAAATTTTTTGAAGAATACGATCCGAAAACAAATTTTTTAAGAATATACTGCGTTATTTTTGAAAATGTGTAAAAGAAAATTCTTTGAAATCAAAGAAAAACAATGTATCCAATGTATTTTCCAGAGCTGGGAAGAACTTTAAACCGATTTTCCCACAACTTTCTTTGTAAAGTGTAGAAATTACTCGATATCTTCAGAACCTTATCTGCTTCATTACCTTTAAGGTTCGGACTTCAACCAATCTTCTTTGCTGTTTCATAGTGTTTTAGGCCAATAAAGATTGTGATTTGACCTTTTTAAAAATCGGTTATAGATTTTCCGCGACCCATTTGGTTGAATTGAAATTTTAGTTGCCCGAAAACATTTTTTCTTTTCAATTACGCAGTCATTAAAAAAGTTTACCTGTATCAACACACTCACGGCACCAATACATACAACAGAGTACCACTAATGTTTCTAGACTCTTAAAAATTTCTATGGAAATATATTTTACGGTCTTGATAAAAATGAAAATTCATTCTCTAATTGAGCTATGCAATTTGTTATTTGGAAGGGTTTTTAGTTTGTAAAGACTTACTCTCTATCCAGTAAACCGATCACTTGTAGGGCTTTACGTCAGTGGTAATAGAACCTATGTATGTTTGACTTTAATGCGACATAATACTATTGGTATCTCAAACTTTTGCAATATGATGTGAAAAAATACTTAAACCTACATAGCATTTTTACGTTGCTTTAATAGTATAATAAGTAGTTGTACTCGATTTCAACTTGCACTTTTGGTTTCGTGAGGTTAGCCACAAATATCAGGTTCCTATGAACATATACAGTGAAGGAGTGTGTGGCAATGGATTGGGCTTTTAAATTTTTGTGTTCACTTGGAAAAGAACAGATAAGATGAGACATTTAAAGCATTTTATTTTCTCAATTTTTTATTTACTAGTAATGTCGACTGTGAAAAGCATGTATTAATTTTATTTCAACCTAATATTCAAGATTAATATAAAAAGAAATGTTTCTTCTAATTAAGAAATGCAGTTTTTTTTTCCTAGCTTATCTTAAATTGTACTATTTTTTCAAGTTTACACAAGCACAGCAAAGAATCCTGAATTCAAAATTCAAATATCACCGTTTCTTTTGTCTGTAATAAATTAACCGCCGCTATATTAACAGACATTGCAAATTCTGGAATTATAGTTGAATGAAATCAATTAAGAAACTGATTGTTATATTTTCAAACTTAAAAAAAAATGCGGTAACAACTAGACTTAATACAGCTATATATGTACATATAAATATATAAATACATTTATGTATTTAAATAATAAAAATAATTACATATAAAATATATTTATGTAGGTATTTAGTCATAAAATGTGTACAGAAACAAACACGAAGCGCATAATTGATTACTATACATATATGTATGTAGCTTTATATGCATTGATTAAATGATATATGACATACATATAGCTTTAGAAAATGACTGCAAAAACGAATAAATTCAAACTTTAAAGACTATTCCATATTCTAAAGCAAAGGAAAATAAAATATTCGATACAATCTTTTACAGATGAGATTTTTTGGAACAAGACACGTGCATGAAATAGAAAATTTGCGAACGAACACGGAATCATAAGTTTCCTTTGTTCGTGTCCAGAAATACATACATACATGCATGATAGTGGCCCTTTTTCTAGCCCACAAATTATTTAAAGCAGTTAAAAAAAGGTTTAATCAATTTTGTTGTTCCTTTTGATGATAAATACATTCATACATACTATATATGTATTTCAGATATCAAAGGAAATTTTCGTTAATAAATGAAGTTAAATTTATTAACTTATTTAGTCATAAAACTGAATGATGAATGAATCGCCAATTCGATGACGTTATATCCGTCTGTCTACTATTTTAACGCTCTCTGTTTTTGAAACTCGGTATTAAGGTTTTTCATTCATCAAGACTATGTATATTGCTGCTGATCGCAGCAAAATAAAGTTTTTGGTCCCGAAACCATACTTTCAATAAAATAACAATGACCAAAATAAAATTCTTGAAAGGACAAATTCTTTGTTGGTTCTATATGTAAAGCAATCTTGAATTATTTTTTGTAGCTATATACTATACCACAATTCGGTTTTTGAGAGTGCAATTGCGCTTGATGTATGTTTGAATAATGTTAATACGTATGTATATGCTGAGATAGCAGCGACCCCGTGGTGTGGGGGATAAAGGTGTCCAACAATGATACCCATTTTTATTCCCTTGCAGACGGTTTACGTAATTGCTTTTCCTGGAAAATGTTGAAATTTTTTGAAGAATACGATCCGAAAACAAATTTTTTAAGAATATACTGCGTTATTTTTGAAAATGTGTAAAAGAAAATTCTTTGAAATCAAAAAAAAACAATGTATCCAATGTATTTTCCAGAGCTGGGAAGAACTTTAAACCGATTTTCCCACAACTTTCTTTGTAAAGTGTAGAAATTACTCGAAATCTTCAGAACCTTATCTGCTTCATTAACTTTAAGGTTCGGACTTCAACCAATCTTCTTTGCTGTTTCATTGTGTTTTAGGCCAATAAAGATTGTGATTTGACCTTTTTAAAAATCGGTTATAGATTTTCCGCGACCCATTTGGTTGAATTGAAATTTTAGTTGCCCGAAAACATTTTTTCTTTTCAATTACGCAGTCATTAAAAAAGTTTACATGTATCAACACACTCACGGCACCAATACATACAACAGAGTACCACTAATGTTTCTAGACTCTTAAAAATTTCTATGGAAATATATTTTACGGTCTTGATAAAAATGAAAAACCATTCTCTAATTGAGCTATGCAATTTGTTATTTGGAAGGCACAGCAAAGAATCCTGAATTCAAAATTCAAATATCACCGTTTCTTTTGTCTGTAATAAATTAACCGCCGCTATATTAACAGACATTGCAAATTCTGGAATTATAGTTGAATGAAATCAATTAAGAAACTGATTGTTATATTTTCAAACTTAAAAAAAAAATGCGGTAACAACTAGACTTAATACAGCTATATATGTACATATAAATATATAAATACATTTATGTATTTAAATAATAAAAATAATTACATATAAAATATATTTATGTAGGTATATACTAAAATGTGTACAGAAACAAACACGAAGCGCATAATTGATTACTATACATATATGTATGTATGTATGTAGCTTTATATGCATTGATTAAATGATATATGACATACATATAGCTTTAGAAAATGACTGCAAAAACGAATAAATTCAAACTTTAAAGACTATTCCATATTCTAAAGCAAAGGAAAATAAAATATTCGATACAATCTTTTACAGATGAGATTTTTTGGAACAAGACACGTGCATGAAATAGAAAATTTGCGAACGAACACGGAATCATAAGTTTCCTTTGTTCGTGTCCAGAAATACATACATGCATGATAGTGGCCCTTTTTCTAGCCCACAAATTATTTAAAGCAGTTAAAAAAAGGTTTAATCAATTTTGTTGTTCCTTTTGATGATAAATACATTCATACATACTATATATTTCAGATATCAAAGGAAATTTTCGTTAATAAATGAAGTTAAATTTATTAACTTATTTAGTCATAAAACTGAATGATGAATGAATCGCCAATTCGATGACGTTATATCCGTCTGTCTACTATTTTAACGCTCTCTGTTTTTGAAACTCGGTATTAAGGTTTTTCATTCATCAAGACTATGTATATTGCTGCTGATCGCAGCAAAATAAAGTTTTTGGTCCCGAAACCATACTTTCAATAAAATAACAATCAAGCACTTCTACACCAAATTTCGTTCCCTTGGGAATGACCAAAATAAAATTCTTGAAAGGACAAATTCTTTGTTGGTTCTATATGTAAAGCAATCTTGAATTATTTTTTGTAGCTATATACTATACCACAATTCGGTTTTTGAGAGTGCAATTGCGCTTGATGTATGTTTGAATAATGTTAATACGTATATGCTGAGATAGCAGCGACCCCGTGGTGTGGGGGATAAAGGTGTCCAACAATGATACCCATTTTTATTCCCTTGCAGACGGTTTACGTAATTGCTTTTCCTGGAAAATGTTGAAATTTTTTGAAGAATACGATCCGAAAACAAATTTTTTAAGAATATACTGCGTTATTTTTGAAAATGTGTAAAAGAAAATTCTTTGAAATCAAAAAAAAACAATGTATCCAATGTATTTTCCAGAGCTGGGAAGAACTTTAAACCGATTTTCCCACAACTTTCTTTGTAAAGTGTAGAAATTACTCGATATCTTCAGAACCTTATCTGCTTCATTAACTTTAAGGTTCGGACTTCAACCAATCTTCTTTGCTGTTTCATTGTGTTTTAGGCCAATAAAGATTGTGATTTGACCTTTTTAAAAATCGGTTATAGATTTTCCGCGACCCATTTGGTTGAATTGAAATTTTAGTTGCCCGAAAACATTTTTTCTTTTCAATTACGCAGTCATTAAAAAAGTTTACCTGTATCAACACACTCACGGCACCAATACATACAACAGAGTACCACTAATGTTTCTAGACTCTTAAAAATTTCTATGGAAATATATTTTACGGTCTTGATAAAAATGAAAAACCATTCTCTAATTGAGCTATGCAATTTGTTATTTGGAAGGCACAGCAAAGAATCCTGAATTCAAAATTCAAATATCACCGTTTCTTTTGTCTGTAATAAATTAACCGCCGCTATATTAACAGACATTGCAAATTCTGGAATTATAGTTGAAAGAAATCAATTAAGAAACTGATTGTTATATTTTCAAACTTAAAAAAAAATGCGGTAACAACTAGACTTAATACAGCTATATATGTACATATAAATATATAAATACATTTATGTATTTAAATAATAAAAATAATTACATATAAAATATATTTATGTAGGTATATACTAAAATGGGTACAGAAACAAACACGAAGCGCATAATTGATTACTATACATACATATATGTAGCTTTATATGCATTGATTACATGATATATGACATACATATAGCTTTAGAAAATGACTGCAAAAACGAATAAATTCAAACTTTAAAGACTATTCCATATTCTAAAGCAAAGGAAAATAAAATATTCGATACAATCTTTTAGAGATGAGATTTTTTGGAACAAGACACGTGCGTGAAATAGAAAATTTGCGATCGAACACGGAATCACAAGTTTCCTTTGTTCGTGTCCAGAAATACATACATACATGCATGATAGTGGCCCTTTTTCTAGCCCACAAATTATTTAAAGCAGTTAAAAAAAGGTTTAATCAATTTTGTTGTTCCTTTTGATGGTAAATACATTCATACATACTATATATTTCAGATACCAAAGGAAATTTTCGTTAATTAATGAAGTTAAATTTATTAACTTATTTAGTCATAAAACTGAATGATGAATGAATCGCCTATTCGATGACGTTATATCTGTCTGTCTACTATTTTAACGCTATCTGTTTTTGAAACTCGGTATTAAGGTTTTTCATTCATCAAGACTATATTGCTGCCGATCGCAGCAAAATAAAGTTTTTGGTCCCGAATCCATATTTTCAATAAAATAACAATCAAGCACTTCTACACCAAATTTCGTTCCCTTGGGAATAACCAAAATAAAATTCTTGAAAGGACAAATTCTTTGTTGGTTCTATATGTAAAGCAATCTTGAATTATTTTTTGTAGCTATATAGAAATTACTCGAAATCTTCAGAACCTTATCTGCTTCATTACCTTTAAGGTTCGGACTTCAACCAATCTTCTTTGCTGTTTCATAGTGTTTTAGGCCAATAAAGATTGTGATTTGACCTTTTTAAAAATCGGTTATAGATTTTCCGCGACCCATTTGGTTGAATTGAAATTTTAGTTGCCCGAAAACATTTTTTCTTTTCAATTACGCAGTCATTAAAAAAGTTTACCTGTATCAACACACTCACGGCACCAATACATACAACAGAGTACCACTAATGTTTCTAGACTCTTAAAAATTTCTATGGAAATATATTTTACGGTCTTGATAAAAATGAAAAGCCATTCTCTAATTGAGCTATGCAATTTGTTATTTGGAAGGCACAGCAAAGAATCCTGAATTCAAAATTCAAATATCACCGTTTCTTTTGTCTGTAATAAATTAACCGCCGCTATATTAACAGACATTGCAAATTCTGGAATTATAGTTGAATGAAATCAATTAAGAAACTGATTGTTATATTTTCAAACTTAAAAAAAATTGCGGTAACAACTAGACTTAATACAGCTATATATGTACATATAAATATATAAATACATTTATGTATTTAAATAATAAAAATAATTACATATAAAATATATTTATGTAGGTATATACTAAAATGTGTACAGAAACAAACACGAAGCGCATAATTGATTACTATACATATACATATGTAGCTTTATATGCATTGATTAAATGATATATGACATACATATAGCTTTAGAAAATGACTGCAAAAACGAATAAATTCAAACTTTAAAGACTATTCCATATTCTAAAGCAAAGGAAAATAAAATATTCGATACAATCTTTTACAGATGAGATTTTTTAGAACAAGACACGTGCATGAAATAGAAAATTTGCGAACGAACACGGAATCATAAGTTTCCTTTGTTCGTGTCCAGAAATACATACATGCATGATAGTGGCCCTTTTTCTAGCCCACAAATTATTTAAAGCAGTTAAAAAAAGGTTTAATCAATTTTGTTGTTCCTTTTGATGATAAATACATTCATACATACTATATATTTCAGATATCAAAGGAAATTTTCGTTAATAAATGAAGTTAAATTTATTAACTTATTTAGTCATAAAACTGAATGATGAATGAATCGCCAATTCGATGACGTTATATCCGTCTGTCTACTATTTTAACGCTCTCTGTTTTTGAAACTCGGTATTAAGGTTTTTCATTCATCAAGACTATGTATATTGCTGCTGATCGCAGCAAAATAAAGTTTTTGGTCCCGAAACCATACTTTCAATAAAATAACAATCAAGCACTTCTACACCAAATTTCGTTCCCTTGGGAATGACCAAAATAAAATTCTTGAAAGGACAAATTCTTTGTTGGTTCTATATGTAAAGCAATCTTGAATTATTTTTTGTAGCTATATACTATACCACAATTCGGTTTTTGAGAGTGCAATTGCGCTTGATGTATGTTTGAATAATGTTAATACGTATATGCTGAGATAGCAGCGACCCCGTGGTGTGGGGGATAAGGGTGTCCAACAATGATACCCATTTTTATTCCCTTGCAGACGGTTTACGTAATTGCTTTTCCTAGAAAATGTTGAAATTTTTTGAAGAATACGATCCGAAAACAAATTTTTTAAGAATATACTGCGTTATTTTTGAAAATGTGTAAAGAAAATTCTTTGAAATCAAAGAAAAACAATGTATCCAATGTATTTTCCAGAGCTGGGAAGAACTTTAAACCGATTTTCCCACAACTTTCTTTGTAAAGTGTAGAAATTACTCGAAATCTTCAGAACCTTATCTGCTTCATTACCTTTAAGGTTCGGACTTCAACCAATCTTCTTTGCTGTTTCATAGTGTTTTAGGCCAATAAAGATTGTGATTTGACCTTTTTAAAAATCGGTTATAGATTTTCCGCGACCCATTTGGTTGAATTGAAATTTTAGTTGCCCGAAAACATTTTTTCTTTTCAATTACGCAGTCATTAAAAAAGTTTACCTGTATCAACACACTCACGGCACCAATACATACAACAGAGTACCACTAATGTTTCTAGACTCTTAAAAATTTCTATGGAAATATATTTTACGGTCTTGATAAAAATGAAAAACCATTCTCTAATTGAGCTATGCAATTTGTTATTTGGAAGGGTTTTTAGTTTGTAAAGACTTACTCTCTATCCAGTAAACCGATCACTTGTAGGGCTTTACATCAGTGGTAATAGAACATATGTATGTTTGACTTTAATGCGACATAATTCTATTGGTATCTCAAACTTTTGCAATATGATGTGAAAAAATACTTAAACCTACATAGCATTTTTACGTTGCTTTAATAGTATAATAAGTAGTTGTACTCGATTTCGACTTGCACTTTTGGTTTCGTGAGGTTCGCCACAGATATCAGGTTCCTATGAACATACACAGTGAAGGAGTGAGTGGCAATGGATTGGGCTTTTAAATTTTTGTGTTCACTTGGAAAAGAACAGATAAGATGAGACATTTAAAGCATTTTATTTTCTCAATTTTTTATTTACTAGTAATGTCGACTGTGAAAAGCATGTATTAATTTTATTTCAACCTAATATTCAAGAAAAAAGTGCGTCTAACGGTTAGACACGATAGAAGTGAAACCTTCCGTAAAACAAACTGAGAGAGAATGAGACGAAAGCAGCATTAGGAGCGGGATAATTATAGGTTCATTATAATATTGCTATAAAGGTCATATTTTATTTTCTTCATTTTATTATTATTCATCCTCAATGTTTTCAATTTCAACAAATGATACGAGTGGCTTATGATAGCTAAAATATGATACAAATGCTTTGGTTTCGATTTTTTTCTGTCGATATTCACGACACTTTTCTGCATTATTTTTCGGCATAATTGCGGTAAATATTTAAAAATGAAAATATTTACGAATATAAAAATACGGACGCAATACAGCACACGCGGTTGCTATTATGAGCGTCGTAACGCGTGTATTACACAGACGTACTAACATACACACAAACATTCGTAGGACGCTTGGTCTAAGCAAGTATTAGGTAGTGTAGTATAGCTATACATAATGCCTTCTCGCTCACCGTAGCTCCGTAATACGCAGGCGCGCACACATACGTACTAGCATACATACAAACATACATACGTATGACGCTTGAACTAACACTAAAGCAAGTATTAGGCAGTGTAGTATACATACTACAATACTCACTCTACTAGCGTGGCTCAGCAGTACGCAGCTACACACATATACGTATATCAACATATAACGCTTCGTAGCCAAGAGTGGGGAGGCTACGAAGCACCCCACAAAGAGGAGACGGAGAATAAGGAACGCTATATAACTCTGTTCTATCTCATTCTCTCGCAGGCTATATACTATAAGATATGTATGTCTCTTTTTAGTGTCGCTTTTTCGTTTCATCGAGTCTCAAATCACTCCCAACGATTCTAAAGAAGTTTTCACTTCAAAAAAATGTTTCTTCTAAATAAGAAATGCAGTTTTTTTTTCCTAGCTTATCTTAAATTGTACTATTTTTTCAAGTTTACACAAGCACAGCAAAGAATCCTGAATTCAAAATTCAAATATCACCGTTTCTTTTGTCTGTAATAAATTAACCGCCGCTATATTAACAGACATTGCAAATTCTGGAATTATAGTTGAATGAAATCAATTAAGAAACTGATTGTTATATTTTCAAACTTAAAAAAAAATGCGGTAACAACTAGACTTAATACAGCTATATATGTACATATAAATATATAAATACATTTAGTATTTAAATAATAAAAATAATTACATATAAAATATATTTATATTTTATATTTTTAGAATATACTGCGTTATTTTTGAAAATGTGTAAAAGAAAATTCTTTGAAATCAAAGAAAAACAATGTATCCAATGTATTTTCCAGAGCTGTAAAGAAGAACTTTAAACCGATTTTCCCACAACTTTCTTTGTAAAGTGTAAAAATTACTCGAAATCTTCAGAACCTTATCTGCTTCATTAACTTTAAGGTTCGGACTTCAACCCATCTTCTTTGCTGTTTCATTGTGTTTTAGGCCAATAAAGATTGTGATTTGACCTTTTTATAGATTTTCCGCGACCCATTTGGTTGAATTGAAATTTTAGTTGCCCGAAAACATTTTTTCTTTTCAATTACGCAGTCATTAAAAAAGTTTACCTGTATCAACACACTCACGGCACCAATACATACAACAGAGTACCACTAATGTTTCTAGACTCTTAAAAATTTCTATGGAAATATATTTTACGGTCTTGATAAAAATGAAAAGCCATTCTCTAATTGAGCTATGCAATTTGTTATTTGGAAGGCACAGCAAAGAATCCTGAATTCAAAATTCAAATATCACCGTTTCTTTTGTCTGTAATAAATTAACCGCCGCTATATTAACAGACATTGCAAATTCTGGAATTATAGTTGAATGAAATCAATTAAGAAACTGATTGTTATATTTTCAAACTTAAAAAAAAATGCGGTAACAACTAGACTTAATACAGCTATATATGTACATATAAATATATAAATACATTTATGTATTTAAATAATAAAAATAATTACATATAAAATATATTTATGTAGGTATATACTAAAATGTGTACAGAAACAAACACGAAGCGCATAATTGATTACTATACATATATGTAGCTTTATATGCATTGATTAAATGATATATGACATACATATAGCTTTAGAAAATGACTGCAAAAACGAATAAATTCAAACTTTAAAGACTATTCCATATTCTAAAGCAAAGGAAAATAAAATATTCGATACAATCTTTTACAGATGAGATTTTTTGGAACAAGACACGTGCATGAAATAGAAAATTTGCGAACGAACACGGAATCATAAGTTTCCTTTGTTCGTGTCCAGAAATACATACATATGTACATGCATGATAGTGGCCCTTTTTCTAGCCCACAAATTATTTAAAGCAGTTAAAAAAAGGTTTAATCAATTTTGTTGTTCCTTTTGATGGTAAATACATTCATACATACTATATATTTCAGATACCAAAGGAAATTTTCGTTAATTAATGAAGTTAAATTTATTAACTTATTTAGTCATAAAACTGAATGATGAATGAATCGCCTATTCGATGACGTTATATCTGTCTGTCTACTATTTTAACGCTATCTGTTTTTGAAACTCGGTATTAAGGTTTTTCATTCATCAAGACTATATTGCTGCCGATCGCAGCAAAATAAAGTTTTTGGTCCCGAATCCATATTTTCAATAAAATAACAATCAAGCACTTCTACACCAAATTTCGTTCCCTTGGGAATAACCAAAATAAAATTCTTGAAAGGACAAATTCTTTGTTGGTTCTATATGTAAAGCAATCTTGAATTATTTTTTGTAGCTATGTAGAAATTACTCGAAATCTTCAGAACCTTATCTGCTTCATTACCTTTAAGGTTCGGACTTCAACCAATCTTCTTTGCTGTTTCATAGTGTTTTAGGCCAATAAAGATTGTGATTTGACCTTTTTAAAAATCGGTTATAGATTTTCCGCGACCCATTTGGTTGAATTGAAATTTTAGTTGCCCGAAAACATTTTTTCTTTTCAATTACGCAGTCATTAAAAAAGTTTACCTGTATCAACACACTCACGGCACCAATACATACAACAGAGTACCACTAATGTTTCTAGACTCTTAAAAATTTCTATGGAAATATATTTTACGGTCTTGATAAAAATGAAAAGCCATTCTCTAATTGAGCTATGCAATTTGTTATTTGGAAGGCACAGCAAAGAATCCTGAATTCAAAATTCAAATATCACCGTTTCTTTTGTCTGTAATAAATTAACCGCCGCTATATTAACAGACATTGCAAATTCTGGAATTATAGTTGAATGAAATCAATTAAGAAACTGATTGTTATATTTTCAAACTTAAAAAAAAATGCGGTAACAACTAGACTTAATACAGCTATATATGTACATATAAATATATAAATACATTTATGTATTTAAATAATAAAAATAATTACATATAAAATATATTTATGTAGGTATATACTAAAATGTGTACAGAAACAAACACGAAGCGCATAATTGATTACTATACATATACATATGTAGCTTTATATGCATTGATTAAATGATATATGACATACATATAGCTTTAGAAAATGACTGCAAAAACGAATAAATTCAAACTTTAAAGACTATTCCATATTCTAAAGCAAAGGAAAATAAAATATTCGATACAATCTTTTACAGATGAGATTTTTTAGAACAAGACACGTGCATGAAATAGAAAATTTGCGAACGAACACGGAATCATAAGTTTCCTTTGTTCGTGTCCAGAAATACATACATGCATGATAGTGGCCCTTTTTCTAGCCCACAAATTATTTAAAGCAGTTAAAAAAAGGTTTAATCAATTTTGTTGTTCCTTTTGATGATAAATACATTCATACATACTATATATTTCAGATATCAAAGGAAATTTTCGTTAATAAATGAAGTTAAATTTATTAACTTATTTAGTCATAAAACTGAATGATGAATGAATCGCCAATTCGATGACGTTATATCCGTCTGTCTACTATTTTAACGCTCTCTGTTTTTGAAACTCGGTATTAAGGTTTTTCATTCATCAAGACTATATTGCTGCTGATCGCAGCAAAATAAAGTTTTTGGTCCCGAAACCATACTTTCAATAAAATAACAATCAAGCACTTCTACACCAAATTTCGTTCCCTTGGGAATGACCAAAATAAAATTCTTGAAAGGACAAATTCTTTGTTGGTTCTATATGTAAAGCAATCTTGAATTATTTTTTGTAGCTATATACTATACCACAATTCGGTTTTTGAGAGTGCAATTGCGCTTGATGTATGTTTGAATAATGTTAATACGTATATGCTGAGATAGCAGCGACCCCGTGGTGTGGGGGATAAGGGTGTCCAACAATGATACCCATTTTTATTCCCTTGCAGACGGTTTACGTAATTGCTTTTCCTAGAAAATGTTGAAATTTTTTGAAGAATACGATCCGAAAACAAATTTTTTAAGAATATACTGCGTTATTTTTGAAAATGTGTAAAGAAAATTCTTTGAAATCAAAGAAAAACAATGTATCCAATGTATTTTCCAGAGCTGGGAAGAACTTTAAACCGATTTTCCCACAACTTTCTTTGTAAAGTGTAGAAATTACTCGAAATCTTCAGAACCTTATCTGCTTCATTACCTTTAAGGTTCGGACTTCAACCAATCTTCTTTGCTGTTTCATAGTGTTTTAGGCCAATAAAGATTGTGATTTGACCTTTTTAAAAATCGGTTATAGATTTTCCGCGACCCATTTGGTTGAATTGAAATTTTAGTTGCCCGAAAACATTTTTTCTTTTCAATTACGCAGTCATTAAAAAAGTTTACCTGTATCAACACACTCACGGCACCAATACATACAACAGAGTACCACTAATGTTTCTAGACTCTTAAAAATTTCTATGGAAATATATTTTACGGTCTTGATAAAAATGAAAAACCATTCTCTAATTGAGCTATGCAATTTGTTATTTGGAAGGGTTTTTAGTGTGTAAAGACTTACTCTCTATCCAGTAAACCGATCACTTGTAGGGCTTTACATCAGTGGTAATAGAACATATGTATGTTTGACTTTAATGCGACATAATTCTATTGGTATCTCAAACTTTTGCAATATGATGTGAAAAAATACTTAAACCTACATAGCATTTTTACGTTGCTTTAATAGTATAATAAGTAGTTGTACTCGATTTCGACTTGCACTTTTGGTTTCGTGAGGTTCGCCACAGATATCAGGTTCCTATGAACATACACAGTGAAGGAGTGAGTGGCAATGGATTGGGCTTTTAAATTTTTGTGTTCACTTGGAAAAGAACAGATAAGATGAGACATTTAAAGCATTTTATTTTCTCAATTTTTTATTTACTAGTAATGTCGACTGTGAAAAGCATGTATTAATTTTATTTCAACCTAATATTCAAGAAAAAAGTGCGTCTAACGGTTAGACACGATAGAAGTGAAACCTTCCGTAAAACAAACTGAGAGAGAATGAGACGAAAGCAGCATTAGGAGCGGGATAATTATAGGTTCATTATAATATTGCTATAAAGGTCATATTTTATTTTCTTCATTTTATTATTATTCACCTCAATTTTTCAATTTCAACAAATGATACGAGTGGCTTATGATAGCTAAAATATGATACAAATCTTTGGTTTCGATTTTTTCTGTCGATATTCACACACTTTTCTGCATTATTTTTCGGCATAATTCTAAATATTTAAAAATAAATATTTACGAATATAAAAATACGGACGCAATACAGCACACGCGGTTGCTATTATGAGCGTCGTAACGCGTGTATTACACAGACGTACTAACATACACACAAACATTCGTAGGACGCTTGGTCTAAGCAAGTATTAGGTAGTGTAGTATAGCTATACATAATGCCTTCTCGCTCACCGTAGCTCCGTAATACGCAGGCGCGCACACATACGTACTAGCATACATACAAACATACATACGTATGACCTTGAACTAACACTAAAGCAAGTATTAGGCAGTGTAGTATACATACTACAATACTCACTCTACTAGCGTGGCTCAGCAGTACGCAGCTACACACATATACGTATATCAACATATAACGCTTCGTAGCCAAGAGTGGGGAGGCTACGAAGCACCCCACAAAGAGGAGACGGAGAATAAGGAACGCTATATAACTCTGTTCTATCTCATTCTCTCGCAGGCTATATACTATAAGATATGTATGTCTCTTTTTAGTGTCGCTTTTTCGTTTCATCGAGTCTCAAATCACTCCCAACGATTCTAAAGAAGTTTTCACTTCAAAAAAATGTTTCTTCTAAATAAGAAATGCAGTTTTTTTTTCCTAGCTTATCTTAAATTGTACTATTTTTTCAAGTTTACACAAGCACAGCAAAGAATCCTAAATTCAAAATTCAAATATCGCCGTTTCTTTTGTCTGTAATAAATTAACCGCCGCTATATTAACAGACATTGCAAATTCTGGAATTATAGTTGAATGAAATCAATTAAGAAACTGATTGTTATATTTTCAAACTTAAAAAAAAATGCGGTAACAACTAGACTTAATACAGCTATATATGTACATATAAATATATAAATACATTTAGTATTTAAATAATAAAAATAATTACATATAAAATATATTTATATTTTATATTTTTTTAGAATATACTGCGTTATTTTTGAAAATGTGTAAAAGAAAATTCTTTGAAATCAAAGAAAAACAATGTATCCAATGTATTTTCCAGAGCTGTAAAGAAGAACTTTAAACCGATTTTCCCACAACTTTCTTTGTAAAGTGTAAAAATTACTCGAAATCTTCAGAACCTTATCTGCTTCATTAACTTTAAGGTTCGGACTTCAACCCATCTTCTTTGCTGTTTCATTGTGTTTTAGGCCAATAAAGATTGTGATTTGACCTTTTTAAAAATCGGTTATAGATTTTCCGCGACCCATTTGGTTGAATTGAAATTTTAGTTGCCCGAAAACATTTTTTCTTTTCAATTACGCAGTCATTAAAAAAGTTTACCTGTATCAACACACTCACGGCACCAATACATACAACAGAGTACCACTAATGTTTCTAGACTCTTAAAAATTTCTATGGAAATATATTTTACGGTCTTGATAAAAATGAAAAGCCATTCTCTAATTGAGCTATGCAATTTGTTATTTGGAAGGCACAGCAAAGAATCCTGAATTCAAAATTCAAATATCACCGTTTCTTTTGTCTGTAATAAATTAACCGCCGCTATATTAACAGACATTGCAAATTCTGGAATTATAGTTGAATGAAATCAATTAAGAAACTGATTGTTATATTTTCAAACTTAAAAAAAATTGCGGTAACAACTAGACTTAATACAGCTATATATGTACATATAAATATATAAATACATTTATGTATTTAAATAATAAAAATAATTACATATAAAATATATTTATGTAGGTATATACTAAAATGTGTACAGAAACAAACACGAAGCGCATAATTGATTACTATACATATATGTAGCTTTATATGCATTGATTAAATGATATATGACATACATATAGCTTTAGAAAATGACTGCAAAAACGAATAAATTCAAACTTTAAAGACTATTCCATATTCTAAAGCAAAGGAAAATAAAATATTCGATACAATCTTTTACAGATGAGATTTTTTAGAACAAGACACGTGCATGAAATAGAAAATTTGCGAACGAACACGGAATCATAAGTTTCCTTTGTTCGTGTCCAGAAATACATACATATGTACATGCATGATAGTGGCCCTTTTTCTAGCCCACAAATTATTTAAAGCAGTTAAAAAAAGGTTTAATCAATTTTGTTGTTCCTTTTGATGGTAAATACATTCATACATACTATATATTTCAGATACCAAAGGAAATTTTCGTTAATTAATGAAGTTAAATTTATTAACTTATTTAGTCATAAAACTGAATGATGAATGAATCGCCTATTCGATGACGTTATATCTGTCTGTCTACTATTTTAACGCTATCTGTTTTTGAAACTCGGTATTAAGGTTTTTCATTCATCAAGACTATATTGCTGCCGATCGCAGCAAAATAAAGTTTTTGGTCCCGAATCCATATTTTCAATAAAATAACAATCAAGCACTTCTACACCAAATTTCGTTCCCTTGGGAATAACCAAAATAAAATTCTTGAAAGGACAAATTCTTTGTTGGTTCTATATGTAAAGCAATCTTGAATTATTTTTTGTAGCTATGTAGAAATTACTCGAAATCTTCAGAACCTTATCTGCTTCATTACCTTTAAGGTTCGGACTTCAACCAATCTTCTTTGCTGTTTCATAGTGTTTTAGGCCAATAAAGATTGTGATTTGACCTTTTTAAAAATCGGTTATAGATTTTCCGCGACCCATTTGGTTGAATTGAAATTTTAGTTGCCCGAAAACATTTTTTCTTTTCAATTACGCAGTCATTAAAAAAGTTTACCTGTATCAACACACTCACGGCACCAATACATACAACAGAGTACCACTAATGTTTCTAGACTCTTAAAAATTTCTATGGAAATATATTTTACGGTCTTGATAAAAATGAAAAACCATTCTCTAATTGAGCTATGCAATTTGTTATTTGGAAGGGTTTTTAGTGTGTAAAGACTTACTCTCTATCCAGTAAACCGATCACTTGTAGGGCTTTACATCAGTGGTAATAGAACATATGTATGTTTGACTTTAATGCGACATAATTCTATTGGTATCTCAAACTTTTGCAATATGATGTGAAAAAATACTTAAACCTACATAGCATTTTTACGTTGCTTTAATAGTATAATAAGTAGTTGTACTCGATTTCAACTTGCACTTTTGGTTTCGTGAGGTTAGCCACAAATATCAGGTTCCTATGAACATATACAGTGAAGGAGTGTGTGGCAATGGATTGGGCTTTTAAATTTTTGTGTTCACTTGGAAAAGAACAGATAAGATGAGACATTTAAAGCATTTTATTTTCTCAATTTTTTATTTACTAGTAATGTCGACTGTGAAAAGCATGTATTAATTTTATTTCAACCTAATATTCAAGATTAATATAAAAAGAAATGTTTCTTCTAATTAAGAAATGCAGTTTTTTTTCCTAGCTTATCTTAAATTGTACTATTTTTTCAAGTTTACACAAGCACAGCAAAGAATCCTGAATTCAAAATTCAAATATCACCGTTTCTTTTGTCTGTAATAAATTAACCGCCGCTATATTAACAGACATTGCAAATTCTGGAATTATAGTTGAATGAAATCAATTAAGAAACTGATTGTTATATTTTCAAACTTAAAAAAAAATGCGGTAACAACTAGACTTAATACAGCTATATATGTACATATAAATATATAAATACATTTATGTATTTAAATAATAAAAATAATTACATATAAAATATATTTATGTAGGTATTTAGTCATAAAATGTGTACAGAAACAAACACGAAGCGCATAATTGATTACTATACATATATGTATGTAGCTTTATATGCATTGATTAAATGATATATGACATACATATAGCTTTAGAAAATGACTGCAAAAACGAATAAATTCAAACTTTAAAGACTATTCCATATTCTAAAGCAAAGGAAAATAAAATATTCGATACAATCTTTTACAGATGAGATTTTTTGGAACAAGACACGTGCATGAAATAGAAAATTTGCGAACGAACACGGAATCATAAGTTTCCTTTGTTCGTGTCCAGAAATACATACATGCATGATAGTGGCCCTTTTTCTAGCCCACAAATTATTTAAAGCAGTTAAAAAAAGGTTTAATCAATTTTGTTGTTCCTTTTGATGATAAATACATTCATACATACTATATATGTATTTCAGATATCAAAGGAAATTTTCGTTAATAAATGAAGTTAAATTTATTAACTTATTTAGTCATAAAACTGAATGATGAATGAATCGCCAATTCGATGACGTTATATCCGTCTGTCTACTATTTTAACGCTATCTGTTTTTGAAACTCGGTATTAAGGTTTTTCATTCATCAAGACTATATTGCTGCCGATCGCAGCAAAATAAAGTTTTTGGTCCCGAAACCATATTTTCAATAAAATAACAATCAAGCACTTCTACACCAAATTTCGTTCCCTTGGGAATGACCAAAATAAAATTCTTGAAAGGACAAATTCTTTGTTGGTTCTATATGTAAAGCAATCTTGAATTATTTTTTGTAGCTATGTAGAAATTACTCGAAATCTTCAGAACCTTATCTGCTTCATTACCTTTAAGGTTCGGACTTCAACCAATCTTCTTTGCTGTTTCATAGTGTTTTAGGCCAATAAAGATTGTGATTTGACCTTTTTAAAAATCGGTTATAGATTTTCCGCGACCCATTTGGTTGAATTGAAATTTTAGTTGCCCGAAAACATTTTTTCTTTTCAATTACGCAGTCATTAAAAAAGTTTACCTGTATCAACACACTCACGGCACCAATACATACAACAGAGTACCACTAATGTTTCTAGACTCTTAAAAATTTCTATGGAAATATATTTTACGGTCTTGATAAAAATGAAAAACCATTCTCTAATTGAGCTATGCAATTTGTTATTTGGAAGGGTTTTTAGTTTGTAAAGACTTACTCTCTATCCAGTAAACCGATCACTTGTAGGGCTTTACGTCAGTGGCAATAGAACCTATGTATGTTTGACTTTAATGCGACATAATACTATTGGTATCTCAAACTTTTGCAATAAGATGTGAAAAAATACTTAAACCTACATAGCATTTTTACGTTGCTTTAATAGTATAATAAGTAGTTGTACTCGATTTCAACTTGCACTTTTGGTTTCGTGAGGTTAGCCACAAATATCAGGTTCCTATGAACATACACAGTGAAGGAGTGTGTGGCAATGGATTGGGCTTTTAAATTTTTGTGTTCACTTGGAAAAGAACAGATAAGATGAGACATTTAAAGCATTTTATTTTCTCAATTTTTTATTTACTAGTAATGTCGACTGTGAAAAGCATGTATTAATTTTATTTCAACCTAATATTCAAGATTAATATAAAAAGAAACGTTTCTTCTAATTAAGAAATGCAGTTTTTTTTTCCTAGCTTATCTTAAATTGTACTATTTTTTCAAGTTTACACAAGCACAGCAAAGAATCCTGAATTCAAAATTCAAATATCACCGTTTCTTTTGTCTGTAATAAATTAACCGCCGCTATATTAACAGACATTGCAAATTCTGGAATTATAGTTGAATGAAATCAATTAAGAAACTGATTGTTATATTTTCAAACTTAAAAAAAAATGCGGTAACAACTAGACTTAATACAGCTATATATGTACATATAAATATATAAATACATTTATGTATTTAAATAATAAAAATAATTACATATTGTGACGAACACAATAATTTGTAATTCGCCACAATGTCGGCCACCACATTTCAATATCAATAATAATAATCCCTTAAGATATATTTTTTTTCTCCCATGAACCAGTTCCCCATAGAGCATCTCTACTGCGCACCACTGTTGAACACTAATTGTGCCAAAGAGCTGGTGTTGCTGCTTAGCTTCGACGTCGGCAGCATACATAAGCAACGAAAGCTAACGGTAACTGTGCTAAAGAGCGGGTGTTGCTGCTTAGCTTCGCCGTCGACAGCAGCGTTCGCAACTAAGTGTCGACGCTGTTGTTGACGGCGATCAAATGCAACGGGACCTACCGAATATTGAGAGCTGACTTATGAGACATTAGCAATGACCGCTAATGCAACTAGAAGGCTGCCAGAAAGGGAGGGAGCGAGTCAACATATTTTGGCGACTGCGTGGCAAATTTTGATTGGCTGGGCCCAACGACAGCAGAGGAAAAACGAGGCTAAGGGCAGCGATCAAACAGAAGCCTGAAAAAAAAGAAACTGATTGACCACTGCAGAGACCAGACGTGTTTGTTTAGATCGCGAGTGATAAAACCAAAAAAATCAAGGAGTCAAAAGTGGCCTGCAGAAAAGAAAAGGATAACCGTGAAGTGTGTGTGCAACAGGAGTGTCGCAGGTGAGTCCATCCATAGTTATCTTAGCCCACGTGTCCTTTTGACCCTAGATAGGAGCTAGACAAATGACCCAGTGTGTGTGTGATAGGCTAATAATAGTGCTCTACCGAAAAGATAAATAAATAAATTAAATTGTTTCGGATATATTGAGTGTCATTATTATTAAAAGCCAGACTTTATATGATTGCAGGTCAAAGTGTGTAGGGAAAAATCCAGTCACAAATATGGTAGTGTAACCTATTTAATCAAGTGTGTCGGTGTCCAGCGAATGTCTCTTAAATTTGATTGCGGGTACAGTTGCCGACAATGAAATACAGTCCCGTGTACATAGTTGAAAAGAAATATACACAGCGGTAGTGCTGCTAGCAATGATGCCAACAGTACAATCAGAAGAACAGTAGAGCATAGGAGTGCTAGCTTTTTCTGACACACTGGTTCACAGCTTATGTCGAAATTGGTCACGTGGTCGATTACTATTGGTCGACGAACTTAGCTTCATTCTTAACGCAGTCGCCGTTACCGAGAAGTAATGACGGTGATACTAAGAAACTAACCGCCAACTAACGCAGCAGATAGTCTACCGACGGCAGAGCAAGGCCGGCTCATTACGAATAAAAGTTGGAATCCAGCAGTAAGGGGGGCAATCAAGTTTGAGCAACCAAGAAGTGAACATCTCGCAGGATAACAACAGTGAACATCGCGCCGAATAACAACAGGGAATATCTCGCAGGATAGCAACAGTTAATCAAGGATTCGAGAATCAAGTTTGAGCAACCAAACGTGGAACATCGCCCAGGATACCAACAGTGGGATAACAACAGGGAACATCGCCCAGGATATCAACAGTGAATCAGGATTGGATTAGATCAATGAAGTTTGAGCAATCAAACGTGGAACATCGCGCAGGATAACAACTGTGAACATCGCTCAGGATACCAACAGATAACAACAGTGAATAACTCGCAGGATAACAACAGTGAACATCGCGCAGGATAACAACAGGGAACATCGCCCAGGATATCAGCAGTAAATCAGGATTTGATTAGATCAATCAAGTTTGAGCAACCAAACGTGGAACATCGCCCAGGATACCAACAGATAACAACAGTGAATAACTCACAGGATAACAACAGTGAACATCGCGCAGGATAACAACACGGCACATCGCCCAGGATATCAACAGTAAATCAGGATTGGATTAGGCAATCAAGTTTGAGCAACCAAACGTGGAACATCGCCCAGGATACCAACAGATAACAACAGTGAATAACTCACAGGATAACAACAGTGAACATCGCGCAGGATAACAACACGGCACATCGCCCAGGATATCAACAGTAAATCAGGATTGGATTAGGCAATCAAGTTTGAGCAACCAAACGTGGAACATCGCGCAGGATAACAACTGTGAACATCGCTCAGGATACCAACAGATAACAACAGTGAATAACTCACAGGATAACAACAGTGAACATCGCGCAGGATAACAACACGGCACATCGCCCAGGATATCAACAGTAAATCAGGATTGGATTAGGCAATCAAGTTTGAGCAACCAAACGTGGAACATCGCGCAGGATAACAACTGTGAACATCGCCCAGGATACCAACAGATAACAACAGTGAACATCTCGCAGGATAACAACAGTGAACATCGCGCAGGATAACAACAGGGAACATCGCCCAGGATAGTAACAGTGAATCAGGATTCGGCAATCGAGTCTGAGCAGTCAAGCAGTGAACACCTCGCAGGATATCCATAGCCGATCAGGATTCACGAATCAATTCTAAGCAACCAAGCTGTGAACATCGCACACGATACCAACAGTGGATCTGGATACAAGAGGCTACCCTAAGCAACCAAGCTTTGAATCTCTCACAGGATAGCAACAGTGAATCAGGATCCAGGGGTCTACCAGCCCAGCAGTGAACATCAACCAGCAGTGCACAAGGACTAGGCAGCATATGCCAAACATAGCAGTGAACATCAGCCAGCAGTGAAACAGGACTAGACAGAGCATGCCAACCACAGCAGTGAACCAGGACTAATAAAAAAAAAAAAAAAAAAAAAATCAACTACGATATAGCGCGGAGTAAGTCCATCTAAAACCACCATCGATATTCCCAGCCAAGTAGTGGATACGAACCAACAGTAAACTCTCGCAGCAGTGAAATCCTATCGACAAATCCATTAGACCTTCAGAGTCTTTACTGTCCTTTGAATTAACCTTTAGATTCCAGCCGCGTTTGCTCTAACAATTCCGCAAATATGGGAGTAAAATGGATCTCTTATCGACGCAAAGCCGAGTTAGAAACTTTTTTTGCCGAATTTGGATTAAGCCCTGGTGGTACGGTCGAAGAAATGCGCAGTCGGTTTTCCAGCTTTGCTTCTAGAGAAGATCATAAACCCGAGGTCTTATCACGTCTAGCTGAATTAGAGTCTCAGTACGGACTAGCAGCAACCAGCGACAAAGTCTTAGACATCAAGCCACGCTCACGATCTATATCACCATCAAAGTACTTAACAGAGTCGGAGGCATCCAGGATTCAGTATAGTGAAGGAAGTAGCTTACCCATCCCAGCTTTACCTTCAAGCTACACTAAAGTAGCACTCGAGGTACCCCAGACCCTTCGATCGTCGGCAACGGACGCTCCGCCTCAACGAATTGCTGACAACACTAATCACTCCAGTATAGCGGAGAAGGTATCCAAATTATTACCTTCGATGGCTCGGCAGATCCTCTCTATTTTTTAGAGAAAGTGGAAACTCGTGCAGATACTTATCATATCAACCCGGAAGTATTACCAAGGATGATGTCTATTCTATTCTCCGGACGCGCAGAAGGATGGTGGAAAACAACGGATCTGTTAGATGCCTCTTGGGCAGTCTTTAAACGAGGATTTCTAGAATTTTTCTTACCCCCTCGGTACTTTGAAAAATTAGAAGATTCCATTCGCACCCGTAGACAACGTCCTGGAGAACCTTTCAAACAATACCTGGTGGACCTGAGACTTATGATGAGAAGAGCCAACTACTCTACCCAGCAAGAGCTGGAACGCATTTATGACAATCTGCATCCAGAGTACCAGTTATATATTCGAAGAAGGGATTTCCAAGATTTAACGGAACTGACCCGTTTGATTGTCAACTACGAAACAATTAGAAGCGAAAATTCGCAAGACTTTTTAAAATCCTCCACTTCACAGAGAAACGTCCAACCGAGCTACCCCAACATTTACCAACTGTCAGAAGCACCAGTAGATACACAACGGGCCTGCAGGAATTGTGGCGAATCTGGCCACTTTTCAAGACAGTGTCGGAACCGGCAGAGACTTTTCTGCTGGGATTGTGGGAAGCGCGATGTTCGCACCATAGCCTTCTGTCGACGGTCGGGAAACGCCGAGCGCGCTCGTTTGAACGGGGAACAAACGAAAGAAGCGCCGAAGCAACCCCTACTTTAAGTCACCTTCAATTTGCAAAAGGTCGTCTCATAACGCTAGTGAAGATTAAAGGACGAGAAATCAGCGCAACTCTCGATACAGGAGCCACAAGGAGCTTCATCAGCAGGTCTTTGGCGCAACAAGTGGGAACTTCTGAAGATTGGATACAAGTGTGCACTGCAATTAACCTAGCTGACGGATCCCGCAAGGAAATCACTCAAGCTATAGAAACAGAGATCTGGTTGGGTTCGCAGATGGTAAAGATACCTTTGCTGATGCTACCCGACATCATGGATCACCTTATACTGGGTACGGATTTCTTACGGAGCATGCGAACCACGCTACATTGCGGCAAGGATCACCTACAACTGGAACCAACACCGGAATCATCGAGCGGAACCCTCAATCAAGCTGCTACTATCAGAAGCCTTAGTACCAAGCCCGACGTAATTGCACCAACGCTATGCTCAGATGATCTTCGATCGACTATAGTCCCCAGGGACCAAGAACCGTCCCAACAGAAAGCAAAACCAACGACGAAGTGCACAAGAAGCACAGTTTTACCCCCCCCGGTGGAAAAGGCTGTACTAAATAATCCTTTTCGGAAGCAAGAGACAGGAATCTCAAAAGCAAACCCCGCCAAGTTAGGGTTGGTAACATCGGCAACTTCAGTTATCCAGGAAAGCGAGTTATCCGAACCCTTTGACGGGACGCAGCCCTTACCACCCGGTACCCAGAACGACGACATCACGATGCACCCAGCGGCTGAAGAATTCTTGCGGCGGGAACTGCCAAAGTTAGACTTGCTAAAAGGTGTGTCTCACATTGCAGAGCATGTTATCAACATGAAAGACGATCGTCCCATTAAACAACGGTATTACCCCCGGAATCCAGCACAGCAGAAGACCATCAACGACACAGTGGACCAGTTACTCCTAGAAGACCGCATCGAACCTTCAAAAAGTCCTCACAGCGCACCGATAGTACTAGTGGGTAAGAAAACTGGAGAGATGCGTATGTGTATTGATTTCAGACAACTGAACGCCCAATCCATAAGAGACGCCTACCCCCTTCCTCGAATCAACCACATACTAGAGAAGCTTCGTCATGCCAAATTCATCTCTACATTGGATCTCAAAAGTGGTTATTGGCAAATACCATTGTCTAAGGCGAGTCGCGAATGTACCGCATTTACAGTCCCGGGTCGTGGACTATTTCAGTGGAAAGTAATGCCTTTTGGACTACAATTCGCCGCCGCTACCTTTCAGCGAGCACTGGATAGTGTGATTGGCCCAGAAATGGAACCTGCCGCTTTCGCTTACTTAGACGATATAATCGTCGTAAGGAAGACGCTTGAAGAGCATATGACCAATCTACAAGAGGTCTTTCGACGGCTACGGGAAGCTAATCTACGCATCAACCAGGCAAAGTGCAGATTCTTCAAACGAAGAATGCAGTTTCTAGGACACGTGATCAGCGAGCAGGGTATACACACCGACCCGGAGAAGGTAGCAGCAGTCCGTGAATTGGCCCCACCAAGTAATATACGACAACTCCGACGTTGCTTAGGCATTGCTTTCTGGTACCGCAGATTCGTTCCAGAATTCTCAAGCATTGTACAACCGATCACCGCGTTATTAAAGAAGAATACCAAGTGGAAGTGGGATGTCGAACAACAACGGGCTTTCGACCAGCTAAAATCTCGATTGACTTCCGCACCGATACTAGCATGCCCCGACTTCAATGAGAAGTTCTCCTTACAGACTGATGCCAGCGACTATGGATTAGGCGCGGTGTTGACCCAATGTCAAGAGGGTACGGAGCGAGTGATAGCTTATGCCAGCCGACGTCTACTGTCACCAGAGGAAAACTTCTCTGCAACCGAGAAAGAGTGTCTTGCCATCGTGTGGGCAATATGTAAAATGCGCTTCTACCTGGAAGGATATCGATTTGAGGTAATCACGGACCATCAAGCTCTCAAATGGCTTAACTCCATCGATAATCCTACTGGTCGCATCGCTCGCTGGGCACTCGAGTTACAGCAGTACGAATTTGACATCCAGTATCGCCAAGGCAAGCTGAATGTAGTGGCTGACGCACTGTCCCGCCAACCTTTGGATGTGTTAAACAACATACAGGAGGCTCTACCGCAGTGTACTTGGTGGAGAAAACTCAAACGTCAAGTAGAAGAACAGCCAGACCAGTTCTCCGACATCCTTTACGAGGGGAATCATCTCTATCGAAGGAAGAACCATCACCCCGACGACGACGACCCCATTCCATGGAAGCTCTGCGTTCCTAAAGAAACAAGAAAGCGAGTTCTGCAGGAGTGCCACAACGAACCGACAGCAGGACATTTGGGAATCAGGAAAACCATATTGAGAGTATCCCAAAAGTACTATTGGCCCGGATTCTTCCGTGATGTGTCGCATCACGTTCGCAACTGCTTGGAATGTCAAAAATATAAAGTGGAACAAACAAAGCCGGCCGGAAAGATGTTTACCCGGCAAGTCAAAGAACCTTTCAGCATAGTCTGCACGGACTTCGTCGGCCCTTTACCCCGGTCAAAACAAGGTAATACAGTCTTGTTAGTCTTTCTAGATGCTTACAGCCGATGGGTGGATTTAGTACCACTTCGTAAAGCCACGACCAACGCCCTGGAAAAGGCGTTCAGAGAAAGAATTATCGGACGCTTTGGAGTCCCCCGCACTCTAGTGTGTGATAACGGCACGCAGTTCACCAGTCGTTCATTCAAAGACTTCTGTCGTCAAGCGGGAATCAACTCCAATTCACCGCACCCTACACGCCTCGTCAAAACCCCACGGAGCGCGCTAATCGTACGGTGAAGACCATGATTGCCCAGTACCTCGGAGAGCGACAAGACACTTGGGATCACCTCCTGCCAGAGTTCACATTAGCCATAAATTCCAGTGTGTGCGACTCAACGGGATTCACCCCAGCATTTCTGGTGTTGGGAAGAGAACCTCGACCCCCTGGAACATTGTACGACGAAGTGACCCCTGGACTCGGAACAACGACATGGTCTCCAGAAGATCATACTCAACGTATGATGGACATATTTAAGACAGCCCAAGTCAACATGCAAAAAGCGTCGTCAGATCAGAGGCGTCACTACAACCTACGACATCGCGATTGGCGACCAATTCTTGGGGAGGAAGTCTTACTAAGGCAACACCACCTCTCCAAAGCATGCGCAGGATTTGCCGCTAAACTGGCACCTAAATTCGACGGACCCTACAAAGTAATCAGATTTATTTCCAGGAACATAGTCCGACTACAAGAAGTCCATGGTAGACGACGACGCACAGCTAGCATAGGTGACCTCAAACCCCGTCAACAGGTCGAAGACGATGATGGAGGTGGCGCAAGAACCTCCCATGGAGTCTCAACCCAGCCATCAACGAGTCTAGGAAAAGGTATCCCAGAAGAAACCGATACCACACAGCATGAGACAGATTGATTCGCAGGGGCCACTTGTTGGAAGGCGTGCCTTCCCAACGTCCCTGTCTCTTATGGTTAACCCATCATTTTTCCCGTTCCCCAGACGGGGTGAGAAATATCTACCCCCTTAGTTTTAGTTCAGATTTGTATCTTTAATCATAAGGTTTATATCCAGCATTGTAAAACACACTGATAGGGGTAATAGGATCATAAAAGACAGGATATATCAAGTCAGAAGATTTAATGTATGTCTTTCCCGTCGCAGCATGAACAAACCCCCATTCCAGATCGTGGAGATTGTCCGCATTATCGAGGAGCTGGTGTCAACCTGGGAGGCGGAAACCGCCAACCCCACGTCGCCAAGCGGGCCCAACCCAGTGTTGAACCAGCCCTCTACATCCGCGATGGGGGCCCACACGCCACCAACCAATGTAAACCCTGGATCTCACCACGATGACGCCGAGGTGGAGGCGATCAATTGCTGGCAACTAGTCGACGCGCCAGAGCGACCAACCATACAAGTTATCGAGGTGCTCGCCCGTCCTATGGAACTGGCCGACTTGGCCTGCTTCGACGCCGGACGCTTTGAGGGGTATCGTGGCTGGATACCATCCCCTCCAAAACAAACCAGGACCGAATTCCAGGACCAGCGGAGTACGCCCCCGTATCCACTCATTTCGCCCACTTATTCGCCTGTGCCAGGCCGTAGCTCGAACCAGGAATCCATCGGGGAGTCTCTCGGAGAATCATACAGTCCTCCCTGCGGAAGCCCATTCCAGGACCTATATGAGGACCCGGAAACAGGAGAAATTCGCCGGCTGCCTCAACTCGAGATTCATCTAAGCCTCGAGGACCACCCGACACATTACGACCCCGTCGGAGAGGAAGAGTCCCTGAACCCCTCAACCACCTATCCGTGCTTCACGGATATATCCCCTCCCGGATCGCCAGGATTAGCCACCGAGCCCACCAAAACACCGGCGCTGACCGCTACCAGACTACCAGATGAGCAGGCATCCGGAACCCCTGAGGCGGAGTGGCAGACCGTCCCAGAAGGATGGCGAGTTAAGGGCGGGGAAAAGCAGATCCCGAAAACTCTAGTGGACTTGATCAACGAGAAACGCTACCAACGAGGGAATGTCAAGTTCCTGCAAGAGGCCGCAGGCAGATTGTACAGTATTCATGTTAACAACGCCCGACAAATCACCATTGCATCTGTCGTTCGTACACCAAAGTAGAGGGGGGGTGTGACGAACACAATAATTTGTAATTCGCCACAATGTCGGCCACCACATTTCAATATCAATAATAATAATCCCTTAAGATATATTCTGACTTGTTATTTTTTTTCTCCCATGAACCAGTTCCCCATAGAGCATCTCTACTGCGCACCACTGTTGAACACACACGGACACATACATGAGCAACGAAAGCTAACGGTAATTGTGCCAAAGAGCTGGTGTTGCTGCTTAGCTTCGACGTCGGCAGCATACATAAGCAACGAAAGCTAACGGTAACTGTGCCAAAGAGCGGGTGTTGCTGCTTAGCTTCGCCGTCGACAGCAGCGTTCGCAACTAAGTGTCGACGCTGTTGTTGACGGCGATCAAATGCAACGGGACCTACCGAATATTGAGAGCTGACTTATGAGACATTAGCAATGACCGCTAATGCAACTAGAAGGCTGCCAGAAAGGGAGGGAGCGAGTCAACATATTTTGGCGACTGCGTGGCAAATTTTGATTGGCTGGGTCCAACGACAGCAGAGGAAAAACGAGGCTAAGGGCAGCGATCAAACAGAAGCCTGAAAAAAAAGAAACTGATTGACCACCGCAGAGACCAGACGTGTTTGTTTAGATCGCGAGTGATAAAACCAAAAAAATCAAGGAGTCAAAAGTGGCCTGCAGAAAAGAAAAGGATAACCGTGAAGTGTGTGTGCAACAGGACTGTCGCAGGTGAGTCCATCCATAGTTATCTTAGCCCACGTGTCCTTTTGACCCTAGATAGGAGCTAGACAAATGACCCAGTGTGTGTGTGATAGGCTAATAATAGTGCTCTACCGAAAAGATAAATAAATAAATTAAATTGTTTCGGATATATTGAGTGTCATTATTATTAAAAGCCAGACTTTATATGATTGCAGGTCAAAGTGTGTAGGGAAAAATCCAGTCACAAATATGGTAGTGTAACCTATTTAATCAAGTGTGTCGGTGTCCAGCGAATGTCTCTTAAAGTGTGAGTGTCCGGGTGAATCCCTAACTCATCCTCTAAGAGAAATTCGTAAGGTCGCTACATGTATTAGGTCAGGGACATGACACTCACCACCAGCCAATGTCCGGGTGATACCCTAGTTGACTGGGATGAGATCCCGTGTTTAACGACTTACTATCGAGGTGTTTCTTATTAAATCGAGGTTCGGGTGAATCCCTACTTGATTTGAAAAGGGATTCCTGGATCAGTAGTCTCTGATCTTAGTCCTTAAATTAGTATATTCTTGTTAGCTCAAGGTCCGGGTGAATCCCTACTTGACTTGACAAGGATTCGCGGGCAATAGTCCCTAATTTGAGTTGTGTTTGTCAAGTCAAGGTCCGGGTGAATCCCTACTTGACTTGAGAAATATACTTAGGACAGAATACATGTTAGTAACCTAGGATCTGTGTATATCGATAAGGCACAGTTCTAGACTTCCCCGCTGCCCTTATCATACATCTCCCAATCCCACTTTCGCAGATATTATCCCCTTTTATGTCGTTAATATTGTCCTTAACCATGTGCGTGTGATCATTATAATTAGGCATAAACTCGTTATATCTATATTATGCCTTCCTCAATCAAATATTCAGGTCCCGGTATTTCTTTATAAATTTTTCTGTTAAAGAAAGGCCCTGGGTAGACTGAGAGTTGTACCCCGGCCGAAAAACTTCCTTACAGATGGCGCCCGAGCAGGGACCCGAGATTTGAAAATTTTTCTTAGCGCAAAATATTTTGGTTTTAAGAACTTGAGGATTTCACCTACGTGGAGTAAAGCCCCACTATAATATTGATCACGTTCAGATGGTTCCAGTGTGTATGTTGTGTGTTTTCCTTCTACCATATATGTGTAAAAAAAAAAAATAAATAAATTGGTACATATATAAAAGTCCTGCCAACGATCACGTCAACGATAGAACCACCTACAGAATCATCGACAGAGCTAATCACCCCAGCAGAGTCCCGATAGAGTAAACGGTAGAATCTTCGACAGAAATTTAGGTTAATAAAGTCAACGATAGAACCACCTACAGAATCATCGACAGAGCTAATCACCCCAGCAGAGTCCCGATAGAGTAAACGGTAGAATCTTCGACAGAAATTTAGGTTAATAAAGACAACGATAGAACCACCTACAGAATCATCGACAGAGCTAATCACCCCAGCAGAGTCCCGATAGAGTAAACGGTAGAATCTTCGACAGAAATTTAGGTTAATAAAGTCAACGATAGAACCACCTACAGAATCATCGACAGAGCTAATCACCCCAGCAGAGTCCCGATAGAGTAAACGGTAGAATCTTCGACAGAAATTTAGGTTAATAAAGTCAACGATAGAACCACCTACAGAACCATCGACAGAGCTAATCACCCCAGCAGAGTCTCGGTAGAGTAAACGGTAGAATTGTCGACAGATATTTTAATATACCGAAATATACCGGGAAAACATTTAAATTATAAAGACAAGTTATACACACATATCATAATACTGAGTGGAATTTTCCGTTAGTGTAGTTCGTGTACAGTACTTCAGCCCAGCGTCTGTAGTATAGCGGGATTCCTCTGCAAATTTGATTGCGGGTACAGTTGCCGACAATGAAATACAGTCCCGTGTACATAGTTGAAAAGAAATATACACAGCGGTAGTGCTGCTAGCAATGATGCCAACAGTACAATCAGAAGAACAGTAGAGCATAGGAGTGCTAGCTTTTTCTGACACACTGGTTCACAGCTTATGTCGAAATTGGTCACGTGGTCGATTACTATTGGTCGACGAACTTAGCTTCATTCTTAACGCAGTCGCCGTTACCGAGAAGTAATGACGGTGATACTAAGAAAAGAACCGCCAACTAACGCAGCAGATAGTCTACCGACGGCAGAGCAAGGCCGGCTCATTACGAATAAAAGTTGGAATCCAGCAGTAAGGGGGGCAATCAAGTTTGAGCAACCAAGAAGTGAACATCTCGCAGGATAACAACAGTGAACATCGCGCCGAATAACAACAGGGAATATCTCGCAGGATAGCAACAGTTAATCAAGGATTCGAGAATCAAGTTTGAGCAACCAAACGTGGAACATCGCCCAGGATACCAACAGTGGGATAACAACAGGGAACATCGCCCAGGATATCAACAGTGAATCAGGATTGGATTAGATCAATGAAGTTTGAGCAATCAAACGTGGAACATCGCGCAGGATAACAACTGTGAACATCGCTCAGGATACCAACAGATAACAACAGTGAATAACTCGCAGGATAACAACAGTGAACATCGCGCAGGATAACAACAGGGAACATCGCCCAGGATATCAGCAGTAAATCAGGATTGGATTAGGGAATCAAGTTTGAGCAACCAAACGTGGAACATCGCGCAGGATAACAACTGTGAACATCGCTCAGGATACCAACAGATAACAACAGTGAATAACTCACAGGATAACAACAGTGAACATCGCGCAGGATAACAACACGGCACATCGCCCAGGATATCAACAGTAAATCAGGATTGGATTAGGCAATCAAGTTTGAGCAACCAAACGTGGAACATCGCGCAGGATAACAACTGTGAACATCGCTCAGGATACCAACAGATAACAACAGTGAATAACTCACAGGATAACAACAGTGAACATCGCGCAGGATAACAACAGGGAACATCGCCCAGGATATCAACAGTGAATCAGGATTTGATTAGATCAATCAAGTTTGAGCAACCAAACGTGGAACATCGCCCAGGATACCAACAGATAACAACAGTTAACATCGGGCAGGATAACAACAGTGTACATCGCGCCGAATAACAACAGGGAACATCGCGCAGGATAGCAACAGTTAATCAGGATTCGAGAATCAAGTTTGAGCAACCAAACGTGGAACATCGCGCAGGATAACAACTGTGAACATCGCCCAGGATACCAACAGATAACAACAGTGAACATCTCGCAGGATAACAACAGTGAACATCGCGCAGGATAACAACAGGGAACATCGCCCAGGATAGTAACAGTGAATCAGGATTCGGCAATCGAGTCTGAGCAGTCAAGCAGTGAACACCTCGCAGGATATCCATAGCCGATCAGGATTCACGAATCAATTCTAAGCAACCAAGCTGTGAACATCGCACACGATACCAACAGTGGATCTGGATACAAGAGGCTACCCTAAGCAACCAAGCTTTGAATCTCTCACAGGATAGCAACAGTGAATCAGGATCCAGGGGTCTACCAGCCCAGCAGTGAACATCAACCAGCAGTGCACAAGGACTAGGCAGCATATGCCAAACATAGCAGTGAACATCAGCCAGCAGTGAAACAGGACTAGACAGAGCATGCCAACCACAGCAGTAAACCAGGACTAATAAAAAAAAAAAAAAAAAATCAACTACGATATAGCGCGGAGTAAGTCCATCTAAAACCACCATCGATATTCCCAGCCAAGTAGTGGATACGAACCAACAGTAAACTCTCGCAGCAGTGAAATCCTATCGACAAATCCATTAGACCTTCAGAGTCTTTACTGTCCTTTGAATTAACCTTTAGATTCCAGCCGCGTTTGCTCTAACAATTCCGCAAATATGGGAGTAAAATGGATCTCTTATCGACGCAAAGCCGAGTTAGAAACTTTTTTTGCCGAATTTGGATTAAGCCCTGGTGGTACGGTCGAAGAAATGCGCAGTCGGTTTTCCAGCTTTGCTTCTAGAGAAGATCATAAACCCGAGGTCTTATCACGTCTAGCTGAATTAGAGTCTCAGTACGGACTAGCAGCAACCAGCGACAAAGTCTTAGACATCAAGCCACGCTCACGATCTATATCACCATCAAAGTACTTAACAGAGTCGGAGGCATCCAGGATTCAGTATAGTGAAGGAAGTAGCTTACCCATCCCAGCTTTACCTTCAAGCTACACTAAAGTAGCACTCGAGGTACCCCAGACCCTTCGATCGTCGGCAACGGACGCTCCGCCTCAACGAATTGCTGACAACACTAATCACTCCAGTATAGCGGAGAAGGTATCCAAATGGGGTATTACCTTCGATGGCTCGGCAGATCCTCTCTATTTTTTAGAGAAAGTGGAAACTCGTGCAGATACTTATCATATCAACCCGGAAGTATTACCAAGGATGATGTCTATTCTATTCTCCGGACGCGCAGAAGGATGGTGGAAAACAACGGATCTGTTAGATGCCTCTTGGGCAGTCTTTAAACGAGGATTTCTAGAATTTTTCTTACCCCCTCGGTACTTTGAAAAATTAGAAGATTCCATTCGCACCCGTAGACAACGTCCTGGAGAACCTTTCAAACAATACCTGGTGGACCTGAGACTTATGATGAGAAGAGCCAACTACTCTACCCAGCAAGAGCTGGAACGCATTTATGACAATCTGCATCCAGAGTACCAGTTATATACTCGAAGAAGGGATTTCCAAGATTTAACGGAACTGACCCGTTTGATTGTCAACTACGAAACCATTAGAAGCGAAAATTCGCAAGACTTTTTAAAATCCTCCACTTCACAGAGAAACGTCCAACCGAGCTACCCCAACATTTACCAACTGTCAGAAGCACCAGTAGATACACAACGGGCCTGCAGGAATTGTGGCGAATCTGGCCACTTTTCAAGACAGTGTCGGAACCGGCAGAGACTTTTCTGCTGGGATTGTGGGAAGCGCGATGTTCGCACCATAGCCTTCTGTCGACGGTCGGGAAACGCCGAGCGCGCTCGTTTGAACGGGGAACAAACGAAAGAAGCGCCGAAGCAACCCCTACTTTAAGTCACCTTCAATTTGCAAAAGGTCGTCTCATAACGCTAGTGAAGATTAAAGGACGAGAAATCAGCGCAACTCTCGATACAGGAGCCACAAGGAGCTTCATCAGCAGGTCTTTGGCGCAACAAGTGGGAACTTCTGAAGATTGGATACAAGTGTGCACTGCAATTAACCTAGCTGACGGATCCCGCAAGGAAATCACTCAAGCTATAGAAACAGAGATCTGGTTGGGTTCGCAGATGGTAAAGATACCTTTGCTGATGCTACCCGACATCATGGATCACCTTATACTGGGTACGGATTTCTTACGGAGCATGCGAACCACGCTACATTGCGGCAAGGATCACCTACAACTGGAACCAACACCGGAATCATCGAGCGGAACCCTCAATCAAGCTGCTACTATCAGAAGCCTTAGTACCAAGCCCGACGTAATTGCACCAACGCTATGCTCAGATGATCTTCGATCGACTATAGTCCCCAGGGACCAAGAACCGTCCCAACAGAAAGCAAAACCAACGACGAAGTGCACAAGAAGCACAGTTTTACCCCCCCCGGTGGAAAAGGCTGTACTAAATAATCCTTTTCGGAAGCAAGAGACAGGAATCTCAAAAGCAAACCCCGCCAAGTTAGGGTTGGTAACATCGGCAACTTCAGTTATCAAGGAAAGCGAGTTATCCGAACCCTTTGACGGGACGCAGCCCTTACCACCCGGTACCCAGAACGACGACATCACGATGCACCCAGCGGCTGAAGAATTCTTGCGGCGGGAACTGCCAAAGTTAGACTTGCTAAAAGGTGTGTCTCACATTGCAGAGCATGTTATCAACATGAAAGACGATCGTCCCATTAAACAACGGTATTACCCCCGGAATCCAGCACAGCAGAAGACCATCAACGACACAGTGGACCAGTTACTCCTAGAAGACCGCATCGAACCTTCAAAAAGTCCTCACAGCGCACCGATAGTACTAGTGGGTAAGAAAACTGGAGAGATGCGTATGTGTATTGATTTCAGACAACTGAACGCCCAATCCATAAGAGACGCCTACCCCCTTCCTCGAATCAACCACATACTAGAGAAGCTTCGTCATGCCAAATTCATCTCTACATTGGATCTCAAAAGTGGTTATTGGCAAATACCATTGTCTAAGGCGAGTCGCGAATGTACCGCATTTACAGTCCCGGGTCGTGGACTATTTCAGTGGAAAGTAATGCCTTTTGGACTACAATTCGCCGCCGCTACCTTTCAGCGAGCACTGGATAGTGTGATTGGCCCAGAAATGGAACCTGCCGCTTTCGCTTACTTAGACGATATAATCGTCGTAAGGAAGACGCTTGAAGAGCATATGACCAATCTACAAGAGGTCTTTCGACGGCTACGGGAAGCTAATCTACGCATCAACCAGGCAAAGTGCAGATTCTTCAAACGAAGAATGCAGTTTCTAGGACACGTGATCAGCGAGCAGGGTATACACACCGACCCGGAGAAGGTAGCAGCAGTCCGTGAATTGGCCCCACCAAGTAATATACGACAACTCCGACGTTGCTTAGGCATTGCTTCCTGGTACCGCAGATTCGTTCCAGAATTCTCAAGCATTGTACAACCGATCACCGCGTTATTAAAGAAGAATACCAAGTGGAAGTGGGATGTCGAACAACAACGGGCTTTCGACCAGCTAAAATCTCGATTGACTTCCGCACCGATACTAGCATGCCCCGACTTCAATGAGAAGTTCTCCTTACAGACTGATGCCAGCGACTATGGATTAGGCGCGGTGTTGACTCAATGTCAAGAGGGTACGGAGCGAGTGATAGCTTATGCCAGCCGACGTCTACTGTCACCAGAGGAAAACTACTCTGCAACCGAGAAAGAGTGTCTTGCCATCGTGTGGGCAATATGTAAAATGCGCTGCTACCTGGAAGGATATCGATTTGAGGTAATCACGGACCATCAAGCTCTCAAATGGCTTAACTCCATCGATAATCCTACTGGTCGCATCGCTCGCTTGGCACTCGAGTTACAGCAGTACGAATTTGACATCCAGTATCGCCGAGGCAAGCTGAATGTAGTGGCTGACGCACTGTCCCGCCAACCTTTGGATGTGTTAAACAACATACAGGAGGCTCTACCGCAGTGTACTTGGTGGAGAAAACTCAAACGTCAAGTAGAAGAACAGCCAGACCAGTTCTCCGACATCCTTTACGAGGGGAATCATCTCTATCGAAGGAAGAACCATCACCCCGACGACGACGACCCCATTCCATGGAAGCTCTGCGTTCCTAAAGAAACAAGAAAGCGAGTTCTGCAGGAGTGCCACAACGAACCGACAGCAGGACATTTGGGAATCAGGAAAACCATATTGAGAGTATCCCAAAAGTACTATTGGCCCGGATTCTTCCGTGATGTGTCGCATCACGTTCGCAACTGCTTGGAATGTCAAAAATATAAAGTGGAACAAACAAAGCCGGCCGGAAAGATGTTTACCCGGCAAGTCAAAGAACCTTTCAGCATAGTCTGCACGGACTTCGTCGGCCCTTTACCCCGGCCAAAACAAGGTAATACAGTCTTGTTAGTCTTTCTAGATGCTTACAGCCGATGGGTGGATTTAGTACCACTTCGTAAAGCCACGACCAACGCCCTGGAAAAGGCGTTCAGAGAAAGAATTATCGTACGCTTTGGAGTCCCCCGCACTCTAGTGTGTGATAACGGCACGCAGTTCACCAGTCGTTCATTCAAAGACTTCTGTCGTCAAGCGGGAATCAACTCCAATTCACCGCACCCTACACGCCTCGTCAAAACCCCACGGAGCGCGCTAATCGTACGGTGAAGACCATGATTGCCCAGTACCTCGGAGAGCGACAAGACACTTGGGATCACCTCCTGCCAGAGTTCACATTAGCCATAAATTCCAGTGTGTGCGACTCAACGGGATTCACCCCAGCATTTCTGGTGTTGGGAAGAGAACCTCGACCCCCTGGAACATTGTACGACGAAGTGACCCCTGGACTCGGAACAACGACATGGTCTCCAGAAGATCGTACTCAACGTATGATGGACATATTTAAGACAGCCCAAGTCAACATGCAAAAAGCGTCGTCAGATCAGAGGCGTCACTACAACCTACGACATCGCGATTGGCGACCAATTCTTGGGGAGGAAGTCTTACTAAGGCAACACCACCTCTCCAAAGCATGCGCAGGATTTGCCGCTAAACTGGCACCTAAATTCGACGGACCCTACAAAGTAATCAGATTTATTTCCAGGAACATAGTCCGACTACAAGAAGTCCATGGTAGACGACGACGCACAGCTAGCATAGGTGACCTCAAACCCCGTCAACAGGTCGAAGACGATG
Source organism: Drosophila emarginata (assembly GCA_037075365.1). Lineage (NCBI taxonomy): Eukaryota > Metazoa > Arthropoda > Insecta > Diptera > Drosophilidae > Drosophila > Drosophila emarginata. The sequence continues at coordinate 677,866 of JBAMCD010000094.1, read as the reverse complement.
ATGGAGGTGGCGCAAGAACCTCCCATGGAGTCTCAACCCAGCCATCAACGAGTCTAGGAAAAGGTATCCCAGAAGAAACCGATACCACACAGCATGAGACAGATTGATTCGCAGGGGCCACTTGTTGGAAGGCGTGCCTTCCCAACGTCCCTGTTCCCCGTGGGGGAAGTCTCTTATGGTTAACCCATCATTTTTCCCGTTCCCGTGAGAAATATCTACCCCCTTAGTTTTAGTTCAGATTTGTATCTTTAATCATAAGGTTTATATCCAGCATTGTAAAACACACTGATAGGGGTAATAGGATCATAAAAGACAGGATATATCAAGTCAGAAGATTTAATGTATGTCTTTCCCGTCGCAGCATGAACAAACCCCCATTCCAGATCGTGGAGATTGTCCGCATTATCGAGGAGCTGGTGTCAACCTGGGAGGCGGAAACCGCCAACCCCACGTCGCCAAGCGGGCCCAACCCAGTGTTGAACCAGCCCTCTACATCCGCGATGGGGGCCCACACGCCACCAACCAATGTAAACCCTGGATCTCACCACGATGACGCCGAGGTGGAGGCGATCAATTGCTGGCAACTAGTCGACGCGCCAGAGCGACCAACCATACAAGTTATCGAGGTGCTCGCCCGTCCTATGGAACTGGCCGACTTGGCCTGCTTCGACGCCGGACGTTTTGAGGGGTATCGTGGCTGGATACCATCCCCTCCAAAACAAACCAGGACCGAATTCCAGGACCAGCGGAGTACGCCCCCGTATCCACCCATTTCGCCCACTTATTCGCCTGTGCCAGGCCGTAGCTCGAACCAGGAATCCATCGGGGAGTCTCTCGGAGAATCATACAGTCCTCCCTGCGGAAGCCCATTCCAGGACCTATATGAGGACCCGGAAACAGGAGAAATTCGCCGGCTGCCTCAACTCGAGATTCATCTAAGCCTCGAGGACCACCCGACACATTACGACCCCGTCGGAGAGGAAGAGTCCCTGAACCCCTCAACCACCTATCCGTGCTTCACGGATATATCCCCTCCCGGATCGCCAGGATTAGCCACCGAGCCCACCAAAACACCGGCGCTGACCGCTACCAGACTACCAGATGAGCAGGCATCCGGAACCCCTGAGGCGGAGTGGCAGACCGTCCCAGAAGGATGGCGAGTTAAGGGCGGGGAAAAGCAGATCCCGAAAACTCTAGTGGACTTGATCAACGAGAAACGCTACCAACGAGGGAATGTCAAGTTCCTGCAAGAGGCCGCAGGCAGATTGTACAGTATTCATGTTAACAACGCCCGACAAATCACCATTGCATCTGTCGTTCGTACACCAAAGTAGAGGGGGGGTGTGACGAACACAATAATTTGTAATTCGCCACAATGTCGGCCACCACATTTCAATATCAATAATAATAATCCCTTAAGATATATTCTGACTTGTTATTTTTTTTCTCCCATGAACCAGTTCCCCATAGAGCATCTCTACTGCGCACCACTGTTGAACACACACGGACACATACATGAGCAACGAAAGCTAACGGTAATTGTGCCAAAGAGCTGGTGTTGCTGCTTAGCTTCGACGTCGGCAGCATACATAAGCAACGAAAGCTAACGGTAACTGTGCCAAAGAGCGGGTGTTGCTGCTTAGCTTCGCCGTCGACAGCAGCGTTCGCAACTAAGTGTCGACGCTGTTGTTGACGGCGATCAAATGCAACGGGACCTACCGAATATTGAGAGCTGACTTATGAGACATTAGCAATGACCGCTAATGCAACTAGAAGGCTGCCAGAAAGAGAGGGAGCGAGTCAACATATTTTGGCGACTGCGTGGCAAATTTTGATTGGCTGGGTCCAACGACAGCAGAGGAAAAACGAGGCTAAGGGCAGCGATCAAACAGAAGCCTGAAAAAAAAGAAACTGATTGACCACCGCAGAGACCAGACGTGTTTGTTTAGATCGCGAGTGATAAAACCAAAAAAATCAAGGAGTCAAAAGTGGCCTGCAGAAAAGAAAAGGATAACCGTGAAGTGTGTGTGCAACAGGACTGTCGCAGGTGAGTCCATCCATAGTTATCTTAGCCCACGTGTCCTTTTGACCCTAGATAGGAGCTAGACAAATGACCCAGTGTGTGTGTGATAGGCTAATAATAGTGCTCTACCGAAAAGATAAATAAATAAATTAAATTGTTTCGGATATATTGAGTGTCATTATTATTAAAAGCCAGACTTTATATGATTGCAGGTCAAAGTGTGTAGGGAAAAATCCAGTCACAAATATGGTAGTGTAACCTATTTAATCAAGTGTGTCGGTGTCCAGCGAATGTCTCTTAAAGTGTGAGTGTCCGGGTGAATCCCTAACTCATCCTCTAAGAGAAATTCGTAAGGTCGCTACATGTATTAGGTCAGGGACATGACACTCACCACCAGCCAATGTCCGGGTGATACCCTAGTTGACTGGGATGAGATCCCGTGTTTAACGACTTACTATCGAGGTGTTTCTTATTAAATCGAGGTTCGGGTGAATCCCTACTTGATTTGAAAAGGGATTCCTGGATCAGTAGTCTCTGATCTTAGTCCTTAAATTAGTATATTCTTGTTAGCTCAAGGTCCGGGTGAATCCCTACTTGACTTGACAAGGATTCGCGGGCAATAGTCCCTAATTTGAGTTGTGTTTGTCAAGTCAAGGTCCGGGTGAATCCCTACTTGACTTGAGAAATATACTTAGGACAGAATACATGTTAGTAACCTAGGATCTGTGTATATCGATAAGGCACAGTTCTAGACTTCCCCGCTGCCCTTATCATACATCTCCCAATCCCACTTTCGCAGATATTATCCCCTTTTATGTCGTTAATATTGTCCTTAACCATGTGCGTGTGATCATTATAATTAGGCATAAACTCGTTATATCTATATTATGCCTTCCTCAATCAAATATTCAGGTCCCGGTATTTCTTTATAAATTTTTCTGTTAAAGAAAGGCCCTGGGTAGACTGAGAGTTGTACCCCGGCCGAAAAACTTCCTTACAATATAAAATATATTTATGTAGGTATATACTAAAATGTGTACAGAAACAAACACGAAGCGCATAATTGATTACTATACATACATATATGTAGCTTTATATGCATTGATTAAATGATATATGACATACATATAGCTTTAGAAAATGACTGCAAAAACGAATAAATTCAAACTTTAAAGACTATTCCACATTCTAAAGCAAAGGAAAATAAAATATTCGATACAATCTTTTAGAGATGAGATTTTTTGGAACAAGACACGTGCATGAAATAGAAAATTTGCGAACGAACACGGAATCATAAGTTTCCTTTGTTCGTGTCCAGAAATACATACATGCATGATAGTAGCCCTTTTTCTAGCCAAATTATTTAAAGCAGTTAAAAAAAGGTTTAATCAATTTTGTTGTTCCTTTTGATGATAAATACATTCATAGATACTATATATTTCAGATATCAAAGGAAATTTTCGTTAATAAATGAAGTTAAATTTATTAACTTATTTAGTCATGAAACTGAATGATGAATGAATCGCCAATTCGATGACGTTATATCCGTCTGTCTACTATTTTAACGCTCTCTGTTTTTGAAACTCGGTATTAAGGTTTTTCATTCATCAAGACTATATTGCTGCCGATCGCAGCAAAATAAAGTTTTTGGTCCCGAAACCATATTTTCAATAAAATAACAATCAAGCACTTCTACACCAAATTTCGTTCCCTTGAGAATAACCAAAATAAAATTCTTGAAAGGACAAATTCTTTGTTGGTTCTATATGTAAAGCAATCTTCAATTATTTTTTGTAGCTATGTACTATATCACAATTCGGTTTTTGAGAGTGCAATTGCGCTTGACGTATGTTTGAATAATGTTAATATGTATATGCTGAGATAGCAGCGACCCCGTGGTGTGGGGGATAAGGGTGTCCAACAATGATACCCATTTTTATTCCCTTGCAGACGGTTTACGTAATTGCTTTTCCTGGAAAATGTTGAAATTTTTTGAAGAATACGATCCGAAAACAAATTTTTTAAGAATATACTGCGGTTTTTTTGAAAATGTGTAAAAGAAAATTCTTTGAAATCAAAGAAAAACAATGTATCCAATGTATTTTCTAGAGCTGGGAAGAACTTTAAACCGATTTTCCCACAACTTTCTTTGTAAAGTGTAGAAATTACTCGAAATCTTCAGAACCTTATCTGCTTCATTACCTTTAAAGTTCGGACTTCAACCAATCTTCTTTGCTGTTTCATAGTGTTTTAGGCCAATAAAGATTGTGATTTGACCTTTTTAAAAATCGGTTATAGATTTTCCACGTCCCATTTGGTTGAATTGAAATTTTAGTTGCCCGAAAACATTTTTTCTTTTCAATTACGCAGTCATTAAAAAAGTTTACCTGTATCAACACACTCACGGCACCAATACATACAACAGAGTACCACTAATGTTTCTAGACTCTTAAAAATTTCTATGGAAATATATTTTACGGTCTTGATAAAAATGAAAAACCATTCTCTAATTGAGCTATGCAATTTGTTATTTGGAAGGGTTTTTAGTTTGTAAAGACTTACTCTCTATCCAGTAAACCGATCACTTGTAGGGCTTTACATCAGTGGTAATAGAACCTATGTATGTTTGACTTTAATGCGACATAATACTATTGGTATCTCAAACTTTTGCAATATGATGTGAAAAAATACTTAAACCTACATAGCATTTTTACGTTGCTTTAATAGTATAATAAGTAGTTGTACTCGATTTCGACTTGCACTTTCGGTTTCGTGAGGTTAGCCACAGATATCAGGTTCCTATGAACATACACAGTGAAGGAGTGTGTGGCAATGGATTGGGCTTTTAAATTTTTGTGTTCACTTGGAAAAGAGCAGATAAGATGAGACATTTAAAGCATTTCATTTTCTCAATTTTTTATTTACTAGTAATGTCGACTGTGAAAAGCATGTATTATTTTTATTTCAACCTAATATTCAAGATTAATATAAAAAAAATGTTTCTTCTAATTAAGAAATGCAGTTTTTTTTCCTAGCTTATCTTAAATTGTACAATTTTTTCAAGTTTACACAAGCACAGCAAAGAATCCTGAATTCAAAATTCAAATATCACCGTTTCTTTTGACTGTCATAAATTAACCGCCGCTATATTAACAGACATTGCAAATTCTGGAATTATAGTTGAGTGAAATCAATTAAGAAACTGATTGTTATATTTTCAAACTTAAAAAAAAATGCGGTAACAACTAGACTTAATACAGCTATGTCAAAAATATTACAACCATTTTTTTTATTCATTGATATATGTACATATAAATATATAAATAAATTGATGTATTTAAATAATAAAAATAATTACATATAAAATATATTTATGTAGGTATATACTAAAATGTGTACAGAAACAAACACGAAGCGCATAATTGATTACTATACATATATGTAGCTTTATATGCATTGATTAAATGATATATGACATACATACATATAGCTTTAGAAAATGACTGCAAAAACGAATAAATTCAAACTTTAAAGACTACTCCATATTCTAAAGCAAAGGAAAATAAAATATTCGATACAATCTTTTAGAGATGAGATTTTTTGGAACAAGACACGTGCATGAAATAGAAAATTTGCGAACGAACACGGAATCATAAGTTTCCTTTGTTCGTGTCCAGAAATACATATGTACATGCATGATAGTGGCCCTTTTTCTAGCCCACAAATTATTTAAAGCAGTTAAAAAAAGGTTTACTCAATTTTGTTGTTCCTTTTGATGGTAAATACATTCATACATACTATATATTTCAGATATCAAAGGAAATTTTCGTTAATTAATGAAGTTAAATTTATTAACTTATTTAGTCATAAAACTGAATGATGAATGAGTCGCCAATTCGATGACGTTATGTCCGTCTGTCTACTATTTTCACGCTCTCTGTTTTTGAAACTCGGTATTAAGGTTTTTCATTCATCAAGACTATATTGCTGCCGATCGCAGCAAAATAAAGTTTTTGGTCCCGAACCATATTTTCAATAAAATAACAATCAAGCACTTCTACACCAAATTTCGTTCCCTTGGGAATAACCAAAATAAAATTCTTGAAAGGACAAATTCTTTGTTGGTTCTATATGTAAAGCAATCTTGAATTATTTTTTGTAGCTATGTACTATACCACAATTCGGTTTTTGAGAGTGCAATTGCGCTTGATGTATGTTTGAATAATGTTAATATGTATATGCTGAGATAGCAGCGACCCCGTGGTGTGGGGGATAAGGGTGTCCAACAATGATACCCATTTTTATTTCCTTGCAGACGGTTTACGTAATTGCTTTTCCTAGAAAATGTTGAAATTTTTTGAAGAATACGATCCGAAAACAAATTTTTTAAGAATATACTGCGGTTTTTTTGAAAATGTGTAAAAGAAAATTCTTTGAAATCAAAGAAAAACAATGTATCCAATGTATTTTCCAGAGCTGGGAAGAACTTTAAACCGATTTTCCCACAACTTTCTTTGTAAAGTGTAGAAATTACTCGAAATCTTCAGAACCTTATCTGCTTCATTACCTTTAAGGTTCGGACTTCAACCAATCTTCTTTGCTGTTTCATTGTGTTTTAGGCCAATAAAGATTGTGATTTGACCTTTTTATAGATTTTCCGAGACCCATTTGTTTGAATTGAAATTTTAGTTGCCCGAAAACATTTTTTCTTTTCAATTACGCAGTCATTAAAAAAGTTTACCTGTATCAACACACTCACGGCACCAATACATACAACAGAGTACCACTAATGTTTCTAGACTCTTAAAAATTTCTATGGAAATATATTTTACGGTCTTGATAAAAATGAAAAACCATTCTCTAATTGAGCTATGCAATTTGTTATTTGGAAGGGTTTTTAGTTTGTAAAGACTTACTCTCTATCCAGTAAACCGATCACTTGTAGGGCTTTACATCAGTGGTAATAGAACCTATGTATGTTTGACTTTAATGCGACATAATACTATTGGTATCTCAAACTTTTGCAATATGATGTGAAAAAATACTTAAACCTACATAGCATTTTTACGTTGCTTTAATAGTATAATAAGTAGTTGTACTCGATTTCGACTTGCACTTTTGGTTTCGTGAGGTTATCCACAGATATCAGGTTCCTATGAACATACACAGTGAAGGAGTGTGTGGCAATGGATTGGGCTTTTAAATTTTTGTGTTCACTTGGAAAAGAACAGATAAGATGAGACATTTAAAGCATTTCATTTTCTCAATTTTTTATTTACTAGTAATGTCGACTGTGAAAAGCATGTATTATTTTTATTTCAACCTAATATTCAAGATTAATATAAAAAAAATGTTTCTTCTAATTAAGAACTGCAGTTTTTTTTTTCATAAGTTTCCTTTGTTCGTGTCCAGAAATACATATGTACATGCATGATAGTGGACCTTTTTCTAGCCCACAAATTATTTAAAGCAGTTAAAAAAAGGTTTACTCAATTTTGTTGTTCCTTTTGATGGTAAATACATTCATACATACTATATATTTCAGATATCAAAGGAAATTTTCGTTAATTAATGAAGTTAAATTTATTAACTTATTTAGTCATAAAACTGAATGATGAATGAGTCGCCAATTCGATGACGTTATGTCCGTCTGTCCACTATTTTCACGCTCTCTGTTTTTGAAACTCGGTATTAAGGTTTTTCATTCATCAAGACTATATTGCTGCCGATCGCAGCAAAATAAAGTTTTTGGTCCCGAACCATATTTTCAATAAAATAACAATCAAGCACTTCTACACCAAATTTCGTTCCCTTGGGAATAACCAAAATAAAATTCTTGAAAGGACAAATTCTTTGTTGGTTCTATATGTAAAGCAATCTTGAATTATTTTTTGTAGCTATGTACTATACCACAATTCGGTTTTTGAGAGTGCAATTGCGCTTGATGTATGTTTGAATAATGTTAATACGTATATGCTGATATAGCAGCGACCCCGTGGTGTGGGGGATAAGGGTGTCCAACAATGATACCCATTTTTATTTCCTTGCAGACGGTTTACGTAATTGCTTTTCCTAGAAAATGTTGAAATTTTTTGAAGAATACGATCCGAAAACAAATTTTTTAAGAATATACTGCGTTATTTTTGAAAATGTGTAAAAGAAAATTCTTTGAAATCAAAGAAAAACAATGTATCCAATGTATTTTCCAGAGCTGGGAAGAACTTTAAACCGATTTTCCCACAACTTTCTTTGTAAAGTGTAGAAATTACTCGATATCTTCAGAACCTACCTTATCTGCTTCATTACCTTTAAAGTTCGGACTTCAACCAATCTTCTTTGCTGTTTCATAGTGTTTTAGGCCAATAAAGATTGTGATTTGACCTTTTTAAAAATCGGTTATAGATTTTCCGCGACCCATTTGGTTGAATTGAAATTTTAGTTGCCCGAAAACATTTTTTCTTTTCAATTACGCAGTCATTAAAAAAGTTTACCTGTATCAACACACTCACGGCACCAATACATACAACAGAATACCACTAATGTTTCTAGACTCTTAAAAATTTCTATGGAAATATATTTTACGCTCTTGAAAAAAATGAAAAACCATTCTCTAATTGAGCTATGCAATTTGTTATTTGGAAGGGTTTTTAGTTTGTAAAGACTTACTCTCTATCCAGTAAACCGATCACTTGTAGGGCTTTACATCAGTGGTAATAGAACCTATGTATGTTTGACTTTAATGCGACATAATACTATTGGTATCTCAAACTTTTGCAATATGATGTGAAAAAATACTTAAACCTACATAGCATTTTTACGTTGCTTTAATAGTATAATAAGTAGTTGTACTCGATTTCGACTTGCACTTTTGGTTTCGTGAGGTTAGCCACAGATATCAGGTTCCTATGAACATACACAGTGAAGGAGTGTGTGGCAATGGATTGGGCTTTTAAATTTTTGTGTTCACTTGGAAAAGAACAGATAAGATGAGACATTTAAAGCATTTCATTTTCTCAATTTTTTATTTACTAGTAATGTCGACTGTGAAAAGCATGTATTAATTTTATTTCAACCTAATATTCAAGATTAATATAAAAAAAATGTTTCTTCTAATTAAGAAATGCAGTTTTTTTTTCCTAGCTTATCTTAAATTGTACAATTTTTTCAAGTTTACACAAGCACAGCAAAGAATCCTGAATTCAAAATTCAAATATCACCGTTTCTTTTGTCTGTTATATATGTATGTATGTATGACATACATATAGCTTTAGAAAATGACTGCAAAAACGAATAAATTCAAACTTTAAAGACTATTCCATATTCTAAAGCAAAGGAAAATAAAATATTCGATACAATCTTTTAGAGATGAGATTTTTTGGAACAAGACACGTGCATGAAATAGAAAATTTGCGAACGAACACGGAATCATAAGTTTCCTTTGTTCGTGTCCAGAAATACATATGTACATGCATGATAGTGGCCCTTTTTCTAGCCCACAAATTATTTAAAGCAGTTAAAAAAAGGTTTAATCAATTTTGTTGTTCCTTTTGATGGTAAATACATTCATACATACTATATATTTCAAATATCTAGTTCCACTCAAAACGTCATTGAGACAAGACGTGTTACTTCTGGTTCCTCTGCCGGAACAAAAACTCTCTCGGAAGAAAAAAACAAGGAAAAAAAGAAAACAAAAACAAAAAGAGAGACGAACCAAAGGCTGAGCTGCCCATAAACAACAACAAGCTTAACCGCCCGACAAACACCACACACCCAACACAAATCAAACCAAACAACCCAAAATACAGTAAAGCAGAAAAGACACCAAATCGGAAAATGTATCACCACTAATAAAAACAAAGACACACAGGAGGGAAGTCGAAACATGCAAAAAAACTCGCGCCGGCACCTATAATCAAAACAAAAAATACGACAAACAATGAAAATAAAAATCAAAAATAGCCGAATCGAAGAGCAACCGAACACAAGACACTAAACTTTCCAAGGGGTAATACGCAACGAATCGAAACATTAAAACAAAAACAAACGAACTAAAATCTCAAAGCGAACAAGAAAAAATAAAAAACAAACAAGGCAGAGAAACGGACAAAAACATCGCCACACACAATCTTCCAACAAAAAAAGAACACACGACCGCCCGACACCTCTCCCCAACGGAAATCACGATGCCACCCAACCCCGATCCAAATCAAAAACACAAACTCTCTCAAATAACACATCCGAAACGAAACCACCACAAAACCTAAATAAAACAACTCCAATCGACCCAAACACAGCCCACGACCGCAAATCCCAACTCTGTCGCTCTCAATCTCCCCCCCCTCCTCCGTATCCTATAATACCAAAAAAAATCAACTCCTCTCCAAGAGAACACAAAAAACAACCCTCATATCAAAAAAAAACCTCCCAAATTCACTCTCTGCCGCAGAAAAAGTAGAAATTCTGCTAAAAGCACGAAACACTCTAAAAAAAGAAAACCAAACGTACAAGACAACAAAAAACAAAAACATCACCTCACAAACACAATCCAACAAACCAAACATCAACGGTATCACAAAACCCACACAAACAACAACATCACACAAAGAAACTCAACCCTCTCGAGAAGAGACCAAAAAAAAAACAACAGACTCGACACTCCAAAAAACCCACAACACTACATCGATCAATCTCCCATACCCCTCAACGACATCAATCAATCGACACATCCTCACCAACCAAACCCTAACCCCAAAGACAAAAAAAACACCAACCCTCTCCAACCTCACAACCCACATCCTCAAACATATCAACATCTAAAATACAAAACAACAAAAATCACCACATCTAAAACAACAAAAACTAAAAAACTCTCATCACCCCAAAAAAAAAAAACAACAACACACAAAAAACTCAACATAAAATCAACAACTCTAACTAAGGCCTCTGCTGCCATAGCCACGTAATAAGCTAGCCTATAATTTCACTATTAATAAGTTAGCTCTTAAATAAATAAATATTTCAAATATCAAAGGAAATTTTCGTTAATTAATGAAGTTAAATTTATTAACTTATTTAGTCATAAAACTGAATGATGAATGAGTCGCCAATTCGATGACGTTATGTCCGTCTGTCTACTATTTTCACGCTCTCTGTTTTTGAAACTCGGTATTAAGGTTTTTCATTCATCAAGACTATATTGCTGCCGATCGCAGCAAAATAAAGTTTTTGGTCCTGAACCATATTTTCAATAAAATAACAATCAAGCACTTCTACACCAAATTTCGTTCCCTTGGGAATAACCAAAATAAAATTCTTAAAAGGACAAATTCTTTGTTGGTTCTATATGTAAAGCAGGCTTGAATTATTTTTTGTAGCTATGTACTATACCACAATTCGGTTTTTGAGAGTGCAATTGCGCTTGATGTATGTTTGAATAATCTTAATACGTATATGCTGATATAGCAGCGACCCCGTGGTGTGGGGGATAAGGGTGTCCAACAATGATACCCATTTTTATTCCCTTGCAGACGGTTTACGTAATTGCTTTTCCTAGAAAATCTTGAAATTTTTTGAAGAATACGATCCGAAAACAAATTTTTTAAGAATATACTGCGTTTTTGAAAATGTGTAAAAGAAAATTCTTTGAAATCAAAGAAAAACAATGTATCCAATGTATTTTCCAGAGCTGGGAATAACTTTAAACCGATTTTCCCACAACTTTCTTTGTAAAGTGTAGAAATTACTCGAAATCTTCAGAACCTTATCTGCTTCATTACCTTTAAAGTTCGGACTTCAACCAATCTTCTTTGCTGTTTCATAGTGTTTTAGGCCAATAAAGATTGTGATTTGACCTTTTTAAAAATCGGTTATAGATTTTCCGCGACCCATTTGGTTGAATTGAAATTTTAGTTACCCGAAAACATTTTTTCTTTTCAATTACGCAGTCATTAAAAAAGTTTACCTGTATCAACACACTCACGGCACCAATACATACAACAGAATACCACTAATGTTTCTAGACTCTTAAGAATTTCTATGGAAATATATTTTACGGTCTTGATAAAAATGAAAAACCATTCTCTAATTGAGCTATGCAATTTGTTATTTGGAAGGGTTTTTAGTTTGTAAAGACTTACTCTACGCGCGACCCCGGGGTGGGGGATAAGGGTGTCCAACAATGAACCATTTATCCCTTGCAGACGGTACGAGCTTCCTGGAAAATGTTGAAATTTTTGAAGACAAATTTTAAGAATATAGCGTATTTTTGAAAATGTGTAAAAGAAAATTCTTTGAAATCAAAGAAAAACAATGTATCCAATGTATTTTCCAGAGCTGGGAAGAACTTTAAACCGATTTTCCCACAACTTTCTTTGTAAAGTGTAGAAATTACTCGATATCTTCAGAACCTTATCTGCTTCATTACCTTTAAAGTTCGGACTTCAACCAATCTTCTTTGCTGTTTCATAGTGTTTTAGGCCAATAAAGATTGTGATTTGACCTTTTTAAAAATCGGTTATAGATTTTCCGCGACCCATTTGGTTGAATTGAAATTTTAGTTGCCCGAAAACATTTTTTCTTTTCAATTACGCAGTCATTAAAAAAGTTTACCTGTATCAACACGCTAATGGCACCAATACATACAACAGAGTACCACTAATGTTTCTAGACTCTTAAAAATTTCTATGGAAATATATTTTACGCTCTTGAAAAAAATGAAAAACCATTCTCTAATTGAGCTATGCAATTTGTTATTTGGAAGGGTTTTTAGTTTGTAAAGACTTACTCTCTATCCAGTAAACCGATCACTTGTAGGGCTTTACATCAGTGGTAATAGAACCTATGTATGTTTGACTTTAATGCGACATAATACTATTGGTATCTCAAACTTTTGCAATATGATGTGAAAAAATACTTAAACCTACATAGCATTTTTACGTTGCTTTAATAGTATAATAAGTAGTTGTACTCGATTTCGACTTGCACTTTCGGTTTCGTGAGGTTAGCCACAGATATCAGGTTCCTATGAACATACACAGTGAAGGAGTGTGTGGCAATGGATTGGGCTTTTAAATTTTTGTGTTCACTTGGAAAAGAACAGATAAGATGAGACATTTAAAGCATTTCATTTTCTCAATTTTTTATTTACTAGTAATGTCGACTGTGAAAAGCATGTATTAATTTTATTTCAACCTAATATTCAAGATTAATATAAAAAAAATGTTTCTTCTAATTAAGAAATGCAGTTTTTTTTTCCTAGCTTATCTTAAATTGTACAATTTTTTCAAGTTTACACAAGCACAGCAAAGAATCCTGAATTCAAAATTCAAATATCACCGTTTCTTTTGTCTGTCATAAAATTAAAAAAAAACCAAAAGTTTTTGTTGGATAAAAAAAAAAATATTTATGTATTTAAATAATAAAAATAATTACATATAAAATATATTTATGTAGTATATACTAAAATATGTACAGAAACAAACACGAAGTGCATAATTGATTACTATATAGCTTTATATGCATTGATTAAATCATATATGACATACATATAGCTTTACAAAATGACTGCAAAAACGAATAAATTCAAACTTTAAAGACTATTCCATATTCTAAAGCAAAGGAAAATAAAATATTGGATACAATCTTTTAGAGATGAGATTTTTTGGAACAAGACACGTGCATGAAATAGAAAATTTGCGAACGAACACGGAATCATAAGTTCCCTTTGTTCGTGTCCAGAAATACATATGTACATGCATGATAGTGGCCCTTTTTCTAGCCCACAAATTATTTAAAGCAGTTAAAAAAAGGTTTACTCAATTTTGTTGTTCCTTTTGATGGTAAATACATACATATGTACATACTATATATTTCAGATATCAAAGGAAATTTTCGTTAATTAATGAAGTTAAATTTATTAACTTATTTAGTCATAAAACTGAATGATGAATGAATCGCCAATTCGATGACGTTATGTCCGTCTGTCTACTATTTTCACGCTCTCTGTTTTTGAAACTCGGTATTAAGGTTTTTCATTCATCAAGACTATATTGCTGCCGATCGCAGCAAAATAAAGTTTTTGGTCCCGAAACCATATTTTCAATAAAATAACAATCAAGCACTTCTACACCAAATTTCGTTCCCTTGGGAATAACCAAAATAAAATTCTTGAAAGGACAAATTCTTTGTTGGTTCTATATGTAAAGCAATCTTCAATTATTTTTTGTAGCTATATACTATACCACAATTCGGTTTTTGAGAGTGCAATTGCGCTTGATGTATGTTTGAATAATGTTAATACGTATATGCTGATATAGCAGCGACCCCGTGGTGTGGGGGATAAGGGTGTCCAACAATGATACCCATTTTTATTCCCTTGCAGACGGTTTACGTAATTGCTTTTCCTGGAAAATGTTGAAATTTTTTGAAGAATACGATCCGAAAACAAATTTTTTAAGAATATACTGCGTTATTTTTGAAAATGTGTAAAAGAAAATTCTTTGAAATCAAAGAAAAACAATGTATCCAATGTATTTTCCAGAGCTGGGAAGAACTTTAAACCGATTTTCCCACAACTTTCTTTGTAAAGTGTAGAAATTACTCGATATCTTCAGAACCTACCTTATCTGCTTCATTACCTTTAAAGTTCGGACTTCAACCAATCTTCTTTGCTTTTTCATAGTGTTTTAGGCCAATAAAGATTGTGATTTGACCTTTTTAAAAATCGGTTATAGATTTTCCGCGACCCATTTGGTTGAATTGAAATTTTAGTTGCCCGAAAACATTTTTTCTTTTCAATTACGCAGTCATTAAAAAAGTTTACCTGTATCAACACACTCACGGCACCAATACATACAACAGAATACCACTAATGTTTCTAGACTCTTAAAAATTTCTATGGAAATATATTTTACGGTCTTGATAAAAATGAAAAACCATTCTCTAATTGAGCTATGCAATTTGTTATTTGGAAGGGTTTTTAGTTTGTAAAGACTTACTCTCTATCCAGTAAACCGATCACTTGTAGGGCTTTACATCAGTGGTAATAGAACCTATGTATTTTGACTTTAATGCGACATAAACTATTGGTATCTCAAACTTTTGCAATATGAGTGAAAAAATACTTAAACCTACATAGATTTTTACGTTGCTTTAATAGTATAATAAGTAGTTGTACTCGATTTCGACTTGCACTTTCGGTTTCGTGAGGTTACCACAGATACAGGTTCCTATAACAACAAGTGAAGGAGTGTGTGGCAATGGATTGGGCTTTTAAATTTTTGTGTTCACTTGGAAAAGAACAGATAAGATGAGACATAAAGCATTTCATTTCTCAATTTTTTATTTACTAGTAATGTCGACTGTGAAAAGCATGTATTAATTTTATTTCAACCTAAATTCAAGAAAAAAAAAAAATGTCTCTAAAAAAATGCAACAAATTTTCTTTTTGTCCGCATTACTTGTCCTCTACCCACAATCCACATAACTATGATCCACCTTTTCTCTCTTTGGCTCGTTAATGTTCTCACCACATCACATTTACCAAAAAATAACAAAATTACTTCTATCCATCGTTTTTGAGATGCAATTGCGCTTGATGTATGTTTGAATAATGTTAATACGTATATGCTGATATAGCAGCGACCCCGTGTGTGGGGGATAAGGTGTCCAACAATGATACCCATTTTTATTCCCTTGCAGACGGTTTACGTAATTGCTTTTCCTGGAAAATGTTGAAATTTTTTGAAGAATACGATCCGAAAACAAATTTTTTAAGAATATACTGCGTTATTTTTGAAAATGTGTAAAAGAAAATTCTTTGAAATCAAAGAAAAACAATGTATCCAATGTATTTTCCAGAGCTGGGAAGAACTTTAAACCGATTTTCCCACAACTTTCTTTGTAAAGTGTAGAAATTACTCGATATCTTCAGAACCTACCTTATCTGCTTCATTACCTTTAAAGTTCGGACTTCAACCAATCTTCTTTGCTTTTTCATAGTGTTTTAGGCCAATAAAGATTGTGATTTGACCTTTTTAAAAATCGGTTATAGATTTTCCGCGACCCATTTGGTTGAATTGAAATTTTAGTTGCCCGAAAACATTTTTTCTTTTCAATTACGCAGTCATTAAAAAAGTTTACCTGTATCAACACACTCACGGCACCAATACATACAACAGAATACCACTAATGTTTCTAACTCTTAAAAATTTCTATGGAAAATTTTACGCTCTTGAAAAAAATGAAAAACAATTCTCTAATTGAGCTATGCAATTTGTTATTTGGAAGGGTTTTTAGTTTGTAAAGACTTACTCTCTATCCAGTAAACCGATCACTTGTAGGGCTTTACATCAGTGGTAATAGAACCTATGTATGTTTGACTTTAATGCGACATAATACTATTGGTATCTCAAACTTTTGCAATATGTGAAAAAATACTTAAACCTACATAGCATTTTTACGTTGCTTTAATAGTATAATAAGTAGTTGTACTCGATTTCGACTTGCACTTTTGGTTTCGTGAGGTTAGCCACAGATATCAGGTTCCTATGAACATACACAGTGAAGGAGTGTGTGGCAATGGATTGGGCTTTTAAATTTTTGTGTTCACTTGGAAAAGAGCAGATAAGATGAGACATTTAAAGCATTTCATTTTCTCAATTTTTTATTTACTAGTAATGTCGACTGTGAAAAGCATGTATTAATTTTATTTCAACCTAATATTCAAGATTAATATAAAAAAAATGTTTCTTCTAATTAAGAAATGCAGTTTTTTTTTTCCAAGCTTATCTTAAATTGTACAATTTTTTCAAGTTTACACAAGCACAGCAAAGAATCCTGAATTCAAAATTCAAATATCACCGTTTCTTTTGTCTGTCATAAATTAACCGCCGCTATATTAACAGTCATTGCAAGTTCTGGAATTATAGTTGAATGAAATCAATTAAGAAACTGATTGTTATATTTTCAAACTTAAAAAAAATTCCTACTTACTTAATACAGCTTTGTGAAGCTCTAGCTACATAAAAGCGAAATAGTTAACAAATCTCAATTGTGAGTTGCGATAGTTTTGTATGGTAAGTGTGCATCTGGATCTATGTAATTAACATATATAAATATATTTATGTATTTAAATAATAAAAATAATTACATATAAAATATATTTATGTAGGTATATACTAAAATATGTACAGAAACAAACACGAAGTGCATAATTGATTACTATACATATAGTAGCTTTACCTCAAACATCAATCACAAAACAATGCTTAAAGATTACAAAAGCTACAAACAGAAAAAAAAAAAACCTAATCACCGAAAAACTATCACTACAAAAAAACAAATAACGTCGCCTCCCGTAACACATAACCCTGCATATACCATTCATCTCAATCGTCCCACATCTCCCAATCTCAAATTCCTCTCATCCTTCCATTCCCCAATCTCCTATGTCCAAACATCCAATCAAATTCCCCATCCTATATCTCCGTCCAAAAATCACCCATCCCTATACAACTCTCTCCAAAATATATCCATAACCTCCCTCAAAACTCCCAACCTCACCTCCCCACCATCCAAACACTTCTTTACCTTAATCATCCCTCTACATACCTTTCTCATCGCCGACACTAACATAAATTTACTTCATCCAAAATATCCCATCCTCCAACACCTCCCCCCACAACCTATTTAAAAAACCGACAGAAATATAGAGAATATAAAACAAAGCAACAACTAAAAAACCAATCCAAATTTAACCAGTCCGTCCATCTCGCTGCATTGCCAATTTTCTACACCACTCAACCAAATTCTTAAAATCGACGATCACTTAACAATTTTCTAGTCTCTTTTATCGCGCGTGTTATTCTATTCGCTCTATTTTAATTATTTAAATATCCCCAGTTTTAAAATTTTTATAACCCCAGCACAGACGACTAGACAAGTTTAATCTACTGATCCGTATGTCTCCCAGCTTAAAAAATCTCTAATCAATATCTGATTTCGTGCAAATAGCTTACCACGTCCATCGTACTAAAGTTTCACTGATCTGCAGCAATTTTTAAATTTTTTGCATGCTATATGTAATATATTCTATTATAACTGTACAGTGATCTGTTACTTTTTCTTTTGTTTTGCTCTTCTTTTAAGATAAAGGTAACTTACGCAGCGTTCAATAATAGTGGTCATTTTTCTATCTCTTAAATCTACCGTTGAATAAATTACTCATATTTTTTTGTTGTGGAAATAGAACAAAACTTTTTCATCGTAAAAAATAAAATTTCTTTAAGACAAAATACATGCATCATTATCTTTAGAGTATTGATTATGTAGTATGTTGAACATTGCGCACTGCAAAAAAAACATGCTGTTCGAATTATTAGTGGTTAGGGCTCGTATATGCATTGATTAAATCATATATGACACACATATAGCTTTAGAAAATGACTGCAAAAACGAATAAATTCCAACTTTAAAGACTATTCCATATTCTAAAGCAAAGGAAATATTCGATACAATCTTTTAGAGATGAGATTTTTTGGAACAGGACACGTGCATGAAATAGAAAATTTGCGAACGAACACGGAATCATAAGTTAGTTTCCTTTGTTCGTGTCCAGAAATACATACATGCATGATAGTGGCCCTTTTTCTAGCCCACAAATTATTTAAAGCAGTTAAAAAAAGGTTTAATCAATTTTGTTGTTCCTTTTGATGGTAAATACATTCATACATACTAATTATTTCAGATATCAAAGGTTATTTTCGTTAATTAATGAAGTTAAATGTATTAACTTATTTAGTCATAAAACTGAATGATCAATGAATCGCCAATTCGATGACGTTATGTCCGTCTGTCTACTATTTTCACGCTCTCTGTTTTTGAAACTCGGTATTAAGGTTTTTCATTCATCAAGACTATATTGCTGCCGATCGCAGCAAAATAAAGTTTTTGGTCCCGAAACCATATTTTCAATAAAATAACAATCAAGCACTTCTACACCAAATTTCGTTCCCTTGGGAATAACCAAAATAAAATTCTTGAAAGGACAAATTCTTTGTTGGTTCTATATGTAAAGCAATCTTGAATTATTTTTTGTAGCTATATACTATACCACAATTCGGTTTTTGAGAGTGCAATTGCGCTTGATGTATGTTTGAATAATGTTAATATGTATATGCTGAGATAGCAGCGACCCCATGGTGTGGGGGATAAGGGTGTCCAACAATGATACCCATTTTTATTCCCTTGCAGACGGTTTACGTAATTGCTTTTCCTAGAAAATGTTGAAATTTTTTGAAGAATACGATCCGAAAACAAATTTTTTAAGAATATACTGCGTTATTTTTGAAAATGTGTAAAAGAAAATTCTTTGAAATCAAAGAAAAACAATGTATCCAATGTATTTTCCAGAGCTGGGAAGAACTTTAAACCGATTTTCCCACAACTTTCTTTGTAAAGTGTAGAAATTACTCGATATCTTCAGAACCTACCTTATCTGCTTCATTACCTTTAAAGTTCGGACTTCAACCAATCTTCTTTGCTTTTTCATAGTGTTTTAGGCCAATAAAGATTGTGATTTGACCTTTTTAAAAATCGGTTATAGATTTTCCGCGACCCATTTGGTTGAATTGAAATTTTAGTTGCCCGAAAACATTTTTTCTTTTCAATTACGCAGTCATTAAAAAAGTTTACCTGTATCAACACACTCACGGCACCAATACATACAACAGAATACCACTTCTAGACTCTTAAAAATTTCTATGGATATATATTTTACGCTCTTGAAAAAAATGAAAAACAATTCTCTAATTGAGCTATGCAATTTGTTATTTGGAAGGGTTTTTAGTTTGTAAAGACTTACTCTCTATCCAGTAAACCGATCACTTGTAGGGCTTTACATCAGTGGTAATAGAACCTATGTATGTTTGACTTTAATGCGACATAATACTATTGGTATCTCAAACTTTTGCAATATGATGTGAAAAAATACTTAAACCTACATAGCATTTTTACGTTGCTTTAATAGTATAATAAGTAGTTGTACTCGATTTCGACTTGCACTTTCGGTTTCGTGAGGTTAGCCACAGATATCAGGTTCCTATGAACATACACAGTGAAGGAGTGTGTGGCAATGAATTGGGCTTTTAAATTTTTGTGTTCACTTGGAAAACGAGCAGATAAGATGAGACATTTAAAGCATTTCATTTTCTCAATTTTTTATTTACTAGTAATGTCGACTGTGAAAAGCATGTATTAATTTTATTTCAACCTAATATTCAAGATTAATATAAAAAAAATGTTTCTTCTAATTAAGAAATGCAGTTTTTTTTTTCCAAGCTTATCTTAAATTGTACAATTTTTTCAAGTTTACACAAGCACAGCAAAGAATCCTGAATTCAAAATTCAAATATCACCGTTTCTTTTGTCTGTCATAAATTAACCGCCGCTATATTAACAGTCATTGCAAATTCTGGAATTATAGTTGAATGAAATCAATTAAGAAACTGATTGTTATATTTTCAAACTTAAAAAAAAATGCGGTGACTACTTGACTTAATACAGCTTTGTGAAGCTCTAGCTACATAAAAGCGAAATAGTTAACAGATCTCAATTGTGAGTTGCGATAGTTTTGTATGGTAAGTGTGCATCTGGATCTATGTAATTAACATATATAAATATATTTATGTATTTAAATAATAAAAATAATTACATATAAAATATATTTATGTAGGTATATACTAAAATATGTACAGAAACAAACACGAAGTGCATAATTGATTACTATATAGCTTTATATGCATTGATTAAATCATATATGACATACATATAGCTTTACAAAATGACTGCAAAAACGAATAAATTCAAACTTTAAAGACTATTCCATATTCTAAAGCAAAGGAAAATAAAATATTGGATACAATCTTTTAGAGATGAGATTTTTTGGAACAAGACACGTGCATGAAATAGAAAATTTGCGAACGAACACGGAATCATAAGTTTCCTTTGTTCGTGTCCAGAAATACATATGTACATGCATGATAGTGGCCCTTTTTCTAGCCCACAAATTATTTAAAGCAGTTAAAAAAAGGTTTACTCAATTTTGTTGTTCCTTTTGATGGTAAATACATACATATGTACATACTATATATTTCAGATATCAAAGGAAATTTTCGTTAATTAATGAAGTTAAATTTATTAACTTATTTAGTCATAAAACTGAATGATGAATGAATCGCCAATTCGATGACGTTATGTCCGTCTGTCTACTATTTTCACGCTCTCTGTTTTTGAAACTCGGTATTAAGGTTTTTCATTCATCAAGACTATATTGCTGCCGATCGCAGCAAAATAAAGTTTTTGGTCCCGAAACCATATTTTCAATAAAATAACAATCAAGCACTTCTACACCAAATTTCGTTCCCTTGGGAATAACCAAAATAAAATTCTTGAAAGGACAAATTCTTTGTTGGTTCTATATGTAAAGCAATCTTCAATTATTTTTTGTAGCTATATACTATACCACAATTCGGTTTTTGAGAGTGCAATTGCGCTTGATGTATGTTTGAATAATGTTAATACGTATATGCTGATATAGCAGCGACCCCGTGGTGTGGGGGATAAGGGTGTCCAACAATGATACCCATTTTTATTCCCTTGCAGACGGTTTACGTAATTGCTTTTCCTGGAAAATGTTGAAATTTTTTGAAGAATACGATCCGAAAACAAATTTTTTAAGAATATACTGCGTTATTTTTGAAAATGTGTAAAAGAAAATTCTTTGAAATCAAAGAAAAACAATGTATCCAATGTATTTTCCAGAGCTGGGAAGAACTTTAAACCGATTTTCCCACAACTTTCTTTGTAAAGTGTAGAAATTACTCGATATCTTCAGAACCTACCTTATCTGCTTCATTACCTTTAAAGTTCGGACTTCAACCAATCTTCTTTGCTGTTTCATAGTGTTTTAGGCCAATAAAGATTGTGATTTGACCTTTTTAAAAATCGGTTATAGATTTTCCGCGACTCATTTGGTTGAATTGAAATTTTAGTTACCCGAAAACATTTTTTCTTTTCAATTACGCAGTCATTAAAAAAGTTTACCTGTATCAACACACTCACGGCACCAATACATACAACAGAATACCACTAATGTTTCTAGACTCTTAAAAATTTCTATGGAAATATATTTTACGGTCTTGATAAAAATGAAAAACCATTCTCTAATTGAGCTATGCAATTTGTTATTTGGAAGGGTTTTTAGTTTGTAAAGACTTACTCTCTATCCAGTAAACCGATCACTTGTAGGGCTTTACATCAGTGGTAATAGAACCTATGTATGTTTGACTTTACTGCGACATAATACTATTGGTATCTCAAACTTTTGCAATATGATGTGAAAAAATACTTAAACCTACATAGCATTTTTACGTTGCTTTAATAGTATAATAAGTAGTTGTACTCGATTTCGACTTGCACTTTTGGTTTCGTGAGGTTAGCCACAGATATCAGGTTCCTATGAACATGCACAGTGAAGGAGTGTGTGACAATGGATTGGGCTTTTAAATTTTTGTGTTCACTTGGAAAACGAGAGATAAGATGAGACATTTAAAGCATTTCATTTTCTCAATTTTTTATTTACTAGTAATGTCGACTGTGAAAAGCATGTATTATTTTTATTTCAACCCAATATTCAAGATTAATATAAAAAAAAAATGTTCCTTCTAATTAAGAAATGCAGTTTTTTTTTCCTAGCTTATCTTAAATTGTACAATTTTTTCAAGTTTACACAAGCACAGCAAAGAATCCTGAATTCAAAATTCAAATATCACCGTTTCTTTTGTCTGTAATAAATTAACCGCCGCTATATTAACAGACATTGGAAATTCTGGAATTATAGTTGAATGAAATCAATTAAGAAACTGATTGTTATATTTTCAAACTTAAAAAAAAATGCGGTAACTACTTGACTTAATACAGCTTTGTGAAGCTCTAGCTGCATAGAAGCGAAATAGTTGACAGATCTCAATTGTGAGTTGCGATAGTGTTGTATGGTAAGTGTGCATCTGCATCTATGTCTACTTTGTTGCCTGGTTGTGACTTTCTGGACTTTATTTTGAATGTCTTTTAGTTCCGCCACAAAGTTGTCTTTTTCCTTTAAGTATTCCACTGTGAAATCATATTCCTCTAGTTCTAGTCTCATACCTGTTAATTTTGAACTTGTGTTAACCATTGAAAATAGGTATGTAAGTGGTCTGTGGTCAGTTTTAACTATAAAGTGTTTTCTATAGATGTACGGTCGAAAATATACTATTGCCCAATGAATTCTTGTTCCGTAGTGCTCTTATTGCTTTCACCTTTCGTGAATTCTCTCGATGCATATGCTATTGGAAGTTGGAGTGGACTTGAGTTAAAACCGCGCCACTTGCTTGTTTGTTTGCATCAGTGATTATGCAAAATTCTTTGCCGAAATCTGGATATTGTAATAGAGTTGGTTCTATTAGCTTGTCTTTTAGATATTGGAATGCCTTCTGGCATTCATCTGTCCATTAGAAAGAAACATTCCCTTTACATAATCTTGTTATATGCCGTGAGTGGTCGGCGAAGTTTTTTATGAAGCGTCTATACTCTGGACGTTGACGCGTACTATGCGCAGTACGTTCAAGTGTCCCATGCGACACCAGGACAATGCCTGTTACGCGCGAACTCTAGCAGACAGCATGCAAAAACGAAGTCGCGTGGACAACAGACGACAAGTAGAACATACCTAAAGTTAAAACTAAAATTAAAACTAACTACGAGCTAGATAGCTAAGGATAGAAGTTTTTAAAGTAGGAGTAGAGGACTCTGATCCGATTAAGTGATAAAGGCGATTATAATCGGAACAAAGGACACGGAAAGGTTCATGTAAAGTATAGTTTGAAATGCAACTTGTTGAAGTTAAAGGGACATAATTTCTGGTTAGTCTACAAGGTACAGATGATCTGCTTAAATAAATTAGGAGTCTATTTGAACATTAGAAAGCTTGTGTATAAACAAAGTACCTAAGTAAAGAAGGAAGATTGATTAGAAGAAGTCTACTAGAGTTCGATGGCAAGTTAACATTGCAATCCCAGTTTAAACCACGAAGAGTAAAAATCAAAAATTGCTTTTGAGCGGATTCAATTCTAATTTGGTGTGATTCATATTGAGGTGACCAAACGCACGATCCGTACTCCAAAATAGGACGGAACAGTGAAATAAAAAGGGTTTTGGTTGTGTAAGGATCGTCGAATTCCTTCGACCATCGCTTGACGAAAACAAGAACACTCATGGCTTTGCTGACTAAGGTAGAAATATGACGAGTGAAACTTAATTTATGGTCCATGAGTACACCCAGATCACTCATCTCATTTAAACGTTCAAGTGGAGTATTATTAAGGTAATAAGTTTCTAGGTGAAAGGAAGATCTATAAAACGACATGACATTACACTTCGAAATATTTAAGTTTAATAAGTTAATTTCACAGCAAGTCTGGAGGTTATTAAGATCGGCTTGAAGCAGACGCGGGGAACCTGAATCTTTGAAATTAAGGAAAAGTTTAACATCATCAGCGTACATAAGCACAAGAGAGTGAATTACGACGGAAGGAAGATCATTAATAAAGAGGGTAAAAAGAAATGGTCCAAGATGGCTATCCTGTGGCACTCCCGAAATTACTTTGATGGTTTTAGACAGTGAGGATTTAAATAGGACCTTTTGTGTACGGTCAGTCAAATATTGCAGAATCCAGTTGAGCAGAAGGCGTGGAAGACCAATTTCGTTCAGCTTGTACAAAAGCAGTGTATGATTAACAGAATCAAAGGAAATCAAAGTGTCAGCGCAAAACCTGAGTACACAACCAGGTATCCCATCTGGTCCTGGTGAGTGCACAGGTTTTACTGAAGTAAGCACGCTTAGGAGCGAACTTTCATCGATCACAGGATTAAAGATACAGTTAGACCTATTCAACTGATAAGGATACGAAGAGTTAGCGTGATATTCCTTGGAGGAATAAGTTGTATTGAAAAAATCAGAAAACATATCGGCAATGGCCTGATCATCGTTAGCTTTTTTATTTGCAAAACATAAGTAAGAAGGATGCACTGATGCCTTGAGTTTGGCGTTGAAAAAGTTATAAAACCGCTTAGGATCACAAGAAAACTGAAGTTTACAGCGCCTTAAGTAATTCTTATAACATCGTGTATTAAGCATTGAAAAATTTGATCGAGCAACTACATAAAGAGAAAAATCTAGAGATTTTACATTCTTTAAATTAGATAACTCACGTGAAAACCATGGCGGCTTGGCACTTGACACATGGGTGACACGTGGGACACAAGCATCAAGAAGTAAAAACATAGTATTATAGAAAAATGAAATAGTCTAAATTTTTGCAAGAATACAGATAAGACCAATCTGTAGCAAGAATAAGCTCATTGAGTTTCAAAAAGTTAGTTTTAAGAAAGCAACGGGTGCAAAATGTCGAGTTGGTAATCGGCAATCGAAAAGGAAGGTTTATGGTTAAGTCCAAAGTTGGATGGAAATTGTCTTCGGGGACAACTAAAGGACCGATTCTCGAAACAGAGCAGTCGGAAGAATCTAACATAAATATAAGATCTAGTAATCTACCATTTCTATTATGCACAGGGTTAACCTGTGTTAAGGATAACTCAAGAAGACCATCAATAAAGCAGTGTGAGGAGGAAGGCACCAGCATGGATGACTCATCTGATGGGTACCAAGAATTGTCAGGCAAATTAAAGTCCCCAAAAACGATTAGTAAATCTGCATCGGAAAGATTGGAGGATACAGAGCAAATTGCTTCTAAATGGCTGGTGTATACCGCCGTTTCAGATTTTGGTGGAATATATGAGCAAGTTACAAAGGCAGAATACGATTGTAGAGAAATTTTGACACTAACAAATTCAATGTGAAGAGTTGCTGTGAAGGTCACTAATTCAGAGGGAAAGGCTGAGTTGACAGCAATTAAAACTCCGCCTCCATTTCTGAATGTTCGATCGTATCTATAAGTAGAAAATATTGTGGGAAAAACGGATGCATCTGATATGTCTGGCTTTAGCCACGTTTCAGTAAAAGCCAAAATATGAAAGTCAAAGGATAGACTATCTACATAGAGTTTAGAAAGTTTAGATTTTAGTCCTCTAACATTCTGATAGGCCAGAACAAGGGACGAAATTAGTTTTTTGACCCGCCAGTGGGTACTGACGTGCCTGAAGGTAGGGAAAGATTGGTGCTACCTTGTGCGGAAGGCAAACGAATCGGAGGCCGATTTTTCCTCTTTTTAGCTATATACTCCTTAACTACTAAGTGTTCCGGCCAAAAATCTTTATGACATATTTGGTCAAAAAGATTTGGCGGCACACTAAGTTTAATAGGCGAAATGTCACGGGAATATGAAAATTTAAACTTTTCCACCGCAATGTTAGGCTCTACGATTTTTGCCCGGATGTGGGCTATGACATCATCTGATGTAGTGTTGGTATCTAGCCTCGAAACAAAAACTTGCTTTTTTGGTGGAATACCGACAAGAAGCGAGCTCGAGGCACCAACCGCAGCAGCAGCTACAGATTTTGGCGCTGGAGCTACTGCGGCGGATAACGCCTTGAGAAGCCCCCTTGTTACTATTTTATTGGGAACATCTCTAGAAGAGGATGTTCGCCCGGACGCATCGGACACTACACCCGATATCGCATCAGTTGGCGGGACAGGATTTCCAGGGGAAATGGCAATAGTGTCCGCACTTGCAGCCAATACTGGACTCCTAAACGATATCAGGTGCTGAGAATTCGGGGTTGTTGGGTTGTTACCTGAAGACGGAGCCGTTAAAATTAGAGATGCTGGTGGATCGGGAGAGAAATGCCGAGGAATGGTCTTCTTCCGCTTCGGGGATTCGCTTAATAATTTATAACTATTAAACTGAGTTTCCAGAGTCGAAAACTCTTCCCGAAGCTTTAGAAAGCCAGCCGACAAAGTTCTAAATCCCTCCCTAGTCCGCCTTATAAATATACGCATTTCCATTTCAACGTCCCGGCACGCTTCACAACTCCATTTCCGGCCCCCCCCCATTTCCAATGCTATCCTTAACTCTGGCCGTATAACCAGCACATTTAACGTGCATAACATTGTCACACAGCCAGCATAAAAGGTAGTCTTCTTGGAGCTTTTGGGGATGAGGGCACTGTTTAAATGAGCAGACCAACATTATTAATTATTATTGTTTTTTTAAGAAAAGATTTTAAATAAAGGGCGAATTGCAATAAAAAGCAAAAAATAAAAGCGTATAAGAAGCACAAGGTAGCACAAGGGTTAAAGGTGCAATATTATTATGCACTTGAAAAAAGAGAGAAACAATTAAGAGTTGAGATAAACACACAACAACAAAAAAACTGATACAACCGCGAGAGTAACGGTCACGAACGCGAGCAATGTAATAGCGCGAGAGTAACACTGCAGAAGCTACAACACTACTGAGTACGCGAGAGCGCGAATGTAAGTAAAAGAGATCAGAAACACAAAAACAAAGTATGCAGGCACAACAACAAAGCTGTTATTTTTAACAGCAGTTAAAATGATGCAAATTATTAAAAGCGAGAGCGCAAAAAAAAACACGACCGACTTCGATGAAGTGAGAACACCATATCCTATAGTAATTGTAAAATGCAATAAAGCATCTTGCGCTATCCGCATCATGTGGGACTGGATAATTCATGATGACGTCATATTTCTTGTCATCTGGTAATATTTCTTTGTGTGTACACTTGTGACCAAGAAATGTCACTTCGTGCATGAAAAATGTGCATTTTCCTGGATGTAATTTGAGATTATATTTTCTACAAAGTTCAAAAACATCTTGTAGATTTTTTATCATTTGTTCTTCTGAGCAACCAACGACGATTAAATCGTCCGTATAAAGGAATGCTTGTGATGGTTCTAGACCCGAAAACGCGATAGTCATCATCCTCTGGAATGAGTTTGGTGATATATTTAGTCCAAATGGTAATCGTGTGAAACGATATGAGCCATTGCTCGTTGAAAAGGACGTTGTGTTTCTTGAACTTTCTCCTAGTTCAATTAATTGATGGAATTCTGACTTTAAGTCAAGACATGAGAAATATTTTGTCGGCCCAATTAATCTAGATTATCATCAATTCTAGGGAGTGAAAATTTGTCAGACAAGTGCTTTTTATTGATTTGACGATAATCGATTACTAGTCGCCATTTATTTTCTTCAGATCCCTGAAGGGATTTCTTTGGTACTTAAAGAAGTGGGCTATTATATTCGGATACAGAGGGTTCCACAACCTTGTCATTGATTAATTTCTTAACTTGTTCTTGAATTTCATGAACATGACTATGAGGATTTCTATAATTTTCGTGTATACTGATTCATTGTCTTTCAATCTCAATGTTTGTTTATAGAAGTTATTTGTTGTGATGCGTTCGGTTTGTAGTCCGAATACGTCACTATATTTGGTGCACAATTCTGTTAGTTGATTTTTAAATTGTTTTGGAAAATTTTTCTTTTAATGTGATAAAACATTTTCATTTCTACTATCTTGATTGTTTTAAGCTACTTCGTAGTTCGAAAGTGATTCATATTTGATATTGTGCATGTTTACTAATAAATCAGAATTGGTTGTATTTAACATTCGGACAAACGTACATTGTGATTTCGTTATTGTATTTGCAATATATATACCTTTTTGGATTTCTTGATTAGGTATATAAACGAAATCATCTTTTGAATCAATTTTTATATTTCTTATCACTTCGGATCTTGCTGGTAGGATTTTTAGAAGTGATATATCCCGCACTGCGTCTACTAAAAATGTTAAAATTGTTCTTGTGGCATGATTTACAAATTTTACAAAAACATTGAGACTAAAATTTATTGAATGTATTTTATTTATTATTCGGTTTTACTTAAAGGGTTTTGAGAGTTTTCCGAACTGTTTTGCATAACTCTCACATTATTGTTATTGTTAGAGTTTTGGTTATAGTGATTTCTACCTCTATAGTTTCCTCTATTCTGAACTTGTCGTCTATAACCTCCTCGATTATTGTTGTGGCCTCTGTTGTTGTTATTTTGATAAAAGCCTCTTCCTCGGTTATTACCCCAGCCTGCATTACTAATAGCTCGTTTTCTACTGTGGCGCTCAGAGGGGGGAGCTCAAATGAGTTTGTGGATGGATTTGGTTAGAATACCGTTTTAAGATGAGCTGCGAAGGTTGATGCCTTTTCTTCGTCTCTACGGTCCCATTATCAGTTGGACATCTTATAGGTGAGACTCTCTCGGTTGGAGCGCTCATAATTTGGTGAGCTTTCCATAGGGGCTAGAGAGATCGGACGACAGTTCTGCTAGTGACTCTGCAGTTATCAAGTTACGCTTAATTCCCTTGGTTTTTGCGAAGTCAATTAGGTCTGGTAGCTTGCGTGGATCAGTGGGAAAATATGTGGGTATACCGGTGAGGCATACCCCATTCGGGTTGATGATTGTGATGACAGTTGTTTGCCTTTGGGATTCACCAGGCGAGATACCCAGTAGGTATGCTACCCGAGCCGACGATTTTTTGGCGTTGAGATATAAATTTAATTATTTATAAACAAGGCATCCTTTATAGTTGGCGGTATGGTTGCTACCACAGTTGCTGCACTTCCTTGCATTGTCATTTTCTTTATTCTCAGAGCAAATGCAGTCGTCTTCAGTTTGTCCGCAGCCAGCGCAAACAGGGCGGAAGCTGCGGAACGACTTGATGTGGCCGAACTCTTGGCAGTTGCTGAAATGCAAGGGGTGCTTTCTATTGTAAGTTTCCTCGACAGTAATTCTACGAGGTAGCAGAAGCTGTAGATTGTATATTGGATGCACTGTGTTTGCCTTTAGGCTCCGTGCATCGGTTTGTAGCTCCACTATAAAGAGATACTGTGGCACTCTGTTTATTTTATTTAAGACGGACTTAATGTCAAAGCCCTTCTCAGTCAAAGCGTTGGCTACTTCCTGTGTTAGCACCGTTGGCTCAATGTCTTTAAAGACGATTTGCAGCCTATTTGCAATTTTCAGCCTAAGTACTTTTCGATAGTGCGGTAGTTGTCTTCAGTTTGGGTTTGAACTTTAGTTTCTTTTATGTTTTACCTATTGAGTGGGGTCACGTGAGAGTTGTTTTTCCTACCAATATAAACTAGCTTTGGCACAAGTGAAGTGGAGTTTGCGCCGTACATGTAAAATGACGACGGCTTTAGTCCAGATGGTTTACTCTTCGTTGTTCCTTCTTGGGATTCAGGCTGATTTGCCAATATTTGGAATCTATTTCCTTCCAATGCTTTATGTTGAACAGTAATTTAGTTTATTTTCTGAATATTGGAGTTTTTTTTGTTCTGCGGACTAAGCTTCGGCTTACTGATATTAATGTATCTTTCCATACCAGAGATGACCTCGGGTGTTTGATCTGCTCAAATGCAGATGGTTTAACTAAAATCTGTCCAATACAGATTATTGATTCCCAAATGTCTTCTCTCGTTCGAGTTTCCAAAAGAAGTAAGTTTAATGAATATCTTATACTGAGATAAAGCTCTTCGTGAGCAATGAGAGTAAACTTTTAGTACAATGTAAGTTGATACAATGGGATAAATGTAACTTGGCTTCTCCTCCAACATACTCCCCCATTGAAGAATCTATTATTGTCTTCAATCTAATTAAATAGAGTTCTTAGCAGGGTAGCGGTGCAAGCTTGCAGATAGGTCGGCGAATAATTCCCTTCCTTGTTCAGACATCCGCCACTCTGACTCTCGTATCAGCTCCGCGTATAATGTCGATTACTCTTCCAGTCAGCCAACATTGAGGAGGAAGATTATCTTCGTGGATCAAAACAAGTTGATCCATTGCTATATTGCTCTCTGGTCGCAACCATTTCGCTCGCTCTTGCAAAGTGTGGATATAATCCCGATTCCATAGGTTCCAAAACCGCTGTTTGAAATATGTAATTCGCTGCCAACGAGTTAAATAAGAAGACGATTGGGCTTGATCCAATGTTGGTTCAGGAATTGCCCGTAGTGAACAGCCGACAAGCAGATGCGCTGGTGTTAACGCTTCCCCGTCATTAGGGCCATCGCTGTGAATGAAAATAGGGCGAGAATTTAAAATTGATTCTACTTCGATTACAATTGATTGAAGCTCTTCATAGGTCATGTGTGAATTAGTCAAATTTTTGACCAACAACGTCTTCATTGATTTGACAGCGGCTTCCCATAGACCTGCAAAATGTGGCGCACGAGGTGGAATAAAGTTGAATTCGAAACCAGTATTATGACTGAATTCTGCAAGATTTCTAAGATTGTCCTCCGTCCAGAAAAGTTTTTTGAAGCCTTCAAGTTGTGAGCACGGACCAACAAAATTAGTGGCGTTGTCACAATAGATCCTTTTGGGAATACCTCGTCGTCCAATAAATCACTTTAAACTGAGAATGAAGTTATTAGCAGAGAGATCTGAAATAAGTTCCGTATGTATTGCCTTTGAGGCGAAGCAAATAAACAAAGCTAGATATGATTTGTAGGTAACCTTGCTGCGAATCCGATATGACGTGAGAAACGGTCCGCACAAATCCACTCCACAAATAAGAAAAGGCGGGGTTGCCCATTATTTGTCGCATAAGAGTCGGCTTATAGTGATAACAATGAGTACACTGTCTGACAACCCTTCGAACTATTTCGCGAGCATTTATTATCCATACATTGAGACGAAGAATACCAATCAGCACCTTGGCGCCTGCATGAAGATTTCTGCGATGCAGATCTTCGATATATGTTCGGGTGAAACAATGGTTCTTTGGAAGTAACAATGGGAACTTTGCTTCCAATGGAATGGGTGCTTGTGCGAGACGGCCTCCAACACGCACGACATGAACTATTTGTGTGCCTACTTTCTCTTCTGTTAGAAAGGGATTCAGTTTTTGAAACTCTGGCTTTAAGATTCTTTCAGACCTTATGGCAGTGATTTCTTTAAAATAAACCTTGTGCTGAATAGAAGATATGATATAAGTAAATGATGATTTAAATTCTGCTACTGAAATGTTCCTTGTAGTATATACTGTATTGCTTCTGTCAATGGGAGATCGATTAAAAACGCGAAACACGTATGCTACAACACGTACACTTTTCTGAAACGATGAAAGTCTGCCGATAATCTGCTCAACTATGCTCAATTTAGAACTACCATTGCTACATGTCACTAGGGATCTTCGCACTTCTAATTCGTTGAGGTCATAGTCACTCTCGACTTTAGGCTGAGGCCATTGGGTTGACTCAAGTTTTAAGAAGTTCGGACCATGAAACCAAATTGATTTCATCAATTCACTGGCTGCACAACCACGAGACACAATATCAGCGGGGTTGCCATTTCCAGGCACATGACGCCAAATAATATCCTCCGATTGCGTTTGTAGGATGGAAACGCGATTTGCAATAAAACATTTAAGCGTTCATGGATGTCTTTTAAGTCAATCCAGAACAACGGTGGAATCTGTCCAAAAGTATATTTTGCTAACGAGTGATCCAAATTTATCTTTAATTCTTGTCCATGTCTGACAAAGTAAAACAGCGGCACAAAGTTCCAAACGAGGTATACTTTGTGACTTTGTGGGAGCTACTCTTGATCTGGATATAATTAATGATGTGTAGAACTTCCCATTTATATTCGTCCGCACCCAAACGCTCGTTCTGACGCATCAGAAAATCCATGAATCTCGCTTAAGTTGGTTGGTGATGTGTTAAAGAACTGATTGACCCGAATCATGGGTAAATTGTGAAGATCTCCTTTAATGGCCTCCCATTTTGTCTGTAAAGCAGCTGTCATCCCAGTCTAGACGCTCGATCCACAAGTCTTGCACAAGGATTTTTCAGCGCACTACAATTGGTGCAACTAGGCCAAGCAGATCATAAAGTCTAGCCACGACGGATACAATATTACGCTTTGTATTGAGTCGACTCCAGATAAAAGATCGTCTACATACATGTCGTGAGATAAAACTGACGATCCTATTGGGTACACATCCTTGTATGTCTCGGCTAAAAATTTGAGACTTCGAATTGCGAGAAATGGAGCGCACGATAATCCATACGTTATGGTATTCAATTGAAATAATTTAAATGGTTCTTGTGGTGATCTTCTCCAAATAATTTGTTGAAATGATCTATCTTCAGGTGCGACGAGAAATTGTCTATACATTTTAGATATGTCTGCTGTTACAGCATGGCGATGTAAACAAAATGACAATAGAGTCAAGATGAGATCTTGCTGGATAGTGGGGCCCACCATTAAGATATCATTAAGTGATATGTTTGATGACGTCTTTGATGACGCGTCAAAAACTACGCGAAGTTTTGTTGTTGAACTTTGTGGTTTAATAACATAATGGTGGGGAATAATATAATGATTGCCTGACTCTAGAGCCGTTAATGATGAAGCTTCCATATGATTCATGGCTAAAATTGTATGTACATTTCCTTTACGTGAGGTTGAGTCGCAAGGCGTCGTTCAATATGCAACAATCGCTTTTTCGCAATTGCCAACGAATCTCCTAATCGGTTAGGTGATTCTTTAAAAGGCAATAGAACTTGAATACGTCGGGAACCAAGTATTTCGGTATGGAGTTGAAAGTGTTTTTCACATGCCAGCTCCTCCTGAGTTAAAGAACTATCCGTCCTTTCTAGTCCATTTAATTCGTCAATATTCCAAAAGCGTTTCAAAGCTAAATCCAGATCTTGATTTTGAGTAAAATGACATGGAAATGATTGACATTTTGGAATATCGGCGATCTTTCCTCCTACGATCCATCCAAGAGACGTATTTATAAGACATGGTAGACCAACACCTACGCTTATCTTTCCTTCTTTGATTAAATCAAAAAACTCCTGCATGCTGATCAATAAATCGATTCGTTCTGGAACATAATAAAACGGATCTGCTAGATCTATCCCAGCTGGTATGACCCAATTACTTACGTTTAACTTATACTCAGGTTGAGCCACTGAAATTGATTTAGTAACAACGAAGTCCAAATTCCATTCATCGGACGCAATTCTCGATCGAATTTTAGTGGATACTGAATGCTTCATGTGTGTTCGTATTTGACCAATTCCAGAGATTTCATAATGTTGCTTTTGAAATGTGAGTTGAAGTCTTTTAGCTAATTCTTCAGTTATAAAGTTGATCTCCGAACCAGAATCAAGAAGAACTCTAGCGAATTTGAAACAGCCGTTTTTGTCTTGAATTAAAACTACTGCTGTAGGAATGAGTGCATTCCGAAAACGACGAGTTAGCATAGATGCTGCATATGTTTTGTCTTCTTAATTGGTTACCAGTTCTGAATTTGACTTGAGCATTGAATGAGTTGGATGAATGTGATGAGTGTATGAATTGTTTGTTCTAGTCTCTACATTAGAGTGAGTGGTCGATTCATACTTATGCATAACTGTATGGTGTAGTCCATGACACCTGCGGCATCTGGATTTAGTAGGACATTTAGATGCCGAGTGACCCTTTTTCAGGCAATTTAAGCATAATTGTGCTTCCTGTACAACCTTGAATTTTTCAGCGAATGTCAGCGGATTCAATGTCAATTTTGTTTAGAACCAAGTGAATTAGTATCGCGTTTAATATATCAACTTCAGATCCAAGGGATAGTAATGATCCACAAAGGGCTGAGACAGTATCCAAAATTGTTCGCAATGCTGCAGCATCTGGTTTTTTAATGCTAGCAATATTAAAGAGATTTGAAATATGCTCTACAAAGATAAGGACCTTTTTGTTATACCTTTCATTGAGTCGAGCTAATGCTTTCGGATAATTTACATCTGAAACTTGAAATGGAGAAACTACACTCAAAGCTTGGCCTGATAAACAACTCAATAAATAATTAAATTTATCTACGTTAGATAATGACGAATCGTCGTGCACCATTGCAATGAATGACGTGACGAACTTTTGAAATTCTCCATATTTACCATCGAATTTCGGTAATTTTAGCGATGGAAGACGATTATGAGGTCCACTATGACATGCTGATGAATTGAAAAAACTAATTTGTGCCAATACGTTTCAAGATAATGCTTTTTGTTTCAATAAAAAGATTTTCAATTTCTTCGCGAGTTGTATCTGTTGGATCTACCCTTTTAATGTTTGACAGAGTTTGTAAAGCTTGTTTAAAGTATGATTCTAATATTTGAGATTGGCATTCTAAGCTAGTCGGATCCGTTTGATCTTGGATTCGAACTCTCAAACTTTCAATATTACGCTGGAGTAAGTTTCTTTGTTGCCGTAGAGCTATCAGTTGAGTTTCAATTGATGGTTGTGGAGTCATGATGGAATTTAGTAGACTAAATATAGCAAGGTAGAAATTGAGTCGGACCTTTATTTAATGAGTTCTAATTTTTTAATAAACACTCAACATTATTCAAGTTCCGCTCAATGAGCTTAATAAGTGAGCTTTAACTAAGCAGATCGATTACATAAAGAGAGTAAGTAATGTATACAAGAGCTTTCTATTAAGCTGCATGTGTGTTTAAACTTACGGTTTTGAGACTAATTGTCTTTCCACTCCAAATGACAGGTTATGATCGGTGTGACACGTGGTTGAGCTTTCGATTGAGTCAACCTTGAGTGACTTTCGCACACTGTGGTTTCACTCAACTTGCTGTAGGTTATGGATGAGTCCAGAATCCAATTCAGAATCCAATGATGCTAAAGATGTGGTCAAATCCAATAATCCGATAGCTAATTAGCTGATCCGGATTCCAAGGTGCAGCGGATAACAAAGTCCAATAAGGTTGACTTTGCAGGCGTAGGTGGCATACAATTATGCGTAACGATTTTAAATGAATTTAAAGGTTTTATGTTGGGACATGCGAAGCGCAGTATCCTGTCACGGTCGCCAATGTTTGATCTGCTCAAATGCAGATGGTTTAACTAAAATCTGTCCAATACAGATTATTGATTCCCAAATGAAACCAATGTCTTCTCTCGTTCGAGTTTCCAAAAGAAGTAAGTTTAATGAATATCTTATACTGAGATAAAGCTCTTCGTGAGCAATGAGAGTAAACTTCTAGTATAATGTAAGTTGATACAATGGAATAAATGTAACTATGTTAAATTAGTGTAGTGAATCGATAAACTTATGATTTATGATTGGCTTCTCCTCCAATCTTCATTGTCGAAGCAGCGCTAGTTGTTGTTGTAGTGGTCGGTGACACTACTGAGAAATATGCATAGTTGCGTTGTGTAGAGAGCCGACGCTCGGTTTGTTGCTGAGAAGCTGTTCTTGTAGCTGCTGCTGGCGAGAGTCCATTGAAGGTGAGCCCACGTTGGTGTCTTTACACGTCGACATAGCTTTTTTGGTTTTAGCAAGTAAATTTAGTTTTTTACTAAGTATTGCTAACATTTACAAATAGCAATATGCTTGTGATTAGGCGTCTTTGTGGCGACTGAGAGCACTATCATTTTGGATTCTTTTGACACTATTCGACCGCTGATATGGAGTAATTCGCGGAGCGCAAAGTAAACACGTCTGAATGGATTGAGAGCTAATTTTTATAGTTTTCGCGCTTTGAAAAGAATTTTTGTCGGTGACTTTTAAAGCATCTGTAATAAGCCCTAGCATCGCTTATTGTTATTTCACATTCTGCTGCAATCTTGGCTCTTTTTTGGTCGTCACCTTCTCGCTGCGATGTGTCTTCAGATGATTCTTGATTAGCTTGGGTATAAGTGTTAACGCTACTAGATTTTGGTGGCGTGGGCATGACTGTTGATGCTTCTTCAGCAAGTTGGTGTAACCAATCACTGAATGGGTGATGCATATAGATCAGCTCTGGCAAAAGGATTGGATTGTCCAAATGTGAAGTTAAATTGCACACTTCCATGGTAGCGCACGCGTTTCAAAAAGCCATTGCGTTGTCATTGATAGACTCCAACTTCTGAAAATCCAGCCATCTTGTTGCTGTTCTCGTACATGCTGATAAATATTGGCCAGTGTTTTAGATTTCCGTTGAAAACTGGGAGATCTGGCGATTAAACTTGGCTTACTGAAATGCAGTAGCTCCATTTGATTGGAAAGATATTACCTGTGCTTCGTGTTGATGTGCAAGCAGGATGTATTTTCGGTATATTTTGGTCCGATGTGCTTCTTTTCTGCTCCCCGAGATTCTTCCAGCATTGCCAACATCAAATTGTTTGAGTTTGCAGTCTGAAATTTTTAAAATGGCTTTATAAAATCCGCTGAAGGTAAAGTAGTTGGCTGCAATGCGGTCTGTTATAAAACTGATGTAGACGGTCTTTGTCCAGAGCTTGTTGATACCATGTTATCAGCTAATCATTACAGCTGTTACAAGTCTATTCTTCAGAGCGATTAAGCTGTTAACTTCAACTCATGAAAAGTGATATCACCCGCTGCAATTATCGCATTGCACCTAATTTTGGACACCACTGTTATGAGAAATCAGAAAGACAGTGTCATCAGCTCGGTAGGCCTGATGATGCAATACTATTGTTCCGCTTTTAATTATTATGAGTTTGAGTTAGGTATTAGTTTTGATTTTTGGAAACGTGGTTCTTTAAATTTACTCTTGTTTTGCGCATTATACAACATGAAGATTTATTACACACGTCACACATGGCTTTTACACTTTCTCAGAATATGTAGGCTCTTGTCGGTGAATTTCTTCATCTATTTTGCACTTTTCAAAGTAATACAGTTTTTTAGAGGGTTCGACAAATTTTGTTATCAGTCACTTCGTTCCATTAGCTGCATCGCCGCCTCCTCCTCGCGCCTGTTTATCATTGATGTTTATGAAATTTATGTTTCCACCTCTTCGGCTATTATCCGGGCTTCGCTTGCATTTATACGTACACTGTGTGTGTATTTGGGTGTTGACTCTCAACTCACTCGTATGGACCCATCTGGCTTACCAAATATATTTATGCGTTCTCTCTTCTCTAAATATTTCTCATTTTAATTTTTGTGGAGTGACATTGCTGATTTCTGTTTCCTGCAGTTTTGCAGTCACTGTTTATGTATGTATATCTAAATGTTCTATGTAATCTATATGCTTTTCCACTTTTATGTATACACCAATGTTTATAGATACGAAAATTGCCTTTTATACTTCGGTGTTAGAGAACAAAAACGTTTGCCACTCTGAATGAGGTATCTCCAAAACATGCATTCTGAATGCCGTAACCGCTTCTTCAGGTGTCGAAAAACGTTGACCTCTCAGTTCGTTTTTAATGTACGGGAATAAGAAGTCATTCGGTGCCAAGTTAGGACCGAACGGCGGATGACGCATTAATTCGATTTTTGGGTGCTCAAAAATGCCGTTGTTTGAGCCGATATGTGAGAGCTCGCATTGTCCTAGTGAAGGCAACTGGCAAACAAATCATTGTGTACCAATCAGAATTGACTGTTCTGCGTTGTTCTATTGTTACGGTTGCGACATGTCTAGTTGTTCCGAAAAAACAGCCGACCATTTGCTTGGAAGTGCTTCGTGCGCGAACAACTTTTGTTGCATTTGGCTCATCTTGAAACACCCACACAATCGGCTACAGTTTACTTTCGGGCTCATACGCGTAAATCCACAATTCATTACCTGGACGTGTTTCGAAACACCGCGATCGTATTTTTTTGATTATTTTCTTCGACCATTCGATACGAGAATTTTTTGAGCGATTGACAAATTGTGTGGGATCCAACACGAAGCAATTTTTTTGACCGTCAAATATTTAAGGTTTGGTTAAAATTTTATATACAATTCAATTTTCATCTGGTACAATCGTAATTTCCAATACTAAGTGATGGTATACTAGGATTGGACTTTATTAAGAAATTTAATTACCAGATTGATTGCAACTTGTCCAAAGATTGGTTCATAATTAGACCAAATAAATTAAAATTTTTAATTTATGTATCGATAACATACAATATTGCTAACACTTCAATATTCCTACCAGCAAGATCACAAGTTATTCGTCAAGTCAAGCTTATATCGGATGAAGATAGCATATTGATCCCAAATCAATAATTTCACGATGTATTTTTGTTGCAACACCAAATAATACATTCGTCCGTTTACTGAATACAACTAATAACAGCCAAATAATAAACATAAATAATTTAAGGTTTGAACCGCTTTCGAACTAAGATTTAGTTGCAACTGTTCCCAATGAAAGGAAAAATACTTTCAATATCCGAATTAACTAAAAATTTTCCGCCCCAATTTAAATTAAAATTAATAGAGGTGTGCACCAAATATTATGACGTATTCGGACTTGAAACTGAAACGGTCACAACAAATAATTTTTATAAGCAAAAATTGATATTGAATGAACGTGTCTATTTAAAAAATTGATCCTCAACAAGATAGTCGAACCATCTGTTTCTGAATATAACAGCCCTCTGCTACTTGTTCCAAATAAATCGTTACAGGGCTCCGAAGAGAAAAAATGGAGATTAGTCATTGACTATCGTCAAATTAATAGAAAATTATTGTCCGATAAATTTCCACATCCTCGAAGTGAGGATATATTAGACCAATGAAATTTACCCTTAAATTTACCTTCCTCACTTCTCTTCTAGTCACCTTTCCATTTGCTGTTGGTGATTATTTCCTAAGAACTTTTTGAATCCCGTTACAATCACCTGTGTTAATAAGTCTGTACTCTTCAGACCACCTACAAATTATTGTTATTCCAATTTTGAGAATTCTCCTACATTTACTTGAGGGTAACTATTTATTTGTTTGTCAGGTTGGTTTGGCGCGTAGACAGTGCGGCTTACGGGAATAAATGAACTTGAATTATATCTGAATTTGACTATTTATTTAATGTTAAAGCGTTGTCACCAATGCTGCATTCGGATCGTCCTCGAGTTGATCTTCTTTGCTATCGGACACGTCCAACTCAGGGACACCAGAACACCAAGGTTTCATCTTGTCTGAAGAATACACAGAACTGTATTTTTATCCCGTAGTTTGTATACCCGGTATATCTTCGATGACGTAACGATCATTTCCCAGTACCAGTACCTTGACAACTTCGTAGGGTCCTCGGTATCGTGGTTCCAGTTTGCGTGATTCGCCAGTAGCAGCTGGTTCGTTTTCTACTACTATAAGATCTCCTGTGGATTAAAGAGAGTTGTTAGAATGTTTGGTATCAAATCGATGCTTCCACTTGGCTCTCTCGGTTGAGATATTAATTGCGGCCTGGTTTCTATTTTTGACGACAGAATTCTTGATTTCATGTTTGTCGATGTCGGTGTGTATAATACGGAAGACTTCATATAAACATGAGCCATCTTACTTCCATCGAGATGAATGAATTTGCAATCGTAATCCATTATTTTGATCCACGTGATACTTACGGGATGAGATCCTTCTTCATCTTGACCTTGGCAATAGCAGTGCAATCGAGAAAATATACATATATATATATATATACAGATATACTCTAAATCTTTCAAGCGTTTCAACTACTTTACTTTCTGCGTCTGTACAGTGTCTATTGAAATAACTTACGAGGCGCCAGTTTTTTCTGTCGTAAGAATTGTAGCAACACTCCTGCTATACCAATGGCACAAGCATCGGCGTGAGCTTCGTGATATGCTGAAAAGTCGTAAAAAGTTAGTACTGGAACGCTGCATAATTTCTCAATAAGTTCGTCGTTGGACTGTAACAGTCCAAACGAAAGTATTTTCTTCTGTTTTACGCAATAGACAAGTTAATGGTCTTGATATCAATGAATAGTTTTCCACAATTTTCGGAAGAAACCAGTGAGACCTAAGAATCGTTTAACCTCCTTTAGATTTGATGGCACCTTAAAGTTTTTAATTGCGCTGACTTTGTTTTCGCCTGGGGTAAATCCGTTTTTATCGACTATATTTCTGATTGGAGAAACATACATTTGTCCTGATGAAGCGTTAGCGAATATTAAGATACTTTTCAATACGCTGAACTCCTTCAAACGTTTTACCGTTTATTGTGACGTCATCCATATATGCGAGCACCTTACCTGGTTCCATACGATTAACAATTTTATTCATTACAGCTTGAAATACTGCAGGAGCATTGACGAGCTGAAATGATATTCTGTTGTATTCATAATGCCCGTTGGATGTGATGAACGCTGTATATTTCTTTGATACATTTACCTCGATTTGATGATAGCCCATACGTAAATCAAGTTGTGTAAAATAAGCGTTTCCAGCTAGTTGTGCAAATTGCTCTTCCAAGTTTGGTATTTTCACCGTAATTCTGTTAAGACGACGGTAGTCGACACATAGACGATGTTCCCTGTTTTCCTTATCCATTATGATTATTCTCGAGGCGTACGGAGACTCCGAAGGACGAATAAAGTAGCTTTCAAGTCGCTCAGATATCATACTTGCAACGATTGGTCTGAGTGCAAAAGTTGTAAGATATGGATTTGTATAACATCGAATGTCTGAAGATAAGGTGATTTTCATTTTTGCCAATGAACAGGTATCGAGCTCATAGGACTCTTTCGCTAAACATTCAGCGTTATTGTTTACCAGCTTATTTATGATCTTGTTCTGTACGGGTGTAAGATATCCCATTGCTTCTAGCTGATACATGTTTTCGACAAAACATTCATTACCCCGAATGAGTTATTTCCTTCACGACAACAAATATTTTTACCGAATAATACGTTTTCTGACATTAGGAGGTCATCTTCCATTATTAATATTTTAGCCACATAAACAATCTTATCAATACCAGTTTCCAATTTCCCTCTAGCAAATCCGTTTAAGGTTAATGTCGATTTTATTTACCTGTGCTCTCGCTTTAGCTTCTCTGGACAATTGGCGGAATCATGAGATGTGCAGTTGCAATGCACCGTGATTTGCGCTTCCATAAATTATGTCCTACTACTACTACTATACCTGATTTCATTATGCGTAGAATAATCATGTACAACGCTTAACTGCAACTGCAGAGTTGGTAATGCAAGGAAAATCTTTGAAAAATTGTGAAGCAAACTTTGACCGTGTTAGAAATATTTGTTCCGTTGAATCCACCCAATATCGGGCAGCACCCAGCATCTTTTGTTGAACCGCAAATACTTAACGATCATCGCAACGTTTTTGAGACTTTCACGATTTCACTTATATTTCCATACGAATTTCTGACGTTATCTATTGTACATAATTGTTGGGTATTAAATTCGATGAATAAATAATCTCGGCATTGTTGTAGTACTCAGGTCCATGGTGCGTGCATGAATTTTACTGTTGCGTAATATGAGCCAAATTTCCCGAATTCGTGACACATTGATCTATATATTCGCTTCGCCTACTTCTATTCTGCTGAACGTAGCGAAGTTCCCGCGATACTGTGACGCAGCAACGTTTACGTGTTGCTGTGGCAAAGTTTGTATGTGGGTGTGGCGTAGCAGCAGAAGTAGTAACAACTCCGACAATTATAGACAACAGCAGAAACTAAGCAGATTCAAAATAGTCTTAATTCTAAAACTTAACTTTACATTAAATAAAACAACAGTTGAGTCCAACAGCTCAACTCACATTTTGACGATGGGAAATGAGCATGATGAAATTCTGAAGCTGGTTGAAATGCCATCCATCAGGAAGTAAAGAAAGAGGCAAAACTGATGACAATAACGCTATGGCAGAGAACACCAGAACGCTACAAGTACTTCTGAAGTTACTTGCTATAAAAATCTGAACCGACGAATAAAACAAAAGTAATTGTACGATTGCAGCTGAAAGCTTCTCAAAAATGAATTTGATGGCGTACTTTGGCAAGATGGACGAAAAAGTTACGAGGGCTGGGAAACAAGGGCATGTCCTGTTAGATGCTTTGAAGCAATCGTTGAGGTCGATCGATCAGGAGGTAACTACATAAAAGTTCGTTGTTGTTGGGGGCAAAGATTTTAAATATGACGCTCTGTTTGGGATTCGATTTTGTATCAAAGTTTTTCATAGCCAGCGAAGAGATTCAAGTTGATGATTAGCAACTATAAGTTGGCGGATGCAGTTGTATAGGTATCAGTTAAGCTGAAAACTGTTCGAGATGGAGAGATTGTTTCATTTCGGCTTGGAAAAGCCATTTTGCAATAGCAAGTTAAACTCAATGATCTTGAAGGACTGTTTCCCGGTTTCTGTATGTATGACGACTTATTGAATAAGTTGCAGAAAGCAAGATGCTTGAACGTGATGGACTTGAAAAACGGTTTCTTTCGTGCTGCCATAGAAGAGCAAAGTAAAAAATACACTACCATTATAACCCAAAAAGGTGTTTATTTAACAGAAGCCCATTTGGAGTTCGAAACTCATATATTCAAATGATGTTCTTTAATTATATATGACATAATTATTTAATCAGAGACTGCAGAAGCTTGCTTAAAGAAGATGGCACGCTATTTAGAGACAGCAGGATCGTTTGGGCTGAAGATTCAGTGGCGAAAATGTAATTTCTTGCAACCAAAGATTTACTTCTTGGGTCATAACATTTAAGCCGGAAACATATGGTCGAGATAAAGAGTGGCGGTCAGCAAATTCCGGTGCCAAAGAAGAACCACAAATAAAAGCATTTTATCTGTTAAAGTATGCATTATCACCAGAGGAGCTAATACCGAGTTACGTACAGATACATTAAAGGATGGATTTGCAGCGGTGTTCCTGCAATAGTCAGAAGGCAGACTTCACGCTGTCCATTATTGAAGCAAAAAAACTTCAGAGTCAGAGTCACGTCAGCACAGCTATATTTTGGAAGCTAAGACCGTATACCTTGCGGAGAAGAAGTTTAGACATTATTTGCTTGTCAGACCGTTTAAATTGGGCACAGATTGCTCTGCGTTTAAGCAAACATTGGAACGTCGACCTGGAGAAAGGCTAAAACATGTTGATTGCCTAAG
This sequence comes from Drosophila emarginata, assembly GCA_037075365.1. Lineage (NCBI taxonomy): Eukaryota > Metazoa > Arthropoda > Insecta > Diptera > Drosophilidae > Drosophila > Drosophila emarginata. The sequence goes on along the minus strand of JBAMCD010000094.1, from coordinate 633,874 downwards.
TCGATATCCTAATCGTGTTATGGTGACATCGTCTGAAATCACAGCGCGTATCAAGAATGCATAATAAAAAGACGACATGCTGAAAGCATTGGTAAAACTTTTATCTAGCCGTCCTTTTGAAGAGTACAAGATAAAAGGTGGATAGAAGTTATCGTCGAAGCTCATATTGGTCACTTTGCCGTTCAAAAAAACCGTCCATGCTGTAAATCAATCTTACTGGATACCTCATCTTGAGAAAAAGGCGCAACAGACAGTAAATAACTGCGTAAAGTGCATAAATTTGAAGAAAAAATCAGGAAAAAATGATTTCTTAGCTGTTTCGACATATAAGACCAGCCACTTCATACGTTGCACATAGACCATTTGGGTTCGATGGACGCCACTGCTAAACAATATAAATGCATCCTTACCATGGTGGATGCATTTACAAAATTTATGCGAAGAAACCCTTAAAATAAGATTTTAATGCTAAGCGAAAACCGGAAGCTGATTACCAACTTGGAGATACGCAGAACACAATTTATCGCAGGGAAGAAGCTATCCAGTGAATATTTGGATCCATACGAGGTGACGATGGTGGTTCGGTCAACACTTATACCAGTTGTGACTACATGAAATTATGGCGTTATGTTTTAGACTACGAGGATGCTTGGTCATCAGAAGTGAAAATGCAGTGATCTCGCAGCAAAGGAAAAAACGGTGATCTCGCATGGTGGAAAACCTTCAGTAACAGAAATAACGCAGAAAAAAGAACAACGTCATGTGTACTCCATTCAGTTTGGCTGGTTAAAACAAGGCTTACAAAAGTTATTTCAGAAGACTACATAAAGTATACATATTCTTGATCAGCACGATGACCTGAGTTACTATAATCCTGTCCGTCCGTTCGTCTGTCTGGATTAACATTATCACCTCTGAGACCATCAGAGCTAAAATTTCTCATATCGGCTTTTCTTGATGCAGGGATTTTGTATATCGGAATCATCGCGATTCGATGACTATATCATTTATTTTTATTGGAACGATCAGTCAAAAATATGAATAGATGAATAACTTGAATGTTGTTATTACGCTTGTATGTCTCTTGTGCTTTGTTGTATGTCTCTTGTGCTTTATTGTATGTCTCTTGTGCTTTGTTGTGCCGAGAAACTGCAGTCAAACATATAATATCAAACATATTATACCAGTCAGCAACGTGTTGAACTTGTTTTACGAGGGATGCCTTTTATATCTCGGGATTTCACAACCCTGGTGTTGCAATCTGGCAAGTGACAGCTGTATCGCAAAGTTTGCCTTTTTTTCGGCTTATACGTACTCAGAACGTTTTGACATACGAGCGCTATTTGAGTTGTTTACAGTATCTTAAAAGCTGCATCCCGGTCTAAAAATAGAATTAAATCGAGAACATTTTCGTGCGATTATTATTTATTTTTATACCCTGTACCCATAGGGTAAAAGGGTATATTAAAGTCGCTAAAATGTATGTAACAGGCAGAAGGAGAATTTTCCGACCCCATAAAGTATATATATTCTTGATCAGTATCAATAGCAAAGTCGATTAAGACATGTTCGTCTGTCCGTCCGTCCGTATGACTACCGAGATCTCAGAGACAATAAAATCTAGAGCAACCAAATTTGGTGTCAACATCCGTCTATTGCATAAGCAGATCAAGTTTGTTTCAAACTTTTGGGCGGAAGTGGGTGTCCGCCCCCGTTATTTAGAAAAAACTATAACTAGAGCTGTAATGATGATATCGTATTTTTATTTGGCGTGTACATTAATATAGCCACACCAGCACCAGCTGACCAAATTTGAAATCGGTCAATAATTATCGGAGATATACGTATTTCCGTTTTTTACAGAAACGCCCCATGCAAACTGGGCTGTTAGGTGCGAGCGAGATAGCATGCGTTCGCTGTTGCTGCATGGCAAGCAGTGCAAGCTAAGATAATTTTTTTTGTAAATTGTTGGCGATTTTGATTATTTTTGACTTTATGGGGTACTTTTACTTGGTACAGGGTATACTCAATGTCGGCAGGGACGACTTGCTTGCTTCATTACTTAATGTCATTAGGGACGACTTGCCTGCTTCATTTTATAATATGTATATTTTTATTCATTACTTTTTTTAGAGCATGTCGGGACGAGGAAATTTGCTGTCCTTATTTAATAAGAAAATTGATGCTTCTGTAGTTACTTCGTCAAGTGAAGACCATGCTAAAGACAGTGGCTTGGATGTTGACCAGTCTATTTCAAGTGGAGAGTATCGTCAACTAGCGAAGGAAGTTATTGCTGATGAAGTTTCAAAAGCTTTTCAAAACGTGAACGTTTCGTTTGGTCGAGGTCGTGCCCAGTTACTTCATAACTTTCAACCTGATCAACACGAATTGCAAAGTGAAATTTCTAACCAGCCAAGTAAAGGAAGTAACACATCCAAAATACAATGTGAAGTTTTCGACAATAAGGACTTTAAACGCACCAGTGAGAAGGTGAATTTGTTTTACCCAAACGTGGTACACGGGACGAAAGGTAAGTTAGCGCAATTTCGTTTATGTTGTTCAATTTATGAATTTATTACCAATAGTTTTTTTAAGTTAAGATTGCTTTTAATCTCTATGGACAAAATAAAAATAAAAAAAAGCCGTTGACCGGGCTTTTTCTCAATTTTGTATAAAGAAGTAGAAAGAAAGCTACACAAAAATAAAAGACTACTTTCCAAAATAATAGAAGAAATTTATTCGAATAATTGTTTCTTAAGTGAAATGAGGCTCCTGAACTCAAATATGTACTCTAAAAAATGTAGAAGCTTTCATTTAACTGTAAGTTAAGAAAATGTGAATAAGTGCCCTAAGGCACTCCTGGGGCTCTGAGTGTAAAAAAGTAGCACCATCTTTTTCCACTGTCGCGACCCAACCATTCAGGAAAATGATTTAATAGGTCAAACCTCAAGTCAGTTATTGGATGGCTCGATTTTGGGCCTAACTTGAGCTGTGTATGCAAAGGTCGCTGAGAAATTAGCGACTGCATGGATGATGATGGCGATCGCGTTATTCGCCCAGACAAAGATGGTGAAGATAAATTGCAACTATTGAGTGGACGACCTGGCAAGTTTGTCGATTGAAACGCTACTAGACCCGCAGCAATAGACTCGCGAAAGTCTTAAGTTCTCCTTCTGCAAACGCCTATATAAAATATATGCATTTGTCGCTGCCATATCTACTAAATAGTAAAAAATTCGGGTTGCGGCATCCCGAGTTTTACCTCTTATATGGTAGCGGCGCCTTAGCCCATCCATTAGATCCACGCCTCCCATATGAGCATTATATTCCCGAATAATTTGTGGGCAATCAACTTGTACATGTCATGTTGATAACAAACGGATGGCCTTGTTGTCTTTCCACAGTGCATTGCTTATTTCTACTCCATTCGAGCAGCCCACGTTCTCAACTGAATAACCTCTTGGCTTGGGAGCTTGCACTTGGTATGCGATTTACCCAGACTGTACCAGGACTGTAAATTCCTTTTGCACGTAGATATACTAATAGAGACAGAGATGTATAAAAGTTATCAAAATATATAATATGGTGATTGAAACTTTCAACAGTTTTTGTCAAACGCACAACTATGTTGACTGATGCACCGAGATCAGGGTAACCAGGTAATACCGCATTATCACCTGATCCGCTGTATATCTCAAATCGGTAGGAATATCCACAAGAATCACACAAGACGAATAACTTTATACCCCATTTCTGTGGTTTATTGGGCATGTAATGGTGCTCCATTTTTGTGCTGCCCATTTGTTCGTCAACACAAAGTCGAGCTTGCTTAGGCACTAAGTCAAATTTCAAATCATTTAAAATGTGAATAATTTAACAATTTGATTTTCGCGTGCGAAACAGCCTTTTTGATCCGCCTGTTCTCATCGCACAAAGAGAAGTATTTCTTAATTGCTTCAAATTTGCTTCAGCTCATACAGATTCGAATGGGTGCAAACGCATTTTTCCCCCAGTAGCTTTTTAACCGATATATTGACATGTAAATTAAAATACCAATGTAATGCTGAACATCGTCCATTGTGATTTCCAACTTATTGTCAATATTTTTTCTTAAGTCTACCCGCATTGTTTCCTCGTTGATCATACTCACAATTTTCGAATTAAAAAAATAACAGAATAGTTGTAATGGAGTTTTGAGTTTAGTTATTTGAGATGGCAACGAAGAGTTGCCCTGAAAAACTATATCGTATATATGTAATTGCATAGATTGCTGTCGCCACATTACTTTAGTGGGTTTCTGATTGATTCGATATTTGTTCACTATTCTCTTATTTGAATGCTATTCTTACAAATTTATGAAAACTAGATTAATTTGTAATGTTTAATAAATAGAAAAATGAATATTAATTTTGTTACTTGAGGCACTACTTTATTTGTGAACACAACTGTATACACATATGTATAATCTATATTTCTATATGCACAACTGCATGACGACTTGTGAGGGATAATAATTATTCCAATTCCCTCCCATTCAATTTGAGTTTGGTTTTTTTTTGTACTTGTGGGACAATCCCTTCTTTTTTGTTACCTGGTTTTTTTTTCGTTTGGCATGGCTCGCATCGGTTATGGCCTTCTTTTTTATCTTTCTACATTTTTGGCAATTCATCAAGGCTTGTTTTCATATCAATTGTTAGCATCTTTTAGTGTTCTATAATTTTTCTGCTGCTGTCTGCTTGTGATATGCATAGCTCATCTTCTATTATTTTTTTCCTATATTACTCCGATTTCTCTAACCTAAAACTTTATTATTTTGTCTTACCCTAAACTTTATTACCATCTCTTAACCTAAACTTCATTTCTATCTCTTTACCCAAACTTCGTTTGTATCTCTGAACCTAAACTTCATTTTTCTTCAATTCTTTTTTCTCCCCCTTCGCTTATACCGCACCAAGTCTTCCATCACCCTGGCCTTGCCGGTTCCCACATTTATTCGGTAGCGGACGCGGCCCACCCACACCACTTGGGCCTGCCGTCGCATATACGGCCACTTCTCCGCTTCGACTTCTCGCTACCTCACGTCGCTTCGGGCCACCGGCACCAATGTCTGCCAGTGGAGTATCGGTCTCGCTGGCGCGGGCCTCGCCTCTAGCGCCGACACCTGGCATGCCAACATTGGTCTAATCCTTGGATCACGTGGGTGGCGGTTGCGGTGATTGTTGTTGTTGCGGCGGTTCTGGTGGTTGCTGTTGTTGCGGTGATTGCTGTTGTTGTGGTGCTGGTTACTTTTGTTGCGGTGCCTGCGGTGACCATTGGTTCTACCGTCTTAGCGAACCGATTTCGTACACTGATACCGCCAGGCCGGGTCTTCCTCCACCGGGTCTGGGGATTTTTCTTCACTATCCTCCGGGCGAAAATACTGCTCCCAAAACTCCCGGCTCGGCTCCGTTGGAGTTTGGGGCCTTACCGGTACCCAGGGCTCTTCCACATTGGGCTCCCACTGCCCTTCGTTCATGAGCTCAGTCTCGGCCGCCTCAATTCGTCCTCCAAATCAGCGAAAACCCGTCTCGATGACCCCGTCCTGTCCGCCATTCTCTTCTTTTCCCCCTCTTCTTCTTCCCCCTCTATTTCTTCCCCCTCTTCTTCACCATCTTCTTCCCCCTCTTCTTCTTCCCCCTCTTCTTCTTCCCCCTCTTCTTCCTCCTCCTCTTCTTCCTCCTCCTCGTCCTCATCCTCGTCGGAGGAGATAACGATAACCGGACTGGTGCTGCGACGCCTCTTTTGCCTTATGCGGTCTCTTTCTCACATGTACACTGTGTGTGTGAATCCTCTCACGAATTTACTGGGTGTGAGTGTATGTGGGTGACATTTTTCATACTGTGTTCGCCTCCAATTGTAGTGTCGTGCTTGATCTGCATGGGATGACCCATGATGTTTTGGGTGCTCAAAAATGCTGTTGTTTGAGCCGATATGTGAGAGCTCGCATTGTCCTAGTGAAGCCAACTGACAAACAAATCATTGTGTACCACTCAGAATTGACTGTTTTGCGTTGTTCTAGTGTTACGGTTGCGACATGTCCAGTTGTTCCGAAAAAACAGGCGACCATTTATTGGATTTGGCTCATCTTGAAACAACCTTACAGACGAGTGCTGTTTACTTTCGGGCTTATACGCATAAATCTACGATTCATCACCTGTAACGATGTCATAGACGTGTTTCGAAGCACCGCGGTCGTATTTCTTGAGAATTTCCTTCGACCAATCGACACGAGCCTTTTTTCAGCGATTGAGAAATTGTGTGGGATCCAATGCGAAAAAATTTTTTTGACCGTCAAATATTTAACGTTGTCTCAATGTCACGATAGGGCACATGACGAACTTGCTATATCAATTCGCGCACAGCATCAATGGTTTTCGGAACAACAACTGATTTTAGACGACTTTCACGAAATTCATCTTGGAGTGAACTACGACCACGATTGAATTCAACATACCATCGATAAACACTGGTCCATACACTGTTGCTGAGCCAATCCACGTCGAAAGTTGTGAAAAATAATCGCACCAAAATGTTCACGATTTAATTTCATTTGTGGACCCCGAGATGCATCTTTTAAGTTACTGTAAACAACACAAATAGCGCTCGTATGTCAAAATGTTCTGAGTACGTATAAGCAAAAAAATGTGAAACTTTGTGATACAGTTTTCGTTTGTTACCAGGGTTGCCAAATATCTAGATGTTGTATAGCTTTCATTGGAGTGAGTAGACAAAAACGTCGAATGTTTGCCCAAATTTTGTTTGGTGGTGTGCTTGGTTCAATTGTTGAGGTACATTCTGTTGTAGATTTGCTTTTTGATGCTTGTATTTGTCGAGATTTTCAGTGTTATTTGTGCGCTTGAAAGTGCGAAACGCTTGTGAGTCACCAGGGGGTGTTTGGGAGGATGAAATGTTTATGGTATGCTGAAATGGGCGGCTTGAAGGATTATTTTGTTAATGACTTTTTTTCCATTTGGAGAATGGGGTAAGACGGGGTTAGCATAGGGACAAATCAATGTGTGAAAGTGTTGTGGGTTGGGGAACCGTCATTTAGCAGAGTCAGATTCGTATTTTGGAAGAATTTTGCTAGGATTCTGCCTCTTCTGTTGTCTTGTGGTAAACCCCAGCTATGGTGCCAACTGTTAAAGTCGGTATATCGTGTATTGCTAAATTTTTGGTCGTTTTAGGATTTAGTTGTAAAGGATTTATTGGGTGGGATACATTTTGATTCATCAAGGTTCAGTTTTCGTTGTGATTTCTAATGCAAGGGTTTCGAAGTGTCCGGTTTGGTTTATTTGGCCGTGTTGAAGGGATTTGCGGATTATTATCGCTACTAGTAATTTGTTTTGTTTAATTAGTTTGGGCTGTGATTGTAGCAAAGGGTATGGTTACTTAGCGGTGACTTTCTTCATATACTCGCCTAGCAGACTTTATGTCAATTTTTTCAGTATACGGATGGCTTGTATTTCTTTCTTAATAAATTTAGGGCATTTTTGGTCAAAGATAGAGTGGTGATAATTCACAATTCCATCTTCTTTGCAGTTGATGCAGCAATTTTAACTTTTACATAAAGTTGGTTTTTCCGCATTGATGTGGTCATTGTATGGAAAACTGCAGTTCAGTCAGAGTTCTTTGCTTTTGCAAGAGTTTGTGTGGTGGCCAATTCTGCCGCAATTGCAACAACGCATTGGAAAGGGAATATACATACATATAGGCGAATTTTCGACTTTTGGTATCCGATATGGATTTTATTTGGAAGGTTAAGTGTTGAGTAAATAAGGATGATAAGTCCGGTTTTAACCAGATTGTTGTTCTCTTTTTTCATTATTTTTTTTGTTTTTCATTGAAATTTTGTGAGCTGAGTTCGGTTCTGATGTCTTCTTCGTTAATACCTCATCAATCCCTTGAATCGCTTAAAGATTTTTGTTCGACAATTTCTACATCGATTTGTTTGTAAATTGAACGGCCTGCTATATATGTGCTTATACGTTGAAATGCAATGATTTGTTCATCTATTTTTTTAAGTTCACTCAAACAAGCTCTATTACTAGGCTGTTTATAGATACATATAGTAGTTAGTAAAATATTTTTAGACCAAGCCATTTTGAATTGGGGTAATTTTAATACTCCTAAGAAACGGTTTTACCAATATGAAAAATAACATTTTAATCATTTATAGCAGCCATATTAAACTGTCATCGGTAAGCGTTGCCATTTCACTATGAAAAAGTTCACATTGCCCGTGCGTTTGGAAATCATTCAAATTTTTTATATAAAATCGCGAATGCTCATAGAGCATTTCGTACAAAATTGGAAAGTGAATTTAATCAGCATGGTAAGGTGCCGACAAAAATACGTTTTGTCCCTAGTAAACAAAACATAGTTGCCGTGTTTTTGGCACAGGAACTCAAGCCAACCGGATCAAATTAATGGATTCGCCAACAGTCAAAACTATCATTATTGTGAGTCGAGTCAAACCTTCAAGCGGTTGATAAATCACAATTATATCATCAAAGAATCACTGTTTGGTGTGAATTATGGTATGTTGACGTCATTGACCCATAATTTTTCAAAAATGATGATACTGTCAATGGGGAGCGCTATCGGGAAATGTTGACTGAATTGATGACATCAATGCTGACGACATTTTACTTCAACAGGATGGCCCAAATGTCACACTGCGATCTTATTAATAAAGTTATTGTGTAAGCAGTTGAGGCGAGTTGTTGAATTCTTAAAATGGCACTCGCAAATGGCCGGTCAAGATTGTAGGATTTAACACCGATAGACTATATGAAGTCAAAGGTTTATGCGAATCATCCAAACACTCTTGACGAGTTTAAGGCTAATATTCTAGAAACCATGGCTGCCAGATAAGCCAGTCCAAAAAGCCGTGGTGGCCATTTGAACGATATTTTGTTGAAATCAAAAAAAGCATAAAATGTTCCATCTAATAAAATCAACCGGAAGTTTATTTTGGCCAATGTAACTGTGTTTTATTTAAATATCAAATCCCATCGGTCTTATCGATAAAACCGTTATAACATTATACAAATTATACTATATTGGTTTATTTCCGATTGTGCGCATTTAAGATCAATGCAGATTTTCTCAAGTGTTTTATGTAATCAACATCAGTATTGAAAAATGTCAAAAAAATATTAAACAGTTGTCATTACATCATCTTCTTTTGATGCATTTTCTTCTTCCCAAATAATGTTCCTGTTACATACATTTTAGCGATAATAAACCCTTTTACACTATGGGGGTACAGAAGGGTATAATAATTGTAATCACAAAAATTTTCTGACCCCTAAGTTATTAACTATATTACGAATTAAAGTTAAACTCTTTAAGGTTTAAAATGAACTGAAGTCATCATATTGCATTTAAAAAACTTAAATTTTTGCATTTATTGCAACTTGAAGAAATGTAGTAGTTCCGATTCACAAGCAGCCCATTACAAATATCTTCTTGAAATGAGACACAGTAGTTATCTTATTTATCATAATTTTTGACATAAACTAAACATTCGAAGGTAGCGTTATCATAAAGAATGAACAGATCAGAATAAAGAATACTGTGATGAATTAATATTCTAGCACGACTGTGCTGCATGACGGTGGTTTATTGAATGATTCTTTATTTTATTAAGTAACACATTCTAGGCCTAATGATACATGTACATATATGCTTATGCTGCTTTTTTGTATTGTAGCTTCAAAGAGAGGGACCGAGAGTGTACTCACAGAATTGGTCTTTCATTTTTGGAGTGAGTAAATTGTAAGCTCAGCGTTTTCACGGTGGCTTTGCTTGCTGGTATTACTTATGTATATACGTAGTATGAAATGTATGCATGCAAATGTATATATATGCGTGTACATGTCAATCATACACAAGTATGTATATATTTATGTATGATGTGTTAAGTGTTATAGGTCGAGCTGAATGATTATATATTTATGTGTGTGAATATGCTATACCTCCCCTTTTTAAAGAATAACGTAATATTATTAATATGTAGTTATTACTTTTGTCACTTTTTTGTTCTATTATTTTTTTTCTCTTTTAATATTCATTTTTTTAATACCCTGTACCCATAGGGTAAAGATATCGAATTCATATTTGACACACTTAATAATATAACTTACAGCTGTGTTCACAAACATAGCAGTGCAGTAGATCTGTTCACAAAAATAGCAGTCTTCACTTAAAGTGCACAAAAATTAAAGAACATTTAAAAAGAATTGGCAAAAGTAAGATTAATTAAGTTTATTACTATTGTTTATTATTATTTACATAAGAATACACTAAATTATTGGTAACATTTTCATGTAAATGGATAGAGGCATGCATTGCTCGAGTGAGAAAAGGGAGTGGATACAAAACCTCCGGAAACAAGGTAAAACTTATAAGGAGATTCAAAATTTACTTCGATACAGCAGAGGTAATCCTTTTGCATCCTCCAATGAAGTAAAAAAGGATCTAAACTTCTCGGGTAATGATGTCACTATTCGACGAAGTCTTCTCAAACAAAAACTAAATGGAAGATGTCCCAGGAAAGTCCCTCTTTTGAATTCTTTGCACAAAAAAGCACGCAATAATTTTGTCAAAAACCATTTGAAATGGATTCTAGAAAATTGACGTAATATACATACTCTGGACGGATGAAAGTAAAATTGTCTCGTTTGGTTTAGCAGGGTCCACATAGTATGTGCGACGTCCCAAAAATACTGAATACCATCCAAACCACACGCTAAAGACGGTCAAACATGGGGGCTTGAAAATCATGATTTTTTCATACATCGGTGTTGGTCCAATTTATATGATAAACGGTATTATGGATCGCATTTTGTATGTGGATATACTCAAAAATATTATGCATCTATATGCTGCTTAGAATATGCCGATAAAATGGACATTTCAGCAGGACAACGGTCCAAAACACACGAGCAAGCACGCTAAGGATAGGTTTTGAGCAGAAGGGATCGATGTTATGTCGTGGCCAGCTCAGTCGCCGGGATAGCATGCATTCGCTGTTGCTGCATGCTAAGAGAATTTTGTTGTAAATTGATCGTTTTTATACCCTGTACCCATAGGGTAAAAGGGTATATTAAAGTCGCTAAAATGTATGTAACAGGCAGAAGGAGAATTTTCCGACCCCATAAAGTATATATATTCTTGATCAGTATCAATAGCCGAGTCGATTGAGCCATGTCCGTCTGTCTGTCTGTCCGTCTGTCCGTCCGTCTGTCCGTCCGTCCGTATGAACACCTACATAGATCTCAGAGACTATAAAAGCTAGAGCAACCAAATTTGGTGTCAACATCCGTCTGTTGTGTAGACAGGTTAAGTTTGTTTCAAATTTTTGCCACGCCCACTTCCGCCCCCGCAAATTGGGAAAAACCTATAACTAGGGCAATATTAAACATATCGTATTCTTATTTGGCATGTACATTAATATAGCCAAAATGCACCAGCTGACCGAATTTGACCGAAATCGGACAATAATTATCGGAGATATACGTATTTCCGTTTTGTACTGAAACGCCCCATGCAAAATGGGCTGTTAAGTGTGAGCGAGATAGCATGCGTTCGCTGTTGCTGCATGGCAAGCAGTGCATGCTAAGAGAATTTTTTTGTAAATTGATGGCGATTTTGATTGTTTTTGACTTAAGAGAGTACTTTTACTTGGTACAGGGTATACTCAATGTCGGCAGGGACGACTTGCTTGCTTCATTTACTTTATGAAGTACCTCTACTTGGTATAGGGTATACTCAATGTCGGCGGGGACAACTTGCTTATGTGAAAAGGTGTGGCACCAGGGATCTGCATACTCTCCCATCACTGGTCAAACATCGTTGTCGAAATGCACGAAAGAGATGGAAGGGCAGAGGATGAGAAAAGGCGGCCGAGATGAGGCAGTCGAAAGGGGAGGTCGAAAGTAGAAGGTTGATATAGAAAGTCATATAAGAAGTCGCAGTCGTCTAGTTAAGTGAAAATAAAAAGTCGAATACCAAGTTATATTTAGCACTAGAACCCTGAATTTGATCAACTTAGATAAATAAACATTCAACTTATTATTATACATCTTTACATTTGGTGGTTCTTCAAAGTCTGAGTCTGGTCAACGGTTCAATGAAATTCTGGTGTTGTGCTTTTATTAACCTAAACGTGAATTTAAAGTTGATTAGTTTCAAGCAATTCAACGTTCAAAATAGCGATCGAAGTATTTCTATATTTTAATAATAATTATCCTTTTTAGTTGTTCTACCAGCATCAGCTGGTCGTCGCCGGTTGGCTCGCTGATGCTCCCTCGAAGGCGTAAAAGGCGGCCTGCCTTTCACGCTCGTTGTCTCTGCTGCTGATGTCCGCGGCCTATGGGCTCAGGCGTTACCGGTGCCGGTCATCGCACCAGTTTTTTTTTTTTGCATGTGTATGGGCAATACACACTTTCCAGTGGTCCAGGGCAGTCTATGGGGCACTCTTTGGGCTTCGTTGGTAGTTCTTTGGGTGGAGGAGGAGTTTGAGTGTTACAATTAGTTGTTTTCATTATGTTTGAATCTGAGTGAGCGAGAGTTATTGGCTTTTTCTGTTTGAGGCTTGACTTTAAGAAGTTAAGTTCTTCTTGTAATTTTTGGGTAGTTGCCCAAGGTGGTGGTGCTTTATTCGCATATAATAGCCACTTTATGTGTGCTATTCTTTTCTTAATTTTTTTTCTGCACCCCACCTATATTTGCCATAACTCTCTCTCTACTCACGCAGTTTTTTTTTTTCATTTGTCTCCTTTTCACAGATACGTTCTGTTGATTTTCCCTCCTTCCTTGATCTTGCCTGGGTGGACGGTAAATGTGTAGTGTGCTTCTCTTTTTGCCTCCGGGCCCAGTTGAGCACAACTTCACATTTACCGTCCTGTCACGGTCGCCATGTAATTAAATGTTCGACGAGTTGTTTTTATTAAGAAGACGAGTTTAAGTCTTTCTGTTTTAAGTTGTCTTTATTGAATGCTTCTTAATTCTATAACACCGGCAGAGAGAGCGGGTCTGCTTATGTATAAATGAAAAAGAGGAGGTGTCATGTTCACTTGGTGACACGCGCGTGTTAAATATGCCGACTCAGCTCTGTCCAGTACAATGCACCCATGGTTGGTTACGTTACCGAAAATGCATTTGAACAATAATACATATTGTAACTAAGTGCTACAATGTGTTTGTATTAGTATTTACTTATATTCACTGAGTACAGTGAGTATTCGATATGTGAACATGCTACAGGATTCAACATCTAAATCTCACAAGTATATTCTTGCGATCGCATTGTGAGCGACCAAGGTGCTGCCTGCACGTCCAACGCATTCGAAGGATTCCTTACCGAAAGGTGGAACATGTCTGCACAACTACAGGAGTTGCTCGAGGAAATGGGCAAATTGAGCGGGTGAATAGATCTATACTGGCTGTAATATCAAAGTTCTTCACAGACGAACCAGGAAAATGGTACAAATACGTTCCGCAGGTGCAAAAGGCACTGAACTCTCAGATTCATGCATCTACAAAGGTATCACCGTTCGAGCTGATGTTTGGAACAAAAATGTATGCAAATGCAGAAGATAGAGTTTTATCAACGATAAACGAAGAGTTCATCACACAGTTCAACACAGATCGCGACAATCTGCGTAACGAGGCAAAGAAAAACATTGAAGAAGCGCAGGTGGCTTACAAACGCAATTACGACAAGAAACGCAAGCAGTAGCAGGCCGCAAGTTTGCTGGAAGTTTTCTTGGACCATATGAAGTCACAAAGATTAAAAGACACGGTCGCTATGGAGTACGTAAAGCTGCCCCAGTGGAAAGACCGAACGAAACAAGCAGTTCTGATAATATGAAGCTATGGAGGTACATTGCTAACAACGACGACACCCTGTCATCTGAGACAGATGACGATAAGCAGGATGGCCGAATGTGAAGTGGTGTGGCACTAGGGATCTGCATACTCTCCCATCAGAAATGGCGGCCGAGATGAGGCAGTCGAAAGGGGAGGTCGAAAGTAGAAGGTTGATATAGAAAGTCATATAAGAAATCGCAGTCGTCTAGTTAAGTGAAAATAAAAAGTCGAATACCAAGTTATGTTTAGCACTAGAACCCTGAATTTGATCAACTTAGATAAATAAACATTAAACTTATTATTATACATCTTTACATGTATATGTTGTTTATTTTTGTTTTGGAAATATGTATGTCTTGTATATTTTTCTTATGTATGTTTTTTTTTTTTCTCAAGGGTTAATTAATTGTTTTTTTTTTTGTTTGGCGATATCATAGTTATGGTCATGAAAATTTTGAATTTTATTTAAAAAGTTTTAATCTATCTTTATGCACTTCTTGTTTTTTTTTGTTGTTGTATCATAATCCTAGCTCTTTTGTAAGCTCTAAGCTAAATTTTGATTACTTATATACATAAATATACTACAATACTCCAAAAGTTATGGCACCTATAGTTACAAAATAACTTATCAATATATAATATATACATATACACAAAAAAAAAAAAAAATTTTAAATTCACTTTAAAAGACCAATATTTTAAACTAAATAAAACAAACTTCATATAATTTTTCTAATTTTTGAGAAACTTTTTTTTACATACGTATGTATGTATGTATATATTTATGCGTTAATTTTATTTTCTTATGATGTGGTCTAAAATTGACTAAAAAGTTTCAATTACGTTCATGACATGTGATCAAGGAGGAGGCGGTATCATCACATTAGGGCGATTATAAATAAAAAAAATGAAGCAAGCAAGTCGTCCCTGCCGACATTGAGTATACCCTGTACCAAGTAAAAGAACTCCATAAAGTCAAAAACGATCAAAATCGCCAACAATTTACAAAAAAAATTATCTTAGCTTGCACTGCTTGCCATGCAGCAACAGCGAACGCATGCTATCTCGCTCACACTTAACAGCCCATTTTGCATGGGGCGTTTCAGTACAAAACGGAAATACGTATATCTCCGATAATTATTGTCCGATTTCGACAAAATTTGGTCAGCTGGTGCATATTGGCTATATTATTAAGTGTGCCAAATAAGAATGCGATATCTTTATTATAGCTCAAGTTATAGTTTTTTCTAAATTACGGGGGCGAAAGTGGGCGTGGCAAAAATTTAAAATAAACTTGACCCGCTTATACAATAGATGGATGTTGACACCAAATTTGGTTGCTCTAGCTCTTATAGTCTCTGAGATCTCGGTGTTCATACGGACGGACGGACGGACAGACGGACAGACGGACAGACGGACATGTCTCAATCGACTTCGCTATTGATACTGATCAAGAATATATATACTTTATAGGGTCGGAAAATTTTCCTTCTGCCTGTTACATACATTTTAGCGACTTTAATATACCCTTTTACCCTATGGGTACAGGGTATAAAAAGCCAGGTTTGAACAATTCTCGACTAGTATTTGGGATCGTTATCCAGATACAAATGAAAGCCGCAATTTATTTCCAGCGCTTGGAAATTCTTCTTTATAGTCTTGTCCGTTTCCTTCGATGAAAGTTTTACTGTTTTCCAAATGGAGATCTGTATTCGCTTTTCTTTAGACGTAAGCGATCGCATCGGGTTCAAAAAGTTTGAATCTCAACTCGTCCGCTAAAGTTACCGACTCCCAGAATGCTACATCCTTTGTAACATGCTCTCTCCTGAGCAAGTAATATTAACTTTTATTGCTGACGAAGTGCTAGTTCCTTGCAACTCTACCATTAAAATCAAGGTCACGAAGAAGGCGCTAAAACATTTCAGAGCTTTACTCAACTAATCCTTAACTTCAACAGTGATTTTTCAGACCAATACCTTGGGGTTATCTTTTGGTTCACTTTTCCGACGAACAACCGTGAATAATTTGTTACTGGTAATCCTTTACAAACCGGGAAATAATGTGTTGAATTGTGGATTCGGGAATATTCACCGTTTCCGCCATTTTTAAAATGTTTCTTTTAAGTTTTCCAAGATTGAAAAATATTTTTTTAAATGAAAAACTTCTAAAGATTTTGACAAATTTTATTACAATCATTTGAATATATGTATTGTATAGCTGTAGCAGTATAAGTCAGCAGTATAGCAGATGGCGAAATAGAGAATTTGGATTTTATGCGGCGTGACAACGAAAGCAATTTTAAACACCGTTCTCTGATTTAAATTTCCCAAAGTTGAAGCACGCACGACCGAAATTTGCTTCCTTAATGTTTTGCAATCTTCTTACTTTGTTCATTTTTAACAAATGTTATTTGTTGTTGTTATTTGAACAATAAAAATCTTTTTTAAAAATTAAAAAAGGAAATTTTTTGAAATGTTTTTTTTTACATTCTTAAATATACATAGTTAGCTTATAATATATTTATATACCAATACATTTGATTTTTGTTTTAATTAAATAAGTTTACAAATTCTTTGTAGGTTCTCATATTAATTTGGCATGCAATTATGTTGCTCTGAAGTCAGACCCCAATAAAGGGGTATTCCTTTATGAAGTTCGATTCCTTCCAACTGTAGATTCGAATCACTTACGAATAAAGTATTTAAATGAACATAAAGAGAAAATTGGTGGAACCAAAACATTTGATGGGACAACTCTGTACTTACCAATTTTGTTAAAAGAAAAAATTACAACATTTTTTTGTAAAAATGCGAATGATGACAATATTGAAATCAGAATTTTTTTTAAGAAAAAAGAGTCACTTAAAAATTGTAGTCAATTGTACAATATATTATTTGATCGAGTAATGAAAACTCTTAACTACGTTCGATTTGACCGAAAACAGTATGACCCTTCTCGTCCAAAAATAATTCCGTTGGCAAAACTAGAGGTGTGGCCGGGATATGTTATAGCTGTTGACGAATACAAGGGAGGGCTAATGCTCTGCTGTGACGTATCACATCGCTTACTTTGTCAGAGAACTGTCTTAGATATCTTGATTGAAATTTATCAGCACAACAAAGATTATTATCAAGAAGTTGCTAAAAAGTCGTTAATAGGAAGCGTAGTTATAACACGATACAATAACCGAACATACAGAATCGACGACATATCGTTTGATCAAAATCCGTTGTCGACCTTTGACACAAGAACTCGAAGTATAAGCTACCTGGAGTATTACCAAAACCATTATTTCATTACCATAAAGGATTCCAAACAGCCATTGTTATTAAGCTTAAAAAAAACAAGAGGAAATGAGTCACATCAAACAGAAGACGTACGTTTTTGTTTAATACCCGAACTTTGCTACTTGACGGGCCTGACTGATGAGATTCGGGCAGATCAGAAACTTATGCGCGAAATCGTTACATTTACAAGAGTTTCGCCAAATCAGCGTATGTTCGCACTTAATAATTTTTACGAAAATGTATCTCAAAATGAAGAGGCTCGCAAAATTCTTAAAGATTGGGGACTTTCGCTGATTAAGAACTGTAATAATTTAATTGGACGACAAATGGAACAAGAGCAAATTTATTTTGCTAATAAATCTGTTTCAGCAGGTACAAAAGCTGACTTTTCGGGAGATGCCGTGAAAAATGAAATGCTGAAAATAGTTCACTTGAAAAATTGGATAATTATACATTTTAAAAATGACTTGAGAGCTGTAAAAGTGTTGATTGAAAATATGGATCGTTGTTGTAAAACATTCGGAATGAGTATACTGAAACCTAAAATGATTTCGTTAGACCAAGATCGTTTAGATGCATTTGTCAATGCTTTACGAAAAAATATTTGTATGAAAACGCAAATTGCTGTTTGCATATGTCCTAATAGCAGAGACGATCGGTATTCTGCTATCAAAAAAATCTGTTGCTCAGAAGTTCCTGTACCATCACAGGTAAGTCAAAAACAATGAACGCACTGCGTTCATGGCTTATTATACTGACTTTAAAAATCTATACTGCAGTGTTTATTTTATTTCAAGATGTTGCCATTTATTTAAAATATGTGAAACTAGATTCCTACTATTTCCTATTATTCCTATTATTTCTGCCTACCAATTTTCTTTTACCATTCAACTCGCATTAATTAGTACGTAATAAAAAATATTTTTTTATTCCTATAATTCATATACGCTGAAGAAGGAGATTTATAAGTGGGTTTTATTCGCTTCGCACGTGCCCAGATTTCGATCTCGTATTGTGTATTCGTAACTCTAAGATCTACCTACTACACCACCTAGACGAAATCTAAGCATACTGTTTCGGGATATATAGCAAGCGTAGGGCATCCCACTCCCTCAAATTTCGTTTTCTACATCAACACAATCCAAATTCGTTCAATTGAGTCTTCGTGAATTGGAATTTGGTAAAAGCCGCGTTTGTCATATCTATGCACGACAAATATTTAGCACCACGATGTCTGGCAATTTGGTTTGAGATGCGGAATAACGCTTACCTGTCAGCAACTGTGTTTTCGTTCTTTTTAACTAGCATCATTGGACTAGCGAAAGATAAACAGCTTGGGCGAATAATTTTAGCTTTTAGCAATTCGTCAACTTTACCCCGCACTATGTTCTTCTCTTCTTCACATAGCCTATATGGCCGCCGTTGTACTTTCTTTTGCTGATCTATTAGTCTAATTTCCAACTGCCCTGTGGTGACTCTAGTCTTTGGTATTCCATCAATAAGCGAATCTGAATAACCTTTAAAAATATCTATTAAATTCTATGACATCCTCATATTGGCAATTATAATATTAACGATTCTAGTCTTTTGATTTTGTAAATTTGAAATTTGTCAGCGTCCATGGTTACGCCAGACCTGGCTCATAATAATAGTTTTTGAAAGGCAACCTTGGTGTTGGAATCTGGCAAATGATGACATCTGTTTCGTAAAGTTTGACATTTTTTGGTTTATACGTACTTTACAGTAACTTAAAAGATTCATCTTGGTCAAAAATGGAAATAAATCGTGAATATTTTCGTGGGATTATTTTTTACAACTTTCAACGTGGATTAACTCAGCAACTGTGTATGGATGAACTTAATTCAATTTTTGGCAATGAAGATCAGTGTTTATCGATGGTATGGTGAATTCAATCGTTCATTCCAAGATAAATTTCGCGAAAGTCGCCTAAAATCAGTTGTTGTTCCGAAAACCATTGATGCTGTGCACGAATTGATATAGCAAGTTCGTCATAAAAAGTCAAAAAAAATTTTTCGCATTGAAAAATTTGTTTCGCGGGTTCGAAACACGTCTATGACATCGTTACAGGTGATGAATCGTAGATTTATGCGTATGAGCTCGAATGTAAACAGCAGTCGACTGACTGTATGGGTGTTTTAAGATGAGCATAATCCAACAAAAGTTTTTTTGCCAGTTGTCTTCAAGAAATTAGGAAAATCGACCGCCGAAGACGGATCACTTTTCATCAGTACAATGCGTGCTCTCACACATTGGCTCAAACAACTGCATTTTTGCGCACACAAAATCGAATTAATGTGTCATCCGCCGTTCGGTCCTGACTTGGCACCGAATGACTTCTTTTTATTCCCGTACATTAAAAACGAACTGAGAGGTCAACGTTTCCGACACCTGAAGAGGCAGTTACGGCATTGAGAATGCATGTTTTGGAGATACCTCATTCAGAGTAGCAAAACTGCTTCGATAATGGGTTTAAACGCATGCAAAAGTGTATAGATCTTCATGGAGAATATAGAAAAACAATAAAGTGATTTTCGGTGATTTGTTTTTGTTTTTGTGATACTCATTTGTGCTCTCTTCCCCATAAGAATAAAGCTCGTTCGAATAACCGTTATATGTTTTTCGCATATTGTTTTCTTTTTCACAAAAAAGATTGCACCTATTTTGCATCATCAGATTACCGCCCCCAAATGCAATTTTAGTTATCTCGCTTAATCGAAAATCGATTTTATCTTTGGAAGAAAAATCGAAGATTGAAGCATTCTCCGAATTGAGTCTGTCTCTGCATGAAATAGCTGAAAAAACGGGTAATTACAGAAAAAAGTATCCAATTTTATTGGGAACAAGGAAAAATATGACAAAGGGAGCGAAAATCGATTAGTCTCGCAAGCAGAGAAAAAAATAATAAGGGAAGCGTAAAATTTGCATGACACGTCTGCAATTATAAAAGAAAAATGCAGTGTTAAAGCGAGCTTATCAACATTACAAAGAGTGATTACGAATGCTAAACACTTGCAGCTACTAAAATGAAAGAAAAAACCCCCACTCAATCACATTCGGAAAGAAGCTCGCCTTTATTTTGCCAGAGTACATATGACTTGGTCTTCTCAGTGAAAGCACATGGTTTTTCAGATAAAAAAAAATTTAATTTTGATGGCTTTAATTATTATTTTCATGATCTCCATAAAGAGAAGCATCATTTAAACCGCCTTCACAGCCGGGTTGGCGGTGTGATGGTGTGGGTAGCCGTCACTTACCATGGCACCTGCGAATTGCAATTTTTAACAACGGGCATGAATGCTGAAATCTACAAAGACGTTCTAAAAACTGCATTTCCCCAATTCAAAGTTGTATATGGGAATCTGAAGTGGTATTATCAATACGACAATGCCCCAATACATACCGCCAGGTCCGTTAAATCGTGGATACAGAGCCAAAATCACGAAGTCCTTGAATGGCCCTCATACTCGCCGGATCTAAATATCATTGAGAATATCTGAGGATGGTTAGTCATGAAGGTGTACGAATCCGGAAAACAATATACTTCAAAATCGGAGTTAATTGAAGGCATCAAACGAGCTTGGTCTACAATTTCATTAAATTATATTGCCAATTTATGCGACTCCATTCCTAATTGAATTCTCCAAGTTATTAGTAACAAAGGCGGGGCCACGCATTACTAAGTAGTTTTAAAATATCTAAAATCTAAATATAAGCCATAAAAAGTTTCATTGTTTAAAAAACAATGAATCAAATTAAATTTATTGCTGAGGGCGCTATCCTGATGACGCGCAGTGTATGTACTACACTCTCTCTCTAAGAATACCTTTATATACATACTTATGTTATATATTAGGTTAAGACAAACCACAAATTAAAGAATAAAGAACATTACTAAATTGACAACGGAACGAAACGGAGCTGACGCTCCAGTGTATAATTATTGGAATTAAAACATTACATATTGGAATTAAAACATTACATTCTTACAGATTAATCTTAAACAGCCACCTCGATCTGTTTTCAATGTGACCCTCTATAACATTTGGTCATCCTGACCATCGAAGTCTGTCCCAGACGACCATACATTTTCGTTTGCGTACTTCAAAAGTTTCATATTATCATTGCTAGTACAAGTAACTTCTGGACCTTCCACTTGAGATGATTTTCTGATGTCATATCGCCCGTTTCTTTTTAAATACTTTGTCCCGTGTATGGACCAAGAAACGATAGTTAGTTTCACTATGTAGTGATAGTTTCCTTCCAGCGACGAATTCCGTGAGTTTGATCGCAACTAAATCGCCTTCTTTATACACACGCTACACCTTGCGATTCCTGTCATAATTTTTATACACTTGCAATAAAGGTATATTAATTTTGATCAGAAGTTTGCAACGCATACATATACAGTATATATATTCTTGATCAGCATGATGAGCTGAGTTTATATAGCCTTGTCCGTCCGTCCGTCTGTCTTGGTCAACGCAATCTCGTCCGAGACCCTTGGAGCTACAAAGCTGAAATTTTGCACATAGGTTCATACCGATCGGTTGACTATATCATATTGCTCCCATAGGAACGATCAACAATAGAGTTTAATATCAATAACTCTGTTGTTTTTCAATCGAATGTCACTAAATTTGGTGTTTGTGAGGTTAATGTAATCCTCAACACATCTATCAAGTTTAATCAGAATCGGTTGACTATTTGTATCATATAGCTCCCATAGGAACGATCGGTCAAAAATATAGTTTTTAAATTATACCTTTGGTATTTTTGAAGCGATTCTCTCGAAATTTGTTAATTACCAATTTGATACCAAAAGAAATATATCTTTTAAGTTTCTTCAGAATCGGTCGACTATATGCTCTTGCTGTCATAGGAACAATCGGGGCGAAAAAAAACTTTTATTAAAAATTTTTTTAATCCACGGACATTAAATTGAGATTTGAAGGGTTTTATATACTTCATTATGGATCTGCAACTTATATATAAATCAAAAAGACAGTATCCCATCCTTCTAGTTCTTGTGTTAATTAGTCGCTCTCTGGATTTGCGGCACGCATTTGTAACGCATAGCATTTTCAATAAAGTATGTATATTATTTATCAGCATCAACAGCCAAGGTGATTGAGACATGTCCGTCTGTTTGTTGGTTTAGACTTTTTAGACCGTACATTTTAAGCTATATGGCTGAAACTTAGATTTGACAAGTTTAAAAATCGGTCGGATCGGACAACTATAAAATATTGTAAAAAAAACATCATACCATGGTTCAAATTCTGCGTGGGCCGGAAAAATAAAGGAACTGTAATATGTAAGTTAATAAATTCTCTTTTGGTTTATTGTATGAGGTCCAATTATTTTAATATTGATATAATTTTTGACATCAACAGCTTATATTTGTGCGTAGTGCGTCTTTGATTTCTATTTGATACTGCAGATCGGGACACGTGGGTGCGGGCTTCAAGCGTATTATGCTCAAGTTGCTATCAGCTGCGAAATTCCAGTTTTGTGGGACCAAAGCCTCGAGTGATAACTTTAAAGCTTGATATCACCTGTGTGCTGCGCAAGCTTTAAAGGTCTAAAGCTTTATATGATAACTAATCCCCCCCTCAATCGGGGACGTCCTTCGGTGCCGCAAAAGATGATGAACTTCTCTCCGAGATTGGCCATAAGTGATTGCGCATAGCTGTCCACATGTGAGTTTTATGCAGTTTGGTTAAAGCGTTGACTCAGTAATCCAGGCAATACGGTATCGATTTGGATTTTCTTTGAAGTGTGGATAGTCTTCTACAAAGTGGCTTAACTAATTTTACAAACTAACAAAATTCGTATGAATATAACGATGTGAACTGCTCAACCAGCATGAATTGTTGATTATCTTTTTTCTTCTTTTCTTTTACTATTACTCTTCATTTTTCATTATTTTTCCTTTATTTCTTTCTTTTTTGCTTTTCCTTTTTTTTTTTTTTCGTTTTATCTTAAATTTTTTATTTGATATTGTCTTTGTGCACAATTCTTCCCTTAACCTTAACCGTTGACCCTAAGTCTTCTTCAATAATAGCTTCTGTATATAAGGGCGTTAATTTGTTACCAAGTCTCTTATTTGATTTCACCATAACTTTATCTCCTGTTTTATATTTGCGATCAACAGTGTTCCTATTATGAATTATTAATTCAGTTTCTTGAGCTTTCTTTACTTGATTTATAGTATCATTAATTTTTTCATCGTTTGAGTTAAATAAGTCAATAGGTTTCAGCCCTGTTACCGAATGAATACTTCGATTGTACTCTATAGTGGCTAGCAATATTATGTCTGTTGTGTCCTCTATTCCTCTTTCTAGCTTTAGGCATCTGCCGATTTCGCTCAAGGTGCTGTGAAACCTCTCAACCTGCCCGTTCGAAGAACTATGCATAGGGGCAGTGTTTGCAATTTCGATACCAAAATGATCGCGGAGGCAGGACACAATAGTATCCGAGTTCAAAGAGCGCTCGTTATCACAATAAATTGTTTTTGTTCGAGGGAATACATTTAATAGCTGCAGAAGGTGTATTTGTACATCCAAAATTGTACGAGAAGCTATCTTTTGTACTACTACGAATTTAGATAACTTATCCACACATGTCAGAAAATAAGTTGAGTCCGTAGAGTAGATGTCAACATGCAAAAGTTCCCCGACATAAGTTGGAATAGGAGTCTCGCATACCGGGTGTCTCGCTCGATGTCTAGCATACTTGCCCTTCGAAGAAATCTTGCAATTTAACGCAACTTCTTTTGCCTTTTTTTCCATTCTAGGAAAAAAATAATCGCGAAGAATTTGTTTTATGTTTTCTTGAGAACATCTATGAGCTCTATTATGTTCTTGATTAATAATTTCTAGTTGTTCGTTTGGGTTAACAATATCGGTTACCATTACTTCAGTGTGTCGGAAAACTGTCTTAGGGAAAAGCTCCACCAAACGATGCTGAATTTTACCAAGCACAGACAATTCACACTTAATTGCATTAACTACACCTAACTTCACGCAGTCCTGCACAGTGTTAATTAAGTTTTGAAAATTAGTAAATACTATCAGATGTCTTAATTTCTTGCCAAACAAAATAGTGGTTTTCTTAAAGTGAGCTTTTCCATGTTCGAGAATTATTTGGTTGGCGTAACAGTTGACCGGTCTAGTAACGGATTCTATAGTATTTGAATACGACTCCTCACTATGAATTGTTGCAGCGTCCGAATTTTGATCTGCCTCAGTGTAATTTAAATACTGGCGAGATAAGGCGTCTGCAACTAAATTATCCTTGCCGGGTTTATAGAGAAGTGTTGCACCGTATTCTTCAATAATCGCGTTTCATCTTTGGATTTTGGAATTTGGATTTCGATCTGATATGGCATAAGTAAGAGGCTTATGATCCGTATAAATCCTAAGGCCTTTTACACCGTAAAGGTAATTTCTTAATGATCTGAGAGCCCAAACAATTGCGAGCAACTCTCTCTCGTTGGTCGCATAATGCTCTTCTGCTTTTTGTAGGATTCTCGAGATCATCGTGATGGGACGGCCATCTTGAGATAAAACTGCTCCCAAGGCATTTGAGGAAGCGTCGGTCGTAAGATCGAATGACTTTCGAAAATTTGGATATGAGAGCGTTACCTCCTCTGAGATCAAAATCTGTTTTAATTTACTGAACGCCTCGCGCTGATTCTCGTCTAATGAAATTACTATTTTTTTTGACTGCGACGCTGGAACACTGCCATTTTCGCCTTTTAGAATATCTGTTAAGGGCTTAGCTATTTTTAGTAATCCCTTATAAATCGTCTGTAGTATCCAGACAAGCCCAAGAAGGAGCGAAGCGATTTTAGAGTGCGTGGTTCCGGAAAAGCTTTGATTGCTTCCACTTTCTTGGAACAGGTTTTAATCCCACTGCGACTGACTATAAATCCCAAATACTCGACTTCTTCTTCAAAAAATTTAGATTTTTCAAGGGATACTCTCATATTTGAAGCAAAGAGGCTTGATAAAATTAACTCTACATGTTTAAGGTGTTCCTCCATTGTTTTCGAAAAAATGATAACGTCATCTATATAAACAAAGCAATATTTCCCGATGTGTTCCCGCAGGACATCATCGATGGCCCTTTGAAACACACTGGGAGCGTTTTTGAGTCCGAAAGTAAGGCGACAAAATTCAAATTTTCCACCGCTAACAGAAAAAGCAGTTTTTTCTCGATCCCGCTCTACTAGCTCGATTTGGTGAAATCCAGATTTCAGATCGAGTGTTGTAAAAAAGTTAGAACCGCCCAGGTTGGATACAATGACTTCGATGTTTGGAATAGGATACGAGTCCTCAATTGTTTTTGCATTTAATTTTCTAAAATCTATAACCACCCGTTTCTTTCTAACTCTGTTTTCATCATATCCTTTTTTATCGACAACCCATATAGGATTGTTGTATGGGGATCTCGATGGTCTAATCCCATCGTCGAGCAGCAATTGTATTTCATTATTGACAAACGACCTAACACTCATAGGGTACGGGTATAATTTAGAATGTGTTGGCTCTTCATCTCGTGTTCGGATTGTTGCAACAATATTAGTATTGTAGGGAAGCTTCTCATTAGGATCGGCGAAGACCCCGTGTTTTCGCTTTATCATTTTATGAAAAGGTTCCTTTATAGCAGACGGCACTGCCCCAGCTTGTAACTGTAAATGACTCACATCTTGGCCTACCAAAAACTGAATAAATTCACTGCCAGAATCATGAGTAATTACTTTAGTTTTGAAATTCAGAGCCGCGTTTACATTTTTTAATAGATCAAGCCCTATAACACCATCGAAAGATGCGAGGTTTGGGAGAATAAAAAAGTCTGAAGTTACACCGAACAAGTTAATTTTACATTTATGAGTTACAGAGGTAGTACCATGAATGGATTTTACAGAAAATACTTTATCAACTTGCCGTATACCCTTTAGCGTAGGTAATGGTTTGATATAGCTTCTCGATGCTCCCGTGTCGATCAGCAACTTTATTTCTTTCCCCCCTACATATCTAGGTATCTATGGCAGGAGGGAACTACCCCTAAAAAATTAATCTCGTCATCTTCTATCCCTGCAACCTCTTGTTCTCCACGCTCGTTGTATGCTGCGTCAGAGTCAGGCCCCTCTTCATTAAGATGATTAATTCGATTAGTCCTAGAGCTTTGACGACCAGACGGGTTATTAACCCACTGCTGAGATTCAAGGTTTTGTTTGCCTGATTGGCCTCGGCCTAAGTATGCGGTATTTTGTCTGAAACGTGACGTGGAAAGGTCAACATCCATTGGTTCGCTCAAATATTGTATGACACCCGGCGTGCTGTTACCTTTTTGCAATACCCGGTTGTCAGTGACGGTCCTATTGGTCTGTGCTAAATTTGGTTGTCTAGAAAAATAAGGATTGCGATTACCTGGAGCTAAATCTGAGTTAATTATTTTTTGTGTTGGTTGCCTGTTTCTTACAGGTGCTTCAGCACTACCTTTTGCAAAATGCGAAGCAAAAGTGTAACGCTCATGATTTGCTCCGACTTCTTGTGCTAGTGCCAATGCACATGGTAAATCAGTAGGTCTTGATGCAAACACTCTATCGCATAGGGGTTTTTTTAATCCTGATATGAATACTCTTAAAGCGTCACCTCTATATTTTTCGTTTATTGCATCAGCAATTTCTGTTTCATAGGTCATAATGGTCTTGTTAGTTAACAGAGTCAATTTCTTTTCTATCTCGTCATAAAATTCGAGAATTGTCATTGTTCCCTGTCTTAAAGTAGACAGTTACTGTTCAATTAGATAAGCAGGACGCTTATCCAAGTAAGTAAAGTCCAGCCTAGCAATTATGGCATCAAAATTGAGCACTGTACTAAAAGATGATAATACACCGTCAGCAGCACCTCTAATTTTATTTCTAATTATTGTTACCGCCTGAAAATGGCGTGAGCTTCCATCAAATTCTTTGAAAGTTTCGTACACATTATGTGCGGCCTCTCACCAAGACACATATGACCCAGGTTGGCCAGAAAATTCGGGAAGAGTTTTCACAGCATCGAGCGTTTCCTCACATTTTATTCCAGTAACAATTTTTACTTTTCCCCACCTTTTTGCTGTCGGTTTGTTAGCAATGCCGTTTATTTGATCTTTTATATTGTTCAATTCGATTTCAAACTCCTTTCGTGTATTTTCAACAGCTTCCCCTACTAACAATCTAACTTGATCTGCATTCATTTTTAAGCTAATCTCGTTCAAAGTTAATTGTTCGAAAAAATATTCTAGTTCAACCAAGGAAGAGTCGCACATCAAGAATTATAGTTCATGTTGTTTTTTCAAAAGGAAATGAAATGAAAATTGAAATAATTGTTAGAAAAAATAATGTTTTTTTCTTTGTATTTTTCACAGCACGTGTTTGAGAAAATTCATACACAGTGAGCAGAACACTTACAAAAATTTTAGATAAATTTTAACTTATTTATCCAACTTTGCGAAGATTTTTCCGTAGTTTCCAGTTTTCTGTTGTTACAGGTTTTTCCGTTGGGCGCCAGTTAATAAATTCTCTTTTGCTTTATTGTATGAGGTCCAATTATTTTAATATTGATATAATTTTTGACATCAACAGCTTATATTTGTGCGTAGTGCGTCTTTGATTTCTATTTGATACTGCAGATCGGGACACGTGGGTGCGGGCTTCAAGCGTATTAAGCTCAAGCTGCTATCAGCTGCGAAATTCCAGTTTTGTGGGACCAAAGCCTCGAGTGATAACTTTAAAGCTTGATATCACCTGTGTGCTGTGCAAGCTTTAAAGGTCTAAAGCTTTATATGATAACTTGTATGTATGTAGTTTTATTTTTTTTCTTGAGTTCTGATTGTTTAAACTCCGTAAACCTGGTTTGAGTCAGATCGGATAATTATTACGGGTACAAGTCAATAAATGAAATTCGCAATAAAATTAATTTACTGCTGCGAAAATACATGCTAACATCTGCACAATGAGTGTCAGAGAGACAAATAATATTTGCAATGTGTGCTTGCAGGAAACGAAAGTTGGAAGAGCGAATTGCCCTGTGCTTAATGTGTGTCCACTAAACAAGTTTGATTCTGAGTGGTAGCATTTACCGAATTCATTTTGTAATTTTTCATTGAAACACTGATGTGACTGAAATAGGCTAGTTATTTAGAAGTAGTTCAGAATCTGTAAACTGAGTCGTTTCTAGCTGCACTAAGGCTGTGACCGAAGCCGCACACAATTTTGACAGAAAAAAATCCAATTTCGTTGACGACCTGATGACCTTTGATGTCATCAGAACGAATTCAAGAGATTAAAATTTCAGGGCTTAGACGATATTTGTTGATTATGTCAGATGGACCGGACAGTCGGGCGCACAGATTGGGCTATGTCAACTAAGCAGCTCAGGAAGTTGATCTGAATATATGTATATAAAAGGGGTAACAGGTTTTGTTACGGTGTCTCAATGACGTACATAACCTTCGACGCCACTGAAGTAAACCGAGATCTCGTTTTATCTTGTTGTTAACATATATACTTTCTTACAGGTTATTAATGCCAGGACTTTGTGTAACGAAGGCAAGAATAGATCGATCGTTCAGAAAATCATTCTTCAAATGAACTGTAAAATGGGTGGGTCCCTATGGACTGTCAAAATACCATTTAAAAACGTCATGATTTGTGGTATTGATGCGTATCATGATTACAATCAAAAAGGAAATTCTGTTGCTGGTAAGAAATATTTTACATTCTTCAAATTCTATCTATTTGAGTATATATTTAACGTAAAGACAAAAAAGTTAGTTCTTATTTATCTGATATTAAGGTTACTTACTGGTAAATTTTTTAATCTGTTTTATATTTAAATATTTTTTATTCATATTTAACACTGTAAAGCATTTTCTTATCTTTCGATAATTGTTTCTAAACAATTTTTGACAGTGCAGTGGTCGCTTTCGAAAAAAGTGGTAAGCTGACCCGTTTGACTTCACCTATTAAAACTGAAAGTTGTAAGTTATAGTCGTCCGAATCTGCTTCATAGATGTTTAGAAGTATACACAAACACCCAATTTTGTGATATTCGATTTAAAAACAAAGCTGAACCCTAATTTCGACCGATATTTTTATAGGAGCTGCTGTATCTAAAGTTCATCGATCGGGATGATTCCGAGATTTGCAATGCCTGCAACTGAATTAAGCCCCTATGTGCTGTTGCTTTGAGGATCTCGGAGGAGATCACGTTGATCCAGGCAGACGGATAGACGGACATATGGACAGATAGACAGGACTTTAACACATTGTCTTTATATAATCGCAAATTCTGACCAAAATTTATATACCCTCTTATCAAGTATAAAAAGAATATTTTGAATTAGGTAACCTGAATACTACTCTAAGTAAGTCATTTTGAATAGAGCATTTTCATTAATTTACCTCTTATTCTTGAAATCAACTGGGATTTTAAGTTACTTCTTATCATTCTTCAACATTTAATTCTTCCATGAACAACAACACTAAATTAGTTCCTGTGTGTATTTTTTTTATTAAAAACAAAGCAAAGTTAGACTAGTCTAAAATAACTTTGTATCAAAATTCACATTTCCATTCCCCAATCTGCCTGCAACTCGCAGAATCCCGTCCGTAAATTTAACTATTCATATTGATATTTTTCAGAGTTAAAGGAAATATTAGGTTTTTTGCAAAAGCCGTATTTGCCGTATTTTCTTTTGACGAAACGTAGAAAACAATACCTTTGCAAAAATTTCTTTTACATCAGATAATATTGGCATCTGTTTGGTTTAGTGTCTTAGCTGAAGATCATCTTTATCTAATTCTACATACATATAAGTCCTAAATATAGGTTAGAGTAAACGGGTTTGCTTCCCTCTAAGTCCCCTTAAGTACTATCGATATCACAATTTAAATGCTCGGAGGCTTCTTCGATTTCACTACTTGATACAAATTTCTCATACAACTTCTCCATTTTTCTGTTCTTACTGCGTCTACAATTTATTTTAATTTTGTATAGTGTCTCAAGCGACATCGCGAGCCCTAACAGAAGCTGTAATATTCTCATAATTTTAGTGCATATAATAAGTAAATTTTGGTAAATTTTTAATGATGTGCTGCATAAAATCACTATTTAGAAAAAGGGGGTTCCCAAACACTGGGCACACAAAGGAGCCAAAAGCGAAAACAAATCAAATTTTGAAATTAAATTAAATATATTAAAACATTTACAGTCCGATAAAAAAGCTGCTGACATTGCCAAGTATCTAAATTTAGGTACAGTAAGGACAATTTCCAATCGAGATGCTGATAAAGTAACAGAGTTTGCAACAGTTACTTCTTGGCTTCAAGCACAACAAAGTATGAAAAACAGAATCTGTTGGTTAAAATGGAAGCACTTCTCTCGGTGTGAATTGAAAATCAAAAGTGGCCATGAGGAAAATGATAGAAGTGCATCATTTAACAGTGGACATTCCAAAAAATTGGAAGTCCTGCAAACTTGCATAAATATTGCAACATTCAAAAAACAATTAGATGCAACTGATAATGAAGCAAGCAAGTGGTCCCCGCCGGTACTTGGTACCTTGTACCAAGTAGAGGTACTTCATAAACTTAAAAACGGTCAAAGTCGCCATCAATTTACAACAAAATTGTCTTAGCATGCAGCAACAGTGAACGCATGCTATCTCTTTCAGTCAAAAACGGAAATACGTATATCTCCGATAACAATTGTCCGATTTCAATAAATTTCGTCAGCTGATATATTTGGCCATATTATTGAGTGTGTCAAATAGGAATATCTTAGATAGAGCTCTTGTTTTAAGTTTTTCAAATTGTTTTGCGGAAGTGGGCGCGGCAAAAACTTGACCTGCCTCGTCATTTGACGTATGTTTCGCTGTTCATACGGACGGATGAACATACAGACGGATACTTCTCTATCGAAGTGGGCTGTTAATACTGATCAAGAATAAATATACATTATAGACCGAAAAGTTCTCCTTCTGCCTCTTACATGAATTTTAGCGAGTTTAATATACCCTTTAACGAGTCTTTTTTATATCGGGATTTGGCAATCACGGTGTTGCCATCTGGAAACTGTCAGCCGTATGGCAAAGTTTTACATTTTTTGGATAATACGTTCTTAGAGCGTTATGACATACGAGCGCTATTTGTGTCATTTACATTAACTTAAAAGATGCATCTCGGTACAAAATGGAATTAAATCGTGAACATTTTTGTGCAATTATTTTTCACAACTTTCGACGTGGAATTCAGCAACAGTGCATGGCCCAGTGTTTATCCATGGTATGTTAAATTCAATCGTGGTCTTAGTTCATGCGTAGTTATTGATCAGAAGCCTTGAAAAATACAGAAAAAAACTTTAATTAAATAATATAAACCATAAAAAATAATAGAATACATTATGTATCGAAGCAATCAGGGAAGAACTCGACTGTTTCGTGTTCCCAAGATTGATCTATACCTAATACATCACCGACTCAAAACATCGCGGCTCCACTATGTCTGCAAATTTTGTTGAAGTGAAAATCTTTTTTGGCTCTCTTAGACTCATCGTGCAAATGTCCGCATGTATTTTGGCAACAGTATATTATATTACCCAGAATATCGAAAGTTGAGATTATATGCCTTCTTCATAGAAGCAGCAAAATATAAAGAGTCAGTTTTATTTTTAACAAGAGCAGTGTGCAGTGGGTACTCCCCAAAAAATGTATACATTTTTTACAAAAACTGTTTTTGTTTTAAAACTGCGACTAATAACTATCCAAATAGTGCATATTGATATTGAACATAAGTACACTCACCGGCATTGTAGATGTGATCTGTAATCTGATCGGTAATAAATATAATATATAATATCTGTTGTATTCAATATACAGATAGAAAAATTTCAAAATCGAGTAAATTATCTCGAAAAAATATAAATAGTATGATTGACTGGCAAACAATCAATTATAGACAAGCTCAAGTTTTAAAACAATAAAGATTGCGAAAGATATGCCTTTTCACGGAGATCCTTAAGATCCTGTGAAATTCGTAACAAAATGACCAATCAAATCAGATCTGAAAGTTAAAATCATGACGAATGCCGGAAACTATTCAGTAAAATACTAATGGATATTACGGACGGTACCAAAGAAGTGTTTGTGGTACAGGTTCCACAAATAACGGACAGAATAAATAACAAAACGGATCAATATCTCCATTTTTCATTGATTTTGATGAATATACGACTACTCTCGGGTCTTTATTGTAGATAGAGGGTATATCAATTGATGCTCCGATTAAGTTAGCTGAGCATGTTATTTATTCACAGAAAGTCTTGTTAAATATATGCCCACTGCATTTTACTTTTAGCTCGGAGAGGAAACCTCTGGTTCTCTTTTTCAGTCAAATCGAGAAAAAATGTCTGCCGAATCCTACCAGAAGGTCCTACAGCAGTCTTCCACCCTTGTTCACCTATGCCAAGAGCTATTAATGATCGAATCTTTCATTTTTATAAAAATCCATATCTCCCCAAAATTCCTAACGATCAATATTGGACTTAAGCAATATTGTTATTATTATTTATATAATTTAGCATAATTTGTTTGTAATTGCAGCACTTGTAGCATCACTGAATTCGTCCTATACACATTGGTACAGTAAAGCAGTTGTGCAAACTAAGCGAGAGGAAATTGTCAATGGACTCACTTCATCTTTTGAAGCAGCGCTTAATACTTATGAGAAACATAATGGCAAATTACCGCAAAGTGTAATTATTTACAGGTAATCCAGTTTGGTGCAAATTTTAATAAATAATCATATTGGGGGCATTCTTTACTTGTACCATAACTCTTATCTTCACGAGGTTACGGTGCTCATACTCGTACCAAAGCAAGCGACAGCAATGTGGAGTGTAGATGGTGAAATATAAAAAATATGGTATATTCTTTTACAGAATGTATTCAGGAAAGTATTAAAAGAAGAGAAAACCAAAATTTTGATTGTACACAAAATTACGTGTATTTGACAAAAAAAATATTTTGTTTTGTCCGAAATTTTCAAACGAAATTGGCAAAATAAGTTTTTTTATACCCTGTACCCATATAGAGGGTACTGTAAGGATGTAAGAATGTAGTATTTTAATTCCAATAATTATACACTGGAGCGTCAGCTCCGTTTTCCGTTGTCAATTTAGTAATGTTCTTTATTCTTTAATTTGTGGTTTGTCTTAACCTAATATATAACATAAGTATATAAAGGTATTCTTAGAGAGAGAGTGTAGTACATACACTGCGCGTCATCAGGATAGCGCCCTCAGCAATAAATTTAATTTGATTCATTGTTTTTTAAACAATGAAACTTTTTATGGCTTATATTTAGATTTTAGATATTTTAAAACTACTTAGTAATGCGTGGCCCCGCCTTTGTTACTAATAACTTGGAGAATTCAATTAGGAATGGAGTCGCATAAATTGGCAATATAATTTAATGAAATTGTAGACCAAGCTCGTTTGATGCCTTCAACTAACTCCGATTTTGAAGTATATTGTTTTCCGGATTCGTACACCTTCATGACTAACCATCCTCAGATATTCTCGGTGATATTTAGATCCGGCGAGTATGAGGGCCATTCAAGGACTTCGTGATTTTGGCTCTGTATCCACGATTTAACGGACCTGGCGGTATGTATTGGGGCATTGTCGTATTGATAATACCACTTCAGATTCCCCTATACAACTTTGAATTGGGGAAATGCAGTTTTTAGAACGTCATTGTAGATTTCAGCATTCATGCCCGTTGTTAAAAATTGCAATTCGCAGGTGCCATGGTAAGTGACGGCTACCCACACCATCACACCGCCAACCCGGCTGTGAAGGCGGTTTAAATGATGCTTCTCTTTTCGGAGATCATGAAAATAATAATTAAAGCCATCAAAATTAAATTTTTTTTATCTGAAAAACCATGTGCTTTCACTGAGAAGACCAAGTCATATGTACTCTGGCAAAATAAAGGCGAGCTTCTTTCCGAATGTGATTGAGTGGGGGTTTTTTCTTTCATTTTAGTAGCTGCAAGTGTTTAGCATTCGTATTCACTCTTTGTAATGTTGATAACCTCGCTTTAACACTGCATTTTTCTTTTATAATTGCAGACGTGTCATGCGAATTTTACGCTTCCCTTATTATTTTTTTCTCTGCTTGCGAGACTACTCGATTGTCGCTCCCTTTGTCATATTTTTCCTTGTTCCCAATAAAATTGGATACTTTTTTCTGTAATTACCCGTTTTTTCAGCTATTTCATGCACAGACAGACCCAATTCGGAGAATGCTTCTTCAATCTTCGATTTTTCTTCCAAAGATAAAATCGATTTTCGTCCCATTTTAAACGGTAACGTTAAGAATATTTACTAGTAATGATACACAAAAAATTTGATGATCGTTGATGGCAAATTAAGCGAGATAACTAAAATTGCATTTGGGGCCGCTAATCTGATGACGCAAAAGAAGTGCAAGCTTTTTTATGATAAAGAAAACAATATGCGAAAAACATATAACGGTTATTCGAACGAGCTTTATTCTTATGGGGAAGAGATCACAAATTACAAAAACAAAAAAAAAACTTATGAACTCAAGTGCAATGGAAAAATAGGAATTAGACAAAATTACATTTGGGGGCGCTAACCTGATGACGTATATGTACATACATATGTACATATTTATATATATTATACCATCAACATTCGCACACTCGCTTTAAAGTTTTGTATAGACGCTGCAATGCGTTTGTGTGGTCAGTCCACATAGGTGGTTGATCACATTTCAAACTTGCTTATGTTTATGTAATGTGTCGCGGCGGTCACATATATATACACTACCAAGTGTCGGCTATATGACCGTTTCAATTACAGAATACTCTAAGTTGTGTTTGTTATTATTATTAAAGTTGTTCACTTTAATAATACTACATTTACATTACTACAATTCCCTTTTTTAAGGAATAACGTAATTATATGTATGTAGTTATTTTATTTTATATGAATCTTAATAATCAATAATTAATAGTATATTTTTTTATTGTTAAAACAACAATATTAGAGTCCAGATATCCCACTTAGATTTTTCTTAACGAATACATTCATTGAAAGTTCTATGACTTCGCTCAATCGTTCCCAATATTTGGTAATGATATGCTAATATTTTCTATTTGCGTATACTTGCATATCTCTGACTTATGACTTGGTTTTTTACTCAGTACCCATGTCCGTAATGAACGTCTTCATTGGATCGAACTTAAGTATGAAATTATCAAATATTGCTTTAGCAACATTGTGTAATATGTGAGGGGTTTTTTTTTTAATAAAGACAAGAGTATGTCTTCTTATTTAAAGTTATCTTTATTGAATGAATCTTAGTTCTATAACAATTATGTTGTACAGCTAAAGACTACGTAGGAGCGGTCTGCTTATGTATAAATGGTTACGTATATGTATATATAAAGCTGGCGAAGAGTCGCCGCGGGAGAGAGGACGTATCATGTTCACTTGGTGACAGAGCCGTCGCGCGTGTTAATAGTTGGTTACGTTACCGAAAATGCGTTTGAACAATATTTTGTGTATATAAATATTGTAACTAAGTGCTACAATATGTTTGTATAATTATTTATGTATATTCACATAAATACAGTGAGTATTCGATATGTGAACATGCTACACATCCCTCTTTTAGAAAAGTAACGTAATTATATGAAGTTATTTTCTTAGTCTAGTTACTTGTATCTCAGTGAAATAAGTATATGTGCATTGTCATATTTTGACAAAAATTCAATGAAAAAAAATGAAAATTTTGTATTCTTTAAACTTAATTAGTATTAATGTATAGTTTTCAAAATATAACATTTTTTTTTTAAATTATTTTCAACAAACTTAAAATTTAATTTACAAATTTCATTTCATATGAAATAAGTATATGTGCAAAAAAAAAAAATGGAAAAAACTAAATAATTTGTTCTGTTATCCAAAAAAAATGTTCTTTTTAATAGTTAATGTGTTTTCCTTTATTAAAAAGCATTTGATTAATTCGATTCACCATCGAATTTGATAGGTTTTGAAGCGTGGAAATGTCAATTTGGTCCCATTCTTCTATTTATCAGTGCCTTTTTAAGATCCTTCACAGTATCAAACTGTCGATTATTCTTGTAGACCTTGCAGGACAATATTCCCCATAGGTCTTCAATTGGGTTTAGATCCGGACTGATCGCCGGCCATTCTAAAACAGGTATATTTCTTTCCAAAAAAAATTTTTTGTCTTCCGAGCAGTATGAATTCGTGCGTTGTCTTGCTGGAAAATTCATTCATCTCCGTATAAGGCTCCAGCAAACTCAATAAGGATTGTGTCTAACAATTCTATATATGTATATATCTGCATTTGTTTTTGTGGGTATGAAACAGAGTCGGGACTTTCCTGCATATCCAAATGCTGCCCAAATCATTAAGGATCCTCCACCGTGGTTGCGCTTATGGCATGTCTTACGTGGTTGCCTTTTATCGCGCCAATACTTTTGCAAACAATCTAGCCCGTCTAAGTTAAACTTTTTTTCATCGGAAAAAATAACTTTTTGTTACTCCTCTGACCGAAATTTATATTTGTCTCCAAATGCGATGCGCGCAGTTATGTGGCGTTTCAATAGCCTGGTTACAGACTGGCGGGAAGCATATATAGCCATGTCGGACACCTGTAAAATCTGATTTACCCGGCTACTGGATACATTCAGATTAAGTTGATGTTTGATTTCAGTGCAAGACATGCTGTCTTCCACGGCCAGTCGTCGAATTTGCCTCTTACAGCGCTTATCAATGTCGGTGGGTCGACCGGTCCGCTTATTTTTTCAATAATTTTCTGGATTACCGAGGATATTGGCCACTGTGTTTCTATGCCTATTAACTCTGGCAGCAATATAGGTAATGTTTTTTCCAGCTTCGGCCAATCCTATGATCAAACCTTGGTCCTTGTCCGACAAATGCGACCTACGAGGCATTTTAACGTAAAATCACAATAATAAGAAGATTGTTGAACTCGAATGTAATTTAAATTGTTTTGCTCACTATCTTATTAGAAAAGAATTTGTTTTGGGTGCTCTTGAACGCTTGATCATACGCTAAAGCACATTATTAGCAGAATGCACATATACTTATTTCATAAGAAACCTACGAACTGGCGCGCAAATTTGGGATAACGGTACTAAAAATGAAGTCCAAAGAGAAGTCATGGAATACGTAAATATGCTACATGTATGTATTTAAAAACGTGCATACTCCAAATTAATGTACCGTTAGATTTAAATAAAATACAACGACATACCCATAGGGTAAAAGGTAAAATGTATGTAACAGGCAGAAGGAGAATTTTCCGACCCCATAAAGTATATATATTCTTGATCAGTATCAATAGCCGAGTCGATTGAGCCATGTCCGTCTGTCCGTCCGTCCGTATGAACACCGAGATCTCGGAAACTATAAAAGCTAAAGCAACCAAATTTGGTGTCAACATCCGTCTGTTGTGTAGACAGGTTAAGTTTGTTTCAAATTTTTGCCACGCTCACTTCCGCTCCCGCAATTTGGGAAAAACCTATAACTACGGCAATATTAAACATATCGTATTCTTATTTGGCATGCACATTAATATAGCCAAAATGCACCACTTGACCGAATTTGAACGAAATCGGGCAATAATTATCGGAGATATGCGTATTTCCGTTTCGTACTGAAACGCCCAATGCAAAATGGGCTGTTAAGTGTGAGCGAGATAGCATGCGTTCGCTGTTGCTGCATGGCAAGCAGTGCAGTGTTGCTACATGGCAAGCAGTGCATGCTAAGAGAATTTTTTTTGTAAATTGATAGCGATTTTGATTATTTTTGACTTTATGGGGTACTTTTACTTGGTACAGGGTATACTCAATGTCGGCAGGGACGACTTGCTTGCTTCATTATACCCTGTGCCCATAGGGTAATAGGGTATATTAAAGTCGCTAAAATGTATGTAACAGGCAGAAGGAAAATTTTCCGACCCTATAAAGTATATATATTCTTGATCAGTATCAACAGCGAGGTCGATTGAGACATGTCCGTCCGTCCGTCCGTCCGTCCGTATGAACACCGAGATCTCAGAGACTATGAGAGCTAGAGCAACCAAATTTGGTGTCAACATCCGTCTATTGTATAAGCAGCTCAAGTTTATTTTAAATTTTTGCCACGCCCACTTCCGCCCCCGCAATTCGGGAAAAACCTATAACTAGAGCAATATTAAAGATATCGTATTCTTGTTTGGCATGCACATTTATATGGCCAAAATGCACCACTTGACCAAATTTTGTCAAAATCGGACAATAATTATCGGAGATATACTATTTCAGTTTTGTACTGAATCGCCCCATGCAAAATGGGCTGTTAAGTGTGAGCGAGATAGCATGCGTTCGCTGTTGCTGCATGGCAAGCAGTGCATGCTAAGAGAATTTTTTTTTGTAAATTGATAGCGATTTTGATTGTTTTTGACTTTACGGAGTACTTTTACTTGGTACAGGGTATACTCAATGTCGGCAGGGACGACTTGCTTGCTTCATTTTTTGTTGTGTTTGATGATATATATAATTGATGAAAATAATTTTTTTTTATATATATAAATTTTTTTTTTATTTTTATCGAATCAGAAAATATTGTTATACATATTTCAATGTTTTTTTTTTTATTATATATTTAATTTTTTTTTTTTATATTACCCAATTGTTGTTTGTTTAGATTATTTGCCGTATACTAGTTCATATGCAGTAATTATGTGGTGTTAAAACAGTAAACAAAATATGTTAACCTTACATCCCAATCTGTTTTATCAATTGATATGTAGGAACGAATGTACTCGTTGAAAGTTCTCTTAGTATGTTTTGTCGTTTTCTCGTTTGGACATTTACGTATGTACTCTTTTACATGACGAGGAATTTTTTTTTCCAATAATAGTGTCTCTTTATTTTGATTAGTGTTTTTGATATGCCAGTATGACCTCCTTGTGTAGGATCGTCATTACAGCTTCTTTATCTTTATCTTTTTTGATAGTGGTCACCGGCTGGAGCAGCGCTACTCTTAATGATTTTAATTTTTTATTGCCCATTTTTAAAAAGATTCTATTGAAATAGTTTCAAATAACTTTGCACTTGGTGCCTAGAGATTATTTTGTCTACTTTGTTGCCTGGTTGTGACTTTCTGGACTTTATTTTGAATGTCTTTTAGTTCGGATATATGTAGTTATCCGCGATAGGGCATCTGCCACAAAGTTGTCTTTTCCCTTTAAGAATTCCACTGTGAAATCATATTCCTCTAGTTCTAGTCTCATACCTGTTAATTTTGAACTTGTGTTAACCATTGAAAATAGGTATGTATGTGGTCTGTGGTCAGTTTTAACTATAAAGTGTTTTCTATAGATGTACGGTCGAAAATATACTATTGCCCAATGAATTCTTGTTCCGTAGTGCTCTTTTTGCTTTCACCTTTCGTGAATGCTCTCGATGCATATGCTATTGGAAGTTGGAGTGGACTTGAGTTAAAACCGTGCCACTTGCTTGTTTGTTTGCATCACTGATTATGCAAAATTCTTTGCTGAAATCTGGATATTGTAATAGAGTTGGTTTTATAATAAGAAGACGTTATATTTCTTGTCATCTGGTAATATTTCTTTGTGTGTACACTTGTGACCGAGAAATGTCACTTCGTGCATGAAAAATGTGCATTTTTCTGGATGTAATTTGAGATTATATTTTCTACAAAGTTCAAAAACATCTTGTAGATTTTTTATCATTTGTTCTTCTGAACAACCAACAACGATTAAATCGTCCATATAAAGGAATGCTTGTGATGGTTCTAGACCCAAAAACGCGATAGTCATCATCCTCTGGAATGAGTTTGGTGATATATTTAGTCCAAATGGTAATCGTGTGAAACGATATGAGCCATTGCTCGTTGAAAAGGACGTTGTGTTTCTTGAACTTTCTCCTAGTTCAAGTAATTGATGGAATTCTGACTTTAAGTCAAGACATGAGAAATATTTTGTCGGCCCAATTAATCTAGAATATCATCAATTCTAGGGAGTGAAAATTTGTCAGACAAGTGCTTTTTATTGATTTGACGATAATCGATTACTAGTCGCCATTTATTTTCTTCAGATCCCTGAAGGGATTTCTTTGGTACTTAAAGAAGTGGGCTATTATATTCGGATACAGAGGGTTCCACAACCTTGTCATTGATTAATTTCTTAACTTGTTCTTGAATTTCATGAACATGACTATGAGGATTTCTATAATTTTCGTGTATACTGGTTCATTGTCTTTCAATCTCAATGTTTGTTTATAGAAGTTATTTGTTGTGATGCGTTCGGTTTGTAGTCCGAATACGTCACTATATTTGGTGCACAATTCTGTTAGTTGATTTTTAAATTGTTTTGGAAAATTTTTCTTTTAATGTGATAAAACATTTTCATTTCTACTATCTTGATTGTTTTAAGCTACTTCGTAGTTCGAAAGTGATTCATATTTGATATTGTTCATGTTTACTAATAAATCAGAATTGGTTGTATTTAACATTCGGACAAACGTACATTGTGATTTCGTTATTGTATTTGCAATATATATACCTTTTTGGATTTCTTGATTAGGTATATAAACGAAATCATCTTTTGAATCAATTTTTATATTTCTTATCACTTCGGATCTTGCTGGTAGGATTTTTAGAAGTGATATATCCCGCACTGCGTCTACTAAAAATGTTAAAATTGTTTTTGTGGCATGATTTACAAATTTTACAAAAACATTGAGACTAAAATTTATTGAATGTATTTTATTTATTATTCGGTTGTACTTAAAGGGTTTTGAGAGTTTTCCGAACTATTTTGCATAACTCTCACATTACTGTTATTGTTAGAGTTTTGGTTATAGTGAATTCTACCTCTATAGTTTCCTCTATTCTGAACTTGTCGTCTATAACCTCC
The DNA here is from genome assembly GCA_037075365.1 of Drosophila emarginata. Classification (NCBI taxonomy): domain Eukaryota; kingdom Metazoa; phylum Arthropoda; class Insecta; order Diptera; family Drosophilidae; genus Drosophila; species Drosophila emarginata. The sequence continues at coordinate 592,589 of JBAMCD010000094.1, read as the reverse complement.
GCGATTATTGTTGTGGCCTCTGTTGTTGTTATTTTGATAAAAGCCTCTTCCTCGGTTATTACCCCAGCCTGCATTATTATAATTGCTTGGTGTCTGAATAAAGTGTAGGACAGAGTTAGCTTGGTCAGTTGCCTGTTGACTGTTGACAAATTTAGCAATAGCAACATTCATATTACTGAATGTGCCCGCCGCCTGCATAATAAGTGTTACCTTATCAATAGCGCAATTTTGTGTGATTGCATTTACAGCTGGCGATGTATTGTATATGGATGCCAAATCTGATGATAAACCATCATTTATGTAGCCTCTTTCTAGAGATTTCGCAAGTTTTTCCACCTCTTGGGTGTGTACTGATTGGCTGTTTTGCTCTTTTGTTGCAAATTAAGGAGTTTGGCATAAATAACTTCTACTGATTCTCCTTTTACAGACTTTTTCAATTGTGCGATAATCGCAACAATTGTCTGTTCTTTACTAATAAGGTTTCGAGCATGACTTTTTAATTTTGTTTTTATTATCTGGACTGCAATTGGTTCGTAAGTGCCTTTCACCGTATCAATCAAGTTGAGCGCATCTAGGAAACTCCGAATGAATAGGGCTTCCGGGGAGAGGAAAAATTATAACCCGATCTTCATTTGTTGAATTCAAAATGTGAACTGATTTTATTTAAATAATATTTGGTTGGAAGAAGTCTTAAAGTCTATGGGGCACATATTTGGTGGTGGGATCTTATGTCTAGTTCTATCAGCATACATGCACCGTACTGAAAGCTTGGGGTTAAATCTATTTAAATCAAAGCCTGCGTTGGCCGTTAGATGCTTAGCTAAATGCATCGGCTGATAAAAATATACTCAGAGCATGTGAGCTACATTATATTCAAACAATACGTTATTATTTTTGTGCGCTGTACTTTTATCTCGTACTTAGTTCAGAGTATTTATGTATATGTTTTTGAAATATTTTTATGTCTAGAAATACAGTGTTTAATCTTAAACACCGAAGGTTCTCAATTTTTCCTTCGAACTCTGGTATTAGAGATGATACGAGCCTTAAGACCTCAGATCATAGATTGTTCATAGGCCATTGTTGATTTGTCAAAGGGTTTTTGTATTTTCGATGTCAGATTCTTCGCTCATTTGTTCAGATTCATTTGGACTATTTTTGGCTAGAATTGAATCGTCACATTTGGCATCTGTATTTAATGCGTTTGGTACAAGATCTATATTTTCTCTCACTTGTAGCAAATGTAAGTTATTAAGCCGACTGAACACTTCTGCGAATAGTTTATTAATAACATTAAATTTGTTAATTTAAATTATCACATGTTTTAGTTTGGTTTTATTTTTTATATACATATATGCTTTTGTTAATGCATTTGAAAGATTTGTCGAATTCTATGTTTGACAATTTCAACAATTTTTGGCCATCCCATCGAATGGGATTATTTGAAAAGTCGTACTTTCGAAATTTTAAAACCAATTTCTTCGAAAACTCGATATTTGCGTATGGTAACATTGGCATTGCCTTAACTTTATTTTCGCATGATTCGACTGTGTTACAATCTATTAATTTTTCCTTCTCTAATTATAGCTTGCAAATCTCTCTCGTCTTTACTTATAAGGCACCAATCCATTATATATGAACATATATATATATATATATTTTTGTATGATTTTACAGACTAACACAATAGAATAAATTAATTTGTTGTATTTTTTTATTATACTCTGTCTAATTTGTTTCACGACTTAGGTATCTCTAAGTGTCCTTTAGTACATTAAATAAATTTTGAAAAGTAAATTCATAGTCGCAACAACTAATAAAAGCGAAAGGATTATTATTTGTGACTCTAGATGTGGTGTAGGATCTACCACTTGAATTATATTCAGCGCCTTGGCTGTATTATCCTCAACTTTGGAGTTTTCTCCTCCCATTTTTATACCCTGTACCCATAGGGTAAAAGGGTATATTAAAGTCGCTAAAATGTATGTAACAGGCAGAAGGATAATTTTCCGACCCTATAAAGTATATATATTCTTGATCAGTATCAATATCGAAGTCGATTGATACATGTCCGTCTGTCCGTCCGTCCGTATGAATACAGAGATCTCAGGGACAATAAGAGCTAGAGCAACCAAATTTGGTGTCAGCATTCATCTATTGTGTAGACATGTCAAGTTTGTTTCAAATTTTTGCCACGCCCACTTCCGCCCCCGCAATTTAGTAAAAACTATAACTAGAGCAATATTAAAGATAGGTATTCTTGTTGGGCATGAACATTAATATGGCCAAAATGCAACAGCTGCCCAATTTGACCGAATTCGGACTATCGGAGATATGCGTATTTCCGTTTTGTACTGAAACGCCCCATGCAAAATGGGCTGTTAAGTGTGAGCGAGATAGCATGCGTTCGCTGTTGCTGCATGGCATGTAAATTTTTTGTAAATTGATGACGATTTTGATCGTTTTTGACTTTATGGGGTACTTTTACTTGGTACAGGGTATAAATAAAGTTTTCGTGTAAAAATTTCGAAGTATTGTATATGGGATAGATGAGTAATTGATTTTGGGAAAAATTTATTTTTGAAAATGACATTTGGTCAATGAATATTATTTATTTTTGTTTATTTTTTTTTTGCAATTGATTTAAATATTTAATATTAGTATTTATTTTAATTTAATTTTAGTGCAAAGTAATGCCATGTAGAAAATGTAAATTATTTTATAAGAAAACAATTTTCCTCTTAAATTCAATATATATTTTAATCAACGCAGTGATCTCCTGGTCTATTGGGCGGATGGCTTCATGCGCCATACTCTATACCGGGCAACGCAATTAACGTTCGGTTTGACATGTTACATATATTTTTTTTTAAACAATATTATTTTGGATGTTTCTGGATGTTGGGCGCTCTTTGTAGCGCTATCGGTTTTTTTCTTTGTTTTCTAGGGCCGGTGTTGCTCGTCTTTGTGCAGATGTTCGATTATCTCTTCTCTTCTCGCACAGGCTAAATTGGTGGGGCGCCGGTGCCGGTATTTTTGTGCAGGCATATTTGCACATTGGAGTATCTAGGGGTCCCGGTCAATCTTTCGGCCACTCTTCTGCTGGTGTTTTGTAGATTTTTTAATGTGGCGGTATGTGTTGATTAAGGTATAAATTGTTTTTGAACTTACGAGTACTAGTACTGTACTAGTAGAGGATGGATCTGTGGAAATTTGTTTTTTATATTTTTGCTGAGTCGACTCAATGTGGTCTAGCTCAGTTTCTAATTTTACTGTAGCGGCCCAACTTAAAGGTCGGTCGGTAGCGCACAGTAATTTAAGAATTTCTTTTTTTTTCTGTTTGAGTTTTTTCCTCGTTGCACCTCTATTATTTGATGGCATCACTCTACTTACTCAGTTACATTTCTCTTTATTCTGTTGTTTTTTTCTTCGTTTTTTTTTTCTTCTTTTTTTTTTAATTCCTCTATTTATTCCTTCCCTTTCGCTACCATGTCATGTAAAGTAGGGTATCGTAAGAGAAGTTTTAAACACTGGAGCGTTAATTCCGTTTCGTTCCGTTGTCAATTTAATAATTTTCTTTATTCTTTAATTTGTGGTTTGTCATAACCTAAGAGAGGGAGAGAGTAGTATATAAATTATGCAAATAAACATTCACACGCTTGCTCACAGTGTGGTCAGTCCACATAGGTGGTTGATCACATTTCGAACTTGCTTATGTTTATGTAATATGGCGCGGCGGTCGCATATACATATATACACTACCAAGTGTCCGCTATATGACCGTTTCAATGAGAGAATACTCTACGTTATGTTGGTTATTATTATTAAAGTGAACATACTACAGTACAAGGGTATATTAAAGTCGCTAAATGTATGTAAGCAGCAAATGGTGATTTTTCCAACGCCATAAAGGATATATATTCTTGATCAATATCAACAGCTGCGTAGAGACATGTTCAACATCCGTCTAATGTCTACGCAGATCAAGTTTGTTTGTTGTTTTTGCCACGCCCACTAGAGCTAACTTAACGCTAAGAGTTTTTGTTTCAACAAGACAACGGCCCCAAACATTCATCGTATTTGGTGCAAGAATGGCTCTATCATTGCAAGCAGTTAAAAACGTCGACTCGACGCAGTCACCTGATCTGAACACAATAGAGTATGTTTGGGATTTGCTGGAAAGGAGAATAAGAAATTATACAATTTCTTCAAAGGAAACACTCAAATCGGTTCTAATGAAGGAATAGGAGAAAATTAACCCCAATGAAACCAATAATTTGGTAAAAAGCATGCGTCGACGTCTACAAGCCGTCATTGATGCTAACAAATATTAAAAGTAGCAACAATTGAGGAAAATAAGTTTCTTTTCGTACAAACTTAAAAGTGTCCAAATAATTGTTGTGCTTAGGAAAGTACCTTTTTTTATTTTTAAAATTTTTTTTCATAGGCCTAAGAAGGGTTTTTTGTTTTTATGTTTTAAATTAGTATTAGTAAGATGAATCTTTAAAATGAAATAAAAATTTTTGGTTAAACTTAAATATTTGTCAAGTTATTTAGAAAGAAAGTTAAAATGTATGAGTGTCCGAATAAATTTTGTGCTGACTGTACTTTCTTGAATATTCATAAAATTTTTAGTTAAAGTTGATTCGGGATGGACTCAGGGCAGTTTTTTAAAACTCTACCCAAAGTTTGAAAAGTACGTAAAATATAGCTAAGCACCTCTATAGCTTTTCTTATGTATGAAAGCTGGATTGATGGGTCTGCGCATTACACTGCTGTTTCGATTCTTGTGACTTTTTTCAAGGTTTTATTACTGACCTATTTAGTCAGCAGATGCAATGTGTTTTTAAAATTATATTGCCTCATTCGCGTCTCGTTTAAAAATCAACTGATATTTCTTCTCAGTCCGAGAAAGACCCTGTTCCTTATTTTCCCTATATTGAATCAGTAATTAAAGAAAATATTAGATCGGCAGTAACTTCTGCCATTGTTTTATACTTGCTGAGCCTAGAAGATTAGTGGCCTAAAGTTTTATTATAAATTCGGCTTCCATTATGTCGTTTCGGCTGGTTTATAACGATAATGAAAAATATTCGTCGGATAGATAGATTTCACTATAGTGAAATAGGCTTGCATTTTTCTTCGTTCACTTCACTGTTCAACATCCCTTAAGTGAGTTGCTAGTTGGTCTGAAGCTTTGATCGGGCATTTGGGAAGGCTGAGGATAGCCGTGTCATCGGCAAATGTGGATATTGTATAATCAGGGTTCGTCGGTAAGCCCGCTGTATACAGAAGATAAAGTATGGTCCCAGCACACTGCCTTGGGTTACTCCCGCTTTTGATTCGAAGTCATCAGAAGTGGTATTGCATCGTACAGCAAATTTTCGATTAGAAAGATAAGATTCCATGAGCTTATGTGTGTATTGTGGTAACGTCGCTTTTATTTTATATATTAAGCCGTCTAACCAGACTCGATCAAATACTTGAGCGACATCGAGGAAAATCGCGGTGTAGTATTCCTTTTGCTCGAATGCTGTGCGGATTTCTGAGATGATACGGTTGACCCGCTCTGTTGTACCATGCTTTTCTCGAAATCCGAACTGATATAATGGGATTATGTTTTTGTTTGCCAGATATATGTTTATGCGGAGTTGTTCAAATAATTTTGACAGACATGGCAGTAAACTAATTGGTCTGCATGATGATGGTTGTGTTTTGTCCTTTCCTGGTTTTGGAATCATTATGATAATTGATTTTTTTCCACCTTTGCGGATAGTGACCAATATTTGTAATCGCGTAAAACAGCTTGCAAACGTTGTCGCACAGCACAAATCGGAAGCTCCAAGATCATTTGATCATGACCGAGTGACTTTCTTGAGTTTAGATGGTTTTTAATGACTGCGGAAATTTCATTCGCTTGGAATTCTATAAGCTCGTTTTCTACTGTGGCGCTCAGAGGGGGGAGCTCAAAAAAGTTGTGGATGGATTTGGTTAGAATACCGTTTTAAGATGAGCTGCGAAGGTTGATGCCTTTTCTTCGTCTCTACGCTCCCATTATCAGTTGGACATCTTATAGGTGAGACTCTCTCGTTTGGAGCGCTCATAGTTTGGTGAGCTTTCCATAGGGGCTATCTTGTACATGTTGGCGTAAGCTTCTCGATGTATATCCGCTGTGCCCTTGCTTCTTGTTGCCTTTGCTAGAGTGCGGGTAGCTGTCCGCAGATGGAGTTTTGCTGCCGGTGATCGAGACATTTGCCATTCTCATCTGAGTCGTCGTTTGTCTGTTACGAGTTGATTAATTAAATGGCTGTTAGACTTGTGGTTTGTCTGGGAATTGATTATGAGTGGGGTCGAGATTTCTGCTGCGTCAATAAGCACCGACTCTAATGCGGAGGTACAAAGATCGATGTCTTCTTCGTCGTCTAATTTAGGGTTTAGCTCAATGTATGTGCTAACAAACTTTTTAAATTTAAGCCAGTCTGTCTTAGAATTTGTGAGTCTGGATGGGGACTTCAGATCCTCAGGATGAGTTAATACGGTGAAAAGTACTGGCGAGAGATCGGACGACAGTTCTGCTAGTGACTCTGCAGTTATCAAGTTACGCTTAATTCCCTTGGTTTTTGCGAAGTCAATTAGGTCTGGTAGCTTGCGTGGATCAGTGGGAAAATATGTGGGTATTCCGGTGAGGCATACCCCATTCGGGTCAATGATTGTGATGACAGTTGTTTGCCTTTGGGATTCACCAGGTGAGATACCCAGTAGGTATGCTACCCCAGCCGACGATTTTTTGGCGTTGAGACATGAATTTAATTATTTATAAACAAGGCATCCTTTATAGTTGGCGGTATGGTTGCTACCACAGTTGCTGCACTTGTATTGTCATTTTCTTTATTTTCAGAGCAAATGCAGTCGTCTTCAGTTTGTCCGCAGCCAACGCAAACAGGGCGGAAGCTGCGGAACGACTTGATGTGGCCGAACTCTTGGCAGTTGCTGAAATGCAAGGGGTGCTTTCTCTTGTAAGTTTCCTCGACAGTAATTCTACGAGGTAGCAGAAGCTGTAGATTGTATATTGGATGCACTGTGTTTGCCTTTAGGCTCCGTGCATCGGTTTGTAGCTCCACTATAAAGAGATACCGTGGCACTCTGTTTATTTTATTTAAGACGGACTTAATGTCAAAGCCCTTCTCAGTCAAAGCGTTGGCTACTTCCTGTGTTAGCACCGTTGGCTCAATGTCTTTAAAGACGATTTGCAGCCTTTTTGCAATTTTCAGCCGAAGTACTTTTCGATAGTGCGGTAGTTGTCTTCAGTTTGGGTTTGAACTTTAGTTTCTTTTATGTTATACCTATTGAGTGGGGTCACGTGAGAGTTGTTTTTCCTACCAATATAAACTAGCTTTGGCACAAGTGAAGTGGAGTTTGCGCCGTAGATGTAAAATGACGACGGCTTTAGTCCAGATGGTTTACTTTTCGTTGTTCCTTCTTGGGATTCAGGCTGATTTGCCAATATTTGGAATCTATTTCCTTCCAATGCTTTATGTTGAACAGTAATTTAGTTTATTTTCTGAATATTGGAGTTTTTTTTGTTCTGCGGACTAAGCTTCGGCTTACTGATATTAATGTATCTTTCCTTACCAGTATGGAGAGATGACCTCGGGTGTTTGATCTGCTCAAATGCAGATGGTTTAACTAAAATCTGTCCAATACAGATTATTGATTCCCAAATGAAACCAATGTCTTCTCTCGTTCGAGTTTCCAAAAGAAGTAAGTTTAATGAATATCTTATACTGAGATAAAGCTCTTCGTGAGCAATGAGAGTAAACTTCTAGTATAATGTAAGTTGATACAATGGAATAAATGTAACTATGTTAAATTAGTGTAGTGAATCGATAAACTTATGATTTATGATTGGCTTCTCCTCCAATCTTCATTGTCGAAGCAGCGCTAGTTGTTGTTGTAGTGGTCGGTGACACTACTGAGAAATATGCATAGTTGCGTTGTGTAGAGAGCTGAGAAGCTGTTCTTGTAGCTGCTGCTGGCGAGAGTCCATTGAAGGTGAGCCCACGTTGGTGTCTTTACACGTCGACATAGCTTTTTTGGTTTTAGCAAGTAAATTTAGTTTTTTACTAAGTATTGCTAACATTTACAAATAGCAATATGCTTGTGATTAGGCGTCTTTGTGGCGACTGAGAGCACTATCATTTTGGATTCTTTTGACACTATTCGACCGCTGATATGGAGTAATTCGCGGAGCGCAAAGTAAACACGTCTGAATGGATTGAGAGCTAATTTTTATAGTTTTCGCGCTTTGAAAAGCATTTTTGTCGGTGACTTTTAAAGCATCTGTAATAAGCCCTAGCATCGCTTATTGTTATTTCACATTCTGCTGCAATCTTGGCTCTTTTTTGGTCGTCACCTCCTCGCTGCGATGTGTCTTCAGATGATTCTTGATTAGCTTGGGTATAAGTGTTAACGCTACTAGATTTTGGTGGCGTGGGCATGACTGTTGATGCTTCTTCAGCAAGTTGGTGTAACCAATCACTGAATGGGTGATGCATATAGATCAGCTCTGGCAAAAGCATTGGATTGTCCAAATGTGAAGTTAAATTGCACACTTCCATGGTAGCGCACGCGTTTCAAAAAGCCATTGCGTTGTCATTGATAGACTCCAACTTCTGAAAATCCAGCCATCTTGTTGCTGTTCTCGTACATACTGATAAATATTGGCCAGTGTTTTAGATTTCCGTTGAAAACTGGGAGATCTGGCGATTAAACTTGGCTTACTGAAATGCAGTAGCTCCATTTGATTGGAAAGATATTACCTGTGCTTCGTGTTGATGTGCAAGCAGGATGTATTTTTCGGTATATTTTGGTCCGATGTGCTTCTTTTCTGCTCCCCGAGATTCTTCCAGCATTGCCAACATCAAATTGTTTGAGTTTGCAGTCTGAAATTTTTAAAATGGCTTTATAAAATCCGCTGAAGGTAAAGTAGTTGGCTGCAATGCGGTCTGTTATAAAACTGATGTAGACGGTCTTTGTCCAGAGCTTGTTGATACCATGTTATCAGCTAATCATTACAGCTGTTACAAGTCTATTCTTCAGAGTGATTAAGCTGTTAACTTCAACTCATGAAAAGTGATATCACCCGCTGCAATTATCGCATTGCACCTAATTTTGGACACCACTGTTATGAGAAATCAGAAAGACAGTGTCATCAGCTCGGTAGGCCTGATGATGCAATACTATTGTTCCGCTTTTAATTATTATGAGTTTGAGTTAGGTATTAGTTTTGATTTTTGGAAACGTGGTTCTTTAAATTTACTCTTGTTTTGCGCATTATACAACATGAAGATTTATTACACACGTCACACATGGCTTTTACACTTTCTCAGAATATGTAGGCTCTTGTCGGTGAATTTCTTCATCTATTTTGCACTTTTCAAAGTAATACAGTTTTTTAGAGGGTTCGACAAATTTTGTTATCAGTCACTTCGTTCCATTAGCTGCATCGCCGCCTCCTCCTCGCGCCTGTTTATCATTGATGTTTATGAAATTTATGTTTCCACCTCTTCGGCTATTATCCGGGCTTCGCTTGCATTTATACGTACACTGTGTGTGTATTTGGGTGTTGACTCTCAACTCACTCGTATGGGCCCATCTGGCTTACCAAATATATTTCTGCGTTCTCTCTTCTCTAAATATTTCTCATTTTAATTTTTGTGGAGTGACATTGCTGATTTCTGTTTCCTGCAGTTTTGCAGTCACTGTTTATGTATGTATATCTAAATGTTCTATGTATATCTATATGCTTTTCCACTTTTATGTATTAAATGCGCTCATCTATTCTTATGTGTTTATATACATATACACCAATGTTTATAGATACGAAAATTGCCTTTTATACTTCGGTGTTAGAGAACAAAAACGTTTGCCACTCTGAATGAGGTATCTCAGTTCGTTTTTAATGTACGGGAATAAGAAGTCATTCGGTGCCAAGTTAGGACCGAACGGCGGATGACGCATTAATTCGATTTTTGGGTGCTCAAAAATGCCGTTGTTTGAGCCGATATGTGAGAGCTCGCATTGTCCTAGTGAAGACAACTGGCAAACAAATCATTGTGTACCAATCAGAATTGACTGTTCTGCGTTGTTCTATTGTTACGGTTGCGACATGTCTAGTTGTTCCGAAAAAACAGCCGACCATTTGCTTGGAGGTGCTTCGTGCGCGAACAACTTTTGTTGCATTTGGCTCATCTTGAAACACCCATACAATCGGCTACAGTTTACTTTCGGGCTCATACGCGTAAATCCACAATTCATTACCTGGACGTGTTTCAAAGCACCGCGATCGTATTTTTTTGATTATTTTCTTCGACCATTCGATACGAGAATTTTTTGAGCGATTGACAAATTGTGTGGGATCCAACACGAAGCAATTTTTTTGACCGTCAAATATTTAAGGTTTGGTTAAAATTTTATATACAATTCAATTTTCATCTGGTACAATCGTAATTTCCAATACTAAGTGATGGTATACTAGGATTGGACTTTATTAAGAAATTTAACTACCAGATTGATTGCAACTTGTCCAAAGATTGGTTCATAATTAGACCAAATAAATTAAAATTTTCAATTTATGTATCGATAGCATACAATATTGCTAACACTTCAATATTCCTACCAGCAAGATCACAAGTTATTCGTCAAGTCAAGCTTATATCGGATGAAGATAGCATATTGATCCCAAATCAATAATTTCACGTTGTATTTTTGTTGCAACACCAAATAATACATTCGTCCGTTTACTGAATACAACTAATAATAGCCAAATAATAAACATAAATAATTTAAGGTGTGAACCGCTTTCGAACTACGATTTAGTTTCAACTGTTCCCAATGAAAGGAAAAATACTTTCAATATCCGAATTAACTAAAAATTTTCCGCCCCAATTTAAATTAAAATTAATAGAGGTGTGCACCAAATATTATGACGTATTCGGACTTGAAACTGAAACGATCACAACAAATAATTTTTATAAGCAAAAATTGATATTGAATGAACGTGTCTATTTAAAAAATTGATCCTCAACAAGATAGTCGAACCATCTGTTTCTGAATATAACAGCCCTCTGCTACTTGTTCCAAATAAATCGTTACAGGGCTCCGAAGAGAAAAAATGAAGATTAGTAATTGACTATCGTAAAATTAATAGAAAATTATTGTCCGATAAATTTCCACATCCTCGAAGTGAGGATATATTAGACCAATGAAATTTACCCTTAAATTTACCTTCCTCACTTCTCTTCTAGTCACCTTTCCATTTGCTGTTGGTGATTATTTCCTAAGAACTTTTTGCATCCCGTTACAATCACCTGTGTTAATAAGTCTGTACTCTTCAGACCACCTACAAATTATTGTTATTCCAATTTTGAGAATTCTCCTACATTTACTTGAGGGTAACTATTTATTTGTTTGTCAGGTTGGTTTGGCGCGTAGACAGTGCGGCTTACGGGAATAAATGAACTTGAATTATATCTGAATTTGACTATTTATTTAATGTTAAAGCGATTGTTCGTTGTCACCTTTGTCTGCATTCGTTGTCACCAATGCTTCATTCGGATCGTCCTCGAGTTGATCTTCTTTGCTATCGGACACGTCCAACTCAGGGACACCAGAACACCAAGGTTTCATCTTGTCTGAAGAATACACAGAACTGTATTTTTATCCCGTAGTTTGTATACCCGGTATATCTTCGATGACGTAACGATCATTTCCCAGTACCAGTACCTTGACAACTTCGTAGGGTCCTCGGTATCGTGGTTCCAGTTTGCGTGATTCGCCAGTAGCAGCTGGTTCGTTTTCTACTACTATAAGATCTCCTGTGGATTAAAGAGAGTTGTTAGAATGTTTGGTATCAAATCGATGCTTCCACTTGGCTCTCTCGGTTGAGATATTAATTGCGGCCTGGTTTCTATTTTTGACGACAGAATTCTTGATTTCATGTTTGTCGATGTCGGTGTGTATAATACGGAAGACTTCATATAAACATGAGCAATCTTACTTCCATCGAGATGAATGAATTTGCAATCGTAATCCATTATTTTGATCCACGTGATACTTACGGGATGAGATCCTTCTTCATCTTGACCTTGGCAATAGCAGTGCAATCGAGAAAATATACATATATATATATATATATACAGATATACTCTAAATCTTTCAAGCGTTTCAACTACTTTACTTTCTGCGTCTGTACAGTGTCTATTGAAATAACTTACGAGGCGCCAGTTTTTTCTATCGTAAGAATTGTAGCAACACTCCTGCTATACCAATGGCACAAGCATCGGCGTGAGCTTCGTGATATGCTGAAAAGTCGTAAAAAGTTAGTACTGGAACGCTGCATAATTTCTCAATAAGTTCGTCGTTGGACTGTAACAGTCCAAACGAAAGTATTTTCTTCTGTTTTACGCAATAGACAAGTTAATGGTCTTGATATCAATGAATAGTTTTCCACAATTTTCGGAAGAAACCAGTGAGACCTAAGAATCGTTTAACCTCCTTTAGATTTGATGGCACCTTAAAGTTTTTAATTGCGCTGACTTTGTTTTCGCCTGGGGTAATTCCGTTTTTATCGACTATTTTTCTGATTGGAGAAACATACATTTGTCCTGATGAAGCGTTAGCGAATATTAAGATACTTTTCAATACGCTGAACTCCTTCAAACGTTTTACCGTTTACTTCGACGTCATCCATATATGCGAGCAGCTTACCTGGTTCCATACGATTAACAATTTTATTCGTTACAGCTTGAAATACTGCAGGAGCATTGACGAGCCCAAATGATATTCTGTTGTATTCATAATGCCCGTTGGATGTGATGAACGCTGTATATTTCTTTGATGATTCATTTACTTCGATTTGATGATAGCCCATACGTAAATCAAGTTGTGTAAAATAAGCGTTTCCAGCTAGTTGTGCAAATTGCTCTTCCAAGTTTGGTATTTTCACCGTAATTCTGTTAAGACGACGGTAGTCGACACATAGACGATGTTCTCTGTTTTTCTTATCCAGGCGTACGGAGACTCCGAAGGACGAATAAAGTAGCTTTCAAGTCGCTCAGATATCATACTTGCAACGATTGGTCTGAGTGCAAAATGTAAGATATGGTTTTGTATAACATCGAATGTCTGAAGATTTTCATTTTTGCCAATGAACAGGTATCGAGCTCATAGGACTCTTTCGCTAAATATTCAGCGTTATTGTTTACCAGCTTATTTATGATCTTGTTCTGTACGGGTGTAAGATATCCCATTGCTTCTAGCCCGAATGAGTTATTTCCTTCACGACAACAAATATCTTTACCGAATAATACGTTTTCTGACATTAGGGGTCATCTTCCATTATTAATATTTTAGCCACATAAACAATCTTATCAATACCAATTTCCAATTTCCCTCTAGCAAATCCGTTTAAGGTTAATGTCGATTTTATTTACCTGTGCTCATTGCAGTTGCAATGAGTGCACCGTGATTTGCGCTTCGATAAATAATGTCCTACTACTACTACTACTATACCTATACCTGATGCGTAGAATAATCATGTACAACGCTTAACTGCAACTGCAGAGTTGGTAATGCAAGGAAAATCTTTGAAAGATTGTGAAGCAAACTTTGACCGTGTTAGAAATATTTGTTCCGTTGAATCCACCCAATATCGGGCAGCACCCAGCATCTTTTGTTGAACCGCAAATACTTTACGATCATCGCAACGATATGCGATTTTGAGACTTTCACGATTTCACTTATATTTCCATACGAATTTCTGACGTTATCTATTGTACATAATTGTTGGGTATTAAATTCGATGAATAAATAATCTCGGGATTGTTGTAGTACTCAGGACCATGGTGCGTGTATGAATTTTACTGTTGCGTAATATGAGCCAAATTTCCCGAATTCGTGACACATTGATCTATATATTCGCTTCGCCTACTTCTATTCTGCTGAACGTAGCGAAGTTCCCGCGATACTGTGACGCAGCAACGTTTACGTGTTGCTGTGGCAAAGTTTGTATGTGGGTGTGGCGTAGCAGCAGAAGTAGTAACAACTCCGACAATTATAGACAACAGCAGAAACTAAGCAGATTCAAAATAGTCTTAATTCTAAAACTTAACTTTACATTAAATAAAACAACAGTTGAGTCCAACAGCTCAACTCACATTTTGACGATGGGAAATGAGCATGATGAAATTCTGAAGCTGGTTGAAATGCCATCCATCAGGAAGTAAAGAAAGAGGCAAAACTGATGACAATAACGCTATGGCAGAGAACACCAGAACGCTACAAGTACTTCTGAAGTTACTTGCTATAAAAATCTGAACCGACGAATAAAACAAAAGTAATTGTACGATTGCAGCTGAAAGCTTCTCAAAAATGAATTTGATGGCGCACTTTGGCAAGATGGACGAAAAAGTTACGAGGGCTGGGAAACAAGGGCATGCCCTGTTAGATGCTTTGAAGCAATCGTTGAGGTCGATCGATCAGGAGGTAACTACATAAAAGTTCGTTGTTCTTGCGGGCAAAGATTTTAAATATGACGCTATGTTTGGGATTCGATTTTGTATCAAAGTTTTTCATAGCCAGCGAAGAGATTCAAGTTGATGATTAGCAACTATAAGTTGGCGGATGCAGTTGTATAGGTATCAGTTAAGATGAAAACTGTTCGAGATGGAGAGATTGTTTCATTTCGGCTTGGAAAAGCCATTTTGCAATAGCAAGTTAAACTCAATGGTCTTGAAGGACTGTTTCCCGGTTTCTGTATGTATGACGACGTATTGAATAAGTTGCAGAAAGCAAGATGCTTGAACGTGATGGACCTGAAAAACGATTTCTTTCGTGCTGCCATAGAAGAGCAAAGTAAAAAATACACTACCATTATAACCCAAAAAGGTGTTTATTTAACAGAAGCCCATTTGGAGTTCGAAACTCATATATTCAAATGATGTTCTTTAATTATATATGACATAATTATTTAATCAGAGACTGCAGAAGCTTGGCACGCTTCCATCTTGGAAGATGGCACGCTATTTAGAGACAGCAGGATCGTTTGGGCTGAAGATTCAGTGGCGAAAATGTAATTTCTTGCAACCAAAGATTTACTTCTTGGGTCATAACATTTAAGCCGGAAACATATGGTCGAGATAAATAGTGGCGGTCAGCAAATTTCGGTGCCAAAGAATGTCAGAGCAGTACACGCTTTCTTGGGATTGACCGGATTTTTCAGGAAATTTGATTTGAATTATTCTTAAATTATTTATTTATTATTTATGAATTATTTTCCAAATTAGGGAACCACAAATAAAAGCATTTTATCTGTTAAAGTATGCATTATCACCAGAGGAGCTAATACCGAGTTACGTACAGATACATTAAAGGATGGATTTGCAGCGGTGTTCCTGCAATAGTCAGAAGGCAGACTTCACGCTGTCCATTATTGGAGCAAAAAAACTTCAGAGTCAGAGTCATGTCAGCACAGCTATATTTTGGAAGCTAAGACCGTATACCTCGCGGAGAAGAAGTTTAAACATTATTTGCTTGTCAGACCGTTTAAATTGGGCACAGATTGCTCTGCGTTTAAGCAAACATTGGAACGTCGACCTGGAGAAAGGCTAATAAAACATGTTGATTGCCTAAGTCGATATCCTAATCGTGTTATGGTGACATCGTCTGAAATCACAGCGCGTATCAAGAATGCATAATAAAAAGACGACATGCTGAAAGCATTGGTAAAACTTTTATCTAGCCGTCCTTTTGAAGAGTACAAGATAAAAGGCGGATAGAAGTTATCGTCGAAGCCCATATAGGTCACCGTCCATGCTGTAAATCAATCTTACTGGATGCCTCATCTTGAGAAAAAGGCGCAACAAACAGTAAATAACTGCGTAAAGTGCATAAATTTGAAGAAAAAATCAGGAAAAAATTATTTCTTAGCTGTTTCGACATAGAAGACCAGCCACTTCATACGTTGCACATAGACCATTTGGGTTCGATGGACGCCACTGCTAAACAATATAAATGCATCCTTGCCATGGTGGATGCATTTACAAAATTTATGTGAAGAAACCCTTAAAATAAGATTTTAATGCTAAGCGAAAACCGGAAGCTGATTACCAACTTGGAGATACGCAGAACACAATTTATCGCAGGGAAGAAGCTATCCAGTGAATATTTGGATCCATACGAGGTGACGAAGGTGAAATGGAATAGCAGTGCGTAAAGCAGCTGACGTTGATGGTTCGGTCAACACTTATACCAGTTGTGACTACATGAAATTATGGCGTTATGTTTTAGACTACGAGGATGCGTGGTCATCAGAAGTGAAAATGCAGTGATCTCGCAGCAAAGGAAAAAACGGTGATCTCGCATGGTGGAAAACCTTCAGTAACAGAAATAACGCAGAAAAAAGAACAACGTCATGTGTACTCCATTCAGTTTGGCTGGTTAAAACAAGGCTTACAAAAGTTATTTCAGAAGACTACATAAAGTATACATATTCTTGATCAGCACGATGACCTGAGTTACTATAATCCTGTCCGTCCGTTCGTCTGTCTGGATTAACATTATCACCTCTGAGACCATCAGAGCTAAAATTTCTCATATCGGCTTTTCTTGATGCAGGGATTTTGTATATCGGAATCATCGCGATTCGATGACTATATCATTTATTTTTATTGGAACGATCAGTCAAAAATATGAATAGATGAATAACTTGAATGTTGTTATTACGCTTGTATGTCTCTTGTGCTTTGTTGTATGTCTCTTGTGCTTTATTGTATGTCTCTTGTGCTTTGTTGTGCCGAGAAACTGAAAGAAATGTCAAACATATAATATCAAACATATTATACCAGTCATCAACGTGTTGAACTTGTTTTACGAGGGATGCTTTTTATATCTCGGGATTTCACAACCCTGGTGTTGCAATCTGGCAAGTGACAGCTGTATCGCAAAGTTTGCCTTTTTTTCGGCTTATACGTACTCAGAACGTTTTGACATACGAGCGCTATTTAAGTTGTTTACAGTACCTTAAAAGCTGCATCTCGGTCTAAAAATGGAATTAAATCGAGAACATTTCGTGCGATTATTATTTCTAACTTTCAACGTGGATTAACTCAACAACTGCGCATGGAGAACTTAATTAAATTTTTGGTGATGAAGCTCGATGGTGTGGTGAATTCAAATTAGTCCAAAATTTTTTGTTGTTCCGAAAACTATTGATGCTGTGCGCGAACTGCAAGATCGTCATGTGACCTATCAACAAAGCCAAAAATCTTCATGGGACTTATGGTACGTATTAGAGATCTGCATGAATGTATTCATTTTTAACATCATAGTACTGTACAGTAGTTAAGTGTTCTTAAAAAGACTGTACTCATTTTTTGTAGTACAGTATATTCGAGTAGCTAGAAAAACCGAGTTCAACATTTTTACTGTACTCACTCTAAAAGAGTGCAGTAAAAAATGTACTCTTTGAAAGTGAGTACAGTAAATGTCACTTTTTTTCATGTTGTACACTACTATAGTGTACAGTAAAAGTACTGTACACCAATTTTAGTGTACTCATTAACTGCTGAACAACATGAAAGTGAGTGAGAATTCTATCTGTCAATCAAAAAATTTTGTACAGTATTCACTTACACTCATTTAAAATTGTACAGAAAAAAGGTGTACACGTTTTTAGAATGAATGATTTATTTGTACTTTTGGATGCATTCATGCAGATGTCTAATACGTATGCACTTAAGGCACAACATCAAACTGATCACAAATGAACAACGCGACAATAAACGATCAAAGTCTTTGAGACACAACGACAAATCAAAGTGTTATGGTTTGAAGCAAAAAATTACAACAACTTTGATTTAATGTTAAGCAACAAAGAAGAAATCAAAAACAATTATTGGCGATAGATATCGAATTAGAAAAACAGGTAAGAAATTTATATAAGGCGAAAACTCGCGGTAATGCAAAAAGAAAAATAAATAAATTATTAATGGAATAAAATTAAAAATTTAATAATGGGAAATTTAGATTGAATGCACATATCGGCGGTATGATTTGTTGAAGTTATAATTTGTTTTATATGTTATGTACTGCTTTAATTTTATTATGAGCTGCATTTCTAGTCTTTTGTGAATAACGTAGTTAATACATAACCCTCAAACTCGGTGTATCTTTTCCGTATAGATTGTAAAATTTTATTTTTACTTATTGATAATTATTTGTATAATTTTATTATTATTTATTGATGACAGTTTGTTACATTTGTAAATTTAGCTTGTGACAGGGATTCATTTCCCTGTCAAGAAGTAAATTTTATTTTGAATTTCTCGAGTGAGCTTTATTGAAACATGGTTTAACTTGCGATTAAAGTATTTATATTCTTTGTGATATATTACAGAGATGGGATAGGAGATGGTCAGCTGGACTTATGTAATAAGTACGAAATACCACAATTTGCAGCTGTATTCGGGAACCGCGTAAACATTACATTTATAATAGTTCAGAAACGTATAAACACTCGTTTTTTTATGGTAAGTCCTAAACACTTTAAGCAGTGCAATTATTTAACTAATTACAAATATAATGCTGATGCTAAAACTAAGTGTATTTTTAATTCCTCATTTTTATTTAAAATTTGAATATCCTCCGAAAAGTATTTTTGCAGGTGTTAAAATCATAGGAACTCGTGGTATCAACACATATTCTTTACATTTAATAATAGGAGCTTCATTTAAATGTGACAATTTTTACACGAAATCAAATTTTAAAATTAAGATCACATTCCATACATGTAAGACATGCACGTCATCAGGTCAGGACATCCTCTTTTGTGACTTTTGGTCATTTCTGACCAAACTAACGAAGCAAACTGACTAAACTAGCTTTCTAGTTGTGGTTAATTTAAATCTGTGTTGAGAAAAATATCAAGTTTTTATTTTCAAAAGAAAAATAGACTATTTCTTCGAAGTCGATTTTCCTTGCGTACGACAATATGACAATTAAAACTTTTCATTATAATGTTGGAGCTTAAAGTTTTGCCCGGTCCGTTGACTGTTATATCTCAATTTAGTTTTCTTTTACACAGCATTTTGGACTGAAGCTAGTGAAGCAGCCAATGCATTGTCATCTTTCTTGTAATGTATTTGCTGAAGATGAAATATACTTATAGACCGATCCACAGGTGTGATCCGATACCTGGAGGATCGGTCTGCCCATCAAGAAGTAAACTTTTTCACGTAGATGGTTGCTGTTCAAGATGTGACCCTTTAGAATCTTTTTTTTCTACTTTGAACAATAGTTTTAAAGCAACATGATCCTTCTTGAATTTAGGTTTAACAAATTGTATTCACCCCAAGACTTTGAAGCTAACGTCATCTCTAAACAAAGGGATACGAGAATGATTTATATTCAAGTTTTATTTAGTTAAGCGAAGAACTACTAAGACATTTGGACCTTTAGACCTCATTTATTTATTGTTTTTTTTCCGCATTCCTCAACGCCCGATGATTTGCATTTAGTTTTATCCTTCTTGCGTTTTGATGGCTCTGTTAGGTTGGCTACATCAGTGGCAGCAATGGAACTATTTGGTAGCATGGTATGTATATCTCAAAACGTGTGGTCTCTAATCTCAAAATTCTAGACTGTCTCAATGAAATAACATTTCGAATTATTGCTCGCGCTTCTGCAATCTGGTGTATTGATGTTGCAATCCTCTCTTTCTTTCCTTAATGTCAGTTTGATTCTGCTGAGGAGTCGTCAGGCAAATATACGGCACATATTTTCAGATTCTTCTTCATCTTGTTGTACGAATGGGTCACTCATATATTTATTGTTTAATACTTATTTCATCATCTGTTACAATTTGTATAGTAAAATATTTAAGTTTATTGTTATATCATACTAAGTATATACCGAATTCACTTTTTAACTGGCACGGAGATCATCATAGTTAAACAATAATGTTGAGGCTAAAAAAAAGTTTGCTACATTCGTAAATTTAACTTGTGCCGTAAGAATCACCATTTTAATCAAAATATTGTAGTGTATGACTTTATTTCTGCACTTCTACTTCGTCACTTTCATGCGTCCTTTCGGCGCTAGTTTTTGCTACCACCAATGCTTTGTTTTCTTTCTTTCTTTTTTTTTTCTCTGGACGTTGACGCGTACTATGCGCAGTACGTTCAAGTGGCCCATGCGACACCAGGACAATGCCTGTTACGCGCGAACCCTAGCAGACAGCATGCAAAGTCCCGTGTACAACAGACGACAATTAAAACATATCTAAAGTTAAAACTAAATAATTAAAACTAATTACGAGCTAGATAGCTAAGGATAGAAGTTTTTAAAGTAGGAATAGAGGACTCTGATCCGATCAAGTGATAAAGGCGATTATAATCGGAACAAAGAACACGGAAAGGTTCATGTAAAGTATAGTTTGAAATGCAACTTGTTGAAGTTAAAGGGACATAATTTCTGGTTAGTCTACAAGGTACAGATGATCTGCTTAAATAAATTAGGAGTCTATTTGAACATTAGAAAGCTTGTGTATAAACAAAGTACCTAAGTAAAGAAGGAAGATTGATTAGAAGAAGTCTACTAGAATACGATGGCAAGTTAACATTGCAATCCCAGTTTAAACCACGAAGAGCAAAAATCAAAAATTGCTTTTGAACGGATTCAATTCTAATTTGGTGTGATTCATATTGAGGTGACCAAACGAATGATCCCTACTCCAGAATAGGACGGACCAGTGAAATAAAAAGGGTTTTGGTTGTGTAAGGATCGTCGAATTCCTTCGACCATCGCTTGACGAAACAAAGAACACTCATGGGTTTGCTGACTAGGGTAGAAATATAACGAGTGAAACTTAATTTATGGTCCATGAGTACACCCAAATCACTCATCTCATTTAAACGTTCAAGTGGAGTATTATTAAGGTAATAAGTTTCTAGGTGAAAGGAAGATCTATAAAACGACATAACATTACACTTCGAAATATTTAAGTTTAATAAGTTAATTTCACACCAAGTCTGGAGGTTATTAAGATCGGCTTGAAGCAGACGCGGGGAACCGAATCTTTGAAACTAAGGAAAAGTTTAACATCATCAGCGTACATAAGCACACGAAAGTGAATTACGACGGAAGGAAGATCATTAATAAAGAGGGTAAAAAGCAATGGTCCAAGATGGCTACCCTGTGGCACTCCAGAAGTTACTTTGATGGTCTTAGACAGTGATGCTTTGAATAGGACCTTTTGTGTGCGGTCAGTCAAATATTGCAGAATCCAGTTAAGCAGAAGGCGTGGAAGACCAATTTCGTTCAGCTTGTACAAAAGCAGTGTATGATTAACAGAATCAAAGGCCTTACTGAAGTCGGTATAAATGACATCAGTTTGCGATTTATTCCTGAATCCTTCGATCGATAAAGAAGTAAACTCTAACAGGTTAGTGGTAGTAGATCTGCGTTTCATGAACCCATGTTGGGTAGATGAAAGTACAGAACTACAGAAATGTTGTAATTGAGAAGTTATAAAACTGAAGTTTACAGCGCCATAAGTAATCCTTATAACATTGTGTATTAAGCACTGAAAAATTTGATCGAGCGACTACATAAAGAGAAAAATCGGACAGTTGACCGGATTTTTTATAATATCTAGATTTTACATTCTTTAAATTAGATAACTCACGTGAAAACCATGGCGGCTTGTCAGTTGACAAAGTTTTGAATCCCTCCCTAGTCCGCCGCATAAATATACGCATTTCCATTTCAACGTCCCGGCACGCTTCACAACTCTATTTCAGGCCCCCCCATTTCCAATGCTATCCTTAACTCTGGCCGTATAACCAGCACATTTAACGTGCATAACATTGTCACACAGCCAGCATAAAAGGTAGTCTTCTTGGAGCTTTTGGGGATGAGGGCACTGTTTAAATGAGCAGACCAACATTATTAATTATTATTATTGTTTTTTTTTTTATTAAGAGAAGATTTTAAGTAAAGGGCGAATTGCAGTAAAAAGCAAAAAAAAAAAAAGCGTATAAGAAGCACAAGGTAGCACAAGGGTTAAAGGTGCAATATTAAGCACTTGAGAAAAGATAGAAACAATTTAGAGTTGAGATAAACACACAACAACAAAAAAACTGATACAACCGCGAGAGTAACGGTCACGAACGCGAGCAATGTAATAACGCGAGAGCAAACACTGCACAAGCAACAACACTACTGAGTACGCGAGAGCGCGAATGTAAGTAAAAGAGATCAGAAACACAAAATCAAAGTATGCAGGCACAACAACAAAGCTGTTATTTTTGTTGTTATGTAAAATAAAATTTAATAATAGCTTTGATTAAATGTTTAAGAACAAATAAAATTTAACAGTCGTCGAAAATAACTTGATCGTTAATTATAGAAGCACAAAAGAAGTTTTTAACAGCAGTTAAACTGATGCAAATTATTAAAAGCGAGAGCGCAAAAAAACACGACCGACTTCGATGAAGTGAGATCGAATGTTTTGATTTATATTTATATTTTGATTTATTTTTTTGGTGTTTTATTGAAATTTTATTTTTATAAGAAATTTGTATTTTAAATTTCTTATTTTAATTGATTGATTGTCGGCTAGTTGTTGAGTCTCTGTCCTGTTTGCTTGAATGATTAGAGTTGCTGTGTTGACAATGCTTTATAGAGTTTGGTTATACGCTGTTAGAATTTTAAACAGAATTTATAAGTATATTCTCTGAAAATTTAAAGCCTATCAAATAAATATTTCGGAGATATACCCGAACTTTAAAGGCCACGTCTACTATGTACAACCGACTACTTCAACCTTTAAAAACACCGTTTTTAAGAAACACTATCAAAACGGTGTTTTTGAAATCGGTGATCTCGATTTCTCTGAAAAGGCGCAATCGACCGATCGGACACTTTTAAATAATCTTCATAGAGATATTCCTCGGATATATTTAACAATTTCAGTCAAAAAAGAAATTTTAAATTTTTAAAAGAGATTTCAAAAATCAATATTTTATTCATTCTTTCATTTTCTGCATTCGCCTCTCCTTTAAAAGAATCTAACAAATTATTTTGATGTCGAATTATCCAAACCTCTGAAATCGAGATCACCGCTATGTTGTTTTCTTTTTTGTGTTCTTCCGGACATCCTTTATTGTGGTTATTTTTATTTTATTCTCAAAAGGTACGTTATATTTGAATAGACATCAGTTTTAATTTTAACATAACTCTTCCCAAAAACAGTTCTTATTTGAGCCAAATGTTGACGTATATATATATATATATATAGTAAATTTACAATGAATTCGTATAAGCCTCCAATGTCAATGGCTAGGTATTTTAAATTCTCCTAATACAGGAGTCATCTGAAATCTGTAAAAAATTAAAAAAAAAGAATTAGTTATATTTTTGAACAGAATTTTAATATTATTGTGAGTAAACTAATTACAGTTATTTAAGTTAATACATAATTATAATCTTTTAATTTTTGACATACCCGTTTTTCTTGAGTAAATTTTAAACAATTCTTTTAAAATATCTTTAGTCGCCTCTTGTACCCCGATTGGCGAGATTTACATCTTTTTAAATCTTGGATCAAGGAATGAAGACTTTACTAACACTTTATTTAATTCAAGAGGCTTGCACCTTTTCTCTAATTGCTTGTGAAGAGAATCTTGTCAAGAATGCCGTCAGCAGATTCTACTTTTGCAATCTGCATTTTCTTTAGCAAAAGTGAAGTTAACGGGATCACCATGCTGACAGTTACATATTTTTCACCAATTATTTTTCCGGTTGCGTCTTTGAATGGGTTCAGAAGGCTACAAAAATCCTTGCAAGTATTTAATTCATCAGTTGATAGCATTTCTGGCAATCCTTTTACTTTTTCAGATCTCTTTATTAAAATGATGGCCACTTTATTAGCAAGACCTAAAAACGATACCAGCATTTCAAGAGATGAATTCCATCGCGTGTCAACGCTTTGCTGCTGTCTTAATGGAACCTTCCGAAATTCCCTCATCAGCCTGAGCTTTTCGCAGCTCGTCCATTGGTGCAGGGCTGTGCTTGAAATGCATAACAATTTTTTTAACTTTCTCCTTCACACAATCGTCTACCACTAAGTGGATGGTATGCGCAAAGCAAGGAATGTGTTTCCCATTTCCAAGAAAATATCTTGATGCGCCTTTCATATTGTTCGCATTATCCGTGGTCAGTGTTGTACACTTAGACTTATCAATGCTAAAATCGTCGCACGCTTTCTCCAATAGAGAGCTTATGTACTCACTGGTATGAGACTAAATTAAATTTGAGAAATATATGCTTTTCTTATATTAGGTGGTAGAAATAACAACAAAGTGACAAATGGCCAAAATTCACAGAACACTAGACAAATACGATTAACAATTAACAAGGTGACAAAAACACAGATAAAATAATGAAAATAAAAAAATTACCTGATCCATTCTAGCTGCCATTAAACAAATTGACTCCAAACATTCCTTATTTATAAAATGCGGAGTTATTGTAAGAAATGATAGGCTTGAGTTTGTGATAGTCACTGCGTCGCAGGTGAATGCGACATCCTCCACTTCGCTTAAAATCTTTTTAACAGCATCCACTGATTTGCTGTATTTTTCTTCGATCAAATTATATATATTTAGAAAAGCGTATTGATTTTATGATTATTCTATACAGTAAAACAACCGAAATTAATACTTGCCTTGGACCGGCCAGGCATTTTAAATTGCGGCACACATTTCTTAAGAAGGTGTGTTAGACCTTCTTTCTCCACGCACCGGACAGGCATGTTGTCTCTGCAAATCATAAAGACAATTGCTTCACATATTTCATTTGCCTTTTGTCCATTGTCTAAAATGAAGAACAAGTTAATAAAATTCAGATTGCACACTTTTTCTTACTTACCTTTTAAAGCTTCAGCTTTAATTTCGAAATGATTGTTCAATTGTTTGGTTTTGACGAAACTTCATCGAATTATTTAGTCAAACGAATAAAAATTCAGAATTAGAAATTGCAAAATAATCTATATGAAATTCAATCGCGTGTGTATTTCGAGACTTTGTGCGTGTGGCTCTAAAATTGCCCGCGTTTTCTCGAAATACACACACCATTGCATTTCGAGAAAACGCGGGCTCTAAAATTACACACAAGCACAAACAAAAAATTGACGCCACTTTATAAGTACTTACCTTTTCTTGCATACACTTTACAAAAGTGTCATAGTGCTTGTTTCTCATGTGCGACGACATATTTGTTGAATTTCCACTTGTTTTAATAATTTTTTGACATAGTTTACATTTGGCTGTTCCGTTTTTAAAATCCAAGTAATTTGATTTCATCATTTTTACATCCGCGCTCGCTGCACTCATTCTTGAAATGACCAACGCAAAAATATCAAAAAATATCACAAAAAATATCGATATTCGATATTTGGGAAAAAAAACCTCGATATAAATATATTTTTTTTTGAAAAAAATATCCGATATATCGATATTTAGATATACTTTTGACAACCCTACTTTCATTGGTATTAAATATATTAGTGGTCAGTGGTCGGATTTAACCCACAAATTTCCTTTTTCTGTTCTTTGACCTTCTTGTCAACTGATAGATTTCGATAGGGGTAAGATATTCTTCCGCAAAGTCGTTCTCTTCTGATTTTAAGCTCATTCTTGTTATCTTGGACCTTGGATCTTTCTTTGATAATAAGTACATTAGTGGTTTATTGTTGGATTTAATCCATAAATTTCGTGGCGTTATTACTACATTAGATGATATAGTGCTTCAAATCAAGGTTAATAGTGTCAAAAGTAAAGATTGCTACTTGTGAGGAAATTTTTTCTGGCTTCAGTCTTCAGAATCCTTAGGTCAAATAAATCCTTTGCTTAATAAAAATGGAAGATTCTTGGACCTGATATAGTGTTGGACTTTTAACTACGCAGTTTCTAGATTTTACTCTGATCATAATTTTCGTCATCCGTAACTTTTCGCTAAATTAACTTCAACTTCTTTTTTATATAGTTAATCAGACTTGTATCTTTTATTTCACTGTATTATTATACTCTTGGAGCTCTATTTAGGAATGTAATGGGTCTTTCAACAGACTTTGCTCTTTACACAGTTTATGATGCCTAACATGCAATAACTATAATTTTCCCGTTGTTCACGCCAAAAATATTTTTAGAAGTGGAGTGAAGAGGGCAAATTTTATAAATCGTCGAACGGTTACATTCCCAAATGTATGTGATCCGGTTTTACATAATAAATAGTGCCCATGGCCCTATGAACAAAACGGAAACTGGCGCGTTTCAATTCTCCAAACAGGGTGTTTTTTCATTAGCTTGGCAACCGCCAAGAATTTCTCTTGTTCAGTTTTCTTACGCTCCTGTTCAAGTTCTTCGTGAGTACGTTTTACGGTTCTAACGCCACCAATATCTCTTCATGATTAGTGTAACGGTAAAATTTTTGTTGTTCCAATATTCTTTCTATCTTTCTATCGCATTTTTGAGCTCTTGAACTGATTTGAATTGGCGATTTTTTTAACACCTTGCGTACTCAGATCCTTCGGAGGTTCTTAATGGGATTGATTGATCTGGTGTCCAGTTTGTACATTGATTGCTCTCGACAAAAACAAATATTTCGTTTCCCTGCTGACGTAAAAAGCGGCGTTATACAAATATTGTTGGAACATCCAGTCTCTGTCCTCAATTTCATTCAGAATGGTATGAGACTGTTATCCAACACTCGGATATAATTTTATAAGGAAGTTTTCCTGGAGTACATGTCTCAGTCTACTCAATATCACTTTCGTTACCAGAAAATGTATTAAGAAAGTATGGCACTTTGGAATACTAGTAAATTTAATATTGTTTTTTTGTAATTGTAATAAGTAGTAATAGGGCGTTAAAAAGATTAACCAAAAATTAACCACGTTTTTTGTAGCCATTCGCTTCAGATAAATAGAGGCAACACCCTGAAATCGATCGAAGGATCACCTTGGATTAATGAAAATACATGGAAGATGGCACAAAGTAGCATCTTGAAACAATTTAGGACAAGTATCTACCTAATCTTTTTTTATTTTTTTTCGCGCGAGTGCCAACGGGTGCACTAAGTGCCAACAACCTCCCGCCAAACCGACGAAGAGACTCAAGCTGCGGACATTCCATAAAACAGACAAGAAAACGAAAACTAAAACTAGTTACGAACTGAATGTAAAATGATAGTGGTTTTTAATGTCGGAATAGAGAGCTCTGACGGGTTACACGGTAAAATTGATTGTAATCAGAACAGCAAACTGCGAAAAGTTCATGCAGTGCATAGTTAGTAGTACAGCGGGAAAGAGATAGAGGTATAATATTTCTATTAGCTCTACCAGGAACAGATAGATATACTTGGTTCAATAGCTCAGGAGAGTCTATATCACCATTAAGGAGCTTGTGCATAAAAATCACACCAAGCATTATTCTACGATTAGTAAGAGATGGTAGGTTAACAAGAAGAAGTCTACTAAAGTACGATGGCAGATTGATATTGCGATCCCAGTTCAGACCACGAAGAGCAAAGAGTAGGAACTGTTTTTGGACAGATTCTATTCTTGATTTGTGTGACTCATATTGAGGAGACCATATGCAAGATCCGTATTCTAAAATAGGATGAACCAATGCAGCAAGAAGAATTTTGGTTGACTAAGGGTCATCAAACACTTTGGCCATCAAATACCTACGGTAGTGGAGATATGAGATTTAAAGGTTAATTTACAGTCCATAACGACGCCCAAATCGTTAATCCCATTAAAACGGAATATCATTAAAGAAATAAATTACCCGCTGCGGAGTATTGCTGTAGAAAGTCATGACCTCTTTTTTGGATGTATTCAACCTAAACAAATTGTATTGACACCACAACTGAAAATTTTGAAGATCAGATTGTAACCGACAGGGAGAGATAATGTCTTTGTAACTGACACGAGAACGATTTGTAACAGACGGAAGATCATTAATAAAGAGTGTAAAAAACAATGGTCCCAGATAACTGCCCTAGGGCACCCGTGAAGTCCCGTTTATGGACCTAGGTTAGTGGTAGTCTACGTTTCACAAATCCATGCTATACCCCTATAGTTAGATGCTTCGGATTTCTTACCAAAACAAAACCTGAGTACACATCCAGGTTTACCATCGGGACCAGGAGAGTACACAGGTTTTAAGCACGCTATGAGGCGAACATTCGCCGATCGAAGGAATACAGATACAATTAGATTTTCTTAACAGATCAGCAATTGCTTTATCAGAGTCTGTGGTATTTAAAAAAAAAAAAGAAGATGGGTGGACAGATATGTATCTTACGCTTAGTATTGACAAAGTTATAAAACTTTTCCTGATGATGATGATCACATCAATGAAAATAAGATGGCGGGAGAATGTACTACAATAAGTTGGAACAACGTAGTACATTGAAGCCAACTTAACCCTCTAAGACTAATTTCCAAATTCCAATTTTGATCGTTTTTGACTTTATAGAGTACTTTTACTTGGTATAGGGTATATTCAATGTCGGCAGGGACGACTTGCTTGCTTCATTTATTTTGGTCAGGGTATCTCATAATTTTAATTTTTGTATAGGAATTTATCTCTTTTGGAATATGGGATAATATTTAAATTTCTTTTGTGTTTTTATTTAACCAGGCTGAAGTTTTTATATTTAGTAATATTTTCGCGTCAATATTTTTTAGTTCATCGTAACATCAATTCGGATTATATATGTATGTCTAATCGGGTTAGTTGCAATGCAAGTTCATTATCTTCAACATATGTGGTAGATATTCGATGTTTTTATTAAGTTCAGACGCCTCTTTACTAAAATAAGTTTGATTTATTTTATGTTTAATTTATTACTATTAGATACAATATAAAATATTATGCCTAATAATTTATGGCGTACAAGCTGCTATGGCCTTCGACGCCTGTTTTATTAATTGTATTCTAGTCTTAAATTTGGTTTATAATTCTGGCTTGTTTTACAAATTCATTAATGAGATTTATGTTCCTTTCGCTAACAACTTTTAAGATATCAGATGGTTGATGGTGATTTAATATATTTATTCTGATTCTCGCCGAGTTGGGGCATTGGTCTAGGATGTGCCTAGTAGTAAGTCGGTTACCGCATGTGCACTTATTGGGGGTTCGCCGGTAAGCAGATGTCCGTGGGTCATTGAGGTATGTCCGACTCGGAAACGTATGAAAATAGACCCTTTATGTTTTAGAGTATTGGCTGGATAGGTGGTTGCTACTCCTCTTTCATTCACGAGGGTATGCTGATGGTCAAAGGTTGTCCAGTTTGCAGCTTCTTTATCCTCAATATATTGCGATATATAATGCTTAACGTCTTTTTCAGCAGAGGGTGTGAATAGAAAGTGTGGGGACCGAGTTGCTGCATCTGCTACTGTGTCGGCATTTTCATTCCCCTCTATTCCTTGATGACTAGGCACCCAAAGAAGGATAATACTTTTTGCGGCGCATATACTACGAATTTTTGATATTAGGTAATTGTGTCAGTTTAGGTTTTTTACTGCAGAAACCGCGAACAGAAACATTGGGAGGATCTTCGATCACCTGATGCCGCGCTAGTTGCTTATTAAAACATTATTTAATACAATGACAAAGCCTAGAATCAATTGTAAACGACTTTTGTAACAGGCAAGGTGTTGTAAGTGGTTGAGCAGCTGCCATACTGCGATCCACTGAAGCTTATCCTTTGCTTGATGATTCGACTTCAATTCAAATACATAAACATAATTTATGTTATGTATTATCAGTATATTAAAGGCGAGAGAGATTTAATAAAGAAACACAAAGAATATGAATCATGACCATGACTCTCTAAAGGTTTCCTAGACGATTGCCCAAATTCCTACTGTCCTTAAAATAAAGAATATATGAACATAAACCTAAACGGCGGAAATAACTATTACTTTCTAAAGGTTGCTAATTGACTCGTCATTTATTTAGTGACGCAAAATATTGGATTGGCCAAGTTCCTACTGTCCATACAATAAAGAATATATGAACATAAACCTAAACGGCGGAAATAACTATTACTTTCTAAAGGTTGCTAATTGACTCGTCATTTATTTAGTGACGCAAAATATTGGATTGCCCAAGTTCCTACTGTCCATAAAATAAAGAATATATGAACATAAACCTAAACGGCGGAAATAACTATTACTTTCTAAAGGTTGCTAATTGACTCGTCATTTATTTAGTGACGCAAAATATTGGATTGCCCAAGTTCCTACTGTCCATACAATAAAGAATATATGAACATAAACCTAAACGGCGGAAATAACTGTTACTTTCTAAAGGTTGCTAATTGACTCGTCATTTATTTAGTGACGCAAAATATTGGATTGCCCAAGTTCCTACTGTCCATAAAATAAAGAATATATGAACATAAACCTAAACGGCGGAAATAACTGTTACTTTCTAAAGGTTGCTAATTGACTCGTCATTTATTTAGTGACGCAAAATATTGGATTGCCCAAGTTCCTACTGTCCATAAAATAAAGA
This sequence comes from Drosophila emarginata, assembly GCA_037075365.1. NCBI lineage: Eukaryota > Metazoa > Arthropoda > Insecta > Diptera > Drosophilidae > Drosophila > Drosophila emarginata. Next base: position 561,942 of record JBAMCD010000094.1, on the reverse strand, counting down.
ATATATGAACATAAACCTAAACGGCGGAAATAACTATTACTTTCTAAAGGTTGCTAATTGACTCGTCATTTATTTAGTGACGCAAAATATTGGATTGGCCAAGTTCCTACTGTCCATACAATAAAGAATATATGAACATAAACCTAAACGGCGGAAATAACTATTACTTTCTAAAGGTTGCTAATTGACTCGTCATTTATTTAGTGACGCAAAATATTGGATTGCCCAAGTTCCTACTGTCCATAAAATAAAGAATATATGAACATAAACCTAAACGGCGGAAATAACTGTTACTTTCTAAAGGTTGCTAATTGACTCGTCATTTATTTAGTGACGCAAAATATTGGATTGCCCAAGTTCCTACTGTCCATACAATAAAGAATATATGAACATAAACCTAAACGGCGGAAATAACTATTACTTTCTAAAGGTTGCTAATTGACTCGTCATTTATTTAGTGACGCAAAATATTGGATTGCCCAAGTTCCTACTGTCCATAAAATAAAGAATATATGAACATAAACCTAAACGGCGGAAATAACTATTACTTTCTAAAGGTTGCTAATTGACTCGTCATTTATTTAGTGACGCAAAATATTGGATTGCCCAAGTTCCTACTGTCCATAAAATAAAGAATATATGAACATAAACCTAAACGGCGGAAATAACTGTTACTTTCTAAAGGTTGCTAATTGACTCGTCATTTATTTAGTGACGCAAAATATTGGATTGCCCAAGTTCCTACTGTCCATAAAATAAAGAATATATGAACATAAACCTAAACGGCGGAAATAACTATTACTTTCTAAAGGTTGCTAATTGACTCGTCATTTATTTAGTGACGCAAAATATTGGATTGCCCAAGTTCCTACTGTCCATAAAATAAAGAATATATGAACATAAACCTAAACGGCGGAAATAACTGTTACTTTCTAAAGGTTGCTAATTGACTCGTCATTTGTTTAGTGACGCAAAATAATAAATATAAATTGAATAAAGATTATAAACATTTACGTATTACATTTATGATATTTAATGCATACTGAATCGTTTATTTAATAATAAATTGTTTATTATTAAATTGTATATGTTTTCTTGAACTACAAATCGATTTAATGTATTTTCATAAATATATGCGATATTTGTTTAATGTGTTTATTTTCTATGTAAACGACAATTTAATTTAATTTTTTTAATTGACACAGTTCATTATGTGTTTTAATGAATTATGTATCCACAATGTTAATTTATGAAAATTGTTCGTTATGGTTTATGAAAATTACGAATTTCTCTTTGTTATTTGGGGCGAATGTACATGCTTTTAGGAGAGCTAGCGCCTCGGCGGTGAATATGGAGTAATGTTCGGGTAGTTTTCCTCCTGAGATTAGTGATTTTTTTTGGTCCACTACGGCAAAAGCCGTCCCTGTTATGAAACTTGTACTTTCTGTATGTTGGCTTTCAACATAGATTGGGAGACCGTAATCCAACTTGGAGACAATCAGTAGTAAGGTTTTTTAACATAGGGTAGGATTTACGATCAAAGCCTGGTGTTTTTCCTTTTGTCTGTGCTAGTGCTGCTTCGAATTCAAGAAAAGTTATATCGGATTCCAGATGTTTTGCAGGAGGTCCAATATTGTCCGGTTGGTAGTTTAGCGCTTTATTGGAAATATACTCCGAAGAAAAGTTTTGATTCATAGAGTAGTTTGACCACTTCTCTCCTAGTGATTCTCCTATGTCTTTCGAGGATGTTCTTTAAAAAGAACTTTTTCTTTTTTGTAGACTTATCTTATTAATTTGGCAACTCCTTGGTGTATGTTGCAATACGTAAAATCTACCATGTTGGTTGATAGCTCGTTTTGGAATTTCTTCGAACTAGCACTGTCTGTTTTGTACTTAGGTATATGTGTGGTTTTTTATCGATTTTAAATTGTGTAGCTATTGTAGTGATTATCGGGAAGTGGTCGCTTCCGTGTAAAAAATTGTCGATCGTCCAGCGGCATCTGTGGAGGATTGACGATGAGACTGATGTAAGATCAACACAGGTAAGAGGAGTTATGTGTTGAGAAGTGTGTAGCTGAGCCGTCATTGAGGAGGCCAAGATTAGCTCTTTCGATGACCTTTTCGATACTCTTTCCTCGGCAATTGGTTGTGAAAGATCCCCAGCGTGAACCCCATGAATTGAAGTCCCCACACAGCATTATCGGAGTGTTAAACGTGGATAGTGGGAGTAGTAGGAGTAGTAGGTAATTTACTGTGAAGTTTTGATTTGGTGGTTTCATTGTGTTTTCATTGTGTGGGATATGAGAATCTTAAATACATACATATAACATCTGGGTTCTTATCCTTGATTAGTAGAATGAGTTGTTGATAGTTATTGATATATCAATTCATGTTCCACAGTAATATTCTAATGGTCATCAAAATAGAGGGGTGAAAAGTTGTTATATCTATACAGAGGGAGAAAGAGTCTAAAAGATAGTTTTGACTAAGAGTCAACATATTCCATAGAGTCATCTGATTAGCGTGTTTGGTTCGGTAGAAGTTTTGTGCAATGGAAAAGACAAATTATATGCCGGAGATGTGATTTGGTTATATTTGTGATCGTTTGTGTTTTAGTTTTTGTGTTTTCGCTTTGGTTTTTTTCAACGTTGGTTCGTCGGTCCAGGGTGGGGGAGAGGGCATAGTGGGTACGGGGTGTTTTAGGTGGATGTTTTAATGTTGCTCGCTGTTTATTGCTTCAAAAAAAATTGTGTTTTGTGGTTTGTGTTTAATTTTCGTTCGTCGGGGGAACGGTAGAAGAGGAGGCAGTTACATGGGAGTAACTCAGGGTGTTGGTGACGATTTTTTGTTGTTTGTGAAGAGCTCTAGCTTTCCGGATGCTGCATTTTCTCATTGTTTTTATTTTTAATATGTCTTTCTGTTCTTAATATTTTTTGGATGTGGGTGAAGAAGCTGCGTGCTCATCTACACAGTTTGCGCATTGTGATCGAGAGCAGTTCTATGGCGAATGAAGTGAAAGGTTGCGGTGTACGCAACTAGCTGGGTTTTTACAATGTTTGGCCGTGTTGCCCAAAAGCTGACAGGTTTTGCAGCGCATCGGATTTGGTATATGGTATATATTCGCGTATTTTCACAGTGTTCCAGGAGATTGCAAGTTTGTTGGGGAGTGTGTACAGGTCGAAGGTTACCAAGACAACGCCGGAGGGTTTTGGTGTACCATCGGTCATACGATTGAATTTGTACACTGAAGTAACGTGCTGGGATTTTAGTTCCTGGACGATTTCTTCTTCTGGTACATTGTTCAGGAAGGGGGCATAAACGGTACCTTTGATGCTGTTTAGTGATTCATGTAGTTTGCATTTGATCTCGCATATACCGGGGAATGCATTTGTTTTCAAAAATTTCTCAGCCACCTCTTTGCTTTTGACAAGCATTAGAAGATTTCCGTCGCGTAGGGTGGATATCGAGACACAATGTCTTTGCTGAGTAGTTGAATAGCTCTATGGACAGCGAAGCATGAGTATTCGGATATGGGTTTTTCTGGGTTTTTGGCGGATAAGATGATATATTTTGGGTTTTGTGCTGTGACTTTTGGCAGGTCTGGAAATTCGATGGGTAACTTTTGATATTGTCTTTTGTTTTTAGTCTTTGGGCTATCACTTAGCAGGGAAAACATATTTTCCCTACCTTTGGGTGGCCCTGGGGCCATGGTTTTGTTGATTTTTTTTTCTTTAAAATTAAAGAAGATTGCGCTCACTAATTGATGAACAGATAGAAAAGGAATAGACGTGGGAGGTAAACGAGTGTTTATATGAACGCAACGAGATTCTCACCGATTATGTCTGTTCTCGCTGAGTGCTAGTCGCTGAAGTTCGATTTATAATTTGGTTCATTTTCTCAATTGCGTGGTTTAATTCTTTTGTTTGTACTATTTTACTACTCAATGTATTAAGTTTCGAATCTAATTCTTCAAAATAAAAATTTGTAAGGTGTGCATACTATGTAGAAAATATGTTAAATTTAGTATACTCCTCGACTTCTCCTGTTTTAAATAAGATAAATACCTGATCGGTATTAATCGGTGCGATTTTAATTTTGCTTGCTTGTGTAGTGGTCAGAACAATTAGTCCGATGAAGATTCTAAAGAGTCCTGTAAGGCGAGAGATTTTGTATATTTTAATTTTTTATAGTCGCTATAGTGTCTCTAGAAAGTTCTGCCTCTTTTTTTATTTTGTATCTGCTTCTTCTTCGTAGGGCAAATCTGTTTTCCTATTCATCTTTTTTTTTTGTCAAAATTTGGGTTTACCTTTAATATTGATAATCTTTTCTTGTTAAGTTTATTAATTCTATCTTCCTTTTTTCTTTAAGTGTTGTTTTATTTGTTGTGTCATGACTTATCTTATGATTATAATTGCATACTACCAACCCAATGTGATTATTGGCATCTAAAGTTCTATTGGATGCTTGTAGAATCCTCATTTCTTCGATATCTGCAATTCCTGTTTTACTGGTTGTTATTTCAATATGTATATTAAATGTCTTTAACCCATTCTGAATTTTTATTGACAAGCCATGCGTCTTGGTCAAGTTTGATAATTTTTGGAGGTCCTATTGAGTCAAAAATGTGTAACAGGGTACGCTTTGATTCTATCCATGTCCTATCGCGAGTTTGTATAACTTTTATAAGTTTTGAGTGTAGATCTATACATGTTAGATACCAATCTTCTGAATATTCCCAATAATACACAACATATTTATCTCTGGTGTTTTTACACTCAGGTGTTACTTCAACGGTCTGTCTGTTCGCTGGTGTTCGTGTTTCGCTATGTTACAAATAGGACACTGATCGATAATATTTCGAATTTCTGATGCAAATTTAGGGTTTTTTTTTTGTTTTTTTGTGTATAGAGAGTTCATGGTTGCACAAGTGTTTTGACAATCCTGTGCGTTTCAGATGTTGTAAAGGACTGGCCGGGAGTAAGCTTCTTGCTAGCATATTTCTGTGCCTAGCAAGCCTGTCTCTGTACCTGCTTGTGTGCCTTCCAATCTGTTCCTCCACTGTGTGAAGGTTTAGGTCCCGATGAAGGGTGGAACCACGCACATACCAGGGACAATTCGATATTTGCCGCATGACACGGTTCTGGAGGACCTGTATTCGCTTATATGTCGATTTTGCCGCGATACCCCAAATTTGCACGCCATAGAGCCAGATCGGCGCTATGCAGTGAACATAGACAGCTCTTTTTGCCCTCAATGTCATGGTGCTTTTCCTATTCATCAGCTAGCGTAACTGTTGCATTCTTAGGCGGCACTGTTAAGTGAGGTCCAAAGGTTAGTCGCTTATCAAGTGTAATCCCTAGGTATTTGGCTTTCATCGGTTACTCCAACGTTACGCCCTCCAATTGGATAGCTGGTGTGTCGCTGAAGGTAGTCTTCAGAGTGAAGCAAGAATTTGTACTTTTTTGAGGGTTAACCTTCAAGTTCCACCTCTTACACCAAGCTGAAAAGCATCTAAATACCCTTGAATTCCATCCGCTGCCTGGTAGCGGCACTTAGAGCTAGGGTAAAAATATTTATGTTTAAATGTTAATATCGTTTTTTTGATTCCGTTGTGAATCTGGTCCTGATGGATATCGCTAACGATATAAATTGTCGATATGGAAAGGATGAAAATCAAAAAGATTAATCACCTTCCACATAATATATTCGTTCAGAATTTTACTGCCTTTTATAGTTTGTATTTGAATTACTTTATCTGTAAAACTTTTATGACCTAAATTAGTCGTTATTAAACTTACACTACTGCCTGAGTCAATGAGACAGGAGTAAATTTTTCCCTTAATTTTGATTTTAATAACTACGATTTGGGTTTTTCGTTTGAGGCTACCTGAGGAAAATCCGATTCTTCATTTGCAAAATTTTCGCTGATATGCATCGGCACGCTAGACTGTTTTGATTGCCCGTTTACATTTTCTATCTGTCTGTTTGAATCAAATTGGTTTTGTCGCGAGTTTTGATTACGCCTATAAGGTTTTTGAGTCTGTGTGTTATTACTATAGCTATTCCGACATCGTTTGGTTTGTGAGGAATGTGGTTTTTCAAAATGTGTGTTATTTTATTATTAGAATAATTTTGATTATTATTATTGATTGGGTAAATGTGATGCATTGGAATATTGATTTTTGGAAACTTTTGTATTATGGTTCTTTGATTTGTACTCAAAATCATAAATTCCCTTTTCTATAGCTGCTTGTCGCAGACTTAATATTGTGCTGGTGTGAGCAGTTTTGATTCTCATTTGTAATTCTAATGGAACTTGTTCAATGGCCCTATCCATTAGTTGAGTGTACATGACTGTGTTTGGTTTATCGTTTTCAAGAGCTTATCAAGCTTATCAAAGTACAAAATTTATCTGTTCCAGTGTATGTATATGGATTGCTGGGATCAAAGGATATGCAGTGCTCAGACATATACTCTGCAGTGATTTTAGTTCACTACCTAGTATTTCGATTGTCCAAACGATCAATACTTAATTGAAATACTAGATTATAACCCTTCTGAGAACGATGGGTTTGTTACACGGATAATTATTAGACGTAACTTTAACACAGTTACTTATTAATTATCCTACCGACTGCGCCAATTTTGTAGCTATGTATATGTATGCTTAAAAGTACTTGGTTAGCAATTTGAGAATGACTTGAATAAGAACTTGACTTGAATACAAACTGTAAATAGGTTTGACGTTTGGACTCAATCCTGCTGCGGCACTTAGTTTCCATGTTTTTCGCTATTACTCGCCCACTTTTAAACCATAATCATTTGCAATTCTTTTTGATTTATAAACCACTTATTAAACTAATTGTCCGAAAAATAATACAACATATAGTCGACCGATTCTGATGAAGTTAAAAGATATATTGCTTTTTATATCAAATTGGCAAATAAAAAATTTTGTGACAATTACTTCAAAAACACCCAGTTATTGATCAAAAACTATATTTTTGACCGATTGTTCTTATTGGAGCTATTATATATAGTCAACCGATTCTAATAAAACTTGGCGTGTGTGTTGAGAATTATTTAAAACTCACAAACACAACATTTAGTGACATTCGATTGAAAAACAACAGAGTTATTCTTATTATATGTTAAACCCCATTCTTCACCGATCGTTCCTATGGGAACTACTCATCCGATCGGGATGATTCCGAGATATTCAATGCCTGCAGCAAGAAGCCTATGTACAAAATTTCAGCTCGGACAAGGCTAAATCAACTCAGCTCATCGTCCTGATCAAGAATATATATACTTTGTATAGTCGGAGATGCTTTCTTTTATGCGTTGCAAACTTCTGACCAAAATTAATATTCCCTTGCAATGGTATAAAAAGTCTCAGGGTTTGAATTAATAAAAAAGTTTGTTATTTAAGTCTTTCTTTAAGTCCAAACTGCCAACAACACTATTTGATTATGGGAACAATCCACCCCTATTAAGACACCTCCCCATTTCTCTTGGCCCGACAAAAAAAATTTTTTAATCGATCGTTATCGCGTTCTAGATAGTATCTAGTAGATACTACTCTATGTCGGAAACCGAGGCCTGCTTCCTTGATCGTCCGCCGCGACCGTCCAGAGTCCCGTACCTTCGACAAGATTCTAGTCCTTGAACACGACGGCCATAGTCAATCAAGTCTGGGAGAGATATGCAGAACCGAGTGGCGGTAATCAAGTATAACTAATTTTAATACATTAAAGATCCTTATCATCATCATCATATTATCACAAATTATTACACATGAAAAGCAAAGTACTTTTACTTTTGATTATGTATAAATTATTTTTTGATGCGGATAGGCTTTAATATGTGGTAGTAGGAGTATTTTTGGCATCTGATTTCATAGAAGACCGACGGAAGTGTGTTAAAAAATGGTTAGCAAGCTGGGTAGTGCGGTGGCCCCTACTACTTCAACACTATCCTTGACCCTGGCCGTGTAACCACACAGGCACCATAGAAGACATTCTTTCTAGAGCTTTTAGGGATGAAGGCACTGTTTGAATAAGCACATATTAAGGGTTAATTCTCCCTCAGAAGAGCTAGTGGGGCGTATGGGATGTCGAGTGGAACCCAATTAAACATGCAAACGAACCTCTTGGTATGAGTCAGCAGATAGGAGCGAACATTCGGCATGGATCAAACATAAGACTATATGTAGATAGTTTAGCACTTGACTTTAAAATTTTAGTGTTTACAGAGACTTAAACCTGATATTAACGATGCATCCGTTCTTTCTTCAAAATTTTCAATTTATAGGTGTGATCGGACTTCTCGTGTAGGCGGAGGAGTTTTGATTGCGGTGGACTCTGCCTTTTCTTCTGACCCGATTCATCCACCTGATCATCAGGAAATTGAGTTTGTCAGTGCTAAAGTTGGACTCAAATCCTTCTCGGTCTACATCACTTGTTCTTATATCCCGCCACAATCCGACATGACGGTATATATTAAACATTTAGAATATATTCAACATGTTTTATCATTGCTTTCTAATAGCGACATATTAATTATCTTTGGTGATTTTAATCTACCTGAAATAGCATGGTCCCCTTCTGACGAGTCTGGCAGTAGGCCAGGCTCCCTTGTAATAAAAATTGAAGATCTTTGGATTTGATGTTTGTGTTGGATTTTACCAACTACGCAGTCGTTAGAATTGACCCAGAAGACAACTTTCATCCCACTTTTGAATAAACTGTTGATCTGCCGTTTCGTGCGCCGATTGCTAGTGCCTGCCCTATGCCCAAATCCCGTAACTTTCGTAAAACTAACTTTGTCAACAGATTGGTCCTCCTTGTACAGATGTTCAGACATGAATCAAGCTATTTCTTTGTTTTATAATACTCTCGATTCTCTTTATCAAATTTGTGTCCCATTGAGGACTCCGGTGTTGTCTCACAGACCTCCCTGGTTTTCTCGTGAGTTATCCAACTTGAAGAATGTGAAATCGAGATATTATAGAAAGTATAAGAAATCGGGTCGTTCTTCAGACTTTGCTCTATACGCAGTTGCACGTTCTAACTTTATGATGCTTAATGCAGAATGCTATAAAAATTAAATTAGAGTTTTCCCGCGACCCGAAGCGGTTTTATAATTTTGTCAATACTAAACGTAAGGCATCTATCCATCCATCTTGTTTATCTTTTGAAAATAGCACAGCCGACTCTGATCAAGCAATTGCTGATCTGTTTGCTGATTTTTTCACATCTACTTACTCCTCAGTAGAATATCGAGCAAATCTTCTGTATCATTATCAGTTAAGAAAATCTAATTGTATCTGTATTCCTTCGATCGACGAAAGCTCGCTCCATAGCGTGCTTAATTTAGTAAAACCTGTGTGTACTCTCCTGGTCCTGATGGTATACCTGGATGTGTAATAAGGTTTTGCGCCGCGGCATTATGTAAGCCAATTCAAAAACTTTTTCTATTGTCCGTTAAATCTTCAACTTTCCCATACATTTGGAAGGAATCCTATATAATTCCTCTCCATAAAACTGGTAGGAAATCCGATGCATCTAACTATAGGGGTATTTCTAAATTGTCCGCTATTCCTAAAGCTTTTGAAAAGTTATTTACTTCTCAACTGCAACATTTTTGTAGTTCTATAATTTCACCATCGCAGCATGGATTTGTGAAACGTAGATCTACAACCACTAACCTTTTAGAATTTACATCATTGGCGATCGAAGGATTTCGAAATGCAAGGCAAACTGATGTCATATATACTGATTTCAGCAAGGCTTTTGATTCTGTTAATCATACGCTACTTCTCCTTAAATTAAATAACATTGGCTTCCCTAGCCCTTTAGTTTCCTGGATTCGGGAATATCTGACAGGCAGAACACAGAAGGTTCTTTTTAAGTCTTTATATTCTAGGTCCATAAATGTGACTTCGGGAGTGCCCCAGGGCAGTCATCTGGGACCATTGCTTTTTACTCTTTTTATCAATGATCTTCCGTCTGTTATAAATCATTCTCATGTCCTTATGTACGCAGATGATGTTAAGCTTTGTCTTAGTTATAAAGATATTATCTCTCCCTGTCGGTTACAATCTGATCTTCAAAATTTTCAGTCGTGGTGTCAAAATAATTTGTTTAGTTTAAATCCAACCAAATGGAAGGTCATGACTTTTCACAGAAATACTCCGCGGTTGGTAACTTATTTTCTTAATGACATCCCACTAAAACGTTTTCATGAGATGAACGATTTGGGCGTCCTTATGGACTATAAATTAACCTTTAAATCTCATATCTCCACTACTGTAGGTAAAGCTATGGGTGTTCTTGGGTTTGTTAAACGATGGTCAAAGGAGTTTGATGACCCTTATACAACCAAAATTCTTTTTACCTCATTGGTTGGTCCTATTTTTGAATATGGATCTTGCATATGGTCTCCTCAATATGACTCACACAAATCAAGAATAGAATCTGTCCAAAAACAGTTCCTACTCTTTGCTCTTCGTGGTCTGAACTGGGATCGCAATATCAATCTGCCATCGTACTCTAGTAGACTTCTTCTTGTTAACCTACCCTCTCTTACTAATCGTAGAATAATGCTCGGTGTGATTTTTATGCACAAGCTCCTTAATGGTGATATAGACTCTCCTAAGCTATTGAGCCAAGTAAATCTATCGGTTCCTTGTAGGCCTACTAGAAATTTTATACCTCTATCTCTTCCTCGCTGTACTACTAACTATGCTCTGCATGAACCTTTCCGAGTACTTTGTTCTGATTACAATCGACTTTACTGTGTAATCAGTTCGGAGCTCTCTCTTCCTACATTAAAAACATCTATCCTATTACATTTAGCTCGTAACTAGTTATAGTTTTCGTTTCTTGTCTGTTTTGTGGAATGTCCCCGCGACTCGAGCCGTGCGTCATGCGGCTAGCGCCCCTCGGTCGGTTGGGCGGGAGGTTGTGGGCACTTAATGCAGTGGGATTCGCGCGAAAAAAAAAAAAAAAAATGCAATCTTTATGATATGACTCCGTCCGTTTTCGTATGACCCGTTTTCAAGCATCACCAACACACACGTCAAACTTCGACTCATCGCTAAAAATTATGGTATTCCATTGCCTCTGCACCCAGTTCTGCCTCTCTTTGGCCCATTGCATTCGCTTCCTCATTTGCAAGGATGTGAGTAAGTGATGAAATTATACCTTATATAAGCCATATCCGATTTTTTTATTTGCTGGCGGTTCGATTCACGTTTAGCTGTTCTTCTGAAACTTTCACTATATCTCTTACAGTACTTCGCCGATTTCGGGTTATTATCGTCGTCAGAGTTCTCTCTTCCCGTGGGGTGATTTTTGAAACTCGACCTCTTTTAGCTGCATTATTATTAATGTTGCCATTTTCTTAAAAAGTATTACAATATTTCGCACAGTCGACTTGGGAACATCAAGATCTTTCGATATCGCGCCATAGCTGTTGCCCGAATTAAACTTATTTATAATTGAACTTCGAATCTCTTCAGACAACTGCTTCCCATGTGCCATTGTGAACAAATTAGAAGAAATATATATAAAGCAACTACGAAAACCCACAATTTTTCGATTTTCTTACACTTAAACATTCTAAAAATTTGCAGTTTCTGTTTACGCTTTCTCGTCTTATCAGTTTTAAATATTAATAAACGTTGCAGTGCCAAATAATAATGGTCAGAAATATTTAATGTATTTATGAAGTGGTTTAATTCAAATAAATTTTTTCAGAATTTTTATTTGAAACATTTTAATGTTTTGATATCAAATTAAACGTTTCTGAATAACCTTTCCAAAAAGTATTTGTATTTAAAAGTAAATTTCTATGATACGTTTTCAGAAATGTATAAGAACAAGTCATTGAAAGTTGTATTATTGAACAAAATTTTGCCGTGCCAATTAATAGTGGTTAAAGCTCGTATACCAAGTAAAGCGAAATATTATACAAGTGAAGTCAAACAACGGGAATCATAAGCGAAGAAACTATCGGCAAACCAATATCCTGGCATATCCTTGATGGGGAACACACAGAAGTGTTTTGGGCAAATTCTCAATATTAACAGTGAGGGGTTTTACAAAGGGCATGTATAAGGTTTTCCTATTTGGCCTCTTGCCTTAAAAAATTTTTCCGTTATCGGGATTCACCTACGCCCAATAGGTGATCGCTAGATATTTCAATCTACATCATCGTCGCATTACCTTTACAGTATTCATGTTGCACATTCTCTGTGGAAACGTTTAAGGTTTTGAGTTTACAGAAATCATTGGGCAGCGTGACATTCCAACCAAGTGCAATTCCGTTCAATAACATTACATGCGGTCAAATGTCGTCAGCAGATATTGAGTTGTTTAGGACCATAATTTTTGACGCTAATCAAGTTCCAGATGAAGCAATTTATCTGTTTCTTAGTAATATTTACACAGAATATTACAACAGGACAAAAAATTTCCTTCTATTGCCAATGAGGAACGCGTTGTTTAAGTTTTGTTAAAGTGTTTAGATGTCAAAAGTTTTAAAACCAGAGTGCTACATATGAAAGGTCCACACAAATTCAGGAATGCAACGTGAAGTTTTTTACGTAGCATGTAGTAGGCTAACAAGGGCCACATGGCATTATGTTGTCGGACAATTTGCCCTCCAAGATCTGCCCAAGATTCAGTAGCTTAACAAGGGTTGCATAAAGTAGGTAGCAAATAGCTATTCAAACACATTTCGCTCCACTATTTCACAACCAATTTTGATGTTTTTTTCCTTAACACGGAATGTTCCACTGTCATATCAGTGAAGTTTGTTCTAATCAGATAATGCTGCGGTGTTCCGTTAAGTCTTCTACATATAACAACGAAGAATATGCCACTCCAGGTAACTCTATTGCTTTTCAGTGGCAAGCCGTGCTCGACCTTAAAGAGGTATTCTTATATTTATAAAAAATAAAATTATGGTTAATACTATTCTTTGTTCCAGAGGGTCGTTATTATGCTAGGTTTGAAATACAAAACCCTAGGAGTTTTAATAGTTTATCGTGGTCCGACATACTCAACGACAAAGTATAAGGTTGAAATGGAGAGTTATCAAACCCTAGGAGTTTTAATAGTTTATCGTGGTCCGACATACTCAATGACAAAGTTTAAGGTTGAAATCGAGAGATTGATTCTGAATTCTTCAAATGTGTAAAACAGCTCTTCAATCAATTTTGAAGATTTGAAGGTTTCTAATATTTTGCTAAACTGGTAACCGTGTTCCCTGGGTACCGACTAATTTTTTCATTCGCTAGCAAATTCAAGCGGCGTTTTATATTTAAATTTATCAAAAATGATTTAGTTTTATTTTTGATAATTTTATGTTAAACTGTGCAAAAGATTGGTACACGGTGCTAAATGCTATTTGTACCTATTCAATATCCACCAAATTTACATCACATCAGATATTGCGAATATCAACAATAGATAATGTAACGTGCATAGACATATCTAAAAGCCAAGTGAAATACAAAAAGCAGTTGCATTTTCTTTTTGCTATTAGTAACAAAGAAGTCCAAATTCCACTCGTCGGACGCAATTCTCGCGCGAATTTTTGTCGACACTGAATGCTTTAAGTATGTATGTACTTGATCAATTCAAGAGATTTCAGAATGTTGCTTATGAAAAGTTAGTTGAAGTCTTTTAGCCAATTCTTCAGTTATAAAGTTGATCTCCGAACCAGAATCAAGAAGAGCTCTAGCGAATTGGAAATAGCCGCTTCTGTCTAGAATTAAACTACTGATGTAAAAATAAGTGCATTCCGAAAACGACGAGTTATCATAGATGTTGCATATGTTTTGTCTTCTTGATTAATTTCCAGTTCTGAAAATTAAAAAGTCTCTTTGCTGAGTACATGAGAAAAATACTCGCGGCTTATTGATCGGATCTTCCTTTAGCAACAATCGTTTTTTTTCTCTTCTTTTTCGTCTTAGTTAGACAGACAGTATTTGCTTGAGTGAGATGAAGCAAAACGTCTTTAAGCGTGTTTTCTTTGTTGTTTCTTAGTTTTCTAATTCAAAAAAAAAAAAAAAGAATAATCGGAGAAAGCTTAAAGAGTCATACACTCACTGGGTCTCAACTCGCGAGCGACAATTTTATTACTGCTGAAAAGAGAATCGTTCAAAGAATTTAGCACGAAGAACTCAACAACAACGCTCAAGCGAAAATCGCAGCGAAGTAGAAATCAGTCTCTTCATACTTATGCATTACTGTATGGTGTAAGCCATGACACCTGCTTTAGTAGGACATTTGGATACAGTATTCCCTTTACGTCAGCGACTTAGAAACTTACAAAGTCCAAAGAGACTGACCTTGCAGGCGTAGCTGGCTTACAATTATGCGAAACGATTTTGAAATTGAGTTTGATGAATGTAACTATGATAAAATTAGTGTAATGAATCTATGATTGGCTTCTCCTCCAACAAGTAGTTCAATAGTCTTTGACATTTTTTTATTTTAATTGAAAAAATCTATATAATAAATTTAAGAAAGTGAGAAAATTTGTTTTTTGAAATTGAGTTTTGTTATTTCATAATTGTATTATTATATTGACCCTACGATGAACAATTAAAACAAAAATTAAATTTTTCAGAAAAATGGCGCAACTTTCGACAATCCATTGCCCGGAACAGTGGTTGATAAATGTATAACCAGAAGTCAAATGTATGATTTCTTTTTGGTTTCACAACTGGTTCAGCAAGGTACCGTTACTCCCACTCATTTTATTGTATTAAGAGACGATGGAAACTTTGGTCCCGATATAATACAAAGGCTAAGTTACAAATTGTGTTTTCTTTACTATAATTGGACCGGCAGTGTTCGAATACCGGCATGTTGTATGGTGAGTTGGACCATTTTACCTTTCTTTTCCCGTTGCCGTTCGCAAGTATTAGATCTCAGAGACTATAAGAGTTAGAGCAACCAAATTTGGTGTCAACAATCATCTAGTGACTTCGCGAATCAAGTTTGTTTCAAATTTTTGCATTGCCCAGTTCCGCCCCCAATTCGAAAAACGTATAACTAGAGCTATATTAAAGATATCGCGTTTTCATTTGGCAATATATCGGACAACACTTAACGGAGATATACCATTTTTTTTTTACTGAAACGTCCAGTCAAAATGGGCTGTTAAGAGTGGGCGAAATAATAACTATCGACTCGTATTATTGGCAGAAGATTGAGAAAATTATTCTTACTCCGCTCTATGTTTCTTAAAAAAAAGTTGTTCTAGTGGTACGGTTGCAACATGTCCAGTTTGTGTTTAGTCAGATGCTTATGTAATATTGAATGTATGCTGGTCCCACTAATGCCTAAGTTTGTCTTCATCTCGCGATAGGTCACATGACGATTTTGCAATATCATTTCGCGCACAGCATCAATGGTTTTCAGAACAACAATTGGACGACCTTCACGAAATTCGTCTTGGAGTGAAATTGAATTAAGTTGCTGAATTGATCCACGTCGAAGGTTTCAAATAATAATCGCTCGAAAACGTTCACGATTTAATTCCATTTTTGGACTGAGATGTAGCTTTTAAGTTACTGTAAACAACAGAAATAGCGCTAATACATACATATTAAAAAAATGTCAAACTAAAATACTAAAGCTAAATATAAAAGGCACCCCTCATATACTGTGATGGCTCCTCATGTATGCCACGATATCTATAATTTCTCAAAAGTTATTTATACGAATAGTTTATACTTTTGATTGATTTCATTAATAATAATGAATCTATTTTTTTACGAGTCAAAGTCGCAGCTAATTGAATGTAAAACTTTAAAACTAATGCTGTTAATACAAATTTAAAAAAAATGATGTCAAAAAATAATTTATCTCGTCCCACACAAAGAGTTCGAGAGCCTTTCGTGAGTGTTCACCTATTCAGTCCGTTATTTTTTCATACACATATACATAGCTGAGCAATTAGATAGGTAGGATTTTCATAAAACTTACAACGTGACAACTTTATGCGACACTTAAATCAACGTCATGCGAATCCTTTTAAAGCCCTTTCTCCGCTAGTTTTTGCAATCGCCCATACCTTAGCAGCAAAAACTTGCATTTAAAGTAGAATGCTACTTCACATACTTTTAGGGCTATGTTCCACAACTTTTAATTTTCGTACAACCCGACAGAACGAGCCCACTAACATTTATAGGGTATACAAAAATATTACGAGAATTACAACGACAAGTGAATGAACTTCATGCGACTGCTTTTTAATGCACTTGTTGGAACCATTGTCCATATGTAGTCGAAAAAAAAAACACTGGCTTCAACTCCGTTATTGGCCGAGAAAAAAATCATACTAATTATACCATGTAGATTTATTTTTCTTTTCCTTTTTTGTTATTTCTTGTTATTATAGTCGCCAACAGTAATGAAACGTCTATCAAGTGCTTGATAGAGTTGAAATTATCTAGCTTGCAAGGATATCTTGGTGGTAAATAAACAGGTAAAATGTGTATTTGAAACAAGTATAATGTCAATGGTGTTGATCTTGATCAATAAAGTTATTTCGTTGCGATGGTTGGAAGGCTAATGCCTTCCATATGGCTATACGGAGTATAGTATTGGGTACACTGGGCGTTTTATATACCCTGTACCCATAGGGTAAAAGGGTATATTAAAGTCGCTAAAATGTATGTAACAGGCAGAAGGAAAATTTTCCGACCCCATAAATTATATATATTCTCGATCAGTATCAATAGCGAAGTCGATTGAGACATGTCCGTCTGTCCGTCCGTCTGCCGTCCGTCCGTATGAACACCGAGATCTCAGAGATTATAAGAGCTAGAGCAACCAAATTTGGTGTCAACATCCGGCTATTGTATAAGCAGATCAAGTTTGTTTTAAATTTTTGCCACGCCCACTTCCACCCCCGCATTTCGGAAAAAACCTATAACTAGAGCAATATTATATATCTATTTGGCATGCACATTAATGTAGCCAAAATGCACCAGCTGACCGAATTTGACCGAAATCGGACAATAATTATCGGAGATATACGTATTTCCATTTTGTACTGAAACTCCCCATGCAAAGTGGGCTGTTAAGTGTGAGCGAGATAGCATGCGTTCGCTGTTTTACTTTTACTTGGTACAGCGTATATTCGACGTCGCCATAAATAAATAAATTTCTTCCATTATTTTGAATATGAGCTACCTCGTCCCAACTTATTAGTACATTCTCCCGCCATCTTATTTTCATTGATTGTATTCACCCATCTTGTTTTTTAAATACCACAGACTCTGATCAAGCAATTGCTGATCTGTTCCTAATTTTTTCACATCAACTTGTTCCACAGTCGCATATAGACCAAATCTTCCGTATCATTATCAGTTAAGAAAATCTAATTGTATCTGTATTCCTTCGATCGGCGAAAGTTCGCCTCATAGCGTGCTTAATTTAGTAAAACCTGTGTACTCTCCTGGTCCCGATGGTAAACCTGGATGTGTACTCAGGTTTTGTTTTGGTAAGAAATCCAAAGCATCTAACTATAGGGGTATAGCATGGATTTGTGAAACGTAGACTACCACTAACCTAGGTCCATAAACGGGACTTCCGGGTGCCCTAGGGCAGTTATCTGGGACCATTGTTTTTTACACTCTTTATTAATGATCTTCCGTCTGTTACAAATCGTTCTCGTGTCAGTTACAAAGACATTATCTCTCCCTGTCGGTTACAATCTGATCTTCAAAATTTTCAGTTGTGGTGTCAATACAATTTGTTTAGGTTGAATACATCCAAAAAAGAGGTCATGACTTTCTACAGCAATACTCCGCAGCGGGTAATTTATTTCTTTAATGATATTCCGTTTTAATGGGATTAACGATTTGGGCGTCGTTATGGACTGTAAATTAACCTTTAAATCTCATATCTCCACTACCGTAGGTATTTGATGGCCAAAGTGTTTGATGACCCTTAGTCAACCAAAATTCTTCTTACTGCATTGGTTCATCCTATTTTAGAATACGGATCTTGCATATGGTCTCTTTAATATGAGTCACACAAATCAAGAAAATCAATCTGCCATCGTACTCTAGTAGACTTCTTCTAGTTAACCTACCAGCTCTTACTAATCGTAGAATAATGCTTGGAGTGATTTTTATGCACAAGGTCCTTAATGGTGGTATAGATTCTCCTGAGATATTGAACCAAGTATATCTATCTGTTCCTGGTAGAGCTAATAGAAATATTATACCTCTATCTCTTTCCCGCTGTACTACTAACAATGCACTGCATGAACCTTTTCGAGTACTTTGTTCTGATTACAATCGATTTTACCGTGTAACCCGTCAGAGCTCTCTCTTCCGACATTAAAAACCACTATCCTATTAAATTTAGCTCGTAACTAGTTATAGTTTTCGTTTTCTTGTCTGTCGTCAAAAAGAACAAACTTTTATTCAATTGTTTGAAACCTGGTCATCGGATGACATAATGTTCTTCTCCATGTCGATGCCGAATATGTAAGCGTATACGCCACACTAAGATCCACATTGAGCAGATGTACAGGCATTCTACACAATCACCGTCAATGTGAGAAGAACTACAGAAACGTAGCATCTCAATTGGCAAATGGTAGGAGGATTATTGTAATTCTACCTGTTTGATCTGCCCAATTGCAGATGATCTGTCCAATACAGATTATTGATTCCTAAAATGAAACCAATGTCTTCTGTCGTGCCGGTTTCCAAAAGAATTGAATTTTATGAATTACTTGTACTGAGATAAAACTCTTCGTGAGCAATGAGAGTAAACTGTTAGTACAATGTAAGTTAATACAATGGGATAAATGTAACTATGATAAATTAGTGTAATACATTTGTGAAAAATATAATTTATGATTGGCTTCTCCTTCAACACTACCCTTCAAAAATGATCTTAGCTGCCTGGGAAACTCAGCAGACATCGTCCGTCGTCGATTTCTGGATCTGCAGAAACGTCTTCAACGGCAACCTGATATTCGTCATCAATACGTGAATACAAAATTAATACGATTTCGTTTATTACAGTTTGGCATATGTAACTGCTGATGTGACCAAATGTACAGGGAAGTCATTGTTAATCCAAAGGATTGGACATATTAATATATACTTGGGAGAAAATCCCACTCATAGCAGACGCCCTTGCCATTTAGAACTCTCCAACATTTCATCAGGGAACTTCTATTGTCAAATCTGCATTTTACGTTGCTTTGTGGAGTAGATGACATCGCTACATTATAAATTATTGAAACGGGAGTCACTGAAATATTTAACGTTGAGGATTATTTCCGCTGGGCAAATGGCAGTCAAATCATCCGACCATCCGAGTTGGTAAATCAATCAAAGAGATTGCGGTCAATGAAGAAGATGATGTAAATCTTCAGGTACACGCATTTTGTGATATGTCTATACGAGCTTACGACACTTACATTTATCTCAGATCAATCGATTCGAAAGAATACATCAGTGTCCAGCTATTAACTGCGAAGTCAAGGGTTGCCCAGTTAAAAGAAACATTAGCTAAATGGAGCCCAAGGACTAAGTAAATTATACGACATAGATATGGACATTGTCAACATCGAAAAAGGAAATGCACTTTCCAATTACCTTTTTACCGGCTTTTCAGATCACTCAAGGGCAATCAGATTACTCAGGGGCAATCGCAATTTCCAAATGTCAACGCCATTGCCAGAGGAAATGAACAATGCATTAAACAGCATTGTTTGGAATATTCAACAGAGGCATTTTATTAATAAATTTAACCCATTGTAACGTTGGAAGCAAGTGCAAAGTAGTTTAAAATATCTAACACCCTTTTTTAGATGATTTATCAGGAATTTATTCTCATAAATGTCGGTGGAAGACTTGAACATGCAAATCTTCCTGAGCGTCAGAAGCATCCTAGGCAAAGGTCCTATCAGGTCATACATTGCAATATTCATTTGCATGTCTGTTAAGGCAGCTCATATTCAGGTCGTCTTTTTCGACAAACAAATTTCTGGAATCTTTAAAACAAATGATTACTCGACAGGGACCAGTTTCCCCCCACATTTTGTCGGTGCAAATTGGTTGTGAAGCTAACTCGACGAGCGTAAAGGGGCTCTTAATACGCTCACTAATGAATACTCGCTTTGCCTTTGAAAAGTTCACTATTGCAGTTATCGAGATAGAGGCAGTATTAAATTCACGTCCTTTGTCACCCATATCCTCAGACCCTTATGATTTGGGAGCATTGATGGGACAGTCGTTGATTGGAGATGCTCCTATCCTATTCCTCCTAGTACTACTAAGTCATGAATTCTTTGATTCATCGTCCCTTTTGGGTCGATCAAAACACACAAGTCAACACGCTTTTCAATGTTTCGGCTCTTCGTCTCTAACCAAACAACATTGCCGTTGCCTTGTTTTCTAAAATGTTGATAAGCCCGCATAACCACATCTCCGGTCCAGATCCAGATTGTTCACTCCGTTTCCCATACGCATAACTTTTCATTCCTGCTGCAGTTTGATTCGTTTCGAGATATTGGTTGGCTAAATGATGTTATAATTGTGGTGCTAAGAGACACACTTCAAATCAGTGCGCATATAAAAACAAAGGGAAAACAGTGTTTCAACTGCAACGAATTTGGACATATGTCAAACCTAAGTCTAGCCAAAAAATTTCAAATATATGTAAAGTTACAAGTAATATGTGTATGAGCAAAGAAGTGCTTATTTAACGATCAACAAGTTGTATCCCTGTTTGACACGGGCACCAAGTACAATTTACTGATTGAAATGGTGTATTGTGTCCGCAGACAATTTTTTTTTTCGCTTAAATCCCAACGGGTGCACTAAGTGCCCACAACTTCCCGCACAACCGACCAAGGGGCGCAAGACGCATGACACACGGCTCGAGTCGCGGGGACATTCCACAAAACAGCCAAGAAACAAACTGTAACTAGTTACGAACTAAATGTAAAAGGATAGAGGTTTTTAATGTAGGAAGAGAGAGCCCTGAACTGATTACACGGTAAAGTCGATTGTAATCAGAACAAAGTACTCGGTTCATGCAGTGCATAGTTAGTAGTACAGCGGGAAAGAGATAGAGGTATAAAATTTATAAACTTAACTCTAATTTCTGACGAGCTGAAGAAATAACGTACTTGATAAGAATTACCAGAAAATAAAGAAGTGATCAGGCCATTCAATCTTAAAGTGTAGTACTGTCGCTGCCTCTCGACCCCTTCTATAGATTTGTCACCCGGAACCAACCGCTCGGCCACGGTCGACACGAAGAAAAAAAAATTGCGTTCCAGATTAAGTCTTGTAAAGTGTTGTTCAGAAAAGGCGGCAACGGATGGTAGATATAGCAGAAATTGATATATCCACTGCTGGTGGTTCGCGAATGGCTTGTAAACAACCGAATCTATTGATCTTTCCAGCGTGAGAAACAATACCACTTTTGTATAACCGATGCAAATTCAATAAAGCATCAGTATCTACATTTTAGAAGCTTTCTTAATAATAAACTATATATTAACTTCTTATCCTATTATGATAGTACTATATATTAACTTCTTATCCTATTATGATAGTACTATATATTAACTTCTTATCCTATTATGATAGTACTATATATTAACTTCTTATCCTATTATGATAGTACTTTGAAGGAAAAACAGAAAAGTTATCTTAAGGAAATAACAGTTTCAGAAGCTGTCACTGAAATTGAAAAAAAAGTATTGGACAACACCGCGTCCCTGATTTCAGAGTTGCAAAGCGAGGTGATTAAGAATTGAACGGTGATTGCTTAAATAACCTTAATTGGAAAATGCGGTTTTGATGATGAACAAATTATTCAGTGCCAATTTCGAAACAAAATGAAAATTTGAAACAGAATTTCGTCGTTGGTTGCTTAAAGCTCAACCAAAGGTGTCATTGAAAATGTACCAAGTTCTTAGGAATTAAGCTGAGAATGATTTCAAAAATGATCGCGAGTTGAAGTTAATACCAGGTTTATATTACAAACTTTAAAGAATTTAAATGAGAAAAGTGGTAGCTAATCGGCTCTTGAGAAGGCAGCAAGTTTGCCCAAAGATCCGAATGTGGTTAGGAGGAGGATGACATCGCCAAGGTAATTGAGTTATCCCTCAAAAATAGTAAAATATCTAGCGGAAGAAGTCCGAAACTTGCAGCAACAAGTTAAGCCTCTTCGGGGAGTAGTGCCTAGCTATATACATCCTTCAGTTCTGCACCAATTGTAAGGTGCGAGCATTGTATGAATTTGAGGCAGCCGAAGAGAATGAATTAACTTTCTTTTCTGATGAAATAATTCACGTTCTGCACGATACTGATCCCCGAATTGGTGGGAGGGTTTTTAATAACGTGGCGAGCGCTTATTTCCTTCGAATTTTGTCACTGTCGGTGGATCCTAAACGTTTGCCAGCATAAAATGTCAGCCGGAACAGGATTATCACAAAATGATGAACCACAAAGGACTGAAGCAAATACCGGAAAAGCAGCTGCTGTCCAGCCAGTTCAGTTTGACGAGGCCTAGGTTGACCGTCTGTTGCATTTGCTGCATGAAACCAATTCCGAAGGTCCCTCCCAGGATACTGAAGAAATGTTACGCCTGGAACAAAAAGTGCATCAAATGGGTCCATTAATTAATGCCGAATTGGAGCGAATACATCGCAAGCATGCTCAGTTGACGCTAAGTGCAGTTTCTTGTTGATGCCATTGTAGTATGTTCACACACATAAATATATAATCATTAGCTCGACCTGGAACACTTTGTTTCAGACATAAGAATAATTATACATAGATATGTATATACTTATGTGTGATTGAATGCATATTATACTACGTAGAACGAACATGCAAAGCCACAGTGAGAACGCTGAGCTTGCAATTTACTCACTCTAAGAATAAGTGACCAAAAAATGTGAGTATACTTTCGCTCCCTCTCTTAGTAGCTGCCATACAAAAAAGCAGCATAAGCATATACATTCATGTATCAGTAGGCTAAGAATGGTTTACTTATTAAAATAAAGATTCATTCAATAAATCACCAAACTGTAGCACATGGCGACCGTGACAGGACCCTAATCTCATTCTCATCCACTTAGTTGTTCCCACGTGTTGGCCGTAGCTGCCGATCCTGCCATGGCTGGCTATCTTGGCAGACAGGGACATTGTTTGAGCATGGAATTCCGTTTAGTGGCCAATAAGGTTTAGTATGCCAACAAGGGTGCACAATTGAAATCCACCAGATGAATTTGGTCACAGAATTGTGAAGTCAACGGAATTGGAGAATCAGTAATTACGATCTACGTACCGGTTTTGTTCCCAAACAGCAACAATTTTATCAACAAATAAATGCACAACCGGTGCGAATACCAGCACCGCTTGACTCGCCAAGTCAAGTCCAATATATGAGTGACGACTGCCGCGATACTGCTCCTATTGAGCAAAGGGATACGCATTCCATCCAGGAGTACCTGGAGGTGTTTCCAAATGATGGGCCACACCCACTCACAATAGCTGAGCACCGGTCTCGTCAGGAGAATGAACATCGAACTGGAGAAGACCGCAACAACAGAAGAGGACTGACAACGCTACAGAGAGCATAGATAAGCGGTAGACCAGAAACTAGCTTTGCTTAAAAGAGCGCAGCATCGCAATCGGGTCGTTAACAGCCATAAGCCTTGATTGCCTTTAACTATAAATCCTACATCAAACAATCGCGTTTTAACGCCGTTTGTAAATACATACTAACATCAGATAGGCTTTTAAAACTAACAATGTGGTTGGGGATTTTTTTATTTTATTTAATAATATGAATTATATACTGAATTGTGAGTTAACCACATCATCTAACAATAACCTTTCGATTTCTCTGTCACCTGCGTTTAGCAATAGAGAATTTTTTCTCTCTTTCTGTTTTTGCCGATCACGTAAGTTCGAAAATACCCAATGATATGTTAAATTTTTTTTGTTCCTACAAAATTCCAAAATTTTTGAAATAAAAGAATTGAAGAAGTTAGAGCTAATGTATATTTTTCCTTCAAGTCATTTTTCACTTGCAAGCCCAAAAATGGGCGCCAGACAGGCAACGTTAGAAGATTCGGCAGCTAATGCCGTTAATGACATCAAAGTCATTGATTAACTAAAAATTTTACGCCTCAATTCAAATCAAAATTAACACAACTGTGTGCTAAATATAGTGATTTTGATTTGATCTGATTTCATTCATTTGGATTTTGTTCGGCTTAAGTCTAATACATAGTGTTCTTATATCTACATACATATACATATGTTATGTGTACATATGTATGCAGAAAGCATGCGTATCGGCGATCTGCTTGTATATATTTACTTAAAATGTATTAAAAATGTGTTATCTCTATTTTTGTAAAAGAGTTGTGTTTATTGAGGAATTTTGTTTTTAATATTTTAAGTTACGTTATATTTAATTTTTACTTTCTTAGAAGAACTATGACTTTCACCATTATTATTATTATTTTTTTTTCAAAAGGTTGATCAGACCTCTTGTTTCTTTTTTTCCTTCTTTCTTTCATGAAATGTTTCATTGATTATATATTTTTAACCTATCCTTATGTGCTTTTTGTTTCTTATTTTTACTATCTTTAATAAAAATGTTATCATTATCCTCTATTTTTTCTACTGTATATGGTCCTAAATATACTGGGTCTAATTTATGACCTGCTTCATTTCTTATTAGTACTTTATCTCCTACTTCTAGTTAAAAATTTTTAGTATTCTTGTCATATAGTAATTTCCTAAAAGCCTTGGCGTTTTCTAACATAATTCTAGCTCATTTGTATGCTATTTCTAATCTAAACTTTATTTCCTTAGAACAGTCATCTAAATTATAAATAGGATCTATTTTGTCAATTTTATTAAAATCTATCAACTGTTTTGGTAATCTGCCAAATATGAGTTCATATGGACAATACTCATGGGTTGCTGATGGTGTCGTGTTGAAGCAATATGTGAAATATTGAATCCAAACATCCCAATCGGTTTTGCCTGCAGAGATATATGAACGAATGTACTTATTAAATGTTCGATGACTTCGTTCTATTATCCCTAATGTTTGATGATGGTATGCAGTAGAGGTGAGATTCTTGATCTTCATGTACTTGCATAAATCTGTTATTATTTGGTTTTTATACTCTGTTCCCATGTCCAAAATGAACGTCTTCATTGGACCGTACTTGAGTATGAAGTTTTCAAAAATTCAAAAATGGCTACTAAATATTTTGTTAGGTCATATATTAATGTGACTATGTATTCATTGCCATGTTCCGATTTTGGTAGTGGACCAATTGTATCCACTATCACTATGTCGAAAGCGTTTACTGGTGTTTCACTAAAAGTCATAGGAGTTTTTGTATGCGTCGTTGTTTTCGACATCTGGCATTTCTGACAGCTACGTACGTATTGTTTTATATGACGTGTCATATTTTTCCAGTAGTAGTATCTTTTGATTTTTGCTAGCGTTCTTGTTATGCCACTATGGCCTCCTTGTAATGGATCGTTATGATATGTATACAGTATTTTTTGTATCTCTTTTTCATTTTTCACTTGGGTCACCGGCTGGAGTAGCGCTACTCGTACTGATTTTAATATTTTATTGATTCAAAATTTTGAAAATTTAAAACCATCATTTTTTTTAAAACTTGGGGAGAAAAAAATAATTACATTAAAATTTTTTTTTGTTATTCTGTTTTTTGTTGTGTTTCGTTCATCAAGTAGAAACACAGCGTACCTGCTGCATTCATATAACAGCATATATATGGTATTAACAGTATGAAATTCATCTGTACTCTGCTACCTCCTTGGACTGGGAAATTTTCTCTCGTTATGTCAAGGTATGCTGATCTTATTTGCACCAGGTTAATCTAGCGTTGAGGTGAGTGGATTTGTTCCCTCTTAAAAACCTCTATTAAATCATTGACTATACTCGGGTGCCTATCATTGATTTTGTCGAAGTATTTATCAAGTGTGGTCATAGTGTTGTAACACCAAAAAAAAATGTTATTTTGAGGAAAAACGACTCATGCAGAGAAGTTAAATTTTCTAATTGTATTAAAATATATTTTTGTTATATTATTATATTAAAGGGTATCTTTGTTTTTAGTAAGAAAAGAAACAAAAAGTGAATTATATTTTTATTGCAATGATTATATTGCAAATTTAAAATTTTGAAATTATATCGATTTTGACAATTTTTTTTTGAATACATTGTTACTACAATTGCCCGTGCGCATGTATGTGTTTTTTTAGATCTTGTTTAAATTATCTGCTTGGCTTAAGGCCCTTTTAGTTACACATTTATTGTGTAGCAGATATGCTTTATGCAAAATATATGCGCACATAATTAAAACAATTATTAATAACAATATATTTGTATATTTTAAGTCGATATTTGATGATTCGATTTTATTAATTACGTTCGCAGTGGAATCCACTGTTTTTGTATCGATTAACCCCATTGTGGGTGTACTGTATCTATCATCAAATTTGCTTATACTGTTATTGAACATGCATACGTCTACGTACTTAATAAAAACTTAATTTTTTTTTTTGGATTTTATGCAAATTATTGGACTGTTTTTTTTTGTTTACTGGAAATTTGTTATTCTTTAACTTTTATTTTCATGAAAGAAAAAAAAATTTTTTTATATTATGTATAAAAATGGAGTAAGTACGAGAGAAAAACATAGTTCCCCTTGAGAATTAGAAAATAAAAAATGGAAATGATAATTTTATTGTAATGAAGTTATTACAAAATTTATCAATTCAAAACAATTATTCTACTGCAGCTGAGTATAAATACTCAGCGCCAGAGACATGGAAAAATTAGATTCAGGAGATGTGGTTGGCTCACAATTCAATATACATTTCATTATTATATTTAGTTAAAAAAAAATCTCCAACCACATTGTTAGTAGTAAAGCCTATTATTAGTTTTTCGCAAGTTGCACTTTCGTGCTTCAACTTGCTGGAAGTAATGTAAATTTTTTCTTAATCTATGGCAAGTTAAGGCTTGCCCATTTCTGCGGCCCCCTTGCGTTTCTTCGCTCTTTGGCGAAGTTCAGTTTTTAATTCCTTAATACGCTCTATGTAGCGTTGTCGGTCTTCTGGTGTCTCTGCTGTGGCCAGCAAATCTACTTGCAGTCGCTTCTACTGGAGTAGTTTGCGTACCTGGCCTCCTCGTTTTGTCTTCCTTTTCTGATTTTTTTCTTGTCGAGCCCGGTACTCAGCTATTGTGAGTGGGCGTGGTCCATCGTTTGGAAACACCTCCAGGTACTCCTGAATGGTAGGTGCATCCCTTTGCTCAATAGGAGCAGTATCAGGGCAGTCGACACTCATCCGTTTATTCCTCTTTTGTAAATGAATTATTATTCTGTGAATATAATGAATAAGCCAGAGCTTCTGCTCAAGTTGGCTGTGCATTTAATAATGATTTTATTCATTTTGATTTTGTTCGGCTTAAGTCTAATATATAGTGTTCTTATATCTACATATATATAATGTGTACATATGTATGCAGGAAGCATGCATAACGTTACGTATTATGGTTTGACCACTTGAGTGCACGGTGAGCATTTCCCACGCTCAGCGATCGGCTTGTATATAAGCAGTAGATCGTATTACTTATGCGTTGGAACGTTTATGTATTTCTATGTGGTCTTTGGGTATTTGTATATTTGTATTTATTATGACAAAGTGTCACAATGTATTAACTGAATGTTATACCCTTAAATTGGTAGGGTAGATATGCAACAGTCGGACAAAATATTTTTCATGTCTTGACTTAATGTCAGGTTTCCATTAGATCGAACTCGAAGAAAGTTCGAGGGACATAACGTCATTTTCAACGAGCAACGGAACATATCGCTTCACGCGATTACCATTTGGTTTAAAAATAGCGCCAAATTCATTCCAGAGAAGGATGACTATAGCCTTCTCTGGACTTAACCCATCTCAAGCATTCCTTTATATGAATGATTTAATAGCAATTGGTTGTTCCGGAAAACGTATGCTAAAAAACCTAACTAATGTTTTTGACACATTTAAATTAAATTAAATTACTTCCACAAAAATGTTAATTTTTCATGCACCAAGTGACTTTTCTGGGTCATAAATGCACAGAGAAAGGACACAAAAGATGACACAAAATATGATGTTATCAAAAATTACCTAGTCTCACATGATGCGGACAGCGCTAGACGACTCGTTGTATTCTGCAACTATTACAGACGTTTTATCAAAAACTGCACATAACTCGATTATGTAAAAAAGGATGTTCCTTTTGAATGGACAGTAGAATGCCAAAAAGCATTCCAATATCTTAAAGATAATTTAATAGAACATGTGCATCGCGATCATTCACTAAAGGTAAAAGCAATAAAAGTACATCTGAACAAGAGCTAGCAGTTATTCATTGGGTAATTACTCTTTTTTGACCATATATTTATGGCAAACATTTTACAATTAAAACAGATCACAGACCGTTGACGTATCTATTTTCAATGATCAACCTCAGATGAAAATTAAAGCGCATGCGACTTGAATTAGAAGAATACGACTTCACTGTCGAGTATCTAAAGCGAAAATACAATAAAAAAGGATGTTCCTTTTGAATGGACAGTAGAATGCCAAAAAGCATTCCAATATCTTAAAGATAATTTAATAGAACATGTGCATCGCGATCATTCACTAAAGGTAAAAGCAATAAAAGTACATCTGAACAAGAGCTAGCAGTTATTCATTGGGTAATTACTCTTTTTTGACCATATATTTATGGCAAACATTTTACAATTAAAACAGATCACAGACCGTTGACGTATCTATTTTCAATGATCAACCTCAGTTGAAAATTAAAGCGCATGCGACTTGAATTAGAAGAATACGACTTCACTGTCGAGTATCTAAAGCGAAAATACAATTTCGTGGCTAATACCCTATCTAGGATTACAATATCTGAGCTAAAAGATTTACAAAATAATGTCCTGAAAGTCACTACCAGGCAACAATATTGACAAAATAAATCCACAGCAGGAAATAATAATGCGTCTTTGCTAAGCCAAAGTACATCAAAAGCTTCAAAGCCAAGCCCAACGTATACCAAGTCATCAACAATGATGAGGTACGAAAAGTAGTGGCCTTGCATATAACAAATACATTATGTTACTTGAAACATGGCGACCTGTACACTAATGAAACTCTTGACGTATGTCAGTTCTTTCAAAGGCATGAAATGCAAGCCAGTATACACAAGATAAGCCAAATCAAGTTGGCACCGTGGGAAAAGGGTTTTGAAGAATTTCAACTGACACTTTTAAAAAATGGGTAATAAATTATTGAAGCCATTAAGAGTACCTCTTCTCAACCCGGTGACCATAATAAATAATGTAAAAGAATCAATTTTGTCTAAATATCATGATGATTCAATTCAAGGAGGTCACAATGACATAACAAAGCCTCTGATAAAAATAAAAAGACACTTCTATTGGAAAAATATGACGCGTCATACGTAGATGTCCAAAATGCCAAAAATCATAAACCACCATCATCACAAAAACTCCTAACCATAACTGACACGCCTATGAGTGCCTTTGACAGAGTAACAGTGGATATTGTAGGTCTATTGCAAAATATCTTGTAGACATTTCTGTTCCAAATAAAAACGCCAAAACAATTGGAAATGCAATATTTGGGTCTTTTATATTGAAGTACAATATTTGAGTCTTTTATATTGAAGTACAATCCAATTTAGACGTTCATTAAGGAATATAAAAATTCTATAATAAGCGATCTGTGCAAATATTTAAAAATAGAAAACATTATGTCTACTGCACACCACTACCAAACTGTTAGAACAGTTAAAAGAAGTCATAGAACTTCCAATGTATAAATGCGTTCATATACATATATCCGTTGATAAGATAGATTGGGATGTATGGCTTCAATATTTTGTATGTTGTTTTAACACAACACCCACTATGGCACACAACAATTGTCCATACGAGCTAGTTTTCGGCAAACAAAGCAACTTGCCAAAATGTTTGAATATAACATAAAGGATAAATCCATTATATAATATAGAAGATTACGCTAAGGAATCAAGGAATTACATAGATTACATTGTGATAGACCAAAATAAGGCTAAAAGTAAGGAACAATATGATAAGAACATAAGAAACTTTAAATTAAATATAGGAGATAAGGTTTTATTAAAAAATGAAACGGGTCAAAAGTTAGAATCTAAGTATTTAAGTTCATATACAGTAGATTCAATAAAAGATAGAGAGAATGTTTCAATTAGAGATAACAAAAATAAAAAAACCAAATGTGCATAACTTCGATATCTCAAAAAAAAAAAAACTTATTAATTAAGCCTTGAAAAAAAATAACATACAGAGGAAAAATATAGATAAAGACATATGTACATATTTACATATGTATATGTCGGATATAACCCATCATGGTTTCTATTTTTCTATCAGTATTCGTTTTCTTTGCCGTGAACGCAGCGAGTCGCAATTAATTCTGGTCGCTTCCCTTCTTGTCGTCAGACTCAAGTCACCAGCGGCACAGCTTTTTGTGTTCGTGACTATATACTAAATATTTCTTCTTACAACCACATCAATCGCGCCACACTCCCTTTCACTCTGGAGCCTCACTATCCATCCTTATTCCTCTTCTGTCACTTACATTGCATTTTCTTTATAGATATGACACATCAGTTAGAGAGGGTACAAAAATAAGAGATGGTCCCAAATAACAGAAATGGTTCAAATGGAAACAAAGGAAACGCTGCGGCCTTCCTGACGACTACACGCCCGCGTGTATAAACTTAAACATATTGATTAGCATCCTATTTCATCTCAATTAAAATAAGTCATTTTATTTACATAGTTTCTTCATCTAAGTATTCACATTATTTAAACATTTACATTTGTTCTCATCGATATCTTAGAAATAAAATATAAACAGATCTTTCTATTCATTGCCCTCATAATCATAACTTTATCTTAGTACACATCTTTCTTGTGCCTTCCAATGTTAGTTAATACAAATAAACTCAACCATTTGGATTTAATCTTATCTTACATCTATTTTATATTTTCAAATGTCAGCATTACGGGTATCTCATTCACATTCAGTCAGCTACATCAGCAAATGGCACCTGGTTATCCAATGTAAAATGATGCTCTCGTTATGCCGAATAAATAACATTCCTTTTTATTAACAGCATCGGTAAAACCGTTAAAAAGCAAACAAACATCCTTGCAAAAAACATCCTTAATTAATTAAGTTGTTTTAGTTACGCTCTAAAAGACAAATGGAAAATTAAGAGAAATAAATTTAATGAACTTTGTTTTCTAAAATAAAACGCAGAAAGAGATTATGTTAAACTTTATATTGAAAAAAAATCGTCGAGTTCCGCATAAAGCTACTTAAAAGTTTTGGAAAAAAATAACTCTAGTACTTGTTTAAATGAACAATTTATATAAGCATTTAGAATTATTACTTTAAAATCACTATCTGAAACTCAAGATAGAAACTGAAGTTTTCTACTTATTGATTTGTCTAAACTTTGTCAATGTTGTCAAAATCTGAATGTTGAACAACAATTTTTCAATCTCTTAAAGATTTAAGAATATACATCGTCGTCAATAATTTCTATTTGCTAAATTTTAACTTATTGTAAAAAATTATTATTTATTATCTTTAAAAAATGAAATTCATTTCAAGTTATCTTAATTTTAATAATTTTTGTTTTATTTTTTGATGAAGGCAACTTATTTAAAATATATATATTTTTTTTACCATATTCTATATATATATGTATATGTATATTATGTCTTAACTTTATATTAGAGTGAAAGAGAAAATTAACTAAAATCTATTATGTTCTATTGTACGGATTATTGATAGGATATAACGAAACGAGAATCAAATGCAAGAAAAAACCAAATTTCAAACAAAAGTGATTAAAATATAATATTAACCATTGTCGACTATCCAAGAACTGGTGGTAGTGGATCATCAAATGATGTTGGAAGATTTTTCTGCAAGAAGATTTTTCAATGAAGCCCAAGGGTCAGCTAAAATACTGTTTAATAAAAAATTTAATAAAAATAAGTAACTAACGCAGTATAAAAAGTATCATAATGTATTGTGTTACATGGTTCGTTTTGAAAATGATGGTATTGGCGTAATAATATTTTGTAATATATTGTAATAAAGCGATGCTCATAGTATATTTAACCCATTTATAAATTATTTTATTTTGAATGTCTTTAAATCAAGTTAGTGTTTAATATTAAATAAGTTGTTCTTAAAATTTTGTCTTTTTATTCAAACTTTTCGAAAGATAACATTGTTACAGTTCTACTTGATTTGAGATTTTAATTTTTTTCTGATTTTATTCACTGATTGGTACTGTCCAATAAAAATTTTTCTCATTATACTAAACGAAACAACGAAATACATAATTAATTTTTTAAAGAAATCCTATCATAAAAACATCTTACTCCCTTCCCCACTTGTCTCCTTGTCATGTAAATACAACCTTACTCCCAAGAAAAAGCGCTTTTGTTGAAAGAATGTATTTAATATTTTAATTTATTTTAAAGCAAAGCAATGAACATTGTCTTCATTGGTGTTTGCTAGTTAAATGTAGCATCTACTCCCGCCCAAGCCTTTAAATCGCTTTATTGCTAAAGGGAAATAATATATTTTGTTTTTCAAAACAGTTCTCCAATAGTTTGTATAACATGTTCCCATAGTGTAAATGTAGCTAAAAATTTATGTAACAGGCAGAAGGACGCATTTTCGACCCCATAAAGCATATTTCAATCGACTCGTCTGTTGATGCTGAATATGTATACTTTAAGGGATCGAAATGATCATTTTTATGCGTTAAAGAAATCTGACCAATTGTCTTACACCATCTGCAAGGATATAAATATAAATATATACTTAACTGTAGTTCAATAGACCTATGTACATCTATTTTAGCTAAATAAATATAAAAATTTTATATCTACATAATAATTATTGCAAACATTTCTTTTTTGTTTCAGTACGCTCATAAAATGGCCTATTTGATTGGAGAAAGCATTCAGAGGGACGTTGCTGATACCTTGTCAGAAAAACTTTTTTATTTGTAATCCCAATATTTAAGTGGCTTGATATTCATATTAGATTTATTTTCATTAAAAAATTATATTTAACGTATATTTATATTTTTTTTTTATATTTATAAAGACAAAGAGTTCCTTCGGTGGGACCTCTCAAGCAAGCAAGTCGTCCCTGCCGACATTGAGTATACCCCGTACCAAGTAAAAGTACTCCATAAAGTCAAAAAAGATCAAAATCGCCATCAATTTACAAAAAAAGTTCTCTTAGCCTGCACTGCATGCCATGCAGCAACAGCGAACGCATGCTATCCCGCTCACACTTAACAGCCCATTTTGCACTGAGCGCTTCAGTACAAAACGGAAATACGTATATTTGCGATAATTATTATCCGATTTCGGTTAAATTTGGTCAACGGGTACATTTTGGCTATATTAATCTGCATGTCAAATAAGAATGCAATATCTTTAATATTGCTCTAGTTATAGGTTTTTTCCAAATTGCGGGGGCGGAAGTGGTCATGGCAGAGGCGGACATGTCTCAATCGACTCGTCTATTGATACTGATCAAGAATATATATACTTAATGGTCGGAAAACTCTCCTTCTGCCTGCTACATACATTTTAGCGACTTTAATATACCCTTTTACCCTATAAGTACAGGGTAGAAATATAATACATAAAAACAAAAATTCAAATTGGTGGTAATAACTCTTACTGCTTTGACTGCCCCTCGGGCAGGACATTCCTCTCAAATCGCCCCACAGGAGGAGTAAAAAAGACTTTGTGTAGTAAGCTCCCTGCATATTTATAAAGTCACTTGAAAAATAGCAATATTTCTAAAATTACTAGCTGTAGCGCAATACGGTATATTACGAAAATTAAGAGGAAAAGGGAAATAATACAAAAACAATTGGCTTAATCCAAACTAAGTTTTTAAGAACTGCTTAAAAACTATCGAGTTTTAAACATCCTTGATTTGGGTTTACCTTATTCCATATCGTATTCAAATTTCTTAATGCAAAATTCAATCTGGCAGTCATATGACGTGGCATTAGATTGGGGACTTGCTTTATTTTTTCGTGGAAAGGGATACATTCAGCCCACTTGTCGAACACAAGCGTGATAATGACATTTAGGAGTTGCTGGCGTTCCGCACAATTTGCCTTTCCGCTCGCTTGCCGAGATGTCTTTTACGTCCAGTTCTCTTTATAGAGCCATAAGAAGATGGATTTTTCAAAAAGTTTTGGACAACGAATTGACTACGCCCAATTTGACGAGCAAATATACAAGCTTAAGGCTTAAGGCTATAATCTTGCCCTTTTCAATGTCAGTCAGAGATTTCCACGAGGCATTTTCGAAAATTTATGGTTTTCTTAATTATTGCGACTAAACTAAAGAAAGCTCTAATTCTAGAGCTGACTTTTTAAATATGCAACAGTAAAAACTCGCGACCATTCAATAAACAAAGTACCGTTAGTTTGGATTAAGACAATTATTTTTGTATTATTTTTGTTTCTTTTTCCTCGTCATTTTCGCAATATACCGTATTGTACTACAGCTTGTAATTTTGGAAATATTGCTATTTTTCAAGTGACTTTATAAATATGCAAGGGAGCTTAGTAAGCATATAGCCCGCGAGGAATTAGCAGGTAAATAAAAATAAATTAGCAGGCGATTCCATCGGAATACTACCTCCTGCAATACTTCCTACACCATGGCAGCTGCCGCGATAATGTATACGGGATCAGTCATGGAGTGTCAGGAAGCTCCAATGTTAACATGCTCTAATGCTAATGCTAATTGCTGGTTACTCAAAATCAGAGATTGGGCAAGAGAAAAAATGTCAAGCCAGTGTCACCTAATTCTAAAACGAAACGAGAGAGCGAAGATTTGGCTTCTCGTTTGCCTCCCATTTTGTAGTAAACATAAAATCCTCTTCTAACAGAATTGCCGTTCTTGAGGCGGACTGCTTCAGTGATGGTGGAGATGAAGAAGACCCAATGAATTGCCCCGGAGACTTAGTAAAGAACTGCGAAAGAGCAACAGTAATGGAGGCCACAAATTTGTTAAATGCTAATTCATGTTAATTATTCATGAAAAGTTGAACTGCATAAATAATGCCATGTAACAGAATTATTCCGAAACGGGTTCTTACCTGTTCATTCATTTTCCTTGGATCAACAATGTGGGCCAATGATATGTCTGTTAGTGGCTCAGGACTACACATTAAATATATGGCCAGGAGCTGGCAACGATAGGCACGCGCAGAGCACATTTAGTATGGAAATAGAGCCCGCACAGCAGGCCCAATATTGTATGCAATTCCATAAGCCCAACTAAAAACGTCGCGACACCTCAATTATGTCCACCATTAAAAGCGGGTCATCTCGACAAACGGCTATTGATCATGGCAGATGGTTAAGAAGTCGGCTAAAATAAATTGGTGATACAGTGTGGCCAAGTGACTGCATGGCACGTGTGCCTGTGTGCCTACCAGGCCCCCTTCGAGCAATTCTTCATTCTCTGTCTGTTTTTATTTCCTTTGGTTTGACATTGCCAATGGAGATTATTGTTTTGTATATTGGCCTTGGAATATGCATCCATATCCTAATGGACTTGTGGTTAGAGAGGTTCAACTGCTGTGCTGCAATCGGGCTGCAAATAGCTATCCTTATTTGCATTGCTCGCTGAGCTACCCAGGCAAACGACAATTTCACCATAGTATTGCATTATATCCAACATTTAACGTGCGGCCTCGGCGGAGCAGCCAGTAAATAATAAGTGCTCCCTCTTATGGAGGGCATTAATGAATTCAAACTTAATTTGCAAGATTCTATAATTGTATAAGCTTCGAACTTATTAAAGTGTGGTTATCTAGTTTTAGAACTGGCTTCTTGAAATTTTTTCTGTATTTCCAATCGTCTACACAATTTAATAAAAATAAAAAAGTATCATAATTTATTGTGTTACATAGTTCGTTTTGTAAATTATGATACGTCATATGTTAGTTTTTGTAAGTTTGGTTAATGCAATTTAACACAGCGGTCCATTTGATTGGGCAACCAACACCCTAAAATGCTAGATAAGCATTTTATGGTATGCACTACATAACTTGAATAGAGGAGCGACGACCGGATGCCACTGCACGAGCTGCTTGATCAGCACGTCGTTCGTGGGAACCGCATCGTCAGCAGTTTGAGGCGGGCTTCGCTGGGTAGCTTAAATATTTCTTGTAATATTTAAGTTAGATCTTAAGCAACCAACAGCGAAGCCAAACGGCTCTCACTTTAAATAAAATAAAATTTAAATATATTAATTGGCGCCCAACTAAAAGAATAGAACTCGCGCAACAAAAACACATACAAGTAAAAAAATAAAGAAAAAAGTTTTTGAAAATCTCTTGGCCTACGACCCTGGCGAGAGACGAAAAACAATCAACATTGTTACAATTGTCACAATTTGTCCGCCACGAATCGGCAACAAAAAGAAATAAAACAGAAGTGAAAGTTAATTTTTTTTTCTCCGCCTACGACCCTGGCAAAGAACTAAAAAGCAACTAATTTGGCAACTAACATTGCTAAAGATTGTCAGCCACGACAGCGACAAACAAATAATAAAATGATATTTATTATCTATTTACTATTTGTCACGGCATCGGACCGCTGCCGGCTGCGATTAAGTCACGTCACTGGACTGGTGACGGCTGCGCAAGACGAATATCAGTGATATCAAGTGACAGCGGCGTTAGACGACGACTGAGGAATCAAAAAAAACTAAAGCAGCTTTGAACTTCGACCTCCAAAGCTAAGAAAATTTACTTAAAGAGAACAAAAAAAATCATGTAAGTAGGGTGACCTTTTATTTAAACTGCATCGCTAACAAAATCAACAAAGTAAAACAAACAAAAAAGAAATAAACCGCAAGTAAAAAAAAAAAAATAAATTCAAATAAACTGAGATAAATCTGTTTCATTTAAAATTCCTATCATCAATATTCATTTTGTTTTACCTACCAAAATACGAAGCGTAAATAAATAAATACCCGAATTAGATTTCCCAAACTAAAAAATACAAAATTTTTTCTTTAAAGTCTTTTGTGGATCTGTTAATGAAAATTGCAAAAATTAAAACAATTATTTTTCCTTCTTAAAAATAATTATATTTGTGAACATAAAAAAACTAAACACAAGCTATTATCTCTTATGAGTGACTCTGACGTAGAATCTCTGTGCGACTTTTTCGATAAATTAAAAACAGAAAAACGCGCCGTTCCCTGTGGCAGTATTAGTGATTGTTGGAATAATTCGAATAAAATAGAAAACATAAAAATGGATGCAAAACAAGTAGAAGCTGTAGTTCTCGGCGCCGTTCAAAGCGCTCTTATGATACAAAAAAAGGAATTTGATAAAAAATTAGCCGAACTGACAAATAAGTTAGAAAGTGTTAAGGTTAGTGCCCCGGCGGTTCGAGCTCATCAAGAAGTAGAAATTATCCGAGGGGTCGAGTGTAATGAAAACCTAGACGTCGTAAAATCCCTTCACGATTTTGAAGGGAAACAAGAGAAGTACATTGCGTGGCGCAAGGCTGCTCACGTCGCCCACAATGTATTTAGGGAATATAATGGCAGGCAGTAGCTATCATAAGAAATAAAATAAAAGGCCCCGCCGATACGGTGTTGGCATCATTTAATACAGTCTTAAATTTTGACGCAATTATAGACAGATTAGATTTCACTTATGCAGATAAGCGACCGATATATTTATTAGAACGAGACCTATCTACGTTGAGGCAAGGGAATTTGTCCCTTGTGGAATACTACGAGCGGGTTGAGCAAAAGCTAGCTTTGATTACTAATAAAACAATCATCAGCTATAGTCACGAGTTGGCAGTAGCAGTGAATGAAATGTATCGTTCAGATGCGCTCTGTGTCTTTATATCGGGTACGCGGAAAGCACTTAGTGACGTCTTATTCTCGGATCGTCCAAAAGACCTCCCGTCCGCTTTGGCTTTGACTCAGGAAGTAGAATCGAATCATGAACGATACGCCTTTGCGGCCAGCTACGCAAGAAACAAAAGTTGAAAAATCAGAGATCGAGTCTTATAAAAAAAATCAGAACTGGAATCGCCAAGAAGCCCAAGGAAACAATCCTTATTATAATAAAAAACACGATAATAGTGAAAATAGTAGGCGTTTTAAGAACCAACCGTCAGTAGAACCCATGGAGGTCGACAACTCCTCCAGGTTTAGACAAAGGAACCAATATAGTCCGCAAGATCCAGGCAACCCCCTCTTCAAGCCAATATTACTCAATTTCAAAATCAAGGTCAAGCCTTTAAACGGCCAAATAATGGCACAGGTAGATTCACAGGGCCAAAACAACAACGGGTGAATCATGTCACCCAAGAAATTTTACATCCGGTTGAGGAAAGCGGTGAGTGCTATCTTACGAAAGCAGAAATCGAAGTGGCCAAGTGCGAAGACGACGCACAGGATTTCGAATTCGTCAATTTTTTAGCGAGCACTCTCTGCTACCCTTCATCGAAAGGAGCTGTGCAGGGAGAACAATTCGACTGTTAGTAGATACTGGGGCATCAAAAAGTTACGTAGTGCCCGACCTCTTTTTAGGAGGTGTTATACCAGTAGAGTACCCTTTTTCTGTTAAATCTGTCCATGGGGGTAATATAATTAATGAAAAATGTAGAATCAAGCTGTTCGGAGTAAAAACCGATTTTTTTATTTTACAGGACCTAAAAACCTTTGAAGGTATCATCGGCCTTGACCTGTTAGCACAGGTAAATGCTCGAATCGATCTCGCTAAACAGCAGATCATATTTAACAATGGAATTGAACAGCTCCAATTTTTAAAATGCAAAAACGTCAATTTCTTAAAAATTAACGAGTCCGACGTACCAGTCGCCATAAGGGACGAATTTAAAAAAATTATTGCCAATCCAAAAAATAGTCTCCCCTACAATATAAATATTGTGGCCACAATTCGGACTACGAATAACGAACCGGTGTACTCAAGGACGTACCCCCACCGTATGGGCGTAGCAGATTTCGTTAACTCGGAAGTTAAACAACTTTTAAGTGATGGAATCATAAGACCCTCGCGGTCACCTTACAACAATCCGATTTGGGTTGTGGACAAAAAAGGTACCGACGAGACAGGAAACAGAAAGAAACGATTAGTGATCGATTTTCGGAAACTCAACCTTAACACGGTTGATGATAAGTATCCCATTCCAAATGTCACCATGATTTTATCCAACATGGGCAAATCAAAATACTTTACAACTCTTGATCTTAAATCCGGCTTCCATCAAATTAACCTTGCCGAACGGGATCGGGAAAAGACAGCTTTCTCCGTTAACAACGGAAAGTATGAATTCTGCAGGCTGCCTTTCGGGCTGAAAAATGCCCCAAGCATATTCCAAAGAGCAATCTACGACGTTCTCAGAGAACAGATTGGAAAGTTTTGCCATGTCTACGTCGACGACGTGATAATTTTTTCGGAAACAAAGGAAGATCATTTAAACCACATAGACTGGGTCTTACAGCGTTTACACGATGCAAACATGCGAGTCTCGGAAGAAAAATCGCATTTTTTCAAGACCAGCGTGGAATATTTGGGATTTATTGTTTCAGGAAGCGGCATCACCACTGCCCCCGAAAAAGTGAATACAATTTCGCAATACAAACCTCCAGAAACTCTATTTGGCGTTCGCTCCTTTCTGGGACTTGCCAGTTATTATAGGTGCTTTGTTCGGGATTTTGCTAAGATAGCAAAACCTATAACGGATCTTCTAAAAGGTGAAAACGGAAAAGTCAGCACTTACCAATCCCGAAAAGTTCCTATTAAATTTAACGAATCGCAAATGAAAGCGTTCGAAAAGTTAAAATCAATATTAGCATCTGAAGACGTTTTGTTGAGTTACCCCGATTACTCAAAGCCTTTTGATCTTACCACCGATGCATCGGCATCGGGCATAGGGGCTGTCCTTTCGCAACAAGGAAGGCCAATTACAATGATCTCCAGGACATTAAGGGGTCCGGAAATCAATTTTGCCACAAACGAAAGGGAATTATTGGCCATTGTCTGGTCAATAAAAACTTTAAGAAATTATCTCTATGGAATCCGAAATTTTAATATCATCACTGATACCGCTTACATTTGCGGTGTCGGATAGAAATACAAACTCTAAGATAAAACGCTGGAAAGCCTTTATTGAGGAGTATAATCCAACATTTATGTATTTACAAACCCGGAAAAGAAAATTACGTTGCTGATGCCCTGTCTCGTCAACACTTAAATGCGCTAGAAAACGACGCAAGGTCTGACGCTGCACAAGAGGGCGGAAGTACTAGTTACTCAACGATTCATAGTGAAGAATCTTTAAGCTATATTATTCAAACATCCGAAAAGCCCATTAATTGCTATCGTAACCAAATTATTATCCAACGATCAAACACTCAATCCAGCCGTTCCTTCATCCTCTTTAAGGAAAAAACTCGGCACTTAATAGAATTTGGAGACTCTAACACCCTATTAGACGTGTTAAAAGAAAAAGTAAACCCCAGCGTCGTTAACGCAATTAAGTGTGATTTACACACACTAGGAAAAATACAACATCAACTAATCCAGGAATTTCCATCGACGACTTTTTGGTATTGCAAAAATCTTGTACAAGATATTGCCAATAGAGACTATCAACTAGAAATCATCGCGTTAGAACACAGCAGGGCCCATAGGGCAGCACAGGAAAACATTAAACAAATACTAAAGGACTATTTTTTTCCAAAAATGACTAAATTAGCCAACGAAACAGTCGAAAATTGAAAAGTCTCCAAAGTATGACAGACATCCGAAAAAACAGGCAGATAAAAACCTATCAAGTAGCAACAAAAGATTAGGAAACAAAATAACACCCCTCTACGAAGAGGAAACGATTCAAGCAGATATGGGCACAACGGTGCTCATAAATGGGAGGGTGGTCCATAAGGACAATATTAGATAATAAACCACTTAACGTAGTTATCTTTTATTTATAGGATTCTAATACTTACACTCATCGCTGCGGCAACATCCAAATTAACGGAGTTTACTAAGTCAAACTATATCCCCATAGTAGACGGAAACGTCGTTCTGTCGGAAGAGCATGGCTATCTACAGCATACAACCAACCTTTCCACCTATGTCGAGATCAAACAGGAGACAGAAGAACTTTTAGACCACTTCCCACATTCTCATGTGAGAAAGCTGCTGAAGATAGATTCAGAACAGATAGATACCTTGCTCTCTTCCTTGTCGACACACCACCGCCATGTTAAGAGTTTAAATTTCTTAGGAACAGCCCTTAAGGTAGTTGCCGGCACTCCAGACTTTGAGGATTGGGAACAGCTAAA
The DNA here is from genome assembly GCA_037075365.1 of Drosophila emarginata. Classification (NCBI taxonomy): domain Eukaryota; kingdom Metazoa; phylum Arthropoda; class Insecta; order Diptera; family Drosophilidae; genus Drosophila; species Drosophila emarginata. Next base: position 520,329 of record JBAMCD010000094.1, on the reverse strand, counting down.
ATTCCAGGAAAGAGAGCTCGTCGCTGCCGAACGTAACCAAATAGCTATTAATACTGCCACTCAGGAACAGATTAATAAACTCACGGATACTGTTAACACCTTACTTAAAGTCGCAAAAGATAAACAGATCGATACTGGATATTTATTCGAAATATTACTTACCAGAAATAGAATTGTTATCTCAGAACTACAAAACCTGATCCTTGCCATCTCCCTTGCGAAATTAAACACAATAAACCCAATAATTTTAGATCAAAGCGATGTAGCTAAGATAAAAGAACTTCCTACAAATATTAGCATAACAACTATCCTTGAAATATCTAGTGTTAAAGTTTTACAAAACGACAACTTTCTCCTTTTTATGATTAAATACCCTAGACCTAATTTAATTTGTAAGAAGGTAAACATCTACCCAGTACAAAGAAATTCAACGATACTGCGCCTCGAGAATAACAACATCCTGGCCGACTGTGAGGGCAACATCACCGCCCTAACGAATTGCACAATGGCCATCTCAACATAATTTTGTAAGGCCTTACTGCAGCAAACTTGCGCTCAACAACTCCACGCTGGACTAACAGCACATTGCGACACACAGCCCAGCCATTTGGAGCCTGTCACGGCAGTAGACGATGGCGTCATAATAATAAATGATCAAACTGCCATAGTCAAGGAGATGGACAAAGAGGTGACCGGCACATTCCTGATCACGTTTGAGAAGGAGGTACAGATCAACGGCACGACCTACAAGAATAACAAGGGTATCCCAAAAATGGTCCCAGTGTCGGCGGCCGTCTCCCTCGTTAACATAACGGGCCATCAAGAAATCCTCAGTTTGCCATACTTGCGCAGGCTGACCCTCGACAACTTGAGACACTTTTAAGAAGTAGACTCAAAACATTCCATTCAACCTTTCATAATTGGAATTACTGCCCTTTGCTTATTGGTGACCGCCTTGGCAGTAAAGAGAGTCATTCGAACAAAACAAAGCAAACGCCGCCAAGAAGAGTTCCAAGTCGTCATAGCTAAACTGACAAAGGCCGAGGACAAGGGAGGAGTTAACACAGCGGTCCATTCGATTGGGCAACCAACACCCTAAAATGCTAGATAAGCATTTTATGGTATGCACTACATAACTTGGGTAGAGGAGTTACGACCGGATGCCACTGCACGAGCTGCTTGAACAGCACGTCGTTCGTGGGAACCGCATCGTCAGCAGTTTGAGGCGGGCTTCCCTGGGTAGCTTAAATATTTCTTGTAATATTTAAGTTAGTTCTTAAGCAACCAACAGAGAAGCCAAACGGCTCTCACTTTAAATAAAATAAAATTGAAATATATTAATTTGCACAATTATCATGGTGTTCTTTGTGTATGCCATGCGCATGAAATTTTGTCAATCTAATCTCTTTCGTGGTACCGTTACTGCAAAATGGTTTGGTTCGTCGGGCTTTTCGTAGTAAATAATTATATAATATGTGCGAAACACTTGTAGATGATCATTCTTTCTTAAAATACTGTAGTTGTAGACTTATTTCTGAATATTTGTTTAAATCTCTATTGTAAGTATATTATTTATAAATATGAACCTTAAAAAGAAAATTCAACCAGCATAGAAATTGTATATCTAGGTTCCTGAAAAACCCATCGGCAGTGGTCCAATAATGGCTCTCTTGGACCTGTAAATAACAAGGAGCAGAATCGTTCAGATTCTAAACGAAAATCGTTTTGTTAGACATACTTCAATGCTCCCTAAACCAAAGCTTCTGGAGCGGTATTAAGGCTCGGTTAGAATTTGCTAATAGATACCGATTCTAAGAAATGGCACAACATCATCTTTAGCACATTGATGGTATGGGCCGCGTTCTGCTACGTAGGAAAGACGCCTATGTGCTTCAATTCTACCCGAATGAACGCCAATATGAAAGAATTTGATAGACTTCGCTGGAAATTCGCATGGCGACAATTGGACTTATCAGTAAGACAATGCTTCAATCCACACGGCACAGGTCACCAAAGACTTCTTTGAAGAAAGAAAAATTCCTGTATTGAAGTGGCTCGCATTGAGTCATCCCATCGAGAATCTTTGGGGAAATGGAAGACAGTTTGAGACGGTGCGACAGCTTAAATTGGCTATAGAACACAAATGGGCTAATATTGACGCATCAGTTCAACAGTCGTTGGTGAATTCTATGCCAAATCGTCTCAACTTAGTCTCAAATAATAAAGAAAAAACTATTGATAATTAATACTTCAAACATACCAACGTGAATTATTTTTAAGAGACCAAAGTCAAGAAATGCACATATAATTATTTACCATGAATTTGTATTCATATAATTTAAAATTATTTTTTAGTTGCAATAAAGTTTTAAACTTTATTTTGGTTTCCTATCATACATACATCATGCTATAAATGACTTTTTATGTGCAAAAAATATGATGCACTTATAATTATTTGTATGACGTATTGGCGTAACATTTAATAATATTTTGTAATATATTGTAATAAAGGGATGGTCATAGTATTTATAGCCCATTTATAAATTATTTTATTTTGAATGTCTTTAAATCAAGTTAGTGCTTAATATTAAATAAGTTGTTCTTATAATTTTCTCTTTTTATTTAAACTTTTCGAAAGACAACATTGTTACAGTTCTACTTGATTTGAGATTTTTACATTTTTCTGATTTTACTCACTGATTGGTACTGCCCAATAAAAATTGTTCTCATTATACTAAACTAAACAACAAAATACATAATTAAACGCCTTCTTCTTTGGAAAATCCACATTGCTTGCTTGTAGCATTGAACAGAAGTGCCATCAGATGGTTGCCGTTCAAACCTTGGCAATATTTTGTAAGAAGTCTGCAAAATTTGAATGGATTGCCAGAACGCATTTGAATATTTAAAAAAGGCTTTAATAAAACCAAACCCGGCTTTGGCAAAGAATTTCGCATAATAGTAAATACGCGGGTGGAGCTGTACTAACACGAAAATATGCAGATAATCAACTCCCAGTTGCATATGCTTCGCGCTCATTCACTAACGGTGAAAGCAAACAAATCAACATCAGAACAAGAGCTAGCAGCTATTCATATACTATACTACAATACTACATACATATATATGTACATATAAAGTCAATACTTCACTATAAAAACAGATCATAGACCACTCACTTATTTATTTTCAATGACAAGTCCCAGTTCAAAATTAACTAGAATGAGACTAGATCTAAAAGAATATGACTTCACAGTAGAATACCTTAATGGATAAGACAATTTTGTGGTAGATGCCCTATCGCGGATATCAGTATCCGAATCAAAAGAAATGTATAACCAAGTTTTGAAAGTCACTACCAGGCAAAAAAGTAGACAACAAGACTGCGCAGTCAATAATGATGAACTTTTGCCAAGGCAAAGTATTAAAAATGCTTCTAAGCCCAATGTACGTGAAATCAATTATAACGAAAGTTAGTGACCTTGCGTGTAACAGAATTAAAATGCTGATGATTGCTGATGAGTGATTTGTATATATTGTATACCATGGAACTTTCAATGAATAAGTATATCCGTTCATATATATCCATTGATAAAACAGATTGGGATGTATGGCTTTAATATTTTGTATATTGTTTTAACACAACACCCACTATTGCACATAACTATTGTCCATTCGAGCTAGTCTTCGGCAAACAAATCAACTAGCTAATATATTTCAATTTAATAGATAAGACAAATCCATTATTGAATATAGAAGATTATGCTGAGGAATCAAAATTTAGGTTAGAACAACCTTATAAAAAAGCTAGGATTATGGTAGAACACGCTTTTAGCCTTATAAAGCCATAAGTTAAAATCTAAGTATTTATGCCCATATATGGTAAAATGATAACAGATAGAAATAATATTTTAATAAGGGACAGTAGAAGCAGTATAGAAAGTACATAAGGATAGGCTAAAAAGCATACAAAACATAAGCACAAAAATGAAAAAAAAATACAGAACAATAAAAAATTTAAAATGAACAAATAATACAAAGCAAAAAAAATTTATTTTCAAAATTTCAATCAAATTTTTCGAGGTAAGAAACGTATGTCATACATATACATATAATTTTATTTTTAACGCTGATTTTATTTTAAAATAAATTAATTTTTTTTTCAACGGAATTCTTTTTCCTTTTACGCTTTAACATATATGTATAAGTTATAAAATAGTATACAGAGTTTTTAGCTTAACCGAAACTGGACTAAAGCTGAGCTGGAACTGAACTGAACTCTTAAGGTTCTAAGATTATTTATAGTAAGTTTTATGAGAGTGGCGTGATTTTTGGGAGTTGGCTCGAGTGACGTGATCGATTCCGATTGGTTACTTTGCAGTCTGTTGCCATGGAAAGGGTGTATATGTTCTTCCTGTTTATAAGTGATAGATCTTGCTTAGTTTGCAGTTTTCTGACTCTAAACGTGAGAGTTAGTTAAATGTGGGGTGATTTGTTTTTAATAAGTTTTGTGTGGGGTGATTTGTTTTTAATAAGTTTTGTGTGGGGTGATTTGTTTATAATAAAATAAAGAAGGAGGTTTGTTTGAGGAGATGGATATATTACTCACCCAACCTTTAGAAAATAGCCTGTCCTCAGGCGGGTAATGCAGGGTATAACGAAGGAAGTGCTTTTGTATTTTCGTATTTTTTAATTATATTATTTCCTTGTACAAATATTCTATTTTAGTTACAATTTTGTTTAAGATTTGTTCTCGGTAGGTTCCAAGTTACAATAATGTTGGGTTCTACATAAGTAATTTGATTTGATTTAATGGTTTTTGTATATTTGCATTCTGCTGGAATTTGTATTAAAATACCACTTGTACATTTGTTAATTTCTTGTTTTCTAGTGGATTATACATAAGTTTTGTTATTTTGTAAATAATAAGTTTCATAAACGATTTCTGTTAAAGTATTATTCTTTTCGTCTGGATAGTGTATAATTTTGAATAGTTTAAATATTTGTCTGGGTACGTTTGAAATTATAAATATTTCGTTCGTATCCGACTTTAACCAAGTATGTAAGTAGATGTTTTTATATTTAAAAATTTTTCTGAATTAATATTAGCTATGTATTGATGATTCAAGAGTTTGGGGTTAAATATTCCTAGTTTTGTCAAATACATGCTTAGTATAGAACTAATATATATGTATATATTCGGTAAAGTGTTCTAAGTTGAATACGAGAATATTTTTGCCTGCATCTTGTTTGATGGTGAATTTATTTAAAAATCAGGGAGTAGTTCTATGGTTCCTGTTTTAAATATAAGATAGCCATTGGGTGCTTTTATGGGATTTATTTCTATACTTTGATTAGGCGTTGAAGGTGCCATTGATAAGTAGTATATAGGGGTGTTCCTCCATAAATTAAAATATCTGCTGGTGTTCTATTTGTTGTTAAATGTTTATTCTTGCGATTATACGAGACAAACATTATTAGTGGTTACACTAATAATTCGAACAGCAAGTTTTTTTGCAGTGCGCAATGTTCAACACAAAGAGAATTTTATTTTCTTAACAATGAATAGTTTTATTCTATTTCCAACAACAACAACACTATGAGTAATTTATTCAAACGGTAGACTAAGAGATAAGAAAAAAATGACCATTATTAATTCGAACGCTGCGTTTGCTTACCTTTATCTTAAAAGAAGAGCAAAACTAAAGCAACCAAAGTAACAGAATTACTATCCAGTTATAATCTGCAAATAATATCACAATACAGCATGCAAAAAATTTAAAAATTGCTGCTGATCAGTGAAAGTTTAGTAACGATGGTACGTGGTAAGCCTATTTGTAACGAAATAAGAGTATTAATTAGAGATTTATTTAAATCTGGGAAGACACTTAGGGAGATCATCAAACAATTAAATTTGTCTAAGTCGTCTGTGCATGGTGATAAAAATTTTCAAAAAACTGGGAATATTGAAAATAACATTGAAAATGGAGGCCGAACATCAGCAATAACACCGCGCGACAAATGAGAATTGCCCAAAATTGTTAAGGCTGATCGTCGCCAATCTTTAAGAAGTTTGGCTTCTGAGTGGTCGCAAAAAATTGGCAAAACTGTCAAGAGAGAATGGACGCGACTGCAGTTAAAAAATATTGGATATGGTTTTTATAAAATATGTTTTGTTATTAACTATGCATCGTACCCAATAACTTATCTTACTCGAAGGCCAAGGAAAAACCCTTGCTTACGCTTCGTCAAAAAAAGAAGCGTTTGCAATGGGCTCGGGAAAGGATGTCTTGGACTCAAAGGCAATGGGATACCATCATATTTAGCGATGAAGTTAAATTTGATGTGTGTGTCGGCGATACGAGAAAATGCGTCATCCGTAAGAGGGTAGAAACATACCATAAAGACTGCCTTAAAAGAACAGTAAAGTTTCCTGCAGGGACTATGGTATGGGGATGTATGTCTGCCAAAGGATTAGGAAAAGTGCATTTCATTGAAGGGACGGTTAACGCTGAAAAATACATTAATATTTTGGAAGAGAGTTTGCTCCCATCAATACCAAAACTGACAGATTGCGGTGAATTCACTTTTCAACAGGACGGAGCATCATCGCACACAGCCAAACGAATCAAAAATTGGCTGGAATATAATGAAATGGAGGTTTTAGATTGGCCATCAAAAAGCTCAGATCTAAGCCCAATTGAAAATATTTAATGGCTAATGAAAAGCAAGCTTCGAAATGAGCCACAAAGGAACATTTCTGACTTAAAGATTAAGTTTTGAAGAGATGTGGGACTTGATTTCTGAAGAACACTAAACAGAACTTTTGTTCCTTGGATGCGTCCTCTTTCTTAGGTAAGATCCATATTGGCGAACAATAGGGCGATTTCGATTTTCGAATTATTCCCTGTTGTATTATTTCGTTAATTTGTTTGTTGACTTCTTCGTCAAAAATCTGAGGGTATTTATAAGGGTGGTTGTAGTTGGAATCTTCATGTTTTGTTCAAATGCTGTGTTTGTAAAAGTCAAATTTTCACCTTTCATGTACTGAATATCACTAAAATGATTCAACCAATTTTTTTAATTTTTCTTTTTCTTCTGAATTTTATTTCGTATGCAAATGCATCGTATTCGAAATCTTCAAGGGGATAAAGAGGTGATTTCTTTTTCATCATTTGTGAATTTAAAATTGACATGCTTTAAGGTATTTTCTACCTAGTAGTAAGTCATATGTAGTCGAGAATTTATGACAATAAAATTTTTGAATAGTTGGGCAAAGTTTGCTGGGTGCAAAAGAAACGCTTTTAGTAAGCTCTATTGTGCCTTTTATTGTCTGGACATTTAATTTTTCTGAGGTTTCTGGGAAGTTGAAAAAATTCTGGTTGATAAGGTTTATTGAAGAGCCTGTATCGATTATACATTTAAGAGGAGTGTTGTTGGTTAACAGGATGTAGTGATTTGATCCGTCGGATCTGTCTGAGTTATTTGTTCCGAGGCTGATTGATGAAAATTTTCAGACCATTCCATTCTACTCTAACCACTGGTACTTTCTCTTTGCCTTTTAGTAGGTCGATTGGCTACTGGGTTTTGATTTTCAGATTGAGTTCTAATTTGTTGATTCAGGGGATTCCGTTCTCTGCTTTGATTAAAATTCCGCTGAAATTCTTCTCTAAGTTGCTGATTATTTTGAGGATTGGGCTGACTTGAGTTTTAATATTGACTGTTTTGTCTGTAATTATTTTTACCTGAATTGTTAAGGTTTGGTTTGTTATAAGATTGACCAGTGAAATTAGAATTGTTGTTTCTACGTTTGTCTGTCGAGCTATAGATAGTGCAGATTCGTCGTTATTTATAGATTCTGGCCAGGTGTAATATTTAATTCAATTGGGTGTCTTTTGTCTTCCATTGTACGACATTTAAGGTATGGTAACTCGATAGAACTTTAAATTGGCATTACAGCTGTCCAGTGATTTATTCTCAGCTTGGTTTCGTAATTCATCATGAGTAGACTCACGCCTGAACATTGGTTGTAAATTGTTCAATTTTATTTCGAAAATAATGGTTTTGAGCGGAATAGGTATCGCGCGCTACGTCCATTTTATTTTGTTTAGCAATGAAACGCACTTCTGGTTGAATGGCTTCGTCAAAAAACAAAAATGCCGCATTTGGAGTGAAGCTAATCCGCACAAAAACTGACTACACCCTTTTCATGGGAACAGACTCCAAAATGATCAAACAGAATCGATCAGGCTATTCGAGAAAATTCTCAAAAATCAATTCACCCTCAAAAAACTTCCTTTAAATAATCTTAGAACCTTAGGAGTTTAGTTCAGTTCCAGCTCAGCTTTACTCCAGTTTTGTTTAAGTTAAAAATTCTGTATATCATTTTATAAATAAAAACTGTTAAATATATCCGGCTCCTCATTTTATTATAAATAAATCACCCCACATTTAACTAACTCTCACTCTTAGACCCCAAAAACAAGAAGATCACATTTATCACAGACTGCAAAGTGACCAATCAGAATCGATCACAACACTCAAGCCAACTCCCAAAAGTCACGTCACCCTCACAAAACTCCTTATTAATAATCTCAGAACCTTAAGAGTTCATTTTGGTTCAGTTCCAGCTCAGCGTTAGTGTACTACATTAAAAGTTTCTTGGTCCTTTCCTTCCTGATGGTACTGCTAGATATTGTCGTCGTTCCTTTATATTCTTAGGTAGTTTTAACTCTGCTATGACTGCCAGGTTATCTGGTTCTCTTCCAATTCCCTGTGCTGACAATCGTTAGACCAGAAACCCTAGCTCTTTTCTAAAAAACGGTTCATCCGTAGGTTTACCGCTTTCAGGCAATGGAATACCTCTGTGAAATGCATTTTATGATCTTCTACAGTGCGACTGACCACAATGATGTCATCTTGGTAGGCAAACGCATGGGTCATCATTTCTGGACCAATTGCAAGATCCAACGCTCACTGACATGTTGCTGATACCGAGTGTCTCTACACTTTTTACTCACAATCCTTTTCCAATTATATGGTGTCATCATCCTCCAGTTCTGTATTTTGAGCTCCCAATCCAATCAGACGTGTTTTTTTTGCGCTCCGTGAATTACTCCTTATCAGTGGTCAAATAGTGTCTAAAAATCGAAAGTGATAGGGGTCTCAGTCGCCGTAGAGACGCCTAATCACATGTATATTGCTATTTGTAAATGCAACCAAACAAAAGTAATATCGACGTGTAACACAAAAACACATTACTTTATGAACACAAAAAACATTAGATATAAAAACACCTCCAACTGTGGACATTTGTGACCCATCATAGGTATAAGTAATCTCGGGTAACCTTCTCATAATCGTTATTCAGTCTCGATCATAAGCTCAATGAGTGTTGACGTGCCTACGGACGAGAATAATTTATTTTCTTTGAAACAAAAAGAACAGTTATACTGTCTCGACACCCACATCATACAAAGTGTTTTGCATTCCTCTTTGAATCACATTTGTAACCATAAACTCAATACTAACGGCGACGAAGAACGGTTAATCGTGCGCTGACGCCTAATTGGCGAAAGCAACATGGAAAAAATCAGCTGTTAAAGATCCCACAGAAATTCTTGGGTGCTCAACTCTCTGGCAAAAACCTGAGTCGTGGAGGATGGTAACAAAGCGCAAAGAATCGTCGCCAAACATGCCAAAGAAAACCATACGGAAAACCTTTACTAATACTAGTTCTTCCTCAGATAGCGACTGCTCTACGGAAATTAAGCCATCAACGTCCACCAGAAATTTGAAAAGTACAAACAAAATGCTTATCTCCTAAAATCAATTCGCCAGTTTGGATAATGATGATGACTTAGCTGAAGCAATAGAAAATAAAGACGAAACTGAAAGCTTAGCTTTACCAAAAACCGTCAAATGTAGTGAACACGTAGTAATGGTTGGGGAACTACTAGCTGAGTAAATGAGCTGTTCACGGTACTACTGACTAAAGGCGGGCGTGCACTTATCTTCCGGCACCATAGGAGGATAGCTCGACGGATGGGGTGGGGTTCTTGCCTCGTCTAATAGTACGCATTATTGTAAAAGAAAATAATGAAGTGCACTATCGAATATGCTAATGGGGAAACAAACAATTTTTGAAATGATAAGGTTTTCCGCTGTAAGATTCAGATTGTGACTCGTAGGGTTGATTTTCATGGAGGATGCTGAGGTGTTATTCGCCTTCCCCGTCTTTACCCTCCCTACCTTGGCAGTTCACTAAACATATTTTCTAAACTGCCCCAAACGAAACCTACGAGTTACTAAATTGGATCAGGCTTAGACATGATGTAAGTGACAGATTTCTTTATATTTATTCACAATTCATTATTACTCAATTTCCATTCCAAAACTAAATTTTAAACATATTTCAAAACAATTATCCTTCACATTTTCTTTTTCTTCACTATCATACTGCGTCATTCTAACAAGATTTGATAAACATTATTAACACTTTTATCTCTATATAAAGAGACTTAGGGATATAAATCACAAATCATTACAAACAAAGGCTACTTTTGATTAACTTCTTACTCAGACCGGTTCCTTGCGCTGGATCGATGGGCCCGTCGACTGCGTGGTGGCTGTGGAATTTTCAGATTAACTTTAGCCTATATAAAGAAATAGTGATTAGAAAAAGTGTTTATAAAATCTTGTTCTAATGAAAAAAAAAGAACTTATACCAAAATTATACTTCATAAACTAATTCTACATTCTTTTGCTTAAAATCTACATTTTTCTACTACTACTATTCATATTTCATCCAGCGCCGAAAGCGCTACAAACCAATCGGAGAGCCCTAGTGGAAAATTAGTTTTCCTAGGCGAGTCTCACTACGTCAAAAGTAGAGTTTCCTCTGAGGCGACTTTATGGAGAATCAACGTAATTGGGTAGAGATTCCCAGTGCCTCCAAAGTAAAATTTAGTATAGATGTTTCTCCAGACTATTTCCTGGATGATGTGGTGGCTTAACAGTTGTGGCTGTTTTTCCCAAATATGCCGAGGCGCATCTGTCATTTTTAGAGTTTTGTAAGTTTTCTATAATTAGGCGGATGCCTTAAAGTTTCCAAAATCCAGGTATCCAGAAAATGCGTTGAGATAAATTGCATTAGCTAATGTTCTCAATTCGCTGAATATCTGTGCACCGACACCTGGTAAAATCAATTCAAAATCAATACACAAATACCCTACTAATTTGTAACCTATTTTACCTGGGCACTTTTCACTTCACACTGAGGAACAAATTCTCTTTGGAATTTAAATTATAATAATTTATATCATTCGATTTCACATGTGTTTATACTTCAATGTCTCTTGACAATAATTTTTATACTGTTGAACTTTTCACTTAGTGATGTCACTGCTCAAAGAAAAAAAACCTTTATGGCCTCCTCCGCTCTCTTATTTATGGAAAATCAAAGCTTGTGAGCCACTCGAACGTTAATCTCTTCCAAAAAAAATGATTTAGTAAAGTTTCAAACCTAATCTAGATATACTATAAATGAGAATGCACACTACACAAACCACCACCAATTATTACACCTGATGTATCTGACATCAATAGCATGATCAACCAGATATCCAAAATTATCGGCACACACAAAGAATTCACGTTTAAATCGGGCCGAGAAGGCCAAGTCAGAATTATGGTCAATGATAAAGAATCCTATAACACTCTTAAGAGTTTTCGAACGAACGAGCTTATAGATTTGTAATCAAAGGTCTTCATCACTCCACTCCTATTAACGAAATAACGGATGAATTACTAAAGCACGGATATCGCATCCGTGATATTAAAAATGCAGTTAGCAAAACATCCAAGACACCGATGTCGATTTTCTTTGTTAATATTGAACCAGCAAGTACTAACACCAAAGTATTTGAAATAACCAGGTTATGCAAAGCGGTTGTAAAAATAGAACCTCCAAGAAAGACTTACGACCGTGTACAATGTCATAGATGCCTAGGTTTCGGCCACACAAAGCGCCATTGTAAGCTATCATACATTTGCGTGAAATGTGGAGACAATCACAACACCATCATATGTGATAAACCTAGTATCTTGATGTGCCATGTCCTTTGGACCTCCCCATCTCTGAAGTCTAAAGTCAGTTCTAAAGTCATATTTGGACTCGAGACGATTTTTTGTCCGATGTGGAGAAGAGTCCTCTGCCATTACAGCAATTTCCTCCGGGGTGCCACAAGGAAGTGTTTTAGGCCCTGTACTATACACCATATTTACAGCAGACATGCCTATTATAGAAGACCATAACATCACGGTAGCCACATACGCTGATGACACTGCCTTTCTCGTCACGTCCGCCCTTTTGTAAACTGCAATCCCAACTTGATGCATTTAGTAGTTGGTTAACAAGGTGGAATATGGCGGTTAACCCGGAAAAATCAGTCCACATAACTTTTACACTAAGGAGAGATAGCTGTCCTCCGGTCAGTATCCAAAATACCCAAATACCAAAACAACTACGCCATCAATCTACTCGACAATAGCACTGCCACGAGAAGACTGAACAGGATACATCCCTTGGATTTACCCTTCCGGAATATGTTGTAAAACAGCACATATATATAGAACTCCTCCTCAATAAACACTAAACATTGTACCCAATTAACTCGTTAAGGCATAGATACAACATTTAACGATTGTCCCCGAGACAGATATTAAATAAAGAACAAAAGAAAAAAAAAAAAAAAAAAAAATAATCGTTATTGGCTATCAATTCATCGAGCACCCTTACTAGAGTCAGCAATAAAGACGTAATATGCTGAGCCAGCTACTACATAATAAAAGGTGGAGCTAGAGCGATCTATGCAGTGGGGCCTATATAAGTAGAAGGTAATTAATAGACTAACCAGAATTCATGTTTGTAAGCAACGGGTGTGCATCGCTGTGTATTTGGCCCCCCAATCACTACAAAAGTTCTCATTCAAGTGTTGTTTGCGACGCCTATGTGCCACTAGATTATGTTCTAGGGGCAAATATATTTATAAGCAATAAAAACTTTAAACTAATAAAGTAAAATTTACAAAACATTTTTTTGTCCCGACATTGGCAGTCCCAAGAAACAAAAGAAAACGAAAAGAAAATATTGTTGTTCTTTGGGCAAAGGTCAATAACACGCAAGCAAGAAATTTTGGTCAACCAGGTGACCATTCTTTGGAATTTACGCTTTGGAAAAGTTGAAACTCCTTAGCGAGGGCACGGTTTGACTTCATTGGTACGGCAATTGGTCAAATTAACGACCAGATTGCATATATTTTGATTATATAACAAAATAGACAAAATTAGACAAAAGTTGTTCAATTTGGCAACCTCAATCAGTCATAGTGACAATATAAGCCACTAGAGTACTGTGGCATTATAAGACAATAAATCGACTGATTAAAAATATACAAAAAAAAAAGTGCGTCTAACGGTTAGACACGATAGAAGTGAAACCTTCCGTAAAACAAACAGAGAGAATGAGACGAAAGCAGCATTAGGAGCGGGATAATTATAGGTTTTTTATAATATTGCTATAAAGGTCATATTTTATTTTCTTCATTTTATTATTATTCATCCTCAATGTTTTCAATTTCAACAAATGATACGAGTGGCTTATGATAGCTAAAATATGATACAAATGCTTTGGTTTCGATGTTGTCAACATATCTTTGAAATACCGCGTCAATTGTTGTTTTTGATCGTGTTGTTGATTCAGTGCGATTGTTACACATTTTTAAACTGAATGTTGTATTGAGAAAGTCAATTAAAGGAACCGCTGTGTCCAATGCAATATTTACGTTAAAATCGCCACTTAAAATCATTGGAACTTTATCGTAATCTTTTCTAAGTATCCGCGATACTTCTGGTGTATACTTTATTAAATTTTCATGAGTGAATTCCGTGATGCTATTTATTGATTGATTCGGTGAAATATAAATTGCCACAATTAAAACTGTTTTTCCATTGCTCAATCTGGTTTCGCATGCACATATTTCTCCCACTTTAGAGAGCTGAACAGACAGTGATTCTAGTTGCTGTGCATTCATATCTATCTGTGGAGTTACAATACGAGCACCGTCATTTTGATTGTGGTATATTGCAACACCGCCTGCTCTCGTTTGTGGTCTTTTAAATTGAACTACAATATCAAAATTGAAAATGTCAAAAATGGTTTCATTATCCGACCAAGTCTCGGAAAGAATTAGAAAATTTGACGATGTTGCTACTTTGTCTAACTGCAGATCGTGTACATGAGCGCGCAAACTTTGGCAATTAAATGTAAATAATGACAACCCTTCCCTACCTAATAGTGTAGTATAGCTATACATAATGCCTTCTCGCTCACCGTAGCTCCGTAATACGCAGGCGCGCACACATACGTACTAGCATACATACAAACATACATACGTATGACGCTTGGACTAACACTAAAGCAAGTATTGCAATACTCACTCTACTAGCGTGGCTCAGCAGTACGCAGCCACACACATATACATACGTATATCAACATATAACGCTTCGTAGCCAAGAGTGGAGAGGCTATGAAGCACCGCACAAAGAGGAGACGGAGAATAAGCAACGCTATATAACTCTGTTCTATCTCATTCTCTCGCAGGCTATATACTATATACTATAAGATCTATATGTATGTCTCTTTTTATTGTCGCTTTTTTCGTTTCATCAAGTCTCAAATCACTCCCAACGATTCTAAAGAAGTTTTCACTTCAAAAATTTTTTTTTATAATTGCCAACCGATACGTCGGCATAAATTCACCTGTGAGACAACTGGCAGTGTAAGCACTTTGTCACCTGGTGGAAATATTGGCTAAAAAGATCGAAAAAGAAATGCGTGTGTAAACGGGAAAAAGAGAAAAAAAAAACATTTTTTGCAAGATTGCATTAACGATCAAATCCAAAAGTAGGTGAGCACGGCAGTGCATCAGTCTCTGGCGCAAACATCGGCAACTGTCCACTTCGCACAAAACAAGGCCACCGGCTTTTCCAGTGTGAAAAATTCAAAACAAAATCCGTACCTGAAACATTAAATTGGGTACAGAAACAAAAAATGTGCGTCAATTGTTTTAAGACGGATCACATGGCAAGATCATGTACATGGAGGGCGTGCCTCAAGTGCGTGCCTCAAGTGCGACAAGAAGCACAACACATTGCTGCATTTAGAAAGCAATCCAAGCCAGTCAATAAAGACAGCAGCTTCAACGGCCACAAAGGTAAATCTCACAAATGGATGGTCAAAGGAACCAACAACCAAGAAGGAGAATGTCGAGCACTGCTTGATTGCGGATTCCAAGTGAATCTCATTTCAGAGCGACTAGTAAAACAATTGTCGTTAAGGATTCACAAGGCCGAGCTACGCATCGAAGGGGTAGGAGGACAGCTTCATTTGAGTAAGGCTCGAGTGAACGTGTTGGTGAAATCAAAATATAACAATTTCTCCACTCGTGTAGAAGCGTTTGTGTTACCTCACATTGTAGCAGACCAACCATCGGAACCAATACATCAACTATTTAAATTACCACACGGACTGCAGTTGGCGGACCCATCATTCAACAAACCCGGAAAAATTGACTTGCTGCTGGGAACAGATCATCATTTCTCAGTATTAAGAGCTGGGCAAATTAAGAACAAACCAAACTGCCCAATGCTTCAGAATTCCGAATTTGGTTGGTTGACATCTGGAAGACGCTTCATCCCTGGGTGCATCTCGTGATGTGGCTGTGAGAAGGTTCCTGTCACTAGAAAAACGAATGAGCCCAGAAATCAAACAAGAGTATGTAAAGTTCATGACCGAATATGAACAACTAGGGCACATGAAACAGGTACTCCCAGAAGCCATACCAAAACAAAGCTACTTCATTCCTCATCATTGTGTGTTAAAACCAGAAAGCACCACAACAAAATTAAGAGTAGTGTTCGATGCATCAAGCAAGACAGATTCCGGGAAATCACTGAATGACATTCTATACCCTGGTCTAGTGGTCCAAAGTCAACTCTTTTAAATACTGCTAAGATTCAGAACGCATAAGTATGTGTTTTTGGCAGACATTGCAAAGATGTGCCGACAAGTATGGATGCATCCTCTAGATCAGTTCAACCAAATGATCGTATGGAGGGAAGACCCGAGTCAAGAGCTAAAGTTTTATCGACTCAAAACCGTGACATATGGGACTACTTCAGCACCGTATTTGGCAACTAAGTGCCTAGAGTACTTAGCACAAAAAGGCAAAGAGAAATTTGCCTCCGGATCCGCAGCCCTATTAGAGGACTTTTATGTGGATGATTGCCTAACAGGGGCAGACAGCATCCCAGTAGCAAATCAAATAAGACAAGAACTGATAAAAATATTGAAGCCGGCTGGTTTTAATCTTCGGAAATGGTATTCAAATAATGCAACACTGTTGCAAGAAATGCCGAAAGAAGACATTGTCAAAAATATTGACATAGGTAACGCTCTGGTGCAAGCTTGCGTAAAGACATTAGGAATCATCTGGTTTCCCAAGGAAGACATATTATGCGGAAGAGCACAAAGGCGTACCCGGGGAATAACCAGGAGGGTAGTGCTGTCCAAAATAGGGCAAATATTTGACCCGCTAGGATTATTTGCTCCAGTTGTAGTCCGAGCAAAAATGTTGCTCCAGCACATCGCTGTAGGAAAAATTAAAATGGACGCGGATTTGCCAGCTTACCTAGAAAAGCAATGGGAAGCGTATTGCGAGGATTTGCAGGCGTTAAACGTAATGCAGATTCCGAGAGATATCTACGACGGCAAGCTACCGTGAACAAGAGAAATACACACCTTTGTAGATGCATCAGAGAAGGCATATGGAGCATACATAAGTAAACTGCACATACAGAAATGTGCTGGTAAGGCTGGTATGCGGAAAATCAAGAGAAGCGCCACTAGAAAGGCAGACGCTACCTCGCTTGGAACTCTGCGCTGCCGTATTAGGAGCTGAACTTACAGGGTCCGACAAGATTTAAAATTAAAGCCTGAACTCGTCAACGCGTTCCTGTAGTCAGATTCAACAGTAGTATTGTCATGGATAAACTCCCAAACATCGTATTTTCACACATTTGTGGCCGTCTGACAAAAATTCATGCAGTGCCCATATTTTATGGCTATTTGGCCCTTTGTTTCTACACGGACCTCAGACACGTTTGCCAGAACCTTTTAACAAAACAGATCATGCAAGCGAAGAAAGTGAACGCAAAACAAAGGCGTTTAGCATGACAGCAATTAGCAACGAGTCTCCCAACGAAAGGAATAACGGGTGTCTATATCAAATCAACCACAAAAAACTTTTTCTACAGATTGCACCGAGTCGTCGCATATGTTACCAGGTTGAGCAACAACCAAAACAGACTATCAAGAAATCAGTCTCTAACAGCCACTCCACAACAAAAGTTCCGTGGCAACCTTGCCTCTCATGTTAGATGAGAATTCCGTGATCCGAGTAGCAACTTGACTACAATTAGCTCCAGTCCCAATGGATATAAAGAACACGTACGGAGAACCGATTGTTAGAATGATTCTTCAGAAGTTACATGGAGAAAACATGCACTGCGGACAAGAAGCTCTTCGCGGAATTGCTCGGCAGCATTACCATTTTATTAAGGCCAAAGCATTGATCCGAAATGTGATCCACAATTGCGTGAAATGCACGAGATTCCGACCGCAGTTGTTTAAACAGGTTATGGGAGACCTACCCGAACATCGTGTCTCACAGAGTCGACCATTTTTGAATTTAGGTGTTGACTACTGTGGGCCATTCTGGATCCATCACAAAGTAAGAGGCAAGAGGCCAGATAAAGCATACATAGCTGTATTTATCTGCTTTGCAACAGAGGCGGTACACTTGGAGCTAATAGGAGATTTATCTACTGCATCGTTTCTAGGAGCCCTGCAACGTTTTATTGGGCGAAGAGGAAAATGTCAGACTTTGTACTGCGATAATGCGACAAATTTTATAGAAGCCAACAATCAAATGAAAGAACTCGTTGAGACAATCCATTCCGAAAACGCATCAAATACTATCTTTGAATTTTGCAACCAAAAGGGACTAAAATTTAAATTTTTTCCTCCACGCTGAACACATTTGGAGGGCTATGGGAGGCAGCAAAAAAGTCAGCAAAACATTTACTACTTAAGAATGTTTCGACGGCAAACTTGACATTTGAGCAGCTATCAACAATCATTGTCAATGTGGATGCAGTGTTAAGCACGATCTTTAACACCAACCTCAAATGATCCAAATGATTTAACCGCATTGACCCCAGGTTTTTGCTTATTGGCGACCAATTGATGGCTCAACCCGATAGCGAAAAAAAATCACTACCTGAACAATGGGAGTTGGTGCAAAGATTAAAACACACATTTTGGAAACACTGGTCACAAGAATACTTGCACGAACTCCAAAATTCATCGAAATGGAAGAATCCATACAACAATGTAGAGGAAGGAATGATGGTGATCTTAAAGGAGGACAACGTGCCAATGCCAGTGGCCAATTGGACGTATAAACAAGAGCTACCCTGGTCTCGATGGTTATGTAAGAGTGCTGGACGTAAAAACTACCATTGGAACCTTTAAACGAGTGATTCACAAACTACCTCCAGAGACAGAGCCAGGCGAAAAACGCAAGTTGGACAAAGCAGAAGAGGACAATGTCGAAACAACGAAAAGCCAAAACGCATTCTACCCACATTACCAACAGTAGCAGTAACACTGTTAATGATGCTACTTATGTTGCCGATGGCGTTAGCCCAGTCAGTAAATATCACGCAGTTCGATGACAAACCAGGTATCTACCATGAAAAAATTGGAACAACTCAATTCACTGGTGCTGACTGGACAATCATAGCACATTATGATCTAAATATGTACCTAGAAGATTACAAGAATCGGTGGATTTTGGCAACCAAGTCACCAATGGAACTACCAGCAGTTTGCGATGAGAACATGGGCAGTGTAACCGAAGAAGGTCTCCTAGTTATGGATCCAGGATGCGCACCCTGCGATGCAAGTATCTGGTCACCGCGTGACAACTACTAGCGGTATTAAGTTGTCATACGCTCGTTTAGGCACCTCGATCAACAACACGTTACACCTTGGGTACCACGAACTAGATGACCTGAATAGTCAGCTGCTGTCTAACACGGAGATGAAGCTACCAAACGAAATGCCTTTGGCACCCAATTACGACAAACGTGTAAAGACACCAACATGGGTCCACCTTCATTGGACTCTCGCCAGCAGCAGCTACAAGAACAACTTTTTCAGCAACAAACCGAGCGTCGGCTCCCTACACAGTGCAACTATGCTTATTCCTCAGTGATGTTAACGACCACTACAACAACAACAACAAATAACGCTGAGAGTATAAGCGCGAGGTAATTGCTGACACCTTCCATCAAAAACTTGCAATGGAGCACCCAATGCATTTCCCCGTCGATTCCGCTCTTACCACAAATAGTAATTGGGCCACTGAGCACGCTGACCTCCACCGTCAGCTCGCTCACAACAACAACGACAGCTACAGCTATTCCGACAATACTAACAATTACATCGTCTGCACTAGCTTCGACCAGCACCCGTCCGGCTACCGCAACGACAGTGAAGACAAACCCGAGTTCTTTCCTCCAGACTGGTATGGATAGATACATTAATATCAACAAGCGGAACCTTAGTCCGCAGAACAAAAAAAGCGGAAATATAGTAAAAATGAACAACACTAAGGTTCAACATAAAGCAGTAAATGGAAATAGATTCCATATATTCAAAAATCAGCCTGAATCCCAAGAACAAACAACGAAGAGTAAATCATCTGGAGTTAAGTCGCCGCCATTATACATCACCGGAGCAAACAACTCTTCACTTGTGCCAAAGCTTGTACTTTTGGTGGAAAGAACAACTTTTACGTGACCCCACTCAATAGGGGAAACATAAAAGAAAATAAAGTTCAAACCCAAACTTCGAAAAGTACTTCAGCTGAAAAGTGCAAAAAGGCTGTAAATCGTCATTAAAGACATTGAGCCAACGGTGCCAATACAGGAAGTAGCCAACGCTTTGACTGAGAAGAGCTCTGACATTAAGTCCGTCTTAAATAAAATAAACAGAGTGCCACATTATCTCTTTATAGTGGAGCTACAACCCGATGCACGGAGCCTAAAGGCAAACACAGTGCATCTAATATACAGCTTCTGCTACCTTGTAGAATTACTGTCGAGGAAACTTACAAGAGAAAGCACCCCTTGCAGTGGACCATCTACCAAGAGTTCGGCCACATCAAGTCGTTCGGCAGCCTCCGCCCAGTTTGCGTTGGCTGCGGACAAACTCAAGACGACTGCTTTCGCTCTGGAAACAAATTCAAATGAAATTCCCTAGCACAAACAGGAACTCTCAATAATCGACTTAAATGATATTATGCTGTTATCGGAAACTCACCTTATAAATAAAAACAACTTTTAAATACCACAATGCGTGATCTACACAACAAATCATCCCAATGCATAGGCTCACTGTGGAACTGGTATTCTAATCAAGAACCGTATCCAACACTCTCTTCACAGTAGATTCGCAGGACAATACTTGCAAGCAACCGCATTAACTGTACAATTGAGTCTCGGTAGTACAACTGTGGCCGCACTTTACTGCCCTCCACGCTTCTCGATCTGGGAAAATGAGTTTACTGGGGATCTCGCGTCGTGAATCCCAAAGGCAAACAACTGTACAACACAATCATCAACCCGGGGTACGATTTACCAGAAGGCCGACATATTGGCCCACTGATCCACGCAAGCTACCTGACCTAATTGACTTCGCAATAACCAAGGGAATTAATCGTAGCTTGATAACTGCAGAGTCACTATCAGAACTGTGGTCCGTTCACTCGCCAGTACTTTTCACCGTATCAACACATCCTCAAGATCTGGAGTGCCCATCCAAACTCACAAATTCTAAAACAAACTGGCTCAGGTTTAAAAAGTTTGTGAGCACACACATTGAGCTAATCCTTAATTAGATGACGAAGAAAACATCGATCTTTGTACCTCCGCATTATAGTCGGTGCTTATTGACTTCTCAGATAAAAACCACAAGTCTAACAGCCATTTAATTAATCAACTCGTAACAGACAAACGACGACTCAGACGAGAATGGCAAATGTCTCGATCACCGTCAGCAAAACTCCGGTTACGGACAGCTACCCACACTCTAGCAAAGGCTCTCAAGCAACACGAAGCAAGGGTACAGCGGAAAGCAGTGGAAAGCTCACCAAACTATGAGCGCTCCAACCGAGACATTCTCACCTATAAGATGTCCAACTGATAATGGGACCGTAGAGACGAAGAAAAGGCATCAATCTTCGCAGCTCATCTTAAAACGGTATTCTAGCCAAATCCATCCACAAACTCATTTGAGCTCCCCCTCTGAGCGCCACAGTAGAAAACGAGCTTATAGAATTCCAAGCGAATGAAATTTCCGCAGTCATTAAAAACCATCTAAACCCAAGAAAGTCACTCGGTCATGATGAAATAACTCAGAAACTCGTCTTGGAACTCCCGATCTGTACTGTGCGACACGTTTGCAAGCTGTTTAACGCGACTACAAAAATTGGAAAGGAAAAGGTGGAAAAAATCAACTATCATAATGATTCCAAAACCCGGAAAGGACAAAACACAACCATCATCATACAGATTAGTTTACTGCCATGTCTGTCAAAATTATTTAAACAACTCCGCATAAAGATATATCTTGCAAACAAAAACATAATCCCATCATATCAGTTCGGATTTCGATAAAAGCATGGTGCAACAGAGCCGGTCAACCGTATCATCTCAGAAATCCGCACAGCATTCGAGCAAAAAGACGCCTTAATATATAAAATAAAAGCGACGTTACTACAATACACAATCTTTATAATAGAAAATTTGCTGTACGATGCCATACCACCTCTGATGACTTCGAATCAAAAGCGGGAGAACCACATGGCAGTGTGCTGGGACCATTACTATATCTTCTGTATACAGCGGACTTACCGACGAACCCTGATTACACAATATCCACATTTGCCGATGACACGGCACAGCCTATCCAAATGCCCGATCGAAGCTTCAGACCAACTAGCAACTCACTTAAGGGATGTTGAACGGTGATTAGCAAATTGGCGCATCCGTGTAAACGAACTTGCCCAACAAGTTTCTAAAAGAAAATTTACTTTACGATGCAATACCACCTCTGATGACTTCGAATCAAAAGCGGGAGTACCCCATGGCAGTGTGCTGGGACCATTACTATATCTTCTGTATACAGCGGACTTATCGACGAACCCTGATTACACAATATTCACATTTGCCGATGACACGGCTATCCTCAGCCTATCCGAATGCCCGATCAAAGCTTCAGACCAACTAGCAATTCACTTAAGGGATGTTGAACAGTGATTAGCAAATTGGCGCATCCGTGTAAACGGAGTCCACCTCGACAAAAGACTTACCTGGCGCAAGCACATCGAAACGAAAAGAAAGCAGCTGAAACTTAGAACATGCAGCGTGTACTGGATTATTAATGCCTGGCATATAAAATTCTCCTCTACAACTCTGTGCTTAAACCAATCTGGACGTACTGCTATGAACTGTGAGGAAGCGCAAGTAGGAACAATATAGAAAACATCCAAAGAGCGCAGTCTAAGATTCTCAGAACCATAACAGGAGCATCCGGAACGGTAATATACAGTAACTCTGAGGGTACCTTGTTACCTTGTTCAATTCACTCAAAATGTTTATATTTTTGATTGCGGATATGCCGTACTTACGACCAAAGTCCAACGATGTCAGCAGGCCTGATGACGGTTGATGAGCCTTAGGATTCTCTGTATCAATAATTTTAATGTCAAATTTATAGGTAATAAACCGCACACATAACTATCATTATGGGAAGGTAGCAGTAAATTGAAAATAAAAATTCTACAAAGGATTCAAAAATTGAAAAAATACAAAATTAAATTTTGGTAAAAACAAAAAAATCTTTTTGATATGATCTTCAACGTCTCTGCTAATTTAAATTCATTAAATCAATATAGCAGATTTCTTTGGAACAAATCAGCGATTGTTTTCTGATGAATATATGAGAAAGGGTTCCCCGGAGACATTACTATGTGTTAAAGATCGAAGAATTGAGTTGCATTATAAAGATGAAGGTTAGATAACCCAACTATTCAGGCAATCGGTTTCCTGCATCAAGCATTATCTGATTCGAGTTAAATTTGTTCTAAAACCTGATAGTTCCTTCGAGTTTATGTTGTCTTTCAACGATTTTTAACTGCCCAATGAACCGTGCAATCAAATAAGGCTTAAAACGTGGCGCAAAGAGGACACACGTGGGACCATACAAAGAGGATAGTTTTTATTATTATTATTATTTCGATTTCGATTTAGTTTTAATTCTAGTGATCTTTTGGTATATAATTTCTGGTGGATGATGGCAGCTATGTGATGATGATGATGGGCTGATGAGTTGTTATGTCGGACACTGTTGGGCACCCGTATGCTGCATATTCCTCTGGGCAAATAAAGTTGGCTTGTTGTGTGCCCTAGCTGTTGCCAGGAATACTCCAGGTCTTGCCTTTCTACCCTCATGCACTAATATTTGCTAGGACTACTCCTAGTCTCTCCCCAATGTGCCAGGAATACTCCGGGTCTTTCCTAACTGTGCTAGGAATACTCCTAGTCTTCCCTGCCTGTGCCAGGAATACTCCGGGTCTTTCCTATCAGTGCTAGGAATACTCCTAGTCTTCCCTATCTGAGCTAGGAATAACTCCTAGTCTTTATTTTGGTTGCTTTTGCCCACTGTTAATTGCCTTGTAAGGATATGCCAGGATATGGATCCTGTTTGGCAGTCATTGTTGCTTAGCTTGGGTGTGGGTATCTTCGCTTATGGGTTACTTCACTCGATTGTAAACTTCACTTGTATGTTTCTTCGCTGTACTTCACTTAATAGATGTCCTCATGGTCTCAGCCGTGCGTATTTATAGGCATGTTGAACCAATGAGGACGCGTGGTGGGATGCTACGCCGCAGCCAGTAAATTTTCATCCACTTATATCATTCCCTCAGAACTTTCCATCGCTTTCCTCTTTGGGTCAACTTTCTCTGCCGACCCCGCAGTATAGCTTGCCTGCAGCTACGCATGGTGAAATTGCCCTTTTGGGAGCCGCAGCTTTCTAACTCGTCGTCAACGGCCTTTCTTTCACCCACAAGATCACCTTCCAGGTCACCCATACATGCATACGCATACTTCGGTATGCATGCCCTTCGGCCTTTCTGTCGCTCTCTCGCTGCCACCACCCTTGCTCTTAACAACGAGCAATCTCTTAACATTTGCCTATGTATATATATAATTAAATATCGCCAATATCCCCAAATATAACAAATAAAATAAAATAGAATAGAATATTAATAATTCCCTACAACTTAATGGTAATAATGATTCAATACTAATATAATTACTTATTGGCAATACATCTCCCTCGCCTAAATGTAATAATATAACCAACTATTAGTAATTCCCTATAATGGTAACAATAATTTAATGATAATATAATACAATATTAATAATAACCAAAATGCATACAAAACACTCATACTATGTTCAAGTTGCAATTCCACAGTTTGAACTCAACTTATACTCCCGCCGCAACCTGATCGATGCCCAATGCTTCTCAAACCTAGCGATGGGCGTTCCATACGTATTCACCCCACTCTCCCACTCTCGCATTGCACCTATGATTTCGGCTTATCTGGTCTGCCGCTGGCTCACGCATACATGCACGTATGCGCTCTCCCACGCCCTCGGCACCTGCCGACGACCACCCACGATGCTCATTTCATCTGGTCGCCCCGCACCCAAGCTACAAGCGCATGCTGCCGACAATGCTTATGAGCTTGATATTTCTGCATGTTCTATTTCTTATGCAGTGACGTCATTTGAACCGATTCCCCTTCCCAGCGGTCAAGCTTTGTTATTGTTTTGTTGTTTTGCTTGTGACCGCTTCATTCGCATATGTTCTTGCACGTATCAAATTGGTTGCGAACATATGTCGATTCCCGCTTGTATCTTCGTTATGATCATATGCAGGTTCGAATTGATTTGTTTACGATCATATGGTTATGCTGGATTCCTGATTTGTTTACCATCATATGGTTATGCTGGATTGACGATTTGTTTACCATCATATGGTGTTTCCAGCCTGATGGCCTATGTATGATCAAGTTTGATACCCAACCCCAAATGTTCGTTTGGCACTTCGCATCATACCATTATGTTCGTTTATATGTTTGATTCCAACCCAATCTATGTGTACATCCCATTTTGCATATTTGTATCTATGTATGTGTACATCTAATGTTGCCTATTTGTATCTATGTATGTGTACATCTAATGTTGCATATTTGTGAGGGACAATTATAGATCCTATATAATTATTCCTCACATTCCCCCCTTTCTTCGGGAGACCTATTCCACTCTGTGTTCCCAGTTTCATTTTTTTTGTTTTATTTTCTTTTGGCCTGGCTCGCATCTTCTTTTTTTTTTTTTTTGGCCTGTAAGGCATCTTTTAGCTTGGCGATTCATCGAGGCTTCTTTTCTTACTTGTTGGCTGATATGAGCATCTTTTCGTTTCACAACGTTTTCATATCTTATTTTGATATGAATGGCTCATTCAGCATCTTTTATTCATTTTCTTAACCTATATTTCACATTTTCTCTTAACCTAGACCTAACTTATACCTAACTTATACTTCATAAAAATCTCTTAACCTAACCCATCTCTTCTCCTACTCTACTCTAATCTCTCGTGCACAACCCGCGCCCTTCCCCTCACCATCCTTACCCTATATCTTACTTGCCCCACCCACACCACCTGTGCCTGCCGTCCGCTGCCGCCCATTATATGCGCGGCTATAGCCACCTCCCGAGGCCACTGGTCCACCTCGACCGCCTGCTACCGTTCCCTCCCAACCGGCGACGACAATTGCCGGCCAACACTGGCCTCCGCGGGTCCCGCAGGTGAGCCTGTTGTTGTTGCGGCTGTGGTTGCGGCTGTTGTTGTGGCTGTAGTGGCGGTTGTGGTGGTTGTTGTTGTGGTTGTTGTGGTGGTTGTGGTGGTTGGATCGGTGGTGTCCACTCCTCCACCGTCGTGGTCTTGTGGACCCACCAACCCCCTTTATGGACCGACTCCGTCCACATGCCTTGCTGTCGGTGGACGCGCCGGCATCCAACGCTCCTCTATCTTGGGCTCCCTCCGCCCCTCCTCTATTTCGGGCTCCATCCGCCCCTCCTCCATCTCCTCCCCCTGCCCGGGCACAGCCTCCATCCGGTGCAGGTCGTCCTCAATATCTGCGAACACCCCCTCCAGACTATCCGCCTCGATGCCCTCATCCTCTTCTATTATCTCCGGGCCATCGTCCTCCTCTACCTCCAATTCTACCTCCTCCATTCCATCTTCCTTTTCTGTTGCTGAGTAATTTTGTTCTGCTGGGTTTAGCGTTCTGCTGGCGTATGAGATGACCCTTTCACCATCTTCTGTGTTCTGCGTTAATATTGCACCCTCGCCATAGTTGCTTGCGTCCGTTTGAAGTACAAACATTTTTGAGAAATCTGGGCATGCCAGCACTGGGTCCGCCATCAACTTCCCTTTCACCATATCGAAAGCTGATTGATGTTTTCCTTCCCATACCCACTTTGTCTTCTTTTTTAGCAGCGCATTTAATGGTTGCACCATCTGTCTGGATCTGTACCAATTCCTTGGTCGGTCACACGGTGCCCCAGGAATCGCAACTCCTTTCTGAAGAACTGGCATTTTTCCGCATTTATCCTTAGATTTGCCACCTTCAGCCTGTGGAAAACCTTTTTCAAATGCATCTTGTGATCTTTCATAGTTCGGCTAACCACAATGATATCGTCCTGATATGCGAATGCATTAGGCATCATTTCGGGTCCTATTACCATATCTAACGCCCGTTGAAAAGTTGCTGATGCAGAATGCAATCTGAACGGCATTACTTTCCACTGGTACAGCCCTTTCCCTGGCACAGTAAATGGTGTCATTTTCTTGCTGTTCTCCTCCTGAGGTATTTGCCAGTATCCATCCTTTAGATCTAGACTGCTTATAAATTTTGCTTCTCGCAGTTGATCTAGTATGTAGTCGATCCTTGGCATTGGGTATGCGTCTTTTATCGACTTTGCATTTATTTGTCTGAAATCAACGCAAATCCTCCATTTCCCCGATTGCTTCTTTTTCAACATTACTATTGGTGAACTGTACGGGCTACTTGAGCGATCCATGAGTTCGTCCACCTTCTCGTTTATTATTTCCTGCATTTTTGGGTTCTTCGGATAATATCTTTGTTTTATGGGTTTGTCATCACACATGGTAATTGTATGGAGACCAACTTTCGACGTTCCGGATATCTTGGCCAGTTCTGCCAATTCTGCTTCCATGAAATCTTCTGCTTCTGGTACATCTGTTACTCCAATGAACGAAATTCTTTCGGCTAATTTGCCATTTATTCTGCTTCTGGGTGGAATTTTTATGTTGAGCCCTGTACATACGATTTTTGCTCCCTTTTCTTTAATAAAATTCCACCGCAAAACCACTGCGTCGATTCCATCTGGTAGCACTAGGAATGGCATCATCACCTCTTTGTCTCCAAATTGTATTTTGGCTACCCATTGCCATTTTATGTCCTTTGTTGACCCATCTGCCAGTTGCACCTGTTTTCGTGCCTTTGTGAGCTGTGCCTCTACTCCTAATCTTTCTACCAGATCCTGGCTTACAAAACTGCTTGTGGCGCCTGAATCTATCGTTGCCTTTCTTTGTGTACCTTGCATTCTGATTTCCGCCGATAGCTGATTCTTCTCCTCCCATAACTTTCCGATGAATTTCTGGGAGCTGTTGGTGCCGGTCCCTGCTCGCCTCTTGTAGGCTGGAACTGGTTTGCGTTTCCCGCCGCCATGCAGCAATTCATCGATCTCACGCCTATTTTCCCACACATCCAGCAGAACACTAACCTCCTGTTCCTGCATTCTCGCGCCCAATGTCCTGCAGCTCCACACCTACGGCACGCCTGTATTGGATTTTCCACCCAACCATTTGAGCCATTGTTTATGCTCCTTCTTTGTGCTGGTATTGGTGGCTCCTCGTCCAGGTATCGTCTGCACAATGTGTTGTTTCTATCTTGCTGCATACCACCCCTTTTTTGTGCATGCATCATTATGTGCATTCTTGGATCTGTTGACTCCTGTGTAAATTGCTTTCGCTCCATCTCCAGCATCTCGAACTCGTCCGGCAGCATCATCAGGTCTTCCAATGTCTTAATGTCGTGCGGCCGAATGTACACTTTCAAATCAGGTATGCAATTTTCCATTATTATTTCCAACTGTTCGAACTCTTGGCATTTCAGCGGTCTCATCATGGTCTGCATCTCGACCATAAAATCTTTAAATGACTCGTTCCATCTTTGTTTTCTGGCTTTCACCTGGTCGGCCAATTTGTTGAAATATCCTCTTGGTAGAAAATATTTCTTGAATGCCTCGGTGAATTTCCTCCATGATCCCCAATGCCGGTTATTTGCCACGTACCACTTCAGGGCTTTGTCTTTCAGTAGTTCCGCCATTGCCCTCGGGATCATATTTATTTCCAGCCCATACATGTCGGCTGACCATTCCACTTGCTCCAAAAATTCTAACGGCTTTGTGCATCCGTCAAATCTGAAAGTCCATTCCCTTACTTGTTTTGCAACCATTGGGTAATAATTTTTCTGCCCATTGTTACTGGCTCTGGCTTCTTGGGCATTTCTCTTACTGGTTCCAGGACCTTCATATATCGCCTGCTGCTGGCGTTGTGGGCCATCCAATGCACCCACACATCCCCATCTGGGCGGTGCTAGTGCTGGTATTGGCAGTTTCGCTATATCCCCTACTGGCATGGCTTTTGCTGCCTTGGTGTATTTTGCTGCCAGTGAGCTGATCCATGCTTGCCACTCTTGGTCCTCCTCATGTTCCTTGACCCATTCTCCGAACTGTTTTCTCATGTCCTCTACAGTTCCTGATATCATGATTCCGCACGTTTCGCCCGTTTTTATGAGCTCCTCCTTCTTCATATAATATATCCATGACTTTTTTTTTTTTCTTTTCAAGAGAAAGAAAATTTTAACCAAAAAATTTGATATCCTTTTTCACCAGTCAAGCACGTTGGGCGCCAGTTGTAACGATCCTTTTTGGTCCTTACTAATGGCAGAGCCGGATTTCAGGAGTCGGGGTACGACACAACAAATTTATATTGTGCGCTGGTGAAAATAAGGAAAACGATTTCGATTTAGTTTTAATTCTACTGATCTTTTTATTGGTATATAATTTCTGGTGGGTGATGGCAGCTATGTGATGATGATGATGGGCTGATGAGTTGTTATGTCGGGCACTGTTGGGCACCCGTATGCTGGATATTCCTCTGGGCAAATAAAGTTGGCTTGTTGTGTGCCCTAGCTGTTGCCAGGAATACTCCAGGTCTTGCCTTTCTACCCTCATGCACTAATATTTGCTAGGACTACTCCTAGTCTCTCCCCAATGTGCCAGGAATACTCCGGGTCTTTCCTAACTGTGCTAGGAATACTCCTAGTCTTCCCTATCTACGCTAGGAATAACTCCTAGTTTTTATTTTGGTTGCTTTTGCCCACTTTTAATTGCCTTGTAAGGATATGCCAGGATATGGATCCTGTTTGCCAGTCCTTGTTTCTTAGCTTGAGTGTGGGTATCTTCGCTTATGGGTTACTTCATTGTAAACTTCACTTGTATGTTTCTTCGCTGTACTTCACTTAATAGGTGTCCTCATGGTCTCAGCCGTGCGAATTTATAGGCATGTTGAACCAATGAGGACGCGTGGTGGGATGCTACGCCGCAGCCAGTAAATTTCCATCCACTTATATCACCCCGACCCCGCAGTATAGCTTGCCTGCAGCTACTCATGGTGAAATTGCCCTTTTGGGAGCCGCAGCTTTCTAATTCGCTGGGCGCCCAGCCGCTGTCGTCAACGGCCTTTCTTTCACCCACAAGATCACCTTCCAGGTCACCCATACATGTGAGATGGAATGGGACAGGTTGCGACGTTGTGGACACTCCCCGTTAAGTAGGGAAGTGGCGACGTTGTGGCAACTCCAGAGAAATGAAGTCAAGAAGCATAAGAGAAGTCAAGAGGCAGCAGTGAAGGCAAGAAGTAAAAAGCAGCAGTATAAAGAAAGAGAAATATGCATACATATACATAAGTGAAGTCAAGAAGAATTATTTCACCAACCCATCCACGATTACAATATATTATTTAATAAACTATACAAATATCTTACATTTGAGGGCTCAACCGATCGCGGATTGCCAGGGCGAAGAAGAATAAGTGATTTAACCCATATGAGTGCAAAGTTGAAAAAAAAAAAGGAATTACGCAATAATTTGCAACAAGCCGTCAGCCGCCAGAAAGAGACAACTAGTGTTTTCATTGAAAAAAGCGGAAGCGTCGTCTAATTTCGAGAAATTTGACAACAGTGTGTCACACAGCGAGAAACATAGATTTGCAAGCAAGCTCCCAGTACGAGTGTTACGAAGCAGAATTATTATGCCGAAGGAAGATAATTCAACGGTCCAGAAGATGCAGCTGAAGGAAGTGGCTAGTGGATCAAGACCAGTTGAACACAGTCATAAAAACGAGGGGGAGCAGAAAATAACGAGATGCTACAACAACAAGTTCAACTCCTCTCACTGAAAATACACGCTGATGAGGTAGACAAGAAAAATGACACAAAACTGGTGGTGGAAAATTTTGCCAAAATTATTCCAGAGTTTACGGGAGAAGACATGTCAGTGCAGCAGTGGTTTCGTAACTTTGAGCTGAATGCTGAAGCATACGGATTAAACGAAAAACAAAAATATGTTCAAGCTCGAGCAAAAATGGTCCGTATTGCAGCCCTGTATCTAGAGTCCACCGTCGTGTATGAGTATGGCCAGCTTCGCGAACAACTTCTGGATGAGTTCGATTGTGACCGCCTATGCAGTGCCGAAATTCACAATCAATTGTCACGTCGGTCAAAGATGGACAGAAAAAGTTTCCATGAGTATTTACTACACATGAAAAGAATTGCTGTTTAAATATGAAAAGTGACTACAAATACACGTTGTATGTTTCCCAGCAAGGTATGATGAAATCCAATTACGCTAAAAATGAGAGGAAACAGCATTGCTTTAATTGTGGATCACTAAAGCATTTACGTAAAGATTGTCAAGCCGAGTTGAAATGTTTTCGATGCAACCAGACTGGTCACATGTCTAAAAATTGTCCAAGCACTCCCACTGTTAACATTGCATATGAAGAAAAACGGCTAAAATGTCTTAAGCTTAACAACATTAAACTTAAGGGACTTATTGACACTGGTGCGGATGTCTCTCTGCTGAGAAAGTCTATCTTCGACCAACTGCGTGGAGTTCAGATGCAAGCAAGCTCATCAAGCTTAAAAGGACTGGGAAATAACACCACACGGCCTATTGGACAGGTCGAGGTAGAAATGGAGATCGATAGTATCTGTCTGAAGCACAAGTTCTTGGTAGTAGACGACTATACTATTGGATGTCAGTTGCTGCTAGGTCATGACGTTATATCCAAATTTCAAATAACGTCGACACCCGAAGGATATAAGTTTACTGTTCTGTCCGGGGAGGAAGTAGCCGAAATAAAACAGATAAGTATTTTCAATGTGGTGGAAACAAATACTGATCCAGATGTTTCTTCACAGTACAGACACGCTGTTCAATCAATGATAAAAAAACTTTGCTAAGAGAGAGCATACCGTCGATTGTCCAATCACTTTGAAGATAGTGCCCGATGAGAATATAGTACCGTTCAGACACGCGCTGAGCCGAGTTGCGGTTACCGAAGCCGATGTGGTCAAGCAGCAAATTGAGGAATGGCTCAGTGCTGGCATAATAAGACGCTCAGTATCCAATTTTGCGAGTCGTATTGTGATTGTCAAGAAGAAGGATGGTAGTAATCGAGTCTGTGTTGACTATCGGCAGTTAAATAAGATGGTCTTAAAAGATTGTTTCCCCGTTCCAATTGTGGAGGATGTGCTGGAAAAATTGGGCAATTCGAAAATTTTCACAGTCATTTATTTGGAGAATGGATTTTTCCACGTTCCAGTAGAAGAAAGCAGCAAAAAATACACCGCATTTATAACGAAAGAAGGCCTATTTGAGTTCAATCGAGCTCCCTTCGGATTTTGTAATTCGCCCGCCGTGTTTATACGTTTTTTAAATCACGTATTTCAAAATCTCGTAAATAAAAACGTTCTGGATCTGTACATGGGCGATGTACATGCTGGCACTACTGACGAATGTCTTGCAAAGGTGCAAAAAGTCTTGAATGTAGCAGCTGAGTACGGATATTAAATATTAAAAGGAAGAAGTGCCAATTTTTGCAAACTGCCATTACATTTTTGGGTCATCAAATTGGAGAAGGAAATATCAAAGCAGGAGTGGAAAAAACCAAAGCCATAACAAAGTTCTCGATGCCGCAAAATATCAAAGCTGTGCAGTCTTTTTTGGGATTAACTGGTTTCTTTCGTAAATTTATCAGAAACTACTCGTTAATTGCCAAGCCACTAACAAATCTGTTGCGGAAAGATGTCAAATTTATAATGGGTTTTGAGGAGCAGCAAGCGGTCGCAATCCTGAAGGAAGCATTGGTAAATGAGCCTGTTTTGGGACTCTATCGTAGAAATGCAAAAACGGAAATACATACAGACGCATCAAAAGATGGATTTGCAGCAAATTTATTACAGTGGCAAGAAGGTGAATTACATCCCATTTTATTCTGGAGCAAGAAAACGTCGCAGACAGAAGAACGGCTACACAGCTACTTGCTAGAAGCTAAGGCCATATTCCTCGCCTGTAAGAAATTTCGTCAATACATTCTTGGAATTTCTTTTAAACTCGTTACCGATTGCGCTGCGTTTAAGCAAACGTTAAGCAAGAAGGAGGTTCCTCGAGAAGTAGCTCAGTGGGTGCTGTACTTACAAGACTTTGATTTTGAAGTAGAGCACAGACAAGGAAAGAGACTAAAGCATGTGGATTGTCTCAGCCGATACCCAATTGAAATCATGTTGGTATCCTCGGTAATCACGGTGAAAATTAAAAAAGCTCAGGAGCCGGATGCGATGATAAAAGCAGTTTCGGAAATTCTCAAAAGCAAACCCTATTGCAACTTTAAACTAAAAGGAGGTCTTGTATACAAGGTGGTGCAAGGAACAGACTTGCTTGCAATACCAAAATCGTTAGAGAAGGAAATAATAACCGAGGCGCACAATGAGGGACACTTTGCGGTACAAAAAACGATGCATGCGGTACAACAAAACTATTGGATCCCACATCTGGACGGCAAAGTATTGCGGATTATAGGCAACTGTATAAAATGCATAATTTACAACAAAAAGCTCGGTAAAAAGGAGGGATTTCTTCATCAAATCGATAAAGGTTTTGAGCCTCTGCACACCTTACACGTGGATCATTTAGGACCAATGGATACTACCTCAAAATTTTATAAGTACATCTTTGCAATGGTTGATGGCTTTAACAAGTTCGTTTGGATGTATCCCACTAAAACAACAAATGCCGACGAAGTCATCAAGAAGCTTAAAGAGTGGTCAGACGTTTTTGGAAATTCAGTTCGCATTATAACTGATCGTGGATCGGCGTTCACGTCATCCAGCTTTACAGAATACGTAAACCAAAATAACATCGAACATGTGTGGAGTACCACTGGAGTGCCAAGAGGAAATGGACAGATTGAACGTGTTAATCGATCTATTTTAAGCATTATTTCTAAGTTATCATCAGAGGAACCTGAGAGGTGGTACAAGTATGTATCTAGAGTTCAGAAGGCTATTAACTCGACTGTCCATAAATCTACAAAGCGATCTCCATTTGAACTAATGATTGGTGTCAAAATGCGGTGCAGACCTGAGAAAGATATTGTGCAACTACTTGAACACGAATTGCTTGATAATTTTGATGATGAGAGGCAAATTATGCGCCAGAAAGTGAAAGGAAATATTCAACAGGCTCAAGACAGCTACAAGAAACAGTTTGACAAACATCGTAAAAGCGAGATCGGATATAAAGTTGGAGATCTGGTGGCCATTCGTAGAACCCAATTTGTAGCAGGGAAAAAGATGGAAAGCGAATTCTTAGGCCCCTATGAAATAGTGAAAGTTAAACGTGCAGGACGCTATGAAGTACGTAAAACAGCAGATGTTGAAGGCCCAAACTACACGGCTACAAGCAACGACAACATGAAACTATGGAGTTTTTCAGCAGACAATGAAGATGCATGGTCATCAGAGGCTGATGACTAATCAGGATGACCGAATGTGAGATGGAATGGGACAGGTTGCGACGTCGTGTAAGGAAGTGGCGACGTTGTGGCAACTCCAGAGAAATGAAATCAAGAAGCATAAGAGAAGTCAAGAGGCAGCAGTGAAGGCAAGAAGTAAAAAGCAGCACTATAAAGAAAGAGAAATATACATACATATACATAAGTGAAGTCAAGAAGAATTATTTCGCCAACCTATCCACGATTACATTATATTATTTAATAAACTATACAAATATCTTACATACATGCATACGCATACTTCGGTACGCATGCCCTTCGGCCTTTCTCTCGCTCTCTCGCTACCACCACCCTTGCTCTTAACAACTAACAATCTCTTAACATTTGCCTATATATATATATAATTAAATATCGCCAATGTCCCCAAATATAATAAATAAAATAAAATAGAATACAATATTAATTCGCTACAACTTAATGGTAATAATGATTCAATACTAATATAATTACTTATTGCCAATACATCTCCCTCGCCTAAATGTAATAATATAATCAACTATTAGTAATTCCCTATAATGGTAACAATAATTTAATGATAATATAGTACAATATTAATAATAACCAAAATGCATTCAAAACACTCATACTATGTTCAAGTTACAATTCCACAGTTTGAACTCAACTTATACTCCCGCCGCAACCTGATCGATGCCCAATGCTTCTCAAACCTAGCGATGGGCGTTTCCATACGTATTCACCCCACTCTCCCACTCTCGCATTGCACCTATGATTTCGGCTTATCTGGTCTGCCGCTGGCTCACGCATACATGCACGCATGCGCTCTCCCACGCCCTCGGCACCTGCCGACGACCACCCACGATGCTCATTTCATCTGGTCGCCCCGCACCCAAGCTACAAGCGCATGCTGCCGACAATGCTTATGAGCTTGATATTTCTGCATGTTCTATTTCTTATGCAGTGACGTCATTTGAACCGATTCCCCTTCCCAGCGGTCAAGCTTTGTTATTGTTTTGTTGTTTTGCTTGTGACCGCTTCATTCGCATATGTTCTTGCACGTATCAAATTGGTTGCGAACATATGTCGATTCCCGCTTGTATCTTTGTTATGATCATATGCAGGTTCGAATTGATTTGTTTACGATCATATGGTTATGCTGGATTCCCGATTTGTTTACCATCATATGGTTGCCATCATATGGTGTTTCCAGCCTGATGGCCTATGTATGATCAAGTTTGATACCCAACCCCAAATGTTCGTTTGGCACTTCGCATCATACCATTATGTTCGTTTATATGTTTGATTCCAACCCAATCTATGTGTACATCCCATTTTGCATATTTGTATCTATGTATGTGTACATCTAATGTTGCCTATTTGTATCTATGTATGTGTACATCTAATGTTGCATATTTGTGAGGGACAATTATAGATACTATAATCTATATTAAATTTTATTTTGGAGGCACTGGGAATCTCTACGCAATTACGTTGATTCTCCATAAAGTCGCCTCAGCGGAAACTCTACTTTTGACGCAGTGAGACTGGGACAATTTAATTTTCCACTAGGGCTCTTTGATTAGTTTGTAGCGCTTTTGGCACTGGATGAAATATGAATAGTCGTACTAGAAAAATGTAGATTTTAAGCAAATGAATGTAGAATTAGTTTATGAAGTACAATTTTGGTATAAGTTCTTTTTTTTGTTCATTAGAACAAGATTTTATAAACACCTTTTCTAATCATTATTTCTTTATATAGGCTAATGTTAATCTGAAAATTCCACAGCCACCACGCAGTCGACGGGCCCATCGATCCAGCGCAAGGAAACGGTCTGAGTAAGAAGTTAATGAAAAGTAGCCTTTGTTTGTAATGATTTGTGATTTATATCCCTAAGTCTCTTTATATAGAGATAAAAGTGTTAATAATGTTTATCAAATCTTGTTAGAATGACGCAGTATGATAGTGAAGAAAAAAAAAATGTGGAGGATAATTGTTTTGAAAATATGTTTAAAATTTAGTTTGGAATGGAAATTGAGTAATAATTAGTTGTGAATAAATTTAAAGAAATCTGTCACCTACACCATGTCTACGCCTGATCCAATTTAGTTAACTCGTAGATTTCGTTTGGGGCAGTTTAGAAAATATGTTTAGTGAACTGCCAAGGTAGGGAGGGTAAAGACGGGGAAGTCCAATAACATCTCAGCATCCCCATGAAAATCAACTCTACGAGTCACAATCTGAATCTTACAGCGGAAAACCTTATCATTTCAAAAAATTGTTTATTTCCATTAGCATATCCGATAGTGCACTTCTATATTTTCTTTCATAATAATGCGTACTATTAGACGAGGCAAGAACTCCACCCCATCCGTCGAGCTATCCTCCTATGGAGCCGGAAGATAAGTGCACGCCCGCCTTTAGTCAGTAGTACCGTGAACAGCTCATTTAGTCAGCTAGTAGTTCCCCAACCATAACTACGTGTTCACTACACACCCTGGCTCCTAATATTAAATAATAATTAATAATAACTTACTAAAATTAATCATAGAATACATAAATAATAACTCATCACAATAATTTCCTCAAACCTACGCGCTGGGCGGGCCCTTGAATATTCGTATGGCTCTCCCACTCTCAGCATTTCACATATTCCTTTATCTTATCCGGCCCTGTAGTGCTTGTCTTTGGCTAATCCGCGCTCTCGGTACCTCTCGAAGACCACCCATCGCTTCATTCTCGCCGGTTGGTCGCCACTCTCCGCCGATTATCTATGTGGCCCTTACTCTGTCTTAGTGACAAGTGCATGCCCGCCGCTAACGGCTGTAGCTGGGAGTTCTCACGCATGTATAACTGTTCTGATTCTTTGCGGTGACAGATAGATTCCCCAGCGTCCAAGCTTTGTTATTGTTTCTCGTTTGCTTGTTTTGCTTCTTACAACCAGTGTTTAAAAAACTGCAAGAAGTTTTATTTCATCTGCTTTTGCTTCTGCTGCTGCTTCTGAGAAAAACAAAAGTCGCAGCAGAAACAACAGCAGAAAGCGATCACTGGAAAAAGCAAAGCAGCAGCAGCAGTCGCCGTTTGAAAAATTTACAACTTGCTTTGCTGTTGATTTCAGTCATCGACGCAAGTCGAAGCAGCAGCAAGTCGAAGCAGCAGCAAGTCGAAGCAGCAGCAAGTCGACACAGCTGCAATTGGTGGCGTCAGCACTCGCGAGTCGCGACAGTAACCGTTTTGTTGCTTTTGTCTTTTTTCTGCATTTGACTTTTAGATCATTTTTGTTTCCTAGAACATTATGTTTTCCTCAATTTTCGCTTAGTCTTATTTAAGCATCGGTGAAGATAATTACTTAGCTATGGCACAAAGTGAAGTATGGAAGTTTTTTGACAACAATGTTGAATAGGGCTTAGCCACATGCAAAACATGCAAAAATAAATTAAAAAACAATAGAATCTCCAATTTAAAAACACACCTCATAAAACTGCACAACATTAATTTAAATTCAGTGAGTTTGGAGCAACTTGATACGTCCTCTTCGAATGCTTCGACAACAAGACAAATAATAAGAAAAAAGAATATAAAAATTGAAGTTAATAAAAAAGAGTTGTTAAAAGCGTATGTTGGATTGGTTACGGAAGACAGTATTCCATTCAACATACTAAACTCTCCAAACATGAGAAAAATCATTGACCCAATTTGTGAGGGGCTAAATGCATCAAATTGCAAAAGAACTTTGCAAACAGTGGCCATGACAACAATAAAGCCATGACAACAATAAAGCTGACATGACAACAGAATTAAAAAACAATTTGTTATCGCTTAAAATAGACAGTGCTTCACGACTAACCAGAAATATTTTTGGCATAAGTGCACAATATATAAGTTCGGCTCAAATTAAATCGGTTATATTGGGAATGACAGAATTAAAAGGTGTTGGATCGAGCACATCAAAAAACCTTGCCGCACAAATCATAAAAGTGATTAATAAATATAGCATTAATTTATGCCAAATAGTTTCGATAACGTCAGACAACGGTGCAAACATGCTGAAGGCAACAAATATGTTGTCATTTGTTTCCGAGGAATACCTTGACGAGGAGGACGAATTGTGCACCAACGCTGAATATCTGCAAAAAATTGAGAAAATGGAAACAGTGCCAAACGTACTTGTAGGCAACATTCAAGTTTGTCGTTGTGCAGCACATACAATACAACTTATTGCACTTGATGTTATTAAATCGTTCGATATGCTAAGATTCCTTATAAGTTGCCGAAACATGACAAAATATATAAGAAAAACATCAAATGGATATCGCGAAATTTTTGAGCTCAAACAGTTAAAAATGCCACAACTAGATTGTCCAACAAGATGGAAATCTACATACTCGATGCTTAAAGATTTGTTAGTAGCTAAAGATGTGTTGACGAAAATTGAATCTATTAAAAACAAATCCGAAGAAGAAAACTTCGAAGTAGATTTGTCTTTCTGGGAGTTCATAGAACATTTTTGCTTTGCATTTACTCCCTTGCAAAAAACAATAAAGAAGTGTCAAGAAGAACAACCGCAATATAGCAGTTTTTACATACAATGACTAAAACTCAAAATTTGCACCGATTTTTAGCGATTCAAATCAAGAATTTATTAAAAAGGTTGCTAAAAAAATCTTGATGTCCATGGAAAGTCGGTCGAAAGCATTATTGAGCAACAAATTCTTAGTTTCGTGTTTGTTTATGGATCCACGATTTCAACATACTCTAACAGCAACACAAAGAATTGATGCAATAAATCATTTAAGAACTATTTGGGACAGAATATGTGAACTTAATCCTTCTGGTAATTTATGCTCAACACCAAGTTCTGGCTCATTTGAATAGAATAACCACTTTTTTGATGAGGAGGATGAAATGTTGAATGCGTACTTATTGCAAGGTGTTGATATGGATCTCACTTGTACATCCGACGTATATTCAAAAATCGAAAATCTACAACATCCTTATCAGAGAATTGATGCAGATGTTTTATTGTTCTGGAAAGCAAAGCAGTACACCGACAAAGAGCTATAGGCAATTAGTAATGTTTGTTTTGCAGTACCGCCAACTCAGGTAACTAAGAGTGAGTTAAATTTAAGTTAACAGATTTATAACTCTGATTTGAAACAGGTGACAATTGAGCGAGTATTCACGACGCTAAGGCTTGTCCTTACAGACTACTTAAACCGACTTAGCCAGGACGTCCTTGAAAATATATTGCTGGTCAAGTTGAACACAAGTTTTCTTGACTCAGCTATTGACAATTGTTCACTTTTCAAAATGAAGAATCTGAATAAAAAAAAAAAAATTAGCTGTTTTTACTTTTCTATGTCTCCAAATAATAAAATGTTTTTGGTTTGAAATGATCAAAGAAGAAATAAGACAAAAGCAGCAAGACGAACTTGCAGCTGTGTCGACTTGCTGCTGCTTCGACTTGCTGCTGCTTCGACTTGCGTCGATGACTGAAATCAACAGCAAAGCAAGTTGTAAATTTTTCAAACGGCGACTGCTGCTGCTGCTTTGCTTTTTCCAGTGATCGCTTTCTACTGTTGCTTCTGCTGCGACTTTTGTTTTTCTCAGAAGCAGCAGCAGAAGCATTTGCTCAGCTTAAAAAGTTAAAAAAAGCATAAGTTGTAAAAAGCTGAAATTTAACTACTTTTGCTGCTGCGACTGAAGCAATTTAAACACTGCTTACAACTTATTTATTTACGATCATATGGTGATTCCAGCCTGGTGATTTCTTTAGGATCATGTGGTGATTCTAGCCTGGTGATTTTGAGTATAAGTGTTCTTTTTGCACTGTATGATCAGGTTCGACACCAAACCAAATGTTCGTTCGCATGTTCGCTGTCACACCACCGGTTCGTTTGTATGCTTAAACTTGAGCTTTGTATGAATGTGAGTGAGTGAAACCGGCAGAATAATATAATTATTCGGTAACAAAAACATATTTAAACAAAAAATACAATAAATGCAAAAATGATTAGATTGATTAGATTCGGAATGCACAACAAATATTCATTGCACTTAGCCTGAAGGTGGCTTCTTGACTGCCAGTGCGGGGACTTGGTGACGGCCGTCAACAATAGCAGGCCCTGTTTCTTTGGTCCCCGGGAATTAAGCATAATCCGTGACAGTGCCCTGGCCGAACATGAAGCCTTCTGATTCGCAGATGCTCTTTGAACACAGCCACGTATCAAGCATCATGCCCAGACACCTAATCGCTCTCTTTGAGATTATCTGAGTGCTTCCAACTCGAATCGTCGCAATTTCCACCATTTTGCGGCTGCTTATAAGAACCGCTTCCGTCTTGTGTGCTGCCAGCTCCAAGCCAGCAACAGAAAGCCACTGGCCGATGGATGCAATGCCTTCTTTGCACCGAGCCTCCAGTTCCAGTATCTCCTTAGCGACTATGACTAGGGCCACGTCGTTGACGAATCCAATGATCTTTGTGCCATCAGCGAAGCCGATCCTAAGTATGCCGTCATACATGGCATTCCAAAGGAGGGGACGCAACACCGAGCCTTGAGGAACCCCCTGGGTGACTCTGCGAACTTCAATCCCTTCTGTAGTCATGAATATTAGGATTCGACGGTCAAAGTAGCTGGTGATCAGTCTTAGAAGCTTGCTCTGGGCTCCGAAATCTAATAGGATGCTTAGTGCTCGGACCCATGTCGCGGTGTTAAAAGCATTACGAATGTCTAGGGTCACGACTAGACAATATTTCTTGTCTCTCCCTTTCCATCGCTGGCCTGCAATGGCGTCTCTTCCTATATCTACTACTCAGGATATTGCCTTAGTCGTAGAACGCGCCTTTCTAAAGCCGTATTGGGCAGAGGAGAGGCCACCTTCACGATCAATAGCTTTCTCTAGCCTTGCCACGATTGTTTTCTCCAGTCAGTATGAGGAGGGTTCTCCTAGTGGTTTACCGGGTTTCGGGAGGAGTACCAGTAGCTGTTCCTTCCATCTACTAGGAAACGTTGCTTCCTTAAGGCATTTATTGAAAATTAAGGCAAAACCCTCTGGGTGGAGATTTATTGCCAACTTTATAATTCGGTTGGGAATACCGTCAGGGCCTGGTGCCTTATTCAGAGTTAGGCTGTTGACTATGCTAAGGAGTTCATCGGTAGTTCATTCTTCGATCTCTTCGCTGGAAAAGCTCGGAGAAGACTGGCTGGGATTTACTGAGCATACTAGGGCGCTAGGAAACAATGTTGGATTGCAATCTGGAAAATTCTGCTGATCCACGTGAGCGTTGATACAGTCTTCGCACTCAAGGGCAAGCGCGGCGGGCTTCTGCAATTGACTCATTCCACCAGCAAAGGAGAGTATGGTTTCGCTTGTACTGGTTTCGGCGGAGCATACTGGCATCGCATGCCGCTGGCAGGAGTTCCATCTTCCGAATTACTGATTCGTCTGCACTACCGCCCTCCTCCATGTTATCTATATTCTCCAGATTCCTGCAGAAGACCGCCATATTTAGGGTTTCCGTCTAATAGGCTCTTTTGTTGAGTATGTGTCCATGACAGTGACTCTGTGGTCGGCTTAACGTGCACGGGATAGCTTCATGATGGCTTGCTGTGTACCTGTCGCTGATTTCCCAACTAGCTGATCGGACCAGCGAGTCGCTGAGAAACGTTAGGTCAATGATTGACCCCGCTCCGGCTTCTATACCGGCTTGCTTCACCAGAGCATTAACTATGTGGCGTGGTTCCACTAGTTCATCCAGATCACGGATGATTGCAAATCTTTGGTGCGTAAGCAGCTTCACTCCTATAGAAACTCCCAATACTCCTGTGCGGACGGAGTCACGAACATGCTGTAGTTCTTCGTCTGGGCGGCGGGTTACTAAAGCGAGGATTTCGTCATATGTGCTTCCAATGCCCGGCTCTATGAGCAAAGCATTCGGTCTCGTTTTTTTGGCTCTGGCTGCAGGCTTGACTGTCTTAGTGCGAGTAATGTTCTTCGTGGGTACCGTTTTCCACCCTCCGATTTCCTCCTGTGCATGTTGATGCTTTCCATCTAGTCTTGATGGTATTTGTTTCTTCGTGTTTGGTCCATGCTCTTGCGGAACAGGTACAGGTGACCTCATATGGGACACAAGCTACCACTCACTCTTGTTGTTTGTTGTTCACGGCTCACCCTGTGAGGCGGAACTATACTACATTTCTGGCAGTTTGCCGGCTCTCTAGTTGCTTTTTCCTGCCCTCTGAACAGCGCACTGATGTCGAGGTGCAGTTTCTGTAGCCTTGCAACCTAGCATCATCCTACTGCGGCGGAGTTTGCCCCAGCGCCGGACGACGCCCCACACGCCGCTTGGTATTCCTCTTCCAGGATACTGCTCTGGATTCATTCCTTTGACTACGTAAATGCCAGGCCAAGAATTTCCTCTTGGCTGCGGTTGGGAGTTATACGGCTGCGGTTGGGAGTTATACGGCTCCGGCTCGGTGGACAGGAACATAGCGCAGTCGGTAGGGCAAATGGGAGCAGAAAAGGGGAAATTAAATGAAAATCTATTAACCCAAACTAAATATTACTAATAAATTTAAT
Source organism: Drosophila emarginata (assembly GCA_037075365.1). Classification (NCBI taxonomy): domain Eukaryota; kingdom Metazoa; phylum Arthropoda; class Insecta; order Diptera; family Drosophilidae; genus Drosophila; species Drosophila emarginata. The sequence continues at coordinate 477,244 of JBAMCD010000094.1, read as the reverse complement.
TAATAATAATAATTGAAACAACTATAAAAACAAAAAACGTTTCTGCTGGGATTTGAACCAACGGCAACGGCGTTGAGGTCGGAGCAGGCTTCCGATGCGATACTGCACGTTATGCTGTAACTGCTAAAGAAACTTTTATAAAATGCTACGATTTTGAGACAGCCTAAAGTTATACAGCACTTTAAGTGTCAGACCCTTTAGGAAATAAGAAAGCTCGGCTTACCTCTATGGCAGGTGTGGGAAGGGGGGGATGTACGGCCTGCAGCTTTGCAGCTGCAATCAGCTGTCAATCAGCGACTAGGGCTGCTAATTTGTGTGGCGGTCCGGTAGTTTCACCCGTCAGCTGCTTTTTCTTTATTTTGTTGTAGAGTGAAGCAAAGCATGTGGTGGTTTTGGTGATTTTTGGCAGGAATCACTGCGCCCCACCGCAGGCGGGACCCACCTCCATGCCCGTCTCGCCCCCAAGCCAAGAGGTTTCAAAAGTCAGGGCCAGGGATTTCACGACATATTTGCAGGAACGACAACGGACGTACCCGCACAGGCAAGTAAGCACGACACCCACAAGACATACACCGTATAACCGACCTTTACTTTAAGATTTCGCGGCCAGATTTTGCTAGAAACTTAACAAACTTGAAGAAAACAAACGCACGTCTCTCCACAAGTTGATATCCTCTATCTCAGAAGAATAATATGAGTGTGTGTAAGTATGTGTACATGTTCTGTCTCATGTTGAACAGCTGAATGAATGAAGAGCGAAACGTAATGAAAGGTTCGTTAAAATTTCTGGATTATTCGAATTACTCGAGTAGTTTCTAAATGGAAGGCGAAGCTGAAGCTGGGGAAGAAAATGTATTTATAAGGCGGCATATGCATGTTTTTTTTGTTTTTCGCTTTGTTTAATGTCTGCATTTTAGTTTTGCTTGCAATTTATGTGTTTGGCCGTCCATTGTGTTAGACCAGTGTTAAATACAAAATGTGTTTGGTTTAGATCGCTTTTGTTTAACTTCCATCTGCTGACTCTCCGACTGACCGACAAAAAACTGCCATACTAGAAGTGTGTCATGTTGCCAGAAATCGCGAGACAACCCAGCAATCTTTGCCGCATGCACAATGAGTAGCATCTCGACTAAATGGGTACTCCACTTCATACATACATATTTCCGTTTTCTTTCTTCTTTCTTTTTATTGTTCGTTTGTATGTTCGATATCATACTATTTACATGTTGGATTGTATGTTTGCACCATAATAACATGTTCGTTTCTATATCTGAACTATAACGTTGTTGTTTTAAATGTTTGGATTAAATTATATTTGTAACTTGTATACATATGTATATGTAACTGTATAAATTCAATGATGACATATGTATCTTTCTACACCTATGACTTCCTGGCCCGGATGCTATTCCAAACAAAGCCTTAAAATTGGCCGTCCACCTAGAATCGGAGAAATTTGCAGAAGTTTTTGGTAAATGCATATCGGAGTGTACATTTCCGGATATCTGGAAAGTGCAAGATCTAGTGCTAATCCCAAAGCCAAACAAGCCATTAGAAGACCCTTCAGCCTATCGACCAATCTGCTTACTGGACTCAGCCGCCAAACTATTCGAGAAGCTTCTATGGACCTCTCGCCTTCTCAATTTGGGTTCCGAAAGTCAAAGTCAACTATTCAAGCAATCTCATCAGTAGTTGACGTAGCGGCTAAAGCTATAGAGGGTCAATGATGGAAAGGAGGGGATATATATAAATACTGCCTAATCACACTGGATGTTAAAAATGCGTTCAACTCTGCCAATTGGAGCCGCATTATTGATGCACTAAACAAGTTTCAAGTGCCCAAGCACCTCATATACATAGTTACTTCCGCAACCGAATCTTGCGGTACAACACAAATAATGGAGAACGCATCTTCGAGATTCGAGGTGACGTCCCACAGGGGTCGGTACTTGGTCCACTCCTATGGAACACCATGTATGATGGCATCTTGCAAGTACCCCTCCCAGCAGATTGTCGAATCATCGGATTTGCAGACGATGTGGCACTGGTAGTGGTAGCAAAACAACTACGAGAGGCCGAGGAAAAGACAGTCACGTCAGTGGGCATTGCCAAACAGTGGCTGTCAGACGCAGGTCTCCAACTGGCAGACCAGAAAACGGAGGCAGTGCTTATAAGCAGCCGAAAAATCGTGGAGGTGGCAAAAATCGCGCTCGGCTCGTGCACCATTCAGTCGGCTAGAAGCATTAGGTACCTTGGAGTCCTCCTGGACACTCGCCTGTGCTTCAAGGAGCACTTGAAATACGCTAGTAAGAAGGCAGCAGATTTGGGGAAATCGTTAAACCGAATCATGAGAGGCCCTAGGCAATTCCAAATGAAGCTCCTGATGAACGTGGTGAAGTCCACCATGCTTTATGGGGCACCTGTCTGGGCAGAGGCCAAGCAGCGGAAAACATATAAAATGGGCCTAGAATCCACGTACCGACTTGGCGCTCTAAGGGTATGCCATCGCTTTCGACATACTGGCGCGAGAATCGCAGACGATATTCAAATTTCGCCAAAGAATCGAGTGGACTACATCGATCAAACGGAAGATAAATGAAACTGTCAAAAGAGCAAGTATGGAAGAGTGGCAGACACGGTGGTCATCCTCCACAAAAGGCAGATGGACCCATAAACTCATCCCCAACATCCAGGAGTGGGCACATAGACGTCACGGCGAACTAACGTTCGAACTGACACAACTACTAAGCGGTCACGGCTGCTTTAGATCGTACCTACAGCGTTTTGGCCACGAAAACAACGCAGAATGCATGTGGTGTCTACACCACATGTGCAGAGCACATAATATTCGAGTGCAGGAGATTCGAAGCAGCTCGAAAGAGACTAGAAGATTCGCTTCAAACAACCCCCACACCGTCAAACTTGGCGAAACAAATTATATCTACGCAGTCGGCATGGTCAGCAGTTTGTGCATACGGAGCCGAAGTTATGAGCAAGCTGCGGGAGCTCGAAAGGAAGCGCAACACTGGAGGGGTCCACTAAGCCCGCCATACAAGTCCTGCGACGCAATACCACAAGGCAGTTCCGCAGGATCCCAAATGGCTTTCTTTTTTCTTTTTTCGTTTGTTGGCTTTCCCTTTTCATTTTCTTCTCATCTCTAGCTCCAATGTAAATAATCCAGTTACCTATCTATCCACTGTTATTTTCTAAGTAAAACTTTCAAATAAAATGAATTAAAAAAAAAAAAAAACACCTATGACTTCATACCTACTTGTGAGGGATAATAGCAAATAATAAACTTATATAATAATTATTCCTCACAATTTATAAGTAGAAAATAAATGTGGTAAAAACGTAAGCATCGGATATGTCTGGATTTAGCCACTTTTTATTAAAAGCAAGAATATGAAAATCATAGGATAGACTATCTACATAGAGTTTAGATTTAAGTCCTCTAACATTCTGATAGGCCAGAATAAGGGACGAAATTAGTTTTTTGATACGCCAGTAAGTACTGAAGAATTAGTAATCATTGTCTTATCAGGTACAGAAGGCAGCCGAATGGGAAGACGATTTTTCCTCTTCTTAGCTTTATACTAGTTTTCTATTAAGTGTTACGGACAAAAATCTTTATAGCATATGTGGTCAAAAAGCTTTGACGGAACACTGAGCTCAAAAGATAAATTGGGATATCAGCTATGACATCATCTAATGTAGTTTTGGGATCCAGCTTCGAAACAAAGATTTGCTTTTTTGGTGAATACCAAGCAAGTTTATATCTATTAAATTGAGTTTCTTTCGAAGATTTAAAAAACTAGGCGACAAAGTTTTAAATCCCTCTCTTGTCCGCCGCATAAATAGACGCATATCCATATTCATGTACCGGCACGCTTCACAATTTCTAATGCTGTCTTTAACTCTGGCCGTGTAACCAGCACATTTAACATGCTTAACGTTGTCACACAGCATAAAAGGTAGTCTTCCTGGAATTTTTGGGAATTTTTGTAATAGAGAGAAAAACAAAAAAGAACCAATAGCAAACACTACTCAAGCAACAATTTGCAATTTGCGGTCGTTGTGGTCGTTGAATATGTTTTTTCCGATGACTCGATCCTTAATTTTAAAATGAAGCAGGCAAGTCGTCCCTGCCGACATTGAGTATACCCTGTACCAAGTAAAAGTACCCCATAAAGTCAAAAATAATCAAAATCGCTATCAGTTTACAAAAGAAATTATCTTAGCATGCACTGCTTGCCATGCAGCAACAGCGAACGCATGCTATCTCGCTCACACTTAACAGCCCATTTTGCATGGGGCGTTTCAGTACAAAACGGAAATACGTATATCTCCGATAATTATTGTCCGATTTCGGTCAAATTCGGTCAGCTGGTGCATTTTGGCTATATTAATGCGCATGCCAAATAAGAATACGATATGTTTAATATTGCCCTAGTTATAGGTTTTTCCCAAATTGCGGGGGCGGAAGTGGGCGTGGCAAAAATTTGAAACAAACTTAACCTGTCTACACAACAGACGGATGTTGACACCAAATTTGGTTGCTCTAGCTCTTATAGTCTCTGAGATCTAGGTGTTCATACGGACGGACGGACAGACGGACGGACAGACGGACATGGCTCAATCGACTCGGCTATTGATACTGATCAAGAATATATATACTTTATAGGGTCGGAAAATTCTCCTTCTGCCTGTTACATACATTTTAGCGACTTTAATATACCCTTTTACCCTATGGGTACAGGGTATAAAAAGACGTTCATAACTGCAGGTTAAATAAAGCATTAAAGCGAGAGCTCAAAACAACAATGATGAGAAAACTGTTCGGGAAATGGGTCAAAGCTCGGAAAGGATCAACACACTGGCTGGAAAATTTTCATGAAAACATGTTCAATTGGCGGATGTCACAACCAAAGAAATAGATTGGCAATGTATCGGCAATAGATCGCAGAGCTCATCAATCGTGATGGTGAAAAAAAACCGACAGGAATGTGGAGGCTTTTCGTTGCTTTCTGGAAGATAAACGCGAGATCAAAAAAATACCAAGAATCGACTACATATTGGATCAACTACGTACAGTGAAATTCATTTTAGATTTGACGAATGGATTCTGGCAAATACCCCAGGAGGCCAACAGCAAGAAGATGACAGTATTTATTGTACTAATTAAAAGTAATGCCTTTCGGTCTCACTCTGTATCAGGAAATGATAATAGGCCCAGAAATGATGTTCCGTGCGTTTGGCTACATAGATGCGACTACTACCAAGATCAATACATGGAAATACGGTACTGTGCAGGTTCGGGGTACCGAAGATAGTTATAACAGACAATGGTGTACAATTCACTACCAAATTATTCGAGAAAATGCTACAGGATCGGGGATGCACATAACAGAAGACTTCCACTGAAAGAGCAAGCCGACCAGCCCAGGCAATGCTCGCTAAGTTTTCAAGGGATAATGAGCGTATGAGATATCGAGTGGTAGGCAATAAAACGTTTTGGTATGGGTCAATAGATATTAAACGAATACTTAGAATGGCTCAAATATATAAACGAACCTTTGGGTTTAACATACATACAGAACACAAGATAGCCGAAAATAGAAACATTAAACATGCACTTATCTCTACGATAATAGTTAGGGCCATAAAGCAAAAATGCGTGGGGCAGGGGGTAGCGCGCGGCAAGTGGTGATGGGCTGAGTAAACGCCAAGGTTGGAAAAGCATTGGTAGTGAAGCTCTGGAGAGCCATGCTAAATGTTCGAAGTGCCCATTAGAGCGGTTTGTCAGATGATTATCTAGGAATTTATAATTGCGTGATAGAGAAGGGAAAATGCCAAAGGGCAAATACATGAGAGGATATCTACTTACGCGATATGTGAAAACGGTCTTGGGCGAAAGAGAAGAGCTGTTGGAAATCAGGCTGCATATGTAGCAATTTAGAAAGCTGTGAATAAGCAAAAGGAAACATCACCATTCATAGGAACAGGACAACTATGCTAGTTTTCGGCAGCAAAAAGCCGACAAAAAGAGACAGCGATCGAAAGTTTTGGAGGAATAGCACAAGTGCGTGGAAAAGTACTGGATACGGTGCAGAATCTCACCACGTATCCTAGTAAGCTAATTTTGCAGCAATTAAGTGAAGCAGAGCATTCGACGATAAGATGCAAAGAAAACCGGGGTTAAGTTATAACTTTTTCATGTGTAGCTCCGTAGCAAACATTATGCGTGGTCACTTGGGCAACTGATCGGCTCTTGTATGTGTGACTTGTAGATTGTGAATGACTGCAGGGGCTATGGGTTGGAATCCCTGATGTATATATGTATGTATATCAGTCCTGTGACAATTAATAAAATAATTATTATAAAAAATTTTTATAAATGAAAAAAAATTGTTACACATCGCTGTATATTATTAACACATATAATTTTTCTCGCCTGCATAAAGAAATAAAGTAATATATGAAGTTACATATCCTTCAAAAAAATCGGTTATATGTTTTATACATATGTATGTTGCTATAATCATGTTTTTTTGTGTATCGAAAATTTGGTGCAGATTAAATTGTTTATTTTTATACCCTGTACTGATATGGAAAAGGGGTATATTAAAGTCGCTAAACTGAATGTAACAGGCAGAAGGACCTTACCAGGATGTGTTGCTAACTTGTCGAACTTTGACAATTGGCTATTTGGCATCAAAATGTGCGCTTCTATGGTTACACCATTTACTTCGCCGGCCGGAGAAGCTACAAGGAGGATGAAAGAGCGAGCATTCGAGCATAACGAGCTCAATTCAACTCGTGCAAAGGAGTGAGCATGATTTGTGTATCAAAGGTAGCTTATTGCAGCCTACCACCACCTTCGAGAGATGAATAGTGGCCAGGGGAGAGAGTTCATGAAGCAAAGACGACTCTGTTATTGTTGTTTTGGTCAACATATTATACAAAACTGTAAAGCAAATTGATGAAGGCAAGATTATGTATAATGCTCTGCTTTATTAAATATTTGAAGGCATCAACATCAACCAGACGACGAGGTAATACATCGAGGATGTGAACCAAAATCAAGCTTCGATGTTGTTCCAAAGTAACGAAACTAGTAAAGTATTATTCGGATTTATTTCAATTTAACTACTCGGGACAGATAGAACTGTATCGACTTATGCTCTACTCGATGAAGGTGCCGCTTGTTCGCTGATGAAAAGAAGTCTAGACAACGAGTTAGCACTGGATGGCCATGTGTAATGTCCGCTTCTAATAAACTTATTGTTTAGTTTAAATTAGAAAGACCGATTATTGTTCTTTTAAATGAGTGGCAAAAGAAGTGCGACAGTTGCTTAAAGTCGATATGCGAAAATTATCCTGTGATCACTTGATCAAGTTTGAATTAATTTTGCACTAACGCGTGTCGATATATTAATTGAAATTCGTAAAACCGAAAATTTAGATGATTGATCAGAATTAAATCTCATCAAAGTCGGAGAAAGGCTTGAACATCCAACTACGCGTCTTTTCAGATCCTACATTGCATTATTCATTTAAGAGACTGTAAAGACAGATCATATTAAGGTCCTCTCGGATATTTCAACAAACAAATTCCAAGAATCCTAAAAACAAATGATTGCTCGGCATAAACCAGTTACTGCGACAACACTACAATTCTGTTGAATCATCCAACAAATTATTTTAACCAAAAACCTTACCTTCATAGAAGAAACCCAAGTGCAATTCAGAAAAGGAGCTTTGATTTTATTCCTCCCAGGGACAAATTTATCTTTTGTCTCTTAAAACTAAAAAAGGTAAAGATAACAAAAAAATTGAGTTATAAACCATTCGACCTGGCATCCAAATAATTAAGTTTTGGAGCATTTGGGAGTAAGATTTTTCTTCAAGAATAATTTTTCTTAGCTCTTTTAAATTGTTTTGTAATCTTGTTTCTGATTCTACTTCGTGATCATCACCATAGCAAAACCTTTTTATTAGCTGGTTATACCATTCTCTATCAAATGTGCAGGTTTTCAAAAAATTGTTCTGTTGAAAAATAGCATTTCTAGATAGTACCCGAGCAGGGACCCGACATTTGTAATTTTTGGAAAAGAAAAAAAAGGATTTTACCTGTGTGGAATAAAGCCCTACCAAAACCTAGATCACGCTAATATTGTTTCAGGGTGTACTTTGTGTGTTGTTGGTCTACCATGCATGGAGGAATAAGTAGAGGGATTAGACAAGGCCCAGTGTTGGAAAAAAAATAACTTATAAAGTTATGGTCATTGAGAAAAATTGTCTATAGAATCATCGACAGAGCTGATATGTCCAGCAGAGTCTCTATGGATTAAACAGTATAATCCTCGAAAGAAATTTTATTTTAGTAAAGACAACGATAAAACCAGCTACAGAATCTTCGACAGAGACGATTACCACATCAGAGTATAGATAGAGTAAGCGGTAGTGTATTCGACATACATATTTCTTGAGCGACACCCGAAAGTATCGTATAAAGTATCCTCGACAGAGCTGTATCAACCAGCAGTGGATATAAAACAGCAGCGAACCAATATTAATAAGCATATTCCGAGCTTAACAGTGGAGATCAATCTGCAATGAATCAAAATATAAGAATATCCCAAATCCAGCAGAGAAATTTCACCTATCATCATTTCTCACTTCAACGAAGTCGGTCGTGTTTTTTTTCCGCTCCCGCTTTAATTAATTTGCAGTTTAAAATTTCTTTTACGCTTTTAAAATTAACAACCGAGTTATTAGAAAAACATATTCGACGACCACAAAAATTTATTTGTTCTTAAACATTTAATCAAAGCTATTTTTACATTTCATTTTACTAAATAACAAAAGTTACAGCTTTGTTGTTGTGTCTGCATACTTTGCTTCTTCTCGAATACCCATGAAATTTTTTGCTTGTGTAGTGTTTGCTCTTTGCGACCGTTAATTTTGCACTTATATCAGTTTTTTGTTGTTGCGTATACCTCAACTTTTGATAGTTTCTCTTCTTTTTAAGTGCATAATATTGTATCTTTACCCCTTGTGCTACCTTTTGGTTCGTATACGCTTTTTATTACTTTTTATTTAAATTCGCGCTGTATTTAAAAAATTTTAAATTTAATGTCCGTGGCATCAAAAAACAAATTTTGTATTAAAATACAAAATTTTGTTTTGCCCCGATTGTTCCTATGACAGTTACAGCATATCGATTCTAATAAAACTTAAAAGATATTTTTCTATATCAAATTGACAAATAACAAAGTTCGTGACAATCGCTTCAAAAACACCCAAGTTATTGATCAAGAACTATATACCCTATTCTTGATCGATCGTTCCTATGGGAGCTATATGATAAAGTCATTCGATCGGGATGATTCTGGGATGAAGAAAGATGAAGGAAAATTATATAAGTAAAATCCTTGTTTAAAAGATATACCTGTATTCACTTATTTAAAAAAAATATTTGCAAACACACTAGCAGACTAAAAAAAAAACATTAGAAAAATCTAATAAATACACAGTGAAATCTGACCCGCCAAATTTTTAATACAATGTATGTGAGCGTCCCTGCTACCAACGTACAACTTATTTCTTGCAACTATATATATAAGTTATGACGAGCCAAACAAATAAATAAACAAAGCGATTGCAACACAGTTGCAGACGCAGCGTCATCAGATTCGTCGGTCACACGGCTGACCGAAATATGATCCTCTAGCTGAGGCGCATTGACCGCGGCTACCAACTTGATGGCACGAGGCGCTGATTCAGCTATTCTTGGTTGGCTGTGGGGTTCTTGGGTCTTTATAAGATATCTTCAGTTTTAGTTTCTAGAAATATTTGGAGTCGGCCAGTCGGTCGCTAATAAATGATAATAATAATCAATCCTAAAAATTACTGGCGCCCAACGGCATGAAAAAGTAAAAAAAACTAATCGAAACTCCGTAGGCAAAAGTCTTCGAAAAAGAAAAACGCGAACCCACGGGAAACGTAACGCGTGTGAACAAATATTAAATAAAAAAAAAAAAAAAGGAAAACTTTTTATTTGTGGAAAAATTAATAATATAACAACATCGAATTATCGTCATCACCGCCCATCACGCCGACACTTGACTGACACTTGGGGGCTTAATTGTAACTCAAATAAGGAAGAAATATTTAGGAATTACAACCGATGTATTTCATGTAAGTGAGAATTTTGTTATTGATTTCCTCCTTTCCTGTTTTTAAAAAAAAAATAATAATATAATAAATTTTGGTTATAAACCAAATTTGCCTTTGAAAAGTGTAACAGTGAGAAAAAAAATTAATTTTTTTATGACAAGTGTCGATAGTTGCAGTGACGAAGAGTTAGCTAAGCTGTGGGAAGGATTAAATTTTACTATTGAAAGGAAAGAGAACCAATCTTTCCCTACCTTCAGGCACGTCAGTACCCACTGGCAGGTCAAAAAACTAATTTCGTCCCTTGTTCTGGCCTATCAGAATGTTAGAGGACTAAAATCTAAACTTTCTAAACTCTATGTAGATAGTCTATCCTTTGACTTTCATATTTTGGCTTTTACTAAACGTGGCTAAAGCCAGACATATCCGATGCATCCGTTTTTCCCACAATATTTTCTACATATAGATACGATCGAACATTCAGAAATGGAGGCGGAGTTTTAATTGCTGTCAACTCAGCCCTTCCCTCTGAATTAGTGACCTTCACAGCAACTCTTGACATTGAATTTGTTAGTGTCAAAATTTCTCTAAAATCGTATTCTGCCTTTGTAACTTGCTCATATATTCCACCAAAATCTGAAATGGCCGTAAACACCAGCCATTTAGAAGCAATTTGCTCTGTATCCTCCCATCTTTCTGATGCAGATTTACTAATCGTTCTTGGGGATTTTAATTTGCCTGACATTTCTTGGTATCCATCAGATGAGTCTTCCATGCTGGTGCCTTCCTCCTCACACTGCTTTATTGATGGTCTTCTTGAGTTATCCTTAACCCAAGTTAACCCTGTGCATAATAGAAATGGTAGATTACTTGATCTTATATTTATGTTAGATTCTTCCGACTGCTCTGTTTCGAGAATCGGTCCTTTAGTTGTCCCCGAAGACAATTTCCATCCAACTTTGGACTCAACCATAAACCTTCCTTTTCGATTGCCGATTACCAACTCGACATCTCGCACTCGTTGCTTTCGTAAAACTAACTTTTTGAAGCTCAATGAGCTTATTCTTGCTACAGATTGGTCTTATCTGTATTCTTGCAACGATTTAGACGCTGCTATTTCATTTTTCTATAATACTATGTTTTTACTTTTTGATGCTTGTGTCCCACGTGTCACCCATGCGTCAACTGACAAGCCGCCATGGTTTTCACGTGAGTTATCTAATTTAAAGAATGTAAAATCTAGATATTGTAAAAAATATAAAAGATCCGGTCAACTGTCCGATTTTTCTCTTTATGTAGTTGCTCGATCAAATTTTTCAGTGCTTAATACACAATGTTATAAGGATTACTTATGGTGCTGTAAACTTCAGTTTTCCCGTGATCCTAAGCGATTTTATAACTTTGTCAACGCCAAACGCAAGGCATCAGTGCATCCTTCTTACTTATGTTTTGAAAATAAAAAAGCTAACGATGATCAGGCCATTGCCGATATGTTTTCTGATTTTTTCAATACAACTTATTCCTCCAAGGAATATTACGCTAACTCTTCGTATCCTTATCAGTTGAATAGGTCTAATTGTATCTTTAATCCTGTGATCGATGAAAGTTCGCTCCTAAGCGTGCTTACTTCAGTAAAACCTGTGCACTCACCAGGACCAGATGGGATACCTGGTTGTGTACTCAGGTTTTGCGCTGACACTTTGATTTCCTTTGATTCTGTTAATCATACACTGCTTTTGTACAAGCTGAACGAAATTGGTCTTCCACGCCTTCTGCTCAACTGGATTCTGCAATATTTGACTGACCGTACACAAAAGGTCCTATTTAAATCCTCTTCGTCTAAGACCATCAAAGTAACTTCGGGAGTGCCCCAGGGTAGCCATCTTGGACCATTGCTTTTTACCCTCTTTATTAATGGTCTTCCTTCCGTCGTAATTCACTCTCGTGTGCTTATGTACGCTGATGATGTTAAACTTTTCCTTAGTTTCAAAGATTCAGGTTCCCCGCGTCTGCTTCAAGCCGATCTTAATAACCTCCAGACTTGGTGTGAAATTAACTTATTAAACCTAAATATTTCGAAGTGTAAGTCATGTCGTTTTATAGATCTTCCTTTCACCTAGAAACTTATTACCTTAATAATACTCCACTTTCACGTTTCAGTGAGATGGGTGATTTGGGTGTACTCATGGACCATAAATTGAGTTTCACTCGTCATATTTCTACCCTAGTCAGCAAAGCCATGAGTGTTCTTGGTTTCGTCAAGCGATGGTCGAAGGAATTCGACGATCCTTACACAACCAAAACCCTTTTTATTTCACTGGTCCGTGCTATTCTGGAGTACGGATCATGCGTTTGGTCACCTCAATATGAATCACACCAAATTAGAATTGAATCCGTTCAAAAGCAATTTTTGATTTTTGCTCTTCGTGGTTTAAACTGGGATTGCAATGTTAACTTGCCATCGTATTCTAGTAGACTTCTTATAATCAATCTTCCTTCTTTAATTAATCGTAGAGTAATGCTTGGTACTTTGTTTATACACAAGCTTCTTAATGGGCAAATAGACTCTCCTAATTTATTAAAACAGGTCAATCTATCTGTACCTTGTAGACTAACTAGAAATTATGTCCCATTAACTTTAACAAGTTGCATTTCAAACTATACTTTACATGAACCTTTCCGTGTCCTTTGTTCCGATTATAATCGCCTTTATCACTTAATCGGATCAGAGTCCTCTATTCCTACTTTAAAAACTTCTATCCTTAGCTATCTAGCTCGTAGTTAGTTTTAATTTTAGTTTTAACTTTAGGTATGTTCTAATTGTCGTCTGTTGTCCACGCGACATCGTTCTTGCATGCTGTCTGCTAGGGTTCGCGCGTAACAGGCATTGACCTGGTGTCGCTTGGGCCACTTGAACGTACCGCGCATAGTACGCGTCAACGTCCCGAACAAAATAAAAAAAATGAATGCGCAAGACGTAATTAATGTACTGCAGGAAGCAGTAAGATCTGCTCTAGCTGTTCAGGCTGAGCACCTGGAAAGAAAATTTGCAGAACAGTTAGAAGAAAAAATAGGAGCGTTATCAAGACAAGTTAATGATTTGAAAATTTCCACACCGGAAGTGGAAGTGTATGAAACAGTGAAAGTAGTACCAGGAGTTGAGTGTAAGGAGCCACTTGCACTATCAAGCAGTAGGAATAATCAGAAATAAGATCAAGGGTACGGCAAGTTCAACACTTTCATCTTATAACACTGCGTTAAATTTTGATGCTATAATAGCGAGACTAAACTTCACTTACGCAGACAAAACACCAGCTCGCGTCATAAAACAAAAATGAAGCAAGCAAGTCGTCCTTGCCAACATTGAGTATACCCTGTACCAAGGTAAAAGTACTTTATTAAGTCAAAAACAATCCAAATCGCCATCAATTTACAAAAAAAATTTTCTTAGCATGCAGCAACAGCGAACGCATGCTATCTCGCTCACACTTAACAGCCATTTTGCATAGGGCGTTTCAGTACAAAACGGAAATACGTATATCTCCGATAATTATTGTTCGATTTTGACAAAATTCGGTCAAGAGGTGCATTTTGGCCATATAAATGTGCATGCTAAATAAGAATACGATATCTTCAATAGTGCTCTAGTTATAGGTTTTTCCCGAATTGCGGGGGCGGAAGTGGGCGTGGCAAAAATTTAAATAAACGCTTATACAATAGACGGATGATGACACCAAATTTGGTTGCTCTAGCTCTTATAGTCTCTGAGATCTCGGTGTTCATACGGAAAGACGGACAGACGGACAGACGGACGGACGGACGGACGGACAGACGGACATGCCTCAATCGATACTGATCAAGAATATATATACTTTATGGGTTCGGAAAATTTTCCTTCTGCCTGTTACATACATTTTAGCGACTTTAATATACCCTTTTACCCTATGGGTACAGGGTATAAAAATTGGGTGTACTTAGACAGGGAGAATTGTCTCTTCTAGAGTATTATGATAAAACCGAGAAAACCTTGACCCTCCTAACAAACAAAACATTGATGACTCATGATATGCCAACAGCCTTAACCCTCAATTAGCAGCATCGCGAAGATGCATTGCATTCATTTGTTTCGGGATTATAAAAATCTCTTAAGGCACACGTTTTACCAGCAAGGCCTAAGACTTTGCCAATTGCCCTTGCAATGGCACAAGAGGCCGAAGCCAGCAACGATTATGCCAATTTCGCTGCAACCTTTGCAAAGGCTGCAGATGATAAAAATAAAAACCCAATTAACAATTCCCAAGAGCATTCAAAGAAATCACAATACCATCACGATGGCCAAGCAAACTCAGGTCAAAATAAAAGTCCACATTTTAATAAAAAACAGAACTATATTGGCAAGGGAAACCAAAGTAATAGACAGTTCACCAGTTCAAAATCAAAACTTCAGGGACGAAATCAAACTCAGCCCGTTGAACCAATGGACATTGATCCATCTACATCGCGGTTTAAACAAACAACTGCCTATCAGCAGCGAAAACCTTTCGCAAATTCGACACAAAGTCGTCAAAATGTGAATCATAATCAGGTTGTTCCTGAAGGGGACGAAGATTATGAGTCCAAAGCAGAGGAAGTTGTCACACTCTTCGAGGACGAACAATCCGATATTGAGGCCTGTAATTTTTTAGGGCCACATCCTTCCTCCCGTACATTACAAAACAGTTAGACGGGAGAACAATAAAAATTCTCGTAGACACGGGGGCATCTAAAAATTATATTAAACCATTGTCCGGATTAAAACACATAGTCCCAGTGCAAAGTCCGTTTCAGGTTAAGTCCATCCATGGATCCTCTTCCGTTAATACGAAATGTAAAATCAATCTCTTTGGAGAAAGATCCTTTTTTTTCATTTTACCCACTTTATCTGATTTTGATGCTATTATAGGGTTAGACCTTCTAAGAAAGGTGAACGCCACCATAAATTTTACGGAAGGCAAAATTTATTTCAACGGGGGTTCTGAGGACATTAAATTGCATAAATGTATGGATGTAAATTTCATTGAAATAGACGAAGAAGATGTTCCTCCTGCTATGAAAGAAAAATTTCAGAGAATGATTAAGCTAAGAGCTTCTTCATTCGCAGACCCCAAAGTAGCCTTAACATTCAATATAAATACAGTGGCAACCATTCGAACACAGGGAGAACCTGTTTTTTCGAGACTATACCAATACCCGTTGGGGGTCTTCTAAAAGACGGCATCATCCGACCGTCTAGATCGCCCTACAATAATCCCATTTGGGTTGTAGACAAAAAAGGCGTAGATGAACACGGCCATAAAAAGAAAAGAATGGTCATTGATTTTCGGAAACTGAACCAAGTAACTGTGTCGGGCAAGTATCCGATTCCCTCTATTACGACAATACTGTCGAACATGGGAAAAGCACGGTACTTCTCAACTTTGGACCTAAAGTCGGGATTCCACCAGATTGAGCTGGCAGAGAGAGATAGGGAAAAAACCGCCTTCTCTGTCAACGGTGGGAAGTACGAATTTTGTCGACTCCCATTTGGATTAAAAAATGCCCCTAGTATTTTTCAGAGGGCTATCGATGATGTTCTAAGAGAATACATCGGGAAAATATGTCACGTCTATGTGGACGATGTAATCATATTTTCCGAAACAAAAGAAGATCATGCTAAGCACATTGACATTATTTTTCAATGTCTTGGCGATGCAGGTATGAGAGTATCCCAGGAAAAATCGAAGTTTTTCAAAAAAAAGCGTCGAATACCTCGGGTTTGTTGTTGCTAGGGGAGGTATAAAAACCTCACTAGAAAAGGTTCAGGCTATACAGTCTATTAGACCACCAACATCTCTGTACGAGCTAAGGTAATTTTTAGGCCTATCTAGCTATTATAGTTGTTTTATAAAAAACTATGCCGCAACCGCAAGACCGCTAACGGAAATACTAAAGGGAGACAATGGAAAGGTTAGCATCAACCATTCCAGAAAAGTCAAAATAGAACTTAAAGCTAAACAGTTGCAAACGTTCGATAGACACAAAATATCTTAACATCTGAAGATGTCATGTTAAAATACCCTGATTATAAAAAGCCATTTGACCTAACAACAGATGCCTCAGGACACGGCCTGGGAGCAGTATCGTCGCAAGATGGAAGACCCATAACAATGATCTCAAGAACATTGCGAGACAGCGAACCCGATCTAGCGACTAATGAAAGAGAACTCTTAGCAATTGTATGGGCTTTAAAAACCCTTCGAAATTATCTGTACGGAGTTAGAGACTTAAACATTTATACCGACCATCAACCCCTTACCATCGCAGTGTCCGATCGTAATACAAACGCAAAAATAAAGCGATGGAAATCCTTTATTAACGATCACAACGCGAAAGTTATTTATAAACCAGGGAAAGAAAATAAAGTTGCTGACGCGCTGTCACGGCAAAATATAAATGCTTTACAGTCTCAAGAATCGGACATGGCTACGAAGAATCACTGACCTACACTATTGAATCAACTGACAAACCGGTCAATTGTTTCAGGAATCAAATTGTCATCGAAGAAGCAGATTTCCCTTCAGTAAGAACATTCCTACTTTTCCAGTCAAAGACAAGACATATTATTCAAGTGTCTGATAGAAGCACGTTAATGCAAACGTTGCAAGACGTGGTAAATGCGGACGTAGTCAATGCAATACACTGCACACTTCCAGTGCTGGCTTTCGTTCAGCATAGACTGGTAGAAATGTTCCCAACCACAACTTTCAGGTACTTGAAGTACCTAGTCGGCGATATTCCTGATCGAACCGAACAAAGGGAAATACTAACGACAGAGCATAACAGAGCTCATCGAGCAGCCCAAGAAAACGTAAAGCAGGTGCTTTGCGACTATTTTTTTCCAAATATGAACAGATTAGCAACAGAGATTGCTGCGAATTGCAAAATTTGTTCAGTGGCCAAGTATGACAGACATCCAAAAAAGCACTTATTAGGTGTCGATCCCATTCCATTTTTTGCAGGAGAAATTTTACATGTCGATGTTTTTTCAACAGATAAGAAACTTTTTCTTACATGTCTTGACAAATTTTCCAAGTTTGCTGTAGTACAGCCCATTGCTTCCCGAGCAATTGTTGACATAAAAGCTCCATTGCTCCAATTGGTTAACCTCTATCCAAAAATCAAACACATCTATTGTGACAACGAACGGTCACTTAGCTCTGAGACAATAAAGTCATTGTTGTCAAACAATTTTGATATTCACATTGCAAATGCACCTCCATTGCATAGCACTTCGAATGGGCAGGTGGAAAGATTCCATAGCACCCTGACGGAGATTGCAAAATGCAAGAAACTAAGTTCTCAAACCAATGAGACAGACGACAAAATATTATTGGCAACGATGGAATATAACATAACTATCCATTCGGTGACAAATAGGCAACCGATAGAAACTGCAGAAATAGAAGCAGTTATTCGAGGAAAACTCGAGAAAACACAGAATAAACAATTGGAACAGGGGAATAAAAATCGAGCTGACAAAAAATATAAGGTAGGAGACAAGGTATGGGTGAAGTCCAATAAACGATTAGGTAACAAACTGTCCCCATTATATACGGAAGGTACAGTGGAGGCAGACCTGGGAACGTCTGTTCTCATAAAGGGGAGGATGGATGGGGAGAAGGACAGCCTTCGATAAAATATTTTTATTACTTTTAAAATTTTATTAATATTTCATTTAGAATTAAACTTGTGCAGCCGGCTTTAATGGTGGCTTCGGTAAAATTGACGGATTACTCAATGTCCAATTACATACCTGTAATGGACGGAGATGTAACTATTTGGGATGACTACGCGTACCTTGGACATACAACAAACGTGACGTCATACCAAACATACGCCGAAGAGACGAGAGTATTGGTGGAATCGTTCAAACAAGAACATGTGAGGAAAGTAATACTAGCAGATATCGATAGAATAAGTACACTAATAGAGACATTAAGAGTAAATCATAGGTATGCTAGGAGCTTAAACATTTTAGGCACAGCTCTTAAAGTGGTTGCGGGCACACCAGATTTCGATGATTGGGATCAGATAAAATTTAGACAAAATCAGTTAATTGAACAAGAAAATAGACAAATCGAAATAAATAGCAAACTTCAAGATAGATTAAATAAGCTCACTAACTCTTTAAACGAGATAAGCAAAATTGATGAATTAAATATTGAACACTTATTTGAAACTGTCCTGGCAAAAAATAGAATGGTCATTTCAGATTTACAAAAATTAATATTAACTATTACACTTGCAAAAGCAAATTTAATAAGCCCCGTAATACTTAACGACCTTGATATTCAGGAAATCGAAAACAAACATCTCACTAACATTAGTGTAGCTGATATCTTAGAAGTAGCTTGCATTAAAGCTTTCCAAAATAACGACATCCTATACTTTCTAATAAAATACCCAAATCCAATATTAGCATGTAAGAAAATTAATGTTTATCCAGTTCAAAGAAAAAATATAGTTTTAGATTTTGAAAAGGGTAACATAGTTGCGGACTGTGGAACTGAGTCATATGCGGTTACTGGGTGTGATGTGGCGGTGAGCACAACATTCTGCAGAAGATCACCAACACCTAATTGCGCGCAGAACCTCATATCTGGGACACCGGCGATATGCGGCACTCGATCCAGTCATCTGGGTCCACTGACAGTGGTGGATGATGAGATAATAATTATCAATGATGTCACCGCAACCATTATCAGCAAAGACAATCATAGCCAAGTGGTTGCTGGCACATTCCTGGCAACATTTGATGACGAAGTGACCATAAATGATACCCTGTTCGTCAACAACTACGGGGCATTAAAAAAGAAACCAATGGTTGCAGCTATCTCTCAAATCAACATAACAAGCCATCGGGAGAAACTGAGTCTGCCACTTCTTCATGAACTAAGCTTGACCAACCTACAAAACATCGGTCAGCTTCGTTCCAACCTGGTATCTGGTTCTATCATCAGTAGCGGTGCTACCTTGGCCATAGTTGCAGTGGCAATCCTCATCTTCTACGAGACTCGTCGCCGTTAGAAAATAAGACACCAAGCCCAGCTGATTAGTAACCTTCAGACCGCTTTAAAGAAGTCCGAGGACGAGTTATGACGAGCCAAACAAATAAAGAAACAAAGCGATTGCAACACAGTTGCAGACGCAGCGTCATCAGATTCGTCGGTCACACGGCTGATCGAAATATGATCCTCTAGCTGAGGCGCATTGACCGCGGCTACCAACTTGATGGCACGAGGCGCTGATTCAGCTATTCTTGGTTGGCTGTGGCGTTCTTGGGTCTTTATAAGATATCTTAAGTTTTAGTTTCTAGAAATATTTGGAGTCGGCCAGTCGGTCGCTAATAAATGATAATAATAATCAATCCTAAAAATTACTTATACGTAGGAATAAAAGTTCCATTTGTTTTTGGTTATTATATGCAGAACTCGAATTCGTTTTATATATTGCTTTTGATTGTGAGCGCATTATTTAGTGTTTATTATTTTTTACAGGCTAAAAGACGCACAGTGGTCTTGAATTAGATGTGTGTAGCATATCTACCCTACCAATTTAAGGGTATAACATTCAGTTAATACATTGTGACATTTTGTCATAATAAATATAAATATACAAATACCCAAAGACCATATAGAAATACATAAACGTTCCAACGCATAAGTAATACGATCTACTGCTTATATACAATCCGATCGCTGAGCGTGGGAAATGCTGAGCGTGCACTCAAGTGGTCAAACCATAATACGTAACGTTATGCATGCTTCCTGCATACATATGTACACATAATATATATGTAGATATAAGAACACTATATATTAGACTTAAGCCGAACAAAATCAAAATGAATAAAATCATTATTAAATGCACAGCCAACTTGAGCAGAAGCTCTGGCTTATTCATTATATTCACAGAATAATAATTCATTTACAAAAGAGGAATAAACGGATGAGTGTCGACTGCCCTGATACTGCTCCTATTGAGCAAAGGGATGCACCTACCATTCAGGAGTACCTGGAGGTGTTTCCAAACGATGGACCACGCCCACTCACAATAGCTGAGTACCGGGCTCGACAAGAAAAAAATCAGAAAAGGAAGACAAAACGAGGAGGCCAGGTACGCAAACTACTCCAGTAGAAGCGACTGCAAGTAGATTTGCTGGCCACAGCAGAGACACCAGAAGACCGACAACGCTACATAGAGCGTATTAAGGAATTAAAAACTGAACTTCGCCAAAGAGCGAAGAAACGCAAGGGGGCCGCAGAAATGGGCAAGCCTTAACTTGCCATAGATTAAGAAAAAATTTACATTACTTCCAGCAAGTTGAAGCACGAAAGTGCAACTTGCGAAAAACTAATAATAGGCTTTACTACTAACAATGTGGTTGGAGATTTTTTTTTAACTAAATATAATAATGAAATGTATATTGAATTGTGAGCCAACCACATCTCCTGAATCTAATTTTTCCATGTCTCTGGCGCTGAGTATTTATACTCAGCTGCAGTAGAATAATTGTTTTGAATTGATAAATTTTGTAATAACTTCATAACAATAAAATTATCATTTCCATTTTTTATTTTCTAATTCTCAAGGGGAACTATGTTTTTCTCTCGTACTTACTCCATTTTTATACATAATATAAAAAATTTTTTTTTTCTTTCATGAAGATAAAAGTTAAAGAATAACAAATTTCCAGTAAACAAAAAAAAACAGTCCAATAATTTGCATAAAATCCAAAAAAAAAATTAAGTTTTTATTAAGTACGTAGACGTATGCATGTTCGATAACAGTATAAGCAAATTTGATGATAGATACAGTACATCCACAATGGGGTTAATCGATACAAAAACAGTGGATTCCACTGCGAACGTAATTAATAAAATCGAATAATCAAATATCGACTTAAAATATACAAATATATTGTTATTAATAATTGTTTTAATTATGTGCGCATATATTTTGCATAAAGCATATCTGCTACACAATAAATGTGTAACTAAAAGGGCCTTAAGCCAAGCAGATAATTTAGACAAGATCTAAAAAAAAAAAAAAACATACATGCGCACGGGCAATTGTAGTAACAATGTTTTCAAAAAAAAATTGTCAAAATCGATATAATTTCAAAATTTTAAATTTGCAATATAATCATTGCAATAAAAATATAATTCACTTTTTGTTTCTTTTCTTACTAAAAACAAAGATACCCTTTAATATAATAATATAACAAAAATATATTTTAAGACAATTAGAAAATTTAACTTCTCTGCATGAGTCGTTTTTCCTCAAAATAAAATTTTTTGTTTTGGTGTTACAACACTATGACCACACTTGATAAATACAAAATCAATGATAGGCACCCGAGTGTAGTCAATGATTTAATAGTGGTTTTTAAGAGTGAACAAATCCACTCACCTCAACGCTCGATTAACCTGGTGCAAATAATATCAGCATACCTTGACATAACGAGAGAAAATTTCCCAGTCCAAGGAGGTAGCAGAGTACAGATGAGTTTCATACTGTTAATACCATATATATGCTGTTATATGAATGCAGCAGGTACGCTGTGTTTCTACTTGATGAACGAAACACAACAAAAAACAGAATAACAAAAAAAAATTTTAATTTAATTTTTTTTTTTAAATAAAATGACGGTTTTAAATTTTCAAAAGTACGACTTTTTAAATAAACCCATTCCATGGAATGGCGGAAAATTGTTCAAAGTGTCAAAGACCATAGAGTAGAATTCGACAAATCATTTAAATGCCTTTATAAAAGCATAACTATAAAAAATAAAACCAAACTAAAACATGTGCGAATTTTGATTACAAAATTTAATGCTATTAATAAACTATTCGCAGAGGTGTTCAGTCGGCTTAATAACTTACACTTGCTACAAGCGAGAGAAAATCTAGACCGATTAAGAACACAGCTCAGAACAATCTCGTATAGACATAGTCTTCACATTTTTATACCAAATGCATTAAATACAGATGCGAAATTTGATGAGTCAATTCTAGCCACTGATAGTGCAAATGATTCTGATCAAATGAGCGAAGAATCTGACATCGAAAATAAAATACGCACACAAAAAACTGAAACGCCCCCAGTAGCACCACCTTCGCTACAAATATCCCTTGAAGAATCAACAATGGCACAAACAGTAGTAGACTTTATCAGACTAGCCACATCTCTGATACCAGAGTTCGATGGCAAACCGGAAAATCTGGAAAGTTTTCTAGACTCTTTGAATCTATTAGAAACTTTAAAAGGTGCACATGAGATAACGGCCATAAGCCTTATTAAAACAAAACTTAAAGCCCGTGCAAGAAATTTAATCAATAATGAACAGACAATAACTGAAATCATTAATCAGTTATCAAAAGCAGTGAAAGGAGAATCAGTAGAAGTAATATCTGCTAAGCTTCTTAATCTGCAGCAAAGAAATAAAACGGCTAACCAATACACTCAAGAAGTGGAAAAACTGACAAAGGCCCTTGAAGGTGCCTATATCAGTGAAGATTCACAAACATGAATGATGCCGTGTCAAAATTTGTAAACAGTTGTACAGAGATAACAGGTCAAAGTAACACAGTCCTGTATTATCGACGAGGTGCAAATCACAATAATAGAGGAGGCCGAGGTTACAATCGTGGCAGAAATTTCAACCGCAACTATAACAACAATAATAACAATAACCATGGAGGAAGACGGGGACAGAATCGAGGAAGAGGCCGAGGTAACTCCAACCAAGGTTATAACTACAACAACGTGGGAGTGGCGCAAAATACGTCGAAAAACTCTCAGAACCTTTTAGGCAACACACAGTAAATTCCAAAGTCCATTCAATCAATTTTAGACTTAACCCATTTGTTTGTTTCATTAATCATCTAACTAAAATAAAGTTTACATTTTTAATAGATACTGGTGCAGATATATCACTTCTAAAATTGAATTCAGATAACTATGATATTAAACACAATAAAATTATAAACATCCAAGGCATAGGCCAAGGAGTAATTAAATCCCAAGGCACCACAGCAATAGAACTTCAGACAACCAAATATATAATTCCACACGAATTTCATTTAGTAGATTCCGATTTCGCAATACCGTGTGATGGAATTATTGGCACTGACTTCATAAAAAAATTCAATTGCCAGTTAGACTTCAAACCAACTGAAGACTGGTTTATAATTAGGCCTCAAAATCTATCTTATCCAATTTATGTTCCAATAACATACAGTTCTGGTAATAATTCCCTAATCCTACCAGCAAGATCCGAAGTGATAAGAAATATAAAAATTGATTCAAAGGATGATTTCGTTTATATACCTAATCAAGAAATCCAAAAAGACATATATATTACAAATACAATAACGAAATCACAATGTACGTTTGTCGGATTGTTAAATACAAACAATTCCGATTTATTAGTAAACATAAATAATATAAAATATGAATCACTTTCGAACTACAATATAGTTCAAAACACTCAAGATAATAGAAATGAAGAATTTTTGTCACATTTAAAGAAAAATTTTCCAATACAATTTAAAAACCAACTAACAGAATTATGCACCGGATATAGTGACGTGTTCGGACTACAAACCGAACCAATCACAACAAACAACTTTTATAAACAATCATTAAGACTAAAAGACAGTGAACCAATTTACATTGAAAACTACAAAAGCCCGCATAGCCACGTAGAAGAAACTCAAAAACAAGTAGGAAAATTAATAAATGATAAAATAGTAGAACCGTCAGTATCCGAATACTCGTCCACTCTTGCTAGTCCCCAAGAAAGCATTACAATATTCAGAAGAAAAAAAGTGGCGATTAGTAATTGACTATCGCCAAATTACCAAAAAAGAACTATCCGATAAATTCCCGCTCCCCAGAATTGACGACATTCTAGACCAACTGGGTCGAGCTAAATACTTTTCCCGCCTCGACTTAATATCAGGTTTTCACCAAATTGAACTGGAAGAAAGTTCAAGAAACATAACATCTTTCTCAACGAGCAATGGCTCATATCGCTTCACGCGATTACCATTTGGTCTTAAAATAGCACCAAATTCATTTCAGAGAATGATGACTATAGCATTCTCCGGTCTAGAACCTTCACAGGCATTCCTTTACATGGATGACTTAATGGTAATAGGATGTTCCGAAAAACACATGATTAAAAACTTAACTGATGTTTTTAACGTATGTAGGAAATACAACTTAAAGTTGCACCCAGAAAAATGTTCATTTTTCATGCACGAAGTGACATTCCTAGGTCACAAATGCACAAACAAAGGAGTACTGCCAGATGACAAAAAATTTGGCGTCATCAAAAATTACCCCGTTCCTCATGATGCCGACAGCGCAAGACGATTCGTAGCATTTTGCAATTACTACCGTCGATTTTTAAAAAACTTCGCTGAGTATTCACGGCACATAACTAGATTATGTAAAAAGAATGTTCCTTTTGAATGGACAAATAAATGCCAAGACGCATTCCAATACTTAAAAGAAAAGCTTATGAAACCAACACTTTTACAATATCCCGATTTTCGCAAAGAGTTTTGCATTATAACAAATGCTAGTAAGCTTGTCGAGCGGTTCTAACTCAGAACCATAATGAAATTCAACTCCCAATAGCTTATGCATCTCGTTCATTTACAAAAGGTGAAAGTAATAAAAGCACGACAGAACAAGAGTTAGCGGCAATTCATTGGAGAATTACCCACTTCAGATTAACTCGCATGCGGCTAGAACTTGAAGAGTACGACTTCACAGTAGAATACCTAAAGGGAAAAGATAATTTCGTCGCAGACACACTTTCGCGTATCACTATAACAGAACTTAAAGATATTCAAAATAAAGTCCTGAAAGTCACTACCAGGCGACAAAGTAGTCAAGAAAAAATCTGTACAGTTGAAAATAATGAACTTTTGCCAAGGCAAAGTCATAAAAGTGTATCCAAGCCCAACGTACATGAAGTCCTTACAGATTATGAAGTACGGAAAGTAGTGACCTTGCGCATAACAGAATCTAAATGCTTATTTAAACATGGAAATAAAATTATCGCAAGAATTGAAGTGAGCGATTTGTATACCAATGGAATTCTTGACTTAGGTCAGTTTTTCCAAAGGCTCGAAAAAGAGGCCGGTATATTAAAAATTAGCCAACTCAAAGTGGCACCGAGCGAAAAGGTCTTTGCATCAATAAAATATTAAAATCATTACGAGTAGCGCTACTCCAGCCGGTAACCCACGTAAAAAATGAAAAAGAGATTCAAGAAATACTGTCTACATATCATAAAGACCCAATACAAGGAGGCCACAGTGGCATAACAAGAACGCTAGCAAAAATCAAAAGATACTACTACTACTGGAAAAATGTGACACGTCATATAAAAGAATACGTACGTAGCTGTCAGAAATGTCAGATGTCAAAAACAACGACTCATATAAAAACTCCTATGACTTTTACTGAAACACCAGTAAACGCTTTCGACATAGTGATAGTGGATACAATTGGTCCACTACTAAAATCCGAACATGGCAATGAATACATAGTCACATTAATATGTGACCTAACAAAATATTTAGTAGGCATTCCAATCAAAAGCAAATGCGCAACCAATGTCGCGAAAGCAATTTTTGAAAACTTCATACTCAAGTACGGTCCAATGAAGACGTTCATTTCGGACATGGGAACAGAGTATAAAAACCAAATAATAACAGATTTATGCAAGTACATGAAGATCAAGAATCTCACCTCTACTGTATATTCTCATCAAACATTAGGGACAATAGGACGAAGTCATCGAACATTTAATGAGTACATTCGTTCATATATCTCTGCAGACAAAACCGATTGGGATGTTTGGATTCAATATTTCACGTATTGCTTCAACACGACACCATCAGCAACCCATGAGTATTGTCTATATGAACTCATATTTGGCAGATTACCAAAACATTTCATAGATTTTAATAAAATTGACAAAATAGATCCTATTTACAATTTAGATGACTATTCTAAGGAAATAAAGTTTAGATTAGAAATAGCATACAAAAGAGCTAGAATTATGTTAGAAAAAGCCAAGGCTTATAGGAAATTACGATATGACAAGAATACAAAAAATTTTTAACTAAAAATAGGATATAAAGTAATAATAAGAAATGAAGCAGGTCATAAATTAGACCCAGTATATTTAGGACCATATACAGTAGAAAAAATAGAGGATAATAATAACATTTTTATTAAAGATAGTAAAAATAAGAAACAAAAAGTACACAAGGCTAGGTTAAAAATATATAATCTATAAAACATTTCATGAAAGAAAGAAGAAAAAAAGAAAAAAGAAGAAACGAGAGGTCTGATCAGCCTTTCGAAAAAAAATAAATACAATGGTGAAAGTGTTAGTTCTTCTGAGAAAGTCAAAATCAAATATAACGTAACTTAAAATATTAAAAACAAAATTCCTCAATGAACACAACTATTTTACAAAAATAGAGATAACACATTTCTAATACATTTTAAGTACAATTATAAAACACAATACATTAACACTTACTCCAAATGACTACATATATTACGTCATTTCTTTAAAAAAGGAGGTGTAGCATATCTACCCTACCAATTTAAGGGTATAACATTCAGTTAATACATTGTGACAT
Organism: Drosophila emarginata; assembly: GCA_037075365.1. Taxonomy (NCBI): domain Eukaryota; kingdom Metazoa; phylum Arthropoda; class Insecta; order Diptera; family Drosophilidae; genus Drosophila; species Drosophila emarginata. Next base: position 450,311 of record JBAMCD010000094.1, on the reverse strand, counting down.
TTTGTCATAATAAATATAAATATACAAATACCCAAAGACCACATAGAAATACATAAACGTTCCAACGCATAAGTAATACGATCTACTGCTTATATACAATCCGATCGCTGAGCGTGGGAAATGCTGAGCGTGCACTTTGCACCTCAAGTGGTCAATACGTAACGTTATGCATGCTTCCTGCATACATATGTACACATAATATATATGTAGATATAAGAACACTATGTATTAGACTTATGCGAAACAAAATCAAAATGAATAAAATTATTATTAAATGCACAGCCAACTTGAGCAGAAGCTCTGGCTTATTCATTATATTCACAACAGCTCAAGAGGAATACTTACATGTGCAACAAAATCGACTCATTGGACTCACTTGGAGAAATACTTGGGGACTTGCACAAAGTAGTTTTAACAGAGATATAATTAAAACAAAGAACAGACATGACACCAGAACAGTTAAACACGCTTTGAAAACTCAAAGGGCTGAGTTCGAAATATAAATTCGAGAAGTAACAATTCGACAAAGCCCGTAAACTGCTTTAGAAACCAGAGTATTCTGGAGGAGGCAGAACTTCCGTGACAACACACGTCAGTGCTTTTCAAGCAAAAAATCCGACACGAAATTTGTTAAGACTGGGACACGCTTATTGATGTGGTTAAAAAAGCCGTTAACCCAGAAGTAGTAATCGCTATTAACTGCGATTTGACAGCTTTAGCGCGCGTACTGCACGCGCTTGTCGAAACTTTCCCTTCCTACCCGCCGGGTAACCGACATATTTAACAAGGATGAACAAAAGGAAATAGTTATAGCTGAGCATAATCGCGCTCACAGAGCAACACAAGAGAATAAAAAACAGGTGCTAAGGGAATATTTTTTTCCAAATATGAACAAAATTGCGGGGGATGTTGTAAATTGTTAAATTTGTGCTAAGGATAAGTACGACAAGCATCCCAAAAAGCAAAAGCTCGGAGCTTCACTGGTCCCATCCTACGCGGGGGAAAATATTCACATGGATACTGTAGGAAATCACTTTTTGACTGTCATAGACAAATTATATAGGTTTGCCCATTGCATCGCGCACAATTTCGGACATAAAGGGACCAATATTATTGATAATCAATTTATTCCCAACAATCTAGACGGTCTACTGCGACAACGAAGCTTCGTTTAATTCGGAGACAATAAGGTTAATATTGAGAAATCAGGTCGACATCGATATTGTTAATGCCCCTCCGCTTTACAGCACATTAATTGGGCGAAAAAAAACAGTTTCATAACAACTGAAACGACATGTCAAGATATTTATCCCAGCTTTGCTGGCATCACAGATACGGTTGAAGCAGTGTTGCAAGTCACGGTGGAATATAACCGATCAATCCACTTTGTAATAAATAAAATCCCGGTCGACGGCATCGGTTGATCACCGGACGAATTAAGACACGACATGCATAAAGCACAACAAAGACAGCTATTGGGTATTTGAAGTATATGAGGTGGTATTAGTTAAGGCCATGTATTAGCAAGTTTTAGCAAGAAATTGGATAATAATGTTGGAAATTGAAAAGCTTATAATTGCGATCATTTTAGCTGCCACTAACGTAATAAAACCAGTAATTTAGAAACCAAAGTCACCGGAACCTATCTGGTCACGTTCGATCGTATTACTTATCTCAATGGTACCACGTTCACCAACGTCAACGGTGCCATTCAATAAAGTCCCCCGGTTTCGCCTTATCACCAATGCAATATTGAGCCTGCTTTTTTTGTACCAGATGAATGAGAACAACATAAGGCATATTGGCTCAGCTAAATGTAGGACCAATTACAGCTTCGTTCATCTGCCTCATGATATGCGGAATGGTGACTGTCATCATATGGCTTATTGACTGCAGGAAGAAGAAACAAAGCAGGATCGCGTACAGGTCGTTCTACGAGATCTTGGAATGACCGAGAACGGTCATAACTTAAGTGGAGGAGTAGTCAATATTAGCCAAAACTAAATCATCTGTGGATTAGTTAAATTGAACATCGGAACGTCTCTATCCCACGAGCGTGAAATGCGACACTTGTGCGAAGTGCAAGGTCAGCGTTCTTCAACAGCGACGTCCGGCTCAGCGACAAGTTACGGTTAACTTATAAGAATAAAATTTTCTTTAGATTTTAATTTGAATTCAAGTAGACGCGATCGCGCTCCTCAAACAAACTGACTTCGTAGAGTAACTTATACAGCTAAGAAGATGAAAAATCGTTCTTCCATTCGGTTGCATCTGGTACTAATAATCCGTCCCTAACATCAGGCTCGTCACTACCACCTGGCGGGCGAAAAAACTAATTTCCTCCTTTTTTCCATTATTGGCCTAACAGAATGTTCGAGAACTAAAATCTATAAAACTATGGAGATAGTCTATCCTTTTAATTTCATATTCTGGTTTTAACTGAAACGTGGCTAAAGCCAGACATATTCGATACTCCCTTTTTTCCCACAATATTTTTCTACTTATTGATACGATCGAACATTCAGAAATGGCGGCAATGTTTTAATTGTTGTCAACTAAGTCCTTCCCTCTGAAATATTTCAGTTTAGTCCAACTCTTGACATTGAATTTGTTAATGTCAAAATTTGTGCAAAATTGTATTCTGCTTTTATAACTTGCTTATACATTTCACTAAAATCTCAAATGGAAGTATACACTTGCTATTTAGGAGCAATTCGCTCTGTCTCCTCGCGACTTTCCGATTCAGTCTAACTTAGTGATCTTGGTGATTTTAATTCCAATGACATTTCATGGTTTCCATCAGATGAGTTTTCCTTGCTGTTGCCTTGCCCCTCACACTGCATTATTGATGGTCTCCTCGAGTTATTCTTAACCTAAGGTAATCCTGTGCATAATATAAATGAAAGATTGCTAGATCTTATATTTATTTAAGATATTTCCGACTGACAATTTTCATCCAACATTGTACTTAACCATTGAGCTTCCTTTTCGATTGCTGTTACCACCTCGACCCTTCGCACTCGTTGCTTTCGTAAAACTAACTTTTTCAAGCTGAATGAGCTTATTCTTGCTACAGATTGGTCTTATCTGTAATCTTGTAAAGATTTAGACGCTGCTATTTTATTTTTCTATAATACTATGTTTTTACTTTTTGATGCTTGTGTCCCACGTGTCACCCATGTGTCAACTGACAAGCCACCATGGTTTTCACGTGAGTTATCTAATTTAAAGGATGTAAAATCTAGATATTATAAAAAATATAGAAAATCCGGTCAACTGTCCGATTTTTCTCTTTATGTAGTTGCTCGATCAAATTTTTCAGTGCTTAATACACAATGTTATAAGGATTACTTAAGATGCTGTAAACTTCAGTTTTCCCGTGATCCTATAACTTCGTCAACGCTAAACGCAAAGCAGCAGCTCATCCGTCTTACTTATGTTTTGAAAATAATGAAGGTATCGAAGATCAGGTCGATATGTTTCTAATTTTTTCAATACAATTTATTCCTACAAAAGTATCAAGCTAACTCTTCGTACCCTTATCAGTTAAATAGCTCTAATTGCATCTTTGATCCTATGAACGTTGAAAGTTCGCTGTGTGTCTTAAGTTATTTACATTGTCTGTTGAAACTTCTGCTTTCCCACATATTAGAAGGAATCCTATATCATTCCTCTCCACAAAAATGGTTACAAATCCGAAGCGTCAAATTTCATTGTCTGCTATACCAAAGGCCTTTGAGAAAATTATAACTTCTCAATTGCAACATTTCTTTAGTTCTCTACTTTTATCTACCAAACATGGGTTCATGAAACGCAGATCTACTACCACTAACCTTTTAGAGTTCACTTCTTTATAAATGGATGGATTCAGGATTGCATCACAAACTGATGTCACTTATACCGACTTCAGTAAGGCTTTTAATTCTCTGATTCAGTCACTGCTTTTGTACAAGCTGGAAAAAATAAGCCTTTCACGCATTTTCCTTTGTAGAATTCTGCAATATTTGACTGACCGTACATAAAACGTTCTATTCAAATCCTCTCTATCTAAGACCATTAAAGTGCCCTTGGGGGTGCCACAGGTTAGCCATCCTGGACCATTGCCTTTTTCCCTTTTCATTAATGACCTTCCTTCTGTTGTTTATTCTCGTCTGCTTATGTACGCAGACGATGTTAAACTTTTCCTTTGTTTTAAAGACTCAAGTTCCGCCCGTTTGCTTCAAGCTGATCTTAATTACCTTCAGTTAAACCTCAACGTTTTAAAGTGTAATGTTATGTTGTATAACTTTTTTTCTCTGGACGTTGATGCGTACTATGCGCAGTACGTTCAAGTGGCCCATGCGACACCAGGACAATGCCTGTTACGCGCGAACCCTAGCAGACAGCATGCAAAAACGAAGTCGCGTGGACAACAGACGACAATTAGAACATACCTAAATTTAAAACTAAAATTAAAACTAACTACGAGCTAGATAGCTAAGGATAGAAGTTTTTAAAGTAGGAATAGAGGACTCTGATCCGATTAAGTGATAAAGGCGATTATAATCGGAACAAAGGACTCGGAAAGGTTTATGTAAAGTATAGTTTGAAATGCAACTTGTTAAAGTTAATGGGACATAATTTCTAGTTAGTCCACAAGGTACAGATAGATTGACCTGTTTTAATAAATTAGGAGAGTCTATTTGCCCATTAAAAAGCTTGTGTATAAACAAAGTACCAAGCATTACTCTACGATTCAGTAAAGAAGGAAGATTGATTTGAGGAAGTAGAAGTAAGTTAACATTGCATCCCAGTTTAAACCACGAAGAGCAAAAATCAAAAACTGCTTTTGAACGGAATCAGTTCTAATTCGGTGTGATTCATATTGAGGTGACCAAACACATGATCCGTACTCCAGAATAGGACGGACTAGTGAAATAAAAAGGGTTTTGGTTGTGTAAGGATCGTCGAATTCCTTCGACCATCATGACATTACACTTCGAAATATTTAAGTTTAATAAGTTAATTTCACACCAAGTCTGGAGGTTATTAAGATCGGCTTGAAGCAGACGCGGGGAGCCTGAATCTTTGAAACTAAGGAAAAGTTTAACATCATCAGCGTACATAAGCACACGAGAGTGAATTACGACGGAAGCAAGATCATTAATAAAGAGGGTAAAAAGCAATGGTCCAAGATGGCTACCCTGTGGCACTCCCGAAGTTACTTTGATGGTCTTAGACAGTGATGATTTAAATAGGACCTTTTGTGTACGGTCAGTCAAATATTGCAGAATCCAGCTGAGCAGAAGGCGCGGAAGGCCAATTTTGTTCAGTTTGTACAAGCAGTGTATGATTAACAGAATCGAAGGCCTTACTGAAGTCGGTATAAATGACATCAGTTTGCGATTTATTCCTTGATCCTTCGATCGATAAAGAAGTAAACTCTAAGAGGTTAGTGGTAGTAGATCTGCGTTTCATGAACCCATGTTGAGTAGATGAAAGTACAGAACTACAGAAATGTTGCAATTGAGAAGCTAGAATTTTCTCAAAGGCCTTCGGTATAGCGGACAATTTAGAAATACCCCAATAATTTGATGCTACGGACTTGTTACTTTTTTTATGGAGAGGAATAATAAAAGATTCCTTCCAAATAGGTGGGAAAGTAGAAGTGTTAACGGACAAAGTAAATTACTTATGAATTTGGTTACATGAAGTGTCAGCGCAAAACCTGAGTACACAACCAGGTATCCCATCTGGTCCTGGTGAGTGCACAGGTTTTACAGAAGTAAGCACACTTAGAAGCGAACTTTCATCGATCACAGGATTAAAGATACAGTTAGACCTATTCAACTGATAAGAATACGAAGAGTTAGCGTGATACTCCTTGGAGAAATAAGTTGTACTGAAAAAATCAGAAAAGATATCGGCAATGGCCTGATCATCGTTAGCTTTTTTATTTTCAAAACATTAGTAAGACGGATGCACTGATGCCTTGCGTTTACAGCGTCTTAAGTAATCCTTATAACATTGTGTATTAAGCACCTAAAAATTTGATCAAGCAACTACATAAAGAGAAAAATCGGACAGTTGACCGGATTTTCTATATTTTTTATAATATCTAGATTTTACATCCTTTAAATTAGATAACTCACGTGAAAACCATGGCGGCTTGTCAGTTGACACATGGGTGACACGTGGGACACAAGCATCAAAAAGTAAAAACATAGTATTATAGAAAAATGAAATAGCAGCGTCTAAATCGTTGCAAGAATACAGATAAGACCAATCTGTAGCAAGAATAAGCTCATTGAGCTTCAAAAAGTTAGTTTTACGAAAGCAACGAGTGCGAGATGTCGAGTTGGTAATCGGCAATCGAAAAGAAAGGTTTATGGATAAGTCCAAAGTTGGATGGAAATTGTCTTCGGGGAAAACTAAAGGACCGATTCTCGAAACAGAGCAGTCGGAAGAATCTAACATAAATATAAGATCTAGTAATCTACCATTTCTATTATGCACAGGGTTAACTTGGGTTAAGGATAACTCAAGAAGACCATCAATAAAGCAGTGTGAGGAGGAAGGCACCAGCATGGAAGACTCATCTGATGGATACCAAGAAATGTCAGGCAAATTAAAGTCCCCAAGAACGATTAGTAAATCTGCATCGGAAAGATGGGAGGATACAGAGAAAATTGCTTCTAAATGGCTGGTGTATACCGCCATTTCAGATTTTGGTGGAATATATGAGCAAGTTACAAAGGCAGAATACGATTGTAGAGAAATTTTGACACTAACAAATTCAATGTCAAGAGTTGCTGTGAACCTTCACAGGCCCTACCCTCTGAATTAGTGACCTCACTAATTCAGAGGGTAGGGCTGAGTTGACAGCAATTAAAACTCCGCCTCCATTTCTGAATGTTCGATCGTATCTATATGTAGAAAATATTGTGGGAAAAACGGATGCATCTGATATGTCTGGCTTTAGCCACGTTTCAGTAAAGGCCAAAATATGAAAGTCAAAGGATAGACTATCTACATAGAGTTTAGAATGTTTAGATTTTAGTCCTCTAACATTCTGATAGGCCAGAACAAGGGACGAAATTAGTTTTTTGACCCGCCAGTGGGTACTGACGTGCCTGAAGGTAGGGAAAGATTGGTGCTACCTGGTGCGGAAGGCAAACGAATCGGAGCCCGATTTTTCCCCTTTTTAGCTATATACTCCATAACTACTAAATGTTCCGGCCAAAAATCTTTATGACATATTTGGTCAAAAAGATTTGGCGGAACACTAAGTTTAAAAGACGAAATGTCACGGGAATATGAAAATTTAAACTTTTCCACCTCAATGTTAGGCTCTACGATTTTTGCCCGGATGTGGGCTATGACATCATCTGATGTAGTGTTGGGATCTAGCCTCGAAACAAAAACTTGCTTTTTTGGTGGAATACCGACAAGAAGCGAGCTCGAGGCACCAACCGCAGCAGCAGCCACAGATTTTGGCGCTGGAGCTACTGCGGCGGATAACGCCTTAAGAACCCCCCTTGTTACTATTTTATTGGGAACATCTCTAGAAGAGGATGTTCTCCCGGACGCATCGGACACTAAACCCGATATCGCATCAGTTTGCGGGACAGGATTGCCAGGGGAAATGGCAATAGTGTCCGCACCTGCAGCCAATACTGGACTCCTAAACGATATCAGGTGCTGAGAATTCGGGGTTATTGGGTTGTTACCTGAAGACGGAGCCGTTAAATCTCTACTTTGGTGGTGGATCGGGAGAGAAATGCCGAGGAATGGTCTTCTTCCGCTTCGGGGATTCGCTTAATAATTTATAACTATTAAACTGAGTTTTCAGAGTCGACTTTATTAATTATTATTATTGTTTTTTTTTTTTTTATTAAGAGAAGATTTTAAGTAAAGGGCGAATTGCAATAAAAAGCAAAAAAAAAGCGTATAAGAAGCACAAGGTAGCACAAGGGTTAAAGGCACAATATGAGGCGCTTGAAAAAAGAGAGAAATAATCTCTCACATAGAGAGATAAACACAAAACAACAAAAAAACTGATACAACCGCGAGAGTAACGGTCACGAACGCGAGCAATGTAATAGCGCGAGAGCAAACACTGCACAAGCAACAACACTACTGAGTACGCGACAGCGCGAATGTAAGTAAAAGAGATCAGAAACACAAAATCAAAGTATGCAGGCACAACAACAAAGCTGTTATTTTTGTTGTTTAGTAAAATAAAATTTAATAATAGCTTTGATTAAATGTTTAAGAACAAATAAAATTTAACAGTCGTCGAAAATAACTTTATCGTTAATTATAGAAGCACAAAAGAAGTTTTTAACAGCAGTTAAACTGATGCAAATTATTAAAAGCGAGAGCGCAAAAAAAACACGACCGACTTCGATGAAGTGAGAAATGAGATTATTGATTTGGGTGTGCTCATGGACCACAAATTAAGTTTCACTCATCACATTTCCATCTCAGTCAGTAGATCCATCAGTGTTCTTGGTTTCGTCAAGTGATGGTTGAATGAATTCACCGATCTTTACTGAACCAAAACGCTTTTCATTTCATTGAATAGAATTGAATCGGTTCAAAAGCAATTTTTATTTTTTGCTTTTCGTGGTTTAAACTGTGATTGCAATGTTAGCTTATCATCGTATTCCTACGTTACTAATTTCATAGTTCTTTGCTTATACACTAGCTTTTGAATGTGCAAAAACACACTTCCTATTTACTATTCAACTGTATCTTTAAGTTTAATACGTTGCTCTTCGAAGTATACTTTACATGAATCTTTCCTTGTTATTTGTTTCGATTACAATGGGGTATACATACCGTAATCGGATCAAAGTTCTCTATTTCTATGACTAAAACTTTTATTCTTAGCTGTCTAGCTAGTAGTTAGTTTTAATTTTAGTTTTAAATTTAGGTATGTTCTAATTGTCGTCTGTTGTCCACGCGACTTCGTTTTTGCATGCTGTCTGCTAGGGTAAATATAGAGAATGTAGCAATAAGCCCATCTAAGATCAACAAGGATATTCAACAAGGATATTCAATGCCAAGCAGTGGATATAAAGTGATTATTCCCCTGAGACTGTATGACAAATCTTTCGCCTTTTCAATGGATAATTAATTCACCTGGTAACGTGTGTCTTACTTCGTTTATATATCCTCTAAAGGATTAGTGTCCAAGTGAATCCCTAACTCATTCCCTGAGAATAGTGTATGTCTATAGTGTTAAACTACATACAAGTCAATGTTCGGGTGACACCCAAGTTGAATTGGATAGGTCTGTGTCTAGTGACATGACTGATATATCCTTAACAAAGTCAAGGTGCGATTGAATACCTACTGGAATTGGTTTTTGAGCCCGTAATAGTAGTCCACGATTTATGTGATCCTACTACTTAGTAGGACGTTGACTTTAATGTCCGGGTTAATCCCCAGTTGACTTAGATTAATCTTGTTTCTGATGCTTCTTTTATTATCATCACCTTATTCAAAACTTTTCTATCAGATGGTTATGTCATTCTCTATTAAATATTTAGGTTCCGGTATTTCTTTATAAATCATTCTGTAAAAGAAAGGCCCTGGGTAGACTGAACGTTGTATCCCGGCCAATAAACTTCCTTACAGTTTGTTGCAAAGCCAATATTAAATTGTTTTTATTTCTTAAGATGATCTAGAGTAAATTCATACTCTTCTAGTTCTAACCGCATGACTTCATCATTGACCAGGAATAACATAAAGGCGTCAGCGCTCGCTATATTCGATGGCTATGAATCGGCAGATCCTGCATTCAACACTAACGCGTCAGTTGATATTTTGATTGGGAATGACCACATCTGGTCAGTTCTCACTGGCATCAAGCTGTATGATGATCAAGGACACACAATTGCAGTGGCTACAATATTCGGATGGGTCATCACATCAGTGGAATACTCCTAGCAGTCCCCATCCGCATCATTTCTGTCCACGGTTTCCATAGATGGGCTGCTGCAAGAATTCTGGGAGATAGAAGAAGTGCCCTCTACACATCTATTATCGCTGAAGATAAAAAGGTTGAGAAACATTTCCTTGACACGCGCACCCGTCGTGTCAATGGAAGATACATAGTCGAATTGCCATTTAACGAAGACACATTTCAAGGAGCTAGATCCCGTTTCCTCGCAGTCGAACGTCGTTTACTAAAAGATGCTATTCTACAGTCAAAGTAGATGCTATTCTCCAGTTCATGTGAGAATATATACAGTTGGGCCATATGCAAGAACTGGATAACAAGGATTCTGAACATACCTCCAGGATGATCTTTTACCTGCCTCATCATCCGGTAATGGGTGTTAAGCTGCGGGTGGTGTTTGACGGCTCATTCCAAGATCGGGATGATCGATGTCTTAACGATGCGACAAGTGCTTTCAGATACGGTACGCATTTGTGATCCACTTGGCATTCTGGCACCAGTAGTGGTTCAGTTCAAGATCCTGCTTCAAGAACTAGGGTTGCTGGATCTGGGTTGGGATTCTGAACCCCCAAAAAAACAAGCTCTACTATAATCTCGCCTTGTCCAATCAATAAAGTCTGGCCTGCGCCGGGAAAAGGTTAAAATATATGCATGGTGCGACTCTACCATCGTTCTTTCATGACTTTCTAATCAACCGCATAAGCTAAAAACCTTTATCGCTAACCGCACAGCAGAGATTTTGGAAACCATACCTCGTAGTTCTTGGAGACCTGTTAGCACTAAGGAGAATACAGAGGATTGTGCATCTCGAGGCACGCTTGCAAGTGAGCTGATTACATTCGATTTATGGTGGAAGGGTCCATCTTGGCTACCCAATGAGCAGCAATATTTGGCCATTCTACGAAAATCACAACATTGCTGCTCAATCATCGATTCAGCAGCACAACTCGAATTTAAAACGAACGTATTGATGACAGCAAACGAAGATAGTGTTTCTTCTCCACTTGATCTATTATTTCAGCGGGTATCATCTTGGGCTAAACTGTTTCGAATCGTCGCATACGTATGTCGTTTTGCTCATCGCCTTAGATCAACTAAATCAGGCCTTTTGGTGGCTCTAACGTACAATGAAATCATTAATGCAAAGAAACTTTGTCTACGCCAGGCTCAAAATCATTTCCATGTTGACCGGAACGACGATCAAAGTTACGCAAGCTAGATACATTTATCGACGACGATGGTCTTATTCGTGTGGGAGGACGTTTGAAGAAAGCGGACCTGACTGCCGATGCCAAACATCCGATTGTTTTACCGAAACACCATCGGCTCGTTGACCTATTACTACAGCACGAACATCGCTTTAATTTTCATATTGGAGTTTCAGCAAAGTTTGTAATCATTCGCCAGAAATACTGGATATGTGGCGCCCGAGATCTATTGCGACGGATCACCCTTCAATGCCTGAACTGATTCAGGCAGCAACACCACACTGCTGGCGTCATTAAAACGATTTATAGCTGGCGTCATTAAAATGCTGAGAAATGTACAGCGACAATAGTCACAACTTTGTTGGTGCGAAGCGCACATTGGATGAAATGTCACAACTTCACATTTCTGACAAGCATAACAGCATTGTTTCAAGGAATCTTGGAGAACAGGCAATTCAATTCTTTTCATTCCCCCATATTCGCCACACTGGGGTGAAACGTGGGAGTCAGCAGTACGCACCGTCAAACTACGACGAGTTATCGGCAGCACGATCGTTACCTATGAGCAGATGCGCACAGTTCGGGGCACAGATAGAAGCAGTCGTCAAATTTCGACCATTATGTGCAACTTCAGACACTAAGATCGCTTATCTTTCACCGGCGCATTTTTTGATCGGCCGAACGTATACCTCGGTACCAGAGGGAAGTTATGTCGAACTTTCAACTAATAGACTGAGCTACTGGTAGCATATTCAGGCTATGCTTCAAGAACTCTGGAAGCGTTGGCAACAGGTGTATTTGACATCGATACAGCAGCGACCAAAATGGTACTATAAGGTACCAATCACACTTGGAAGCGTGGTATTAATAAAGAAGTCAAGGGCACCTCCATCGGCTTGGCACCTCGGACGAGTAACTCAGGTGTTTTCAGGAGATGATGGTCTTATACGAGCAGTTCAACTTCAAACAATCAATGGTACGATCACCCGCCCGATCACAATGATTGCTCCTCTGCCATTTTCAGAAACATAAACACACAAACGAACGATCTAGACGTGTTCCAGCAGTGGCTGATAAAGTTCATTTGCAGAGTAAAAATAAAGTTTAAGTTCTTATGAGATATCAAACACAGTGGTTTGTTATTCATCAGATGCACTTGCTATTGCATGGATATTCTTCTTTGATTTAAATTAACGATTTTAACAGAATTTGTATTATTTAAAGTTCGAACAATCATTTCTTTGTGATTGAAAATCGTATTTCAATGAAAATTTCTTTAGTGAATTTCTTGATTTGGAAATAAAATAAGGGGCAACTTCACAAGTATGGAAATATGATTGTTTATTGGCTAATTTAAATTATATATATATTATATATAATTATATATAATAAAGAAACTGATCTGCTACTTGGTAGTTATGAAGATGTCACCAGTGTCTAATCACAAGACTAGTATTTTCATACCCTTGCAATGGTATATTAATTTTGGTCAGAAGTTTGCAGCGCATTACAATTTTGATTAGGAGCGCTTTCAGGTACAGAACCTCATATACTGTCTGGGACATAGCCAAGTATTCTGATTCTGTACTAAATGATGCCACTCATGAATCGTAGGATATGTTTCGCTGCCTTTCAGTGATCAACTGTGTAGTTTAATTTGAGCTGAGCCTTAAAAATCTCAAGGCTTCTTGCTATCCTATGGTGTATTTTGACAACGGACAATAATTTCCTAATATGATCTACATCTGAGATTGTGGGAATAACTCTACTAACTTTGCAGTGTCATCTGCGATGATACTAAATTCCGTCAAATTACTCGAATGCCTTAAATAATCCCTTTGTTCTCATACCAATTCCTTTCAGTCTTCTATCGGAAAATAGTTGGAATGCGAATAGTCTCTGTACTACTCCCAACATTACCAGAATTGCGTATTGCATCCTGGAAAGAGACAAATAGAGTTGTTGTGCAATTAATAATAGAAAGTCGATTACTAGTTCTTACTTTGAATAGTTTCTCCTAACCTCTACTTGAGGTTGTCCTTATGGACCATCTTCCCCTTAATGAGAAGAGACGTTCCCAGGTCTGCTTGGATCATTTCTTCTTTAGAAAGCGGTGTTAACTTATTTCCTAACCTTTTGTTGTTCTTAACGTATACTTCTTCGCTTACTTCAAATACTCTGTTTGTCTGTGTTGCATCTTTGAAGTACCGGCTGTTGTGTTTTCTCTATTTTTTAATCATATTCTGTCTAAATTCGATTGATGTGACATGAATAACATCAATTGGTTTTCGATTTGTAACCGAGTGGATTGATTTGTTATATTCCACAGTTGCTCTCATAACCAGCTCAACTGTATCGCTAGTTTTCTTATTCGTTTTTAGGCCTCTTGCTGCTATAGTGGTATGGAATCTTTCTACCTGCCCATTGGAAACACTGTGTAGTGGTAGCGCGTTGACAATGTCTATTTATAATTGCTTTTTAATAGCGATACTATTGTTTCCGAGTTAAAAGCTGCTTCGTTGTCGAAGTATATTGTTTTTGTTGCGGGAAATAAATTAATGAAGAAACGTGAAGAAACGTTTCTTATCTGATGAGAAAATGTCAATATGAAGCATCTCGTCGGCATACGAAGGGATTGGCGAGGCTCAAGTTTTTGTTTTTGTGGATACCTATCGTATTTTGCTTTGGTGCAAACCTTGCAATTTGTGACGACTTCTTTTGCCAAGTTATACATTTTAGGAAAATAGTACTCAGGAAGGACTTGTTTAACAATCTCCTGTGCGGCGGGGTGTGCGCGATTGAGTTCTGTTGTCACGATTTCTAACTGCTCATTTTTGTCAGTAATATCTGACACGTAATTTTTGCAATGTTAGTGCTCGTGTTTCTGTCAGAGACAGCGAAGGTAAGCGGCTGATGGTCAGTGAAAATTTTTATTTCTTTCGTGCCATATAAATAATTTCGTAATTTCCCTAGGGCCCAGACAATAGCTAACAATTCTCTTTCGTTTGTAGCGTAATGAGCTTCGCTATCTTTCAGAATTCTGGGGATCATAGTTATTGGTTTACCTTCCTGAGATAAAATAGCCCCAATGCCCTCCATAGATGCGTCTGTGGTTAAATCAAAGGACAGCTTAAAGTCCGGGTACATGAGGATGACATCCTCTGATGCTAAAATATTCCTCAGCTTCTCGAAAGCACCGGTTTGAGTTTCATTAAACTCAATTTGGACTTTCTTTGACCTGTGTTTACTCACGGAGCCATTTTCTCCTTTGAATGTGTTGGTCAATAGCCTTGCTAACGCTGCAAAATCTTTAATAAAGACTCTTTAATAGCTTGCTAGGCCCAGAAATGATCGCAAGCTGAACAAGTTTTTCGGTTCGGGATATTCCCGCATGGCTTTTACTTTTCGGGGTCGGTCATGGCCCCGTTTTTGGTTATTACAAAGCCCAAGAATTCGACGGATTTTTTGAAAATTTAGTTTTTTCTTGTGCAACACGCATGTTGGCATCACACAAGCATTTCAAGACGGTGTCAATGTGTCGAACGTGATCGGCCTCATTTGCGGAAAAGATTATTACATCGTCAACGTACACATAGCAAATCTTTCTAATATGTTCTCTGAGAACATCATCGATGGCCCTTTGAAAAATGCTTCCAGCATTTTTCAGTCCAAACGGCAGTCGGTGGAACTCGTATTTCCCACCTGCCAAAAAAATTTTGTGGTAAACCGACATTAAATCCAAGGTTGTGAAAAATGTTGCCTTTCCTAGATTCGGTAGAATCATCGGAATGCTCGGCAATGGGTATCGATCGGCTATAGTGCGCTCATTAAGTTTCCTAAAGTCAATTACTAACCGCTTGTTTCTGTTGCCGTTAATGTCGAGCCCTTCTTTGTCTACGGCCCATGAGGCCGTTATGTGTTATGAGTTATGTGTTAACTTATATACTTCCTAAAGATTCTGTCAAATTATATATAAATCAAAAATACAGTTTGCAAAGGTAAACGAACTTCAGCACGGCCGAAATTAGCCCATCCTTCTAGTTTAAGGTTAAGATTTATTGTGTGTATCTGAAGGGAAATATTTGTTATCCGTGTGAGTGTTATCCTTTGAGTGACTTGAGCATTGTTTTGTCTGTTCGTATAGGCACCGTATTGGTTGAAATTATTTACTTTTCTATTGATCCAACAATGATCCTGCATCCACAAAACCCTTAAATACTTGGCATATCTTACCTTTAGAGTTCTGATAACATTTATTCTTAATGTTTCTGTTGAGATTCCAATTAACAATCTCAGTTGTTCCTTATTGCATGAAGAAAACGGTTTTGTCTTCTGGACGATATACAGCGAACTAACAAACTCAGATGACAGTGTTGCAAAACGGAGCAAATAAAAGGATGCCAGATTGTTCCTTTGGCTTTGAAGTTAATACATGTAGTTAATCTAAAACACGCCCCTTCAAAGTAACGAACTTGAATTGTTGTTGTGTTGTTGCCCCTTTGTTAAACACAAAACCTGAAAATGCACAGATTCACATTCTATTACAATTTTTATTAGGAGCGCTTTCAGGTACAGAACCTCATATACTGTCTGGGACATAGCCAAGTATTCTGATTCTGTACTAAATGATGCCACTCATGAATCGTAGGATATGTTTCGCTGCCTTCCAGTGATCAACTGTGTAGTTTAATTTGAATTGACTCATAAAATTTACGGCGTATCCAATATCTGCACGTGTTGTAACTAAAAGAAACATCAAAGAACCAATTAAGTTTTGATAAACCATATTTAAACCATAATATGGTTTTCTAACATTATTCTACCTCTTTTATGTGCTATTTCTAGTCTAAATTTTATTTCCTTAGCATAAATTCCTTAGCAGAAATTTTTGAATTGACTTGGTAATCTTCCAAAGACCAATACAAATGGACAATATCCGTGTGTAAATGTTGGGATGATGTTGAAACAATATGTGAGTCCAGACATCACACAGATTTTCTTTTTTGATATACTTGCATATCTCTGTTATGTCACAGCAACTCTTGACATTGAATTTGTTAGTGTCAAAATTTCTCTACAATCGTATTCTGCCTTTGTAACTTGCTCATATATTCTACCAAAATCTGAAATGGCGGTATACACCAGCCATTTAGAAGCAATTTGCTCTGTATCCTCCCATCTTTCCGATGCAGATTTACTAATCGTTCTTGGGGACTTTAATTTGCCTGACATTTCTTGGTATCCATCAGATGAGTCTTCCATGCTGGTGCCTTCCTCCTCACACTGCTTTATTGATGGTCTTCTTGAGTTATCCTTAACCCAAGTTAACCCTGTGCATAATAGAAATGGTAGATTACTAGATCTTATATTTATGTTAGATTCTTCCGACTGCTCTGTTTCGAGAATCGGTCCTTTAGTTTTCCCCGAAGACAATTTCCATCCAACTTTGGACTTATCCATAAACCTTTCTTTTCGATTGCCGATTACCAACTCGACATCTCGCACTCGTTGCTTTCGTAAAACTAACTTTTTGAAGCTCAATGAGCTTATTCTTGCTAAAGATCGGTCTTAACTGTATTCTTGCAACGATATAGACGCTGCTATTTCATTTTTCTATAATACTATGTTTTTACTTCTTGATGCTTGTGTCCCACGTGTCACCCATGTGTCAACTGACAAGCCGCCATGGTTTTCACATGAGTTATCTAATTTAAAGAATGTAAAATCTAGATATTATAAAAAATATAAAAAATCCGGTCAACTGTCCGATTTTTCTCTTTATGTAGTTGCTCGATCAAATTTTTCAGTGCTTAATACACAATGTTATAAGGATTACTTATGGTGCTGTAAATTTCAGTTTTCCCGTGATCCTAAGCGATTTTATAACTTTGTCAACGCCAAACGCAAGGCATCAGTGCATCCTTCTTACTTATGTTTTGAAAATAAAAAAGCTAACGATGATCAGGCCATTGCCGATATGTTTTCTGATTTTTTCAATACAATTTATTCCTCCAAGGAATATTACGCTAACTCTTCGTATCCTTATCAGTTGAATAGGTCTAATTGTATCTTTAATCCTGTGATCGATGAAAGTTCGCTCCTAAGCGTGCTTACTTCAGTAAAACCTGTGCACTCACTAGGACCAGATGGGATACCTGGTTGTGTACTCAGGTTTTGCGCTGACACTTTATGTAACCAAATTCATAAGTTATTTACTTTGTCCGTTAAAACTTCTACTTTCCCATCTATTTGGAAGGAATCTTTTATTATTCCTCTCCATAAAAAGGGTAACAAGTCCGTAGCATCAAATTATAGGGGTATTTCTAAATTGTGCGCTATACCGAAGGCATTTGAGAAAATTATAACTTCTCAATTACAACATTTCTGTAGTTCTGTACTTTCATCTACCCAACATGGGTTCATGAAACGCAGATCTACTACCACTAACCTGTTAGAGTTTACTTCTTTATCGATCGAAGGATTCAGGAATAAATCGCAAACTGATGTCATTTATACCGACTTCAGTAAGGCCTTTGATTCTGTTAATCATACACTGATTTTGTACAAGCTGAACGAAATTCGCCTTCCACGCCTTCTGCTCAACTGGATTCTGCAATATTTGACTGACCGTACACAAAAGGTCCTATTTAAATCCTCACTGTCTAAGACCATCAAAGTAACTTCGGGAGTGCCACAGGGTAGCCATCTTGGACCATTGCTTTTTACCCTCTTTATTAATGATCTTCCTTCCGTCGTAATTCACTCTCGTGTGCTTATGTACGCTGATGATGTTAAACTTTTCCTTAGTTTCAAAGATTCGGTTCCCCGCGTCTGCTTCAAGCCGATCTTAATAACCTCCAGACTTGGTGTGAAATTAACTTATTAAACTTAAATATTTCGAAGTGTAATGTTATGTCGTTTTATAGATCTTCCTTTCACCTAGAAACTTATTACCTTAATAATACTCCACTTGAACGTTTAAATGAGATGAGTGATTTGGGTGTACTCATGGACCATAAATTAAGTTTCACTCGTTATATTTCTACCCTAGTCAGCAAAGCCATGTGTGTTCTTGGTTTCGTCAAGCGATGGTCGAAGGAATTCGACGATCCTTACACAACCGAAACCCTTTTTATTTCACTGGTCCGTCCTATTCTGGAGTACGGATCATGCGTTTGGTCACCTCAATATGAATCACACCAAATTAGAATTGAATCCGTTCAAAAGCAATTTTCGATTTTTGCTCTTCGTGGTTTAAACTGGGATTGCAATGTTAACTTGCCATCGTATTCTAGTAGACTTCTTCTAATCAATCTTCCTTCTTTAATTAATCGTAGAGTAATGCTTGGTACTTTGTTTATACACAAGCTTCTTAATGGGCAAATAGACTCTCCTAATTTATTAAAACAGGTCAATCTATCTGTACCTTGTAGACTAACTAGAAATTATGTCCCATTAACTTTAACAAGTTGCATTTCAAACTATACTTTACATGAACCTTTCCGTGTCCTTTGTTCCGATTATAATCGCCTCTATCACTTAATCGGATCAGAGTCCTCTATTCCTACTTTAGAAACTTCTATCCTTAGCTATCTAGCTCGTAGTTAGTTTTAATTTTAGTTTTAACTTTAGGTATGTTCTAGTTGTCGTCTGTTGTCCACGCGACTTCGTTTTTGCATGCTGTCTGCTAGGGTTCGCGCGTAACAGGCATTGACCTGGTGTCGCATGGGCCACTTGAACGTACTGCGCATAGTACGCGTCAACGTCCAACGTCCAGATGACTTGGTTTTTATACTCAGTACCCATGTTCGTAATGAACGTCTTCATTGGACCGAACTTGAGTATGGAATTTTCAAATATTGCTTTATCAACATTGTTTTAGTTCCAATAGGAATGGCTACTAGGTATATAGTTAGGTTGCATATGAGTGTGACGATATACTCATTGAATTGTTCTGATTTTGGAAGTGGTACTATTGTGTCAACTATCACTGTGTCAAAAGCATTTATTGGTGTGTCCGTTATAACCATTGGAGTCTTTACATGAATCAATGTTTTCGATGTTTGGCATTTATGACATTTACGTATGTATTCTTTAATATATCTAGTCATATTTTTCCAATAGTAATGCATTTAATTTTCGCTTGCGTTCTTGAAATGCTTGTATGTCTTATCTGTATTGGATCATCATGGAATGTAGACAGTATAGCTTTAGTTTGTTGATTTTGTGTATACCGGCTTGCGTTTCGAGCCTTTCTAAGTCTTCTTTCTTTTCTGATCTAAGTCGAAGATCCCATTGGTATATAAATCACTAACATCAATTCTTGCTATAACTTTGTTTTAGTAAGCATTTTGATTCTGTTACACGCAAGGTTAATAAATTTCGTACATCATCGTTATAATTGATTTCATGTACATTGGGCTTAGAAGCATTTTGAGTACTATGCCTTGGCAAAAGTTCATCATTATTGACTGCGCAGTCTTGTTGTCTACTTTTTTGCCTGGTAGTGACTTTCAGAACTTTGTTACACATTTCTTTTGATTCGGATACTGATATCCGCGATTGTTTTTTCCCTTAAGGTATTCTACCGTGAAGTCATTTTCTTCTAGGTCTATAAAGTATATATATTCTTGATCAGTATCAATAGCGAAATCGATTGAGACATGTCCGTCTGTCCGTCCGTATGAACACCGAGATCTCAGAGACTATAAGAGCTAGAGCACCCAATTTTGGTGTCAACATCCGTCTATTGTAGAAGCAGATCAAGTTTATTTTAAATTTTGCCACGCCCACTTCCGCCCCCGCAATTCGGAAAAAACCTATAACTAGAGCAATATTAAAGATATCGTATTCCTCTTTGGCATGCACATTAATATAGCCAAAATGCACCATAATATCGGAGATATACGTATTTAAATAACATAATTATCGGAGATATACATATTTTCGTTTTGTACTGAAACGCCCCATGCAAATTGGGCTGTTAAGTGTGAACGAGATAGCATGCGTTTGCTGTTGCTGCATGCTAAGAGAATTTTTTTTGTAAATTGATGGCGATTTTGATCGTATTTGACTTTATAGAGTACTTTTCCTTGGTACAGGGTATACTCAATGTCGACAGGGACGACTTGCTTGCTTCATTTATTTATTTGGCGGTAATAAACGACTAATCGCCATCTTTTATT
This sequence comes from Drosophila emarginata, assembly GCA_037075365.1. Classification (NCBI taxonomy): domain Eukaryota; kingdom Metazoa; phylum Arthropoda; class Insecta; order Diptera; family Drosophilidae; genus Drosophila; species Drosophila emarginata. Next base: position 429,969 of record JBAMCD010000094.1, on the reverse strand, counting down.
TTCGTTTCCTGGGAGATCGTTTTTGGGTAGTTTTTTTTTTTTTTTTTTTTTATAACACTGTAAGCTTAGATTAATCTAAAGGTACAGGGGGGAAACAGCCATAGCTACTAATTATTACTAATTATTATTATTGTGCTTAACTTAATTCATTGTGCTTAACTATCTTTATACAAGTTTTAAATTCATTTAATACATTTCATTTCACTTAGTTCAGTATATTCATTATAGAAGGTGTGTTAAGTTTGCTGCATTAAGATATTTAATGATTTCTTTAAGGTTATCCTGAGTTGGGTTAGATAGGAGGGGAGTAAAGTTTTGATTTGGAGCGTTTCTTCGAAGATTTCGGAAAGAGGTACATTCATTAAGTATATAAGATAAGCTCATTTCCATGTTATTGTTGCAGAATTTGCAGTTGTTTTGGGGATTTTGTAGGAATCGGTGCTCATGTGTCATGAGGCAGTGCATATGCATACCTTGCCTTTGAATTTAATTGATACTTTTAGAGCTTCTAAAATCGCCGTGATTTCTGCTGTAAAGACGAATGAGTAGCTCGGAAGTATACCTGACTTTAGGGTTTTCTCTTCAGTTGTGATTGCGAAACCTGTTACCAAATTATTTAGCGACCCGTCGGTGTATAGAAAAGTAAAGTTATTTAATTCGCTTTTTGTCTCCATAAACTGTCTTGTGAAAATGTCTTTACTGGTGGTTGATTTGTTGTACTTTCTGAGGTGTGTGTTTATTACCTTGAGATTTATGTGCCATGGTGGGTCTGACTTCGGTTTTTTAATTAGAGGAGATATTTGGATCCCTAGTTCAGAGCAAATGTTTATGGATTTTTGCAAAACCGAGGTTCTGAATGTCCTATTGTTTCCCCATGATATTTTTCTCTTGAATTCACAATGATTTTAATTGATTTTGCCAAAATTTGTTGGAATCTTACTTCCAGAGTAGGAATGTTTGCTTCTGCATATGGGTTGTTTACCGGTGTAGAGCAAAAAGCTCCCAAGGCTATTCTTAGAGCACTATTTAGGATAGTTTTTATGGGTTTAATTGTTGAATTAGGTGCATTACCGTATATCTGCAATCCGTAATCTATTTTTGCAATTCAAATGCTTTTTACAATTTGTAAAAGTGTATATGTATGGCAATTAAGTTTTTGGCTGGAAAGGCATTTCAAAATATTTATAGGTGCGCTTAATGAATTTTTAAGTTGTTTAACGTGTGCGTTCTATTTGTACTTATCTGTAAAAAGGATGCCTAGGATTTTTAGTTCCTTCACTGTTTGTATTTTAGTTCCTCGTGAGGAGACTTGGCATTGGCAGTTGAATTTTCTGCAGATATGCATATGTTTGCATTTTGTTAGGGACAACGATGCTCCCTATCTTTCTCACCAATGAGCGATATCTTCGAAAAGACTGTCCAGTATAATGTGTGGGTTTTCTTGTCTTTCTAAATCTACAACTAAATTGTAATCGTCTGCGTATGCAGTGAAGTTGATCTTTTTTTCTTTATTGTATGCTACGAGGAATAGTATTACCGAAAGAGGTGATAATTGTGGAATCCCGTTGTATAGAGGGTGACAATCGGAGTATTTTTGGTTCGCCCGGACTCTAATTTTCCTGTAGTTCATAAAGTTAATTAAGAATTTTAAGATTTTTAGGGCCACATCCCCATTTTTCTAATTGTTCAATTATTGTGTGGATTCCAAATTTCTCAAATGCTTTGGCAAAGTCTACCGATATTATTGGAATGTGTCTTTTTGCTGAGAGCGATCTACTGATCAGAGCGTCTAATATAATTAGACAGTCTGTAGTTGATCTACCCTTCTGGAATACTAGTTGATGGCTATTGAGTAGTTTGTTGTTTGTAACAAACCACCAAAGCCGCTTGGATATAATTTTATCCAGGACTTTGCCTATACAAGGGTTCAAAGATATTGGTCTGTATGATGATATTAATGTTTTGTCTTGACCAGGGTTCAGAATGGGAATTATCGTACTGATTTTATATGTCTGTGGGATGTAAGATTTTAAAATGTTATTAAAGAAATTGATAATTCTAATTTTTAGAACTTTTGACGTATGTTGGATCATACTGTAGTTGATCTTATCGAAACCCGGTGTTTGCCCTTTGAGGCTGTTTAATGCCGATGCGAATTCTAAAAAAGATACGTCATCCTCCATGAATAAGGCTGAACTATGTGGTGCTTTGAAATTTTATTTTTTAACCGCTTTTTGTTTGGCTTTTCTAAATGGAGAAGAGAATTCTTTGTCGTCCGAAAGGGTTGACCAATGAGTAGAAAATGATTTTGCTATTTCTTCTGAGTCTGAGACCATTTGGTTAGATTTACTATCATGTATGCAGTGGATGAGTGTTGATTTGTGGACACCGCTAAGACTTTTTATTTTGCTCCACATTTCGTCGGTTTTAGAATTCGGGGAGATATTTGAAGTGAAATCGTGTAGGCTTTTTGCTTTGCTTTCCCTAATCATTTTGCGTAATCGGGCATTAAGTTTTCTGTATTTTACTATGTTGTTGGTGTTGATGTCACGACTTAAAGTTGTCCAAGCAGAGATTTTTAATTTTCTGGCTTCTTCTATTTCACTATTCCACCACGGCACGTAGTTATGTTTCTTTGAGGGTTGGGAAAGTAGTATGCTCTTGTATGCGAACGCCAGTAAGTGCTCCAACTGTTGAAGTCCCCCGTGTAGAGGGCTGGTATATTTCTGTTTTGAAACGTTGTTTCGAGATCTGCACGATTGAATTTTTTATTGGGTGGGATATAAGCTTCCATAATAATGAATTTTTTACTGGAATAAATTTCCAGTCCAACGGCATCGAAGGACTGCCCCATTGGGATTGTTTTATATTGGACGGAGTTGTGGACTAATATTGCTACTCCACCCTTTGCAGAAGAAGAGGTTGTGAAGTGCATGGAGAAGTTGACGGGTATGGGAAATTGAGAACTGTGAGTTATGAGAAGTTCTTGTAAGGAGATTATTTTTGGCTTATATGCTTTAATCAAAACCAGAAGCTCATTATATTTGTTGATTTAACCATTTAGATTCCATTGTAAGATAGTAAGGGCCATAAAATTGGAGAATTAATATTAATTGGGTTCTATAGTTTAGTTTGATTTGTTTGTGGGGTTAGATACTATTATCTATATTTGTTTTAGTGATCGCTTTGACTGTAGCTGAAGATAAGTTAGTATTTTTGGACTTAGCTATGGTTCTTTTTGTACTACGTTTTGCTCTGGCCGGGATATTGTTTGGATATATTTCTTCATTACTTTTATGTTTAGTGCTCGTGCTTGGTAGTTCGTCCAAAGTGTCGGTTGACATGTCTTCTTCAGCTTCCGATACATATTGTATTTGTTTTCTTTCGTGTTGAGTTAGTGTTGTCGAATATGTTTTTTTCAATTGGGATTTGTTGTTTTCCGGATTCTGGATGTTGATTTGTTCTGTAGGGTTTGCTTTCCGCTGGGGGTTCGTAACTGATGAATAAAGGGATCCATCGTGCGGGTGTCTGCGTCTGAATATTGACCATGCTGTTCTGTTGTCAACTTTTTTCTGAGTTCGTATGGCTTGCACTTCATAATGTGTTCGAAAAACTGCGCATTTTTTGTCTCTGGTGTTATGGTTGTGATCCGCTAAATTTTTTCCCGGCAATTTACGCAACTAGACTTTCTGTTACAGAGTTCGTTTGTTTCGATGTCTACATGCGCTTCTTGGCTGCAGTTGATGCAAGCGCTTACGCTTTTGCACCTTATGGCAATGTGATCTAATCTTAAACATTTGTTGCATCGCAGTGGGGTGGGAATGTAGTACCTTTACTTTTTCGTATCCAATGTGGAGGTATTCAGGTGTATTGCGAAGGGCAAATGTCACAATGATGATACCAGTTTCGGTGAGTGGTCCGTGTTTTTTGGTCATTATTTTTCTTATTTCTTGTACTTTTGTTCTTTAAGATTCTCAAGAATGGTTTCTTCGTCTATGCCTCTTAATTCATTTGAGTAAATGACGCCTTTGGTAACGTTTAGGTGTTTGTGTTCTTCTACTGTTACTGGTATATTGCTTGGTATGATGTTCATCTTTAATAGTTAGCTTGTTTGTGTTGCGTTTTTTGTTTTAACTAGTAGGGTACCGTCACGCGTTTTTCTACACAGTGATACTTCGCCTCCACAGTTGTAATCGATGGTTTTTTTAATTATAAATGGTGATATGTTTGCCATTGTACCATTATCTGTTCTAGATACTACCAGAAATTTGCCGTCGATAGTGGGCGGGTGTTTTCTCCAAATATCCGGAGGGTCCATCATAGTGATGGTTTTACTGTATCGAAAGTTAGTTCGTACTCTGGTGCCGTTGAGTTGTTACAAGATTGCACTTAGGAAGAAAGTGGGTGTGATGCAACTGCTCACAATTAGCTGTATTGGGGGGGCATCGAACTCTCACTTCACTAGTTTTCGTCACTTGTGTACTTGTGTTTGCTGTTTTTTTGGTTTGGTGTTTTGGAATTTACACTGTTGCTGCGTAGACACGACTGTTCTGTTTGGAAGCTGGATCGCGACTGTTTTGGTAGAAGTATTGGACTATTGTACTCCAATAATAAAGAATTAATTAAATCTTTTTGACCATGCGCTATTCTATAATTTTTTATGTACACTGGTTCTGTATCCTTTAACCTTAGTTCTTGCTTATAAATCCCGATGTCTGTATACTGGGTGCATAGTTCTCTTAGCTTTGTTTTAAACAGCAGTGGGAAGTTCTTTGTATGTTTTTTTTATGACATATTCATGTCTATCTTTGCTATCATCTTGGACTATGTCATAGTCACTTAACGTTTCGGTTTGGATTTCGGATTGGATTTAGAATTTCGATTGGATTTGTTGTGTTTACTATTCGGACAAATATAATATTTTCATTGGAAATTGTATTTGCAATGAATATTCCTTCGTCAACTCCTTGATTTGGAATCAAAATGGTATGTTCAACAGAATTTAGTTTAATCTGACGGACGACTTCAGCGCGAGCTGGAAGTATTATAGAGTTATTACCGAAGTATTAGAGTATCACTAGACAGTGAAATCTAGAAATCTAATTTGCAGTTGAATTTTTTATCGAATTCTATTCGAATTATGCCGTCACTTATGTTATGTTCCATTAAGTGAAAGTTGTGAGCATTTATATATTTCCCTATAGTTAATTCTACAAATGATAAGCCTTTTAAAAAACTGATCCTTCACCTATTCCTGAGATTGATATGTTTGTGTTAACATTATGGAAAATATCGACATTTTTTTTTAATAGTGGAATGTCTGCACCAGTATCAATTAATAAGGTAAATTCATTACGTGACTTTTCATTTTTTAATTTCAGAAATATGCTTAAACTAAGGTTAATATTGTGTACTATTGAATCTCTTAAGGGAATTATTGGTTTTTCGGGTTACCTTGTGTAATCCGTACATTTGTATTATGGTGATTATTGTTATTATGGCCTCTATTTGAATTGCCACGGCCTCTAAAGTCTCCAGAACAGAGCTTGCCCGTCCAGTGGCTTCCATACAAGTGTTTACGAATTTTGAAATTGCTTCATTCATATTATTGAATTTGCCAGCCTGCATGATAAGTTTTACCTTATCTAAAGTGCAGTTTTGGGTCATGGCCCTTACAGCAAGAGTTGTGCGGTATTTGTTTGCTAGTTCAGTTGACAACCCATCATTGATGTATGCTCCTTCTAGAGATTTAGTCAATTTTTTTACTTCTTGGTTGGTTTGATTGGTATTGCTACTATTGATTGGCTGTCTTGTTTTTTTGCTGCAGATTTAATAGTTTTGCAGAAATTAAATCTACAGATTTGATTTAGTTTGTTAATGATGGCAATTATTTTTTGCTCATCAGCAATTAGGTTTCTAGCATGACCCCTTAGTTTTGTTTTTTTTTTCTGGACTGCAATTTCTTCGTGAGTACCTTTTAGTGTTTCAATGAAGTTTAGCGCATTTAGGAAACTCCGAAGGATCTCAATTTTTTCATCAAGCTCTGGTATTAGAGATGATGCGAGCCTTAAGTACTCAGTCACAGACTGTTCATTGTTGGGAATTGTTGGTTTGTTAAGGGGTGTTTGTAGCGAAGGTGGTGCTACTGGCGGCATTCCTGATTTTGTAGTGAGCACGTAGTAATGGTTGGGGAACTACTAGCTACTAGGTACTACTGACTAAAGTCGGACGTGCACTTATCTTCCGGCTCCATATGAGGATAGCTCGACGGATGGGGTGGGGTTCTTGCCTCGTCTCATAGTACGCATTTTTATGAAAGAAAATAAGGAAGTGCTCTATCGGATATGCTAATGGAAATAAACAATTTTTTAAATGATAAGGTTTTCCCCTGTAAGATTCAGATTGTGACACGTAGAGTTGATTTTCATGGGGGATGCTGAGGTGGTATTCGCCTTCCCCGTCTTTACCCTCCCTACCTTCGCAGTTTACTAAACATATTTTCTAAACTGCCCCATACGAAATCTACGAGTTAACTAAATTGGATCAGGCGTAGACATGGTGTAGGTGACAGATTTCTTTAAATTTATTCACAATTAATTATTACTCAATTTCCATTCCAAACTAAATTTTAAACATATTTTCAAAACAATTATCCTCCACATTTTTTTTTTCTTCACTATCATACTGCGTCATTCTAACAAGATTTGATAAACATTATTAACACTTCTATCTCTATATAAAGAGACTTAGGGATATAAATCACAAATCATTACAAACAAAGGCTACTTTTCATTAACTTCTTACTCAGACCGTTTCCTTGCGCTGGATCGATGGGCCCGTCGACTGCGTGGTGGCTGTGGAATTTTCAGATTAACATTAGCCTATATAAAGAAATAGTGATTAGAAAAAGTGTTTAAAATCTACATTTTTCTACTACTACTATTCATATTTCATCCAGAGCCGAAAGCGCTATAAACCAATCGGAGCGCCCTAGTGGAAAATTAGTTTTCCCAGGCGAGTCTCACTACTCAAACGTAGAGTTTCCTCTGACGCGACTTTACGGAGAATCAACGTAACTGGGTAGAGATTCCCAGTGCCTCCAAAATAAAATTTAGTATAGATGTTTCTCCAGACTATTTCCTGGATGATGTGGTGGCTTAAAAGTTGTCGCTGTTTTTCCCAAATATGCCGAGGCGCATCTGTGATTTTTTGAGTTTTATAAGTTCTCTATAATTAGGCGGATGCCTTAAAGTTTCCAAAACACCAATTCCTAGAGCAGTGTAGCGGGAGCGTTGTGTTAGGTATCCAGAAAATGCGTTGAGATAAATTGCATTAGCTAATGTTCTCAATTCGCTGAATATCTGTGCACCGACACCTGGTAAAATCAATTCAAAATCAATACACAAATACCCTACTAATTTGTAACCTATTTTACCTGGGCACTTTTCACTTCACACTGAGGAACAAATTCTCTTTGGAATTTAAATTATAATAATTTATATCATTCGATTTCACATGTGTTTATACTTCAATGTCTCTTGACAATAATTTTTATACTGTTGAACTTTTTCAATTAGTTGTGTCACTGCTCAAAAAAAACCTTTATGCCCTCCTCCGCTCTCTTATTTATAGCAGACTTTTTGCACACCGTTCCAAGCTTATTCTTTAAGTCTAACTGTAAAGTCGTATGATCTTGAAAGCATGTGGATTAATGCTGTTGTGGGTGTGAGCGAGACGCATGCGCCTAAAGATGTAATTAGCTGTTGCTAAGTGCATTGATCTGAAGCTTTGTCTAATCGTTAAAGGGAGTGTGGGTGGGGAGAGAAAGATAAAGAAAGAATCAAAGCTTGTAAGCCAATCGAACGTTAATCTCTTCCTAAAATGATTTAGTAAAGTTTCAAACCTAATCTAGATATACTATAAATTAGAATGCACACTACACCACAGTTCATGCGGCGAGGTCAATGGGTAACAGATCTCTTCCAAAAATGATTTAGTAAAGTTTCATACCTAATCTAGATGTACTATAAATTAAAATACACACTACACCACAGTTCATGCGGCGAGGTCCATAGGTAACAGATCTCTTCCAAAAATGATTTAGTAAAGTTTCAAACCTAATCTACATATACTCTAAATTAGAATGCACACTACAATTTTGTCATGGTTGTTTGATTTCAATGTCAGATTCTTCGCTCATTTGTTCAGATTCCTCTGGACTATTTGTAACTAGAATTGACTCGTCAAATTTAGCATCTGTATTTAATGCGTTTGGACAAAATGATGAAGATTATACCTATCTGAGATTATTCTAAGCTGTGTTCTTAATCGGTCTAGATTTTCTCTTGCTTGTAGCAAGTGTAAGTTATTAAGCCGACTGAATACTTATGCAATAAATTTATTAACAGCATTATAATTATTAATTAAAATCCACCCATTTTTTTTTTTTGTTTTATTTTGTAGATATTTGCTTTTGTAAAGGCGTTTAAAAATTTTGTCGAATTGTAACCTATGTTCTTTGACATTTGGAACAATTTGAGGCCATTCGTACTTCATAAATTTTAAAACCATCTTCTTTGAGAACTGCATTTTTTACGTATGGTAGCACTGACGTTGCTTTTACGCGTGATTCGACTATGTTACAATGTATAAATGGACTGAAATGCGAATACTGAAATACTTTTCCATACTGGGGTATATCTTCTCTTACAGGCTATTATTGGTAGAGCGCCGGTTCCGCTCGTCTTTATGCAATTGTCGAAGTATTTCTTCTCTTCTCGCACAGGCTATTTTGATGGGGCGCCGGTGCTGGTCATCTTTGTGCAGGAATATTTGCACATTGGAGTGTCTAAGGGTCCCGGGCAGTCTTTCTGGCACTTCTCTTTTTGTTTTTTATATTGTTTTGCCTGAGGCGGAATTTGTTTTATATTATTTATTTATTTATTTATATTATCGTTGGGAAGCAATTACAAATTGCACTCAACCCTTGAGTTAGTTATAGCTACTTGGCCTTAAGCGAAATACATAATATAAAACTATGTAAACTTTAATATTAAATGATGTTTACAAAAATTATATTTTTCTTATTTTGATATTATTTAGAGGTGTTTTTTTTTTGTAATCCATTTTTTTTTTGGTATACTGTTTTTCTTATGTTTATAGTTTGTCATAAATATTTATACATTTCAGAAATTTTATAGTTGAGATAATGTTTTAAGTGTTGGGGGAGGATATATTTTCTAATGGATTTCTATGTAGGTGTTTCTTTCTGGAGGAGTTGTATTGTGGGCATTCTATAAGTATAAGGAGTATGCTTAATTTTACATTACAGTATTGACAAAATGGTATGATTTCCCTGTTTAGGATGTAGGAGTGGGTAAGGTTTGAGTGTCCGCGGCGGATTCTTGTGAATTTTGCTATGTCTGTTCTGCTTATTTTGTGAGTGGAATAGTCTACTATAGATAGTTTATTGTTGTTAATTTTTTTTTGTAATGTTGAGATGATTGGTTCCATGTCAATTCTGTGTGGAGTTTAAAGTGGTCTATTATATAATTTTGTGTGTCTTGTGTGTTGTAGTTGTTTTCATATATTAGTGGAGAGTTGTGTGCAAGTCGAGCTGCTGAGTCTGCGGTGTCATTTTCCTTTATATTGCTGTGTCCACCAGGGTACCAACCCATAACAGTATTATTTTTGGGAATTTTTGGGTGAGTATATCACGGATAGTTGTGGTGTAAAAATTATGGTTGTTTATGTTGCTGATGGATTGTAGTGACGAGAGGGAGTCTGTGCATATTGCGCGGTGTTGTTTTGATTGGTTTGCAATCGTACAGGCTTCAAGGATGGCAGCTATTTCTGCCGTGTATATGAAGCTATGGTTGGGGAGTAATGATGACTTGATTGTCTCTGTCTCTGTGGTAACCCTGTAGGATGTAGCAGATAAGGATTTTGATCCGTCAGTGTACATAAATTTGTATTGTTTTAGATCGTTCTTTATGCTGATGAATTTTTTTTGGAATATTATTGGATTTGTGGTAGACTTAGTTGATGTATGTAGGGAGAGGTTAATTGACTTTCTATTGAATAGCCACGGTGGAGTTTGACGTTTTTTCCACGGAAACGGTTGGTTGTTTAGACTATTTTGGATGCAGGATTGACTAATGTTGTGTAGTAAGGATGGTATTTTTGGCTTCCGTTTTTTTATATTGATTCGTTTCAGGATATGGTGAATTGGGGAGTTTGTGGCCAGAGATATTAATTTACTTGCTTTTGTTATCAAATACTTATTCTGTTCTATTTTCAATAGGCATTAGGTTGGCTTCGAATAGTAAGTTGTTGATGGGAGTTGTGCGGAAGGCTCCGAATGCGAGTCTAATTCATGTGTGGTATATTGACTTTAGTTTTCTTATTGTTGTTGGTGGGCTGTTTCCGTACAATGGTAAGCAGTAGTCTATTTTTGACATTGTTAGAGTATTTATTACATAGATTAATGCTTTCGGTTCACAATTATATCTTCGATTGGCTAGCCATTTTATGATGTTGAGTGTGTTGGTTTGGTTAAGAGGGAAGTTTAGTGATCCCGTGTGAAAATTACACTTCCGTTTTCGGCAAATGTGTAGATGGCTGCATTTTCTAATAGAGAGTTTTGCACCTGAGTAGTTGCACCATTGTTGGATGTCATTGAAAATAGGATTTATATATATATGTGTGATTCTTTTTTGGTTGTTTTATAATTGTAAAATCATCTGCATATGCGAAGAAGTTTAGCTCTTTGTGTGTGGCTATGGTGTGGCATAAACTGTTGTAACCTATAAGGAAAAGTATAACTGATAATGGAGAGCCTTGTGGAACGCCGTTATGGAGTGGGTTACTACCAGAGGTTGTAGTGTTGATCTGGATTTTTATTGTTTTGTTTGTTAGGAAGTTTATAATAAATCTTAAGATCTTAGGACCAATTTTCAATTTGTGTAATTCATCTATTATTATGTGTATACCTACATATTTTGTCATACGCTTTTTCGAAGTCAAGGCCTATTATTGATATGTGTTTTTTTTTTTTGGACAAGGCGGAAGTAACCTGATACCTGAGTAAAAGGGCATTGTTGGATGGCTGGTAATTTATGTTTGTGTTTATTGCTTTGCTTTTATTAAGTTGGAATTCTGTGTTGAAATTTGTGCCGGATGATGCTATTGCACAGTGTTTTGTTTATCTGTTATGTTGACGTTTGTATTGTCATGTGAGGTGATGCAGTGAATTTCGTGTCGTAGAGTTCTGCCGCAAATAATATTGATCTTAGACCAGATTTTGGAGGAGGTGGAGTTTGTGTTAATTTCTGAAGTGAGGGTATACAAGGAGATCGTTTTGACTGTTTGATCTCGCGTTTTAATAATGCTTTTGCTTTTTTGAACTGAATTATATTTTCATTATTTATACACCTCTTAAGTTGGTACCAAGTTTTGTTTTTGTTTTTTTTAAGTGTCTCTAATGATTTGTTCCACCAGGGAACGTATCTTTTTGCTTTTGAGTTGGGGTGTGTCTGTGGTATGGCAATGTTTGCGCTTTGTCTGATTATTTTTATTATGTTAGCAGCTTCGGTCTTTCAGAGTGGAATCTATTTGATAATTTGTTAAATAATTCCCAGTCAGCTCGATCAGTTTTAAATTTTGGTTGAAAGTGGTTTGTTACTAATGTATTTTCGAAAAGTGATATGTGAATGGGGAAGTGGTCACTACCAAATAAATCATTGTCAGTTTTCCATTTTATATAGGGTGAGATGTTGAGTGTGCTGATGCTGAGATCTAAATGAGTGAGGGAATTGTATGTTGAGAAGTGGGTGGGGGATCCGTCATTTAGGAGGATAAGATTGGATTGGGATATGAATTTAGATAGGGTATTTCCTTTGCCGTTATTGGAAGGTGAGCCCCAGTGTCTATGCCAACTGTTAAAATCACCAGTTATTATGGTATGATCTTTAAGGTTACCGAATATGTTTATTATATTCTGGATATTAAAGTTCTTGTTTGGTGGTATATATGAGGATAGGATGTTAATTTTCATTTTGGTGTGGATGGTTGCTCCGACTGTGTCGAAGTCGTTGTTAAAGGTGAATTGTTGGTAGTGTATAGACTTATGTATAAGTATTGCTACGCCTCCATACGGATTAGTTGTAGTGTTTGTGTGGATTATGGAAAAGTTAAGTGGGATATGTGTATTGTGAAAAGAGTGGAGGTGAGTTTCTTGTAGGCTAATTATTTTAGGGTTATATTTCTTTATTAATAGTTAAAGTTGATCGTAGTTGTTGGTGTAGCCGTTACAGTTCCATTGGAGTATAAGGAACATGATTTGAGCAGTGTCTTCTTGTAGATCCGGATTTCGTGTTGGAAGTTCTGTTGGGGATATGATTGATGCGTAGGATGAGTTCCCTGCGCGGTGACGTTCTTCGTATAATTTATAGGCCGATTTTGTGTTGATTTTTTCTAGAACACGTATGGCTTGAATTTCTTTTTGTTTGATGTATGTTGGATATTTACGGTTAAAAGTGTAGTGGTGGTGATTTGTAATACCAGCTTCTTTGCAGTTAATGCAGCAGTTTATGTTCCTGCATTTTGTTAGTTCTTCTGGATCGATGTGGTCAGTGTACGGGTAACTACAATTGAGGCAGAGCTGTTTACTTTTGCACGCTTTAGTAGGGTGGCCAAATCTTCCATAGTTGCGGCATCTCATTGGTTGAGGAATGTATGGTCTTATTGTAGTTTTTTGGTAGCCAATGTTTATTTTGTTCGGCAGATTTGGTGTTGCGAAGGTTAATATGATAAGTCCAGTTTCTACTAGGTTGTCGTTTTTTCTTTTCATTATTTTTTTGACTTCAGAAACATTTTGGGAGCGGAGTTCACTGGTGATATCTTGCTCGTTTACGACTCGCAAGTTATTGGAGTAGATGACTCCCTTGGAGCAGTTTAGGGTGGCATGTTCCACTACTTCGACATCAATGAGGTTGTTGAGAGAGCACAGTGTAATCAATTTCGATGCTTGTGTGAGAGATTTGGTATTGATTAGAATGGTACCATTTCGTAAGGTTTTGTATTCGTTTACTTCTCCGTTACAGATATTGTCTATGACTTTCTTAAATAAGAATGCTGACACATTTGATAGAGAATCGTTGCTTTTTTTTCTGGACATATCATTAGAACAATTATTAAGATTTTTGGTTTTGTCAACGGTAAGTTAATTGTTTTGGTTAGTTGTTGTGTACTTGTTGGCCAGTTGCCCCATGGTTGTTGTTGTTTTTTTTCCTAAACTTTTTTTTAGTTTTTAGAGCATTCATTGCAATTGGTAGGAATGTGCGATTGGGGGTATTGAACTTTCACTTTGCTTGATTCGCTTGTTTTTTGGTTTTTTTTTTTTTTTTAATTTTTGTTTGCTCTGTTGATGCGTAGGCATGTCTGACTCAAAAATTAAATAACCAATAGATGAAGTATCAAAGAGTTGGAATATACAGCAGGAGCAGAAACGAGTCAATATTCACTCATTGATGCGTAAGAAAAGCGCCGAGTTAGCATAAATTTCATGCTATTTTTAAGAAAATGGTTAATGAATCTTATATACCCGCTGTACAGAAAATGTGGTATCTAAAGACAAATTTTCTAACGATCCTTTCTGGTCCTTAATATCGGCTGAGCCGGAATTCAGGAGACGGGGTACGACACAACAAATTTGAATTGTGCGCTGGTGAAAATAAGGAAACTAGTTTAGTTCAATTGTAATTTCAATATCTCTGTTTATTGGAATTTCGTTAGGGTGATGGCAGCTTTATTATGATGATGGACTGGTGATGGGATCTGTTCAGCTAATTAAAAGACGGCTTGTTGCATTCCCTAACTGTTTCCGGGAATAATCCAGGTCTAGCCTATCTAACCTCATACACTGCTACTCTCCTAATATTTGCTAGGACTACTCTTAGTCCCTCCGAACTGCGCCAGGAATACTCCGGGTCTTACCTAACTGTGCTTGGAATACTCCTAGTCTTCCTTGCCTGTGCCAGGAATACTCCGGGTCTTCCTCAATTGTGCTATGCTCCTAGTCTTTCCTAACTTTGCTAGGAATAACTCCTAGTCTTCACTAGACTTGCTTTGAACACCCTTTATTTGCCTCACAAGGATATGCCATGTGTTGCTCCTTAACTTGGGTGTGGGTATCTTCCCTCGTACACTGCTTCGCTTGCATATGAACTTCACTTTACTTCGCTTACTAGATACCCTTATGGTCTCAGCCGTGCGTATTCATAGGCATCTTGACCCAATCAGGATGCGTGGTGAGATGCTGCGCCGCAGCGAGTAAATTTCCATCCACTTGTGCCATTCCTCCCAAACTTTCCATCGCTTCCTTCTTTGCGTCGACTTTCTCCGCCAACCCTGCAGCATACCCTGCCTACAGCTATGCATGGTGAAATCGCCCTTTTGGGAGCTGCAGCTTTCTAAATCGCCGGGCGCCCAGCCGCTGTCGTCAACGGCCTTTCTTTCTCCCACAAGATCACTTTTTAGGTCACCCATACACGCATACGCACACATCGGTACGCGTGCCCTTCGGCCTTTCGCTCGCTCTCTGGCTGCCACCACCCTTGCTCTTAATTACTAACAACAGCAACTTTTATAATTGCCTACTACTAGATTAAAGATTAAATATATATTTAATAATCACCACCCCACCTAAATATAATAATATTAGAATAAAAATAATAATAATTCGATAATACAATAATAATTAATACCAAAATAACAATGATCAGATATATAATAAACATATAATAAAACATTCATCTTGTAGATTTCACAGTTTGAATTTAACTTATATTCCCGCCGCCAACTGATCAACTCAAAATGCTTCTCAAACCCCACAACGGGGCGTTCCCTAGCAGATTTGCCCCGCTCTCCCACTCTCGACATTGCACCTATCAATTCGGCTTATCTGGCTTGCCGCTAGCTCACGCATACATGCACTTTCCCACGTTTTCGGCACCTGTCAACGACCACCCACGACGCTCGCATCATCTGGTCGCCCCTTACCTTCCCGTCGATTATCGCTATGGCCCTCACTTAGCCCCAGCAACAAGTGCATGCTACCGACGAATTTCGGTTATGCTCATGTACTTGGGATTTTTGACTGGGATTTTTGACTGTTTGACGTCGTTGTTTCTGTGTTTGCCTGTGGCCGCTTTTTTTGCATATGTTCTTGTATACGTTCTATTTGTTTACGATCATATGTTGGTTCCAAAGTGATTACGATCATATGTTGGTTCCCGCTTGGAGATTTGTTTACGGTCATATGTTGGTTCCAAGGGGATTTGTTTCCGATCATATGGTAATGCCCGCTTGCCGATTTGTTTGATGACTCTAAGTATGATCGGGTTTGACACCCACCCCAAATGTTCGTTTGCATAATAGCACCATACCAATATGTTCGTTTATACACTCCCCATCACTTGAATAGGACACCTCCAACGTATGTTTTCCATGACACACTACTCCCCAACCAATAAAGCTATCGATCCATTTTTTTTTTTTAATTAAAGATTATTTAATACTTATGTTTTAAACAAATGAAGAACTTCATGATACTGCTTAAGTTTATAACAAAAATGGTTTTCTTAAACTACACCAAATTTTGGCAGTCAAATTGTGTGTCACTTGAATAGGGCACCTCAAAAAAATTACTTTTTAAATTCGTTTCAATGTTTTAACATATGCATAACTTTGTTAACATACAAAAATAGAAAATAAGAAAGTAAAAAAAAATAGATTTAATAATGTGTCGAATAATAATAATAATTTAATAATGTGTTACTAAAAGCGCAACGACTCAGTTTTTGTCGCGAGCATGTGGCCTGGACCACACAGTGGCGCAACGTGATGTTCTCGGACGAAAAAAAATTCAATTTAGAAGGTCCAGACGGGTATAGTTATTATTTCCATGATATACGCAAAGAACCTCATCATTTGGACGGTCTTCATAGCAGAGCTGGAGGTGTGATGGTGTGGGGGGCCATTTCGTACTATGGTACCTTTAAACTTAAATTTTTGTCATCAACAATGAATGCATTGTGCTACAAGGCCTTTTTGGGCCTCTCCCATGAATGTATCAGCAAGATAATGCGCCAGTACATACAGCTCGGCTTGTAAAATCGTTCATAAAGAGCCAAAATGTGGACCTCCTAAGCTGGCCGCCCTACTCACCCGATTTAAATATAATCGAAAATGTGTGGGGATGGCTGACACGGGAGATTTATAGTTCAGGAAAACAATATTCAAGTGTTCCAGAATTAATAAAAGCAATTGAAATGGCTTGGGATTCCATTTCTTTGAATTATTTGGCCAGTTTGTATGAATCTCTTCCAAAGAGGATGATTGAAGTCTTGGAACAGAAAGGTGGCTCGACACATTATTAAATCTATTTTTTTTTTACTTTCTTATTTTCTATTTTTGTATGTTAACAAAGTTATGCATATGTTAAAACATTGAAACGAATTTAAAATGTATTTTTGTTGAGGTGTCCTATTCAAGTGACATACATTTTGACTGCCAAAATTTGGTGTAGTTTAAGAAAACCATTTTTGTTATAAACTAAAGCAGTATCATGAAGTTCTTCATTTGTTTAAAACATAAGTATTAAATAATCTTTAATTAAAAAAAAAATGGATCGATAGCTTTATTGGTTGGGGAGTAGTGTGTCATGGAAAACATACGTTAGAGGTGTCCTATTCAAGTGATGAGGAGTGTATGCTTGATATCGATCTCGAACATAGTTTGCCTGTTTGGCTTCCGTTTCTTTATATATAATCATAGATCCTATAATGATTATTCCTCACAATATCAGCATAACCTTTTTCATAATAAAAACCATGTTCAAGTATTTCTTGTACTCTTGCGCTTTTCGAATACATACTCATTTAAAAATCCACTGCTTTCTTCATTATCTTAGTAGGTTTCATTTTCTCTTGCTTTTTGATAAACCTTTTGTGGTCTACCACGCTAGCTATGTTTCGTTTACTGAGTTGCCCCTTATACTCTCGTCGTGTGAATTAATGCTTCTTGGTCGATCTACAATTAATCAAATTCACTCTTGAAACCTGAAACCTTCAAAAATTTGATATCATTTCTTATTTCGGTTGATACAGACTTTTGTATCCAAATCATATCCCAGCATAATACACTCATCTAACCTCGATCAAAACTTTTCCTTCTGACCTTTGCCATCTTTGATGTACAGTACGTGTATGACAAGTCTCCAGATAATGTTTTTGTTGGACATCTTTTTCGAATATAATAAGTCGTGTTGTTTGCTTCTGTTAAAGTTAAAAGGATATAATTTCTAGATAGTCTACAAGCTAGAGATAGATTGACCTGTATTAGAAAATTAGGAGTCTTTTAGCAGATTCAGAAGCTTGTGTATAAACAAAGAACTATGCAATAAGAAACGTAGGAAGATTAATTAGAAGAATTTTACTAGAATACGATGGAATATTATTCAATTAATATGTTAATAGTTGAAAAGAAGATGTATAAAACGACATGACATTACACTTGTAGCAGTCACACATACATATATACCTTATGTCCCACACTAATGTTCTCTATTATGTCCCACACTACTGTTCTTTATTGTGTCCCACACTACCCTTCTTTATTAGTCCTATACCTATGCCATTAAACATAATTATATGCATCTTACTCTAGTCATCTAGTTATAAGTTCCACAATATGTACATACGTAGATCATAAGATGAAAAACAATAAAACAGTTCTTTAGAGTTCACCGAATAGACCAGACGTGCCTACAAATTTCAGAAGTGGAATAAAAGTGAAAAATTTTTTTCACTTTAAAGCGCACAGCCTACAAGTTCAAAACATAAAAAAAAAAAAAAAAAAAAAAAACAAAGAACTTTAAAATAAAAATGGAAACGATTAATGTGGATGAATACAGCGCAACACAACTGCGAAATTGGTTGGAAAATTTGGGCCTTCAAAAAAGCGGCAACAAAGCGGCCCTGGCAGCACGTCTTAACTTGGTGCCTCCCGAAGCCCGAGGAACATGTCCACCATTGGAGGGCATAAAGGAGTCAAGCATTCTCATCGGCATCAATGGTGCCGCTGGCGGTGATGAAATTGTCGATGATGAAATTGTCGATGAGGAAGAGGGTAAGCAAGCCAACGAGTCTGGTGATGAGAGTGAGCGAGATGACGAGGTAGCGTCACAAAATTTCGCGCAATTGGAACTTTTGAGACGCCGTTTGGAACTAGTTCAAGTCGAAAACTCAGTGCCCAAAGAAAAGTCAATGCACTGTTTACCGCCAAACAATGTGACCGTCGCTTCTGGAGTTGACACAGTCACATCAAATCCAAAGAATATTGCCAGATTGGAGATGGGAAATATGGTCAACGTTAATGAAAATCGAAACTTGAGCAACAACACTCTGCTCAGCGTGGAGAAAGAAATGCTTCCGATTTTTGATGGCGCCACCAATACCAGGGTTTCAATTAAAACATGGATGGCACAGCTGAACGCAATTATTAAGATACATCATCTCAATGATGACGTCATACGCATGCTAGTGATGTCAAAGCTAAGGGATCGTGCTCAAGTCTGGCTACACTCCAGTGAAAATTTATTGACGATGCCGGCTACAGAACTATTGCGTCAACTTGGAGACGCCTTCCAGGCAAAAGAGAGCAAAATAGTGTCACGTCGAAAATTTCAGGATCGCAAATGGAGAGGCTCAGAAAACTTTGCGGCTTATTTTAATGAAAAAATACTACTGGCTGCAAACATTCGTATAGATGATGAAGAACTTATTGATAATATTATTGAGGGAATTCCTGATGGCCAATTGAAGCAGCAGGCATACATGCAATGTTTCACCACGTCCGCTCAACTATTACAGGCATTTGCTAAAGTCACTCTACGGAAGAACATTCAAATAAGCGAACGTCCGAAGCCTGCCACTGGGAACATACCAGGCAAAATTCAACGTTGCTTCAACTGCAACTCAATTGGACATTTTGCAGCTGACTGTCGTAAACCAAAGCACGAGTACGGAGCCTGCTATGCGTGTGGTAGTCTCGATCATCTAGTGTCCCAATGCCCTGAGAAGAAAAACATACCCAAAAACGAATATGTAAGACCGTTTCAAATTTACTTTACGCCAGAATCTAATAAGTATTTTATTATAGAATGCCTAATCCATACTGGGAGTCCAATTAGTTTTATCAAAATTTCTAACGTGGAAAGAAAGATTTAAAATTTAAGTTTATTAAAAATAATGAAAGAAATTACTTTGGCTTAAATAACAGTCCTCTACGAGTACTGGGAAAAATACCATGTTTCGTTGTAATGAATAAAGAGAAAATTGATTTTGAATTTCTAATTGTGGCAAACAGATCGATGGCATATGACGCTGTATTAGGTAGAGATTTTATGAATAAGTGTAATTATGGAATTGTAAGAAAGAACGATAGGAAACAAAATGATCGAATGATAGAAAATGATAGAAAGACAAAAAATAATGAAACACAAAATGATCGAATGATAGAAAATGATAGAAAGACCAAAAATAATGAAACACAAAATGATCGAAAGATACAAAATGATAGAAAGACAAAAAATAATGAAACACAAAATAATCGAATGATAGAAAATGAAAAAAAATTTAAAAAATAATGAAAAACAACAAGATCGAATGTCAGAAAATGATAGAATAGAAAAGAAGCAAAATTACCAGTCAAACATGATCGAACAAAAACTTGAACGCATAAAAAAGATAGAGTATTCAGAAGACCAAAATTTTGAATCCGAGATATTGTCAATTGAATATCCTGAACCAAATGAGTGCAGTTCTCTTAGAATTAATGATAATTGTGACTTTAAGTGGAGAAAACGATTGTTAGACATTTTTGATAAATTTTATGTAAATGCAAAAAGACCAGAAATCCCAAAAGTTAAGTGGGAGATGAAGCTAAACTTTGAAAATTCAAAACCATTTAATTATCCCCCAAGACGACTCTCATATGCGGAGAAAACACAAGTCCAGATTCTTTTAGATGAGAATATTGAAAACGGAATAATACGCCCGAGTGAATCTGAATATGCATCACCAATAGTACTAGTTAAGAAAAAAACAGGAGAGTTAAGGATGTGTGTAGATTATCGAACCCTAAACAAAAATATGCTCAAAGACAACTACCCCACACCTTTAATAGACGACTTAATAGATAAACTCTCTGAAAAAACTATATTCGCCAAACTGGATCTCAAAAATGGATTTCTTCACGTGTTTATGCATGAGGAATCGATTAAATACACGGCATTTGTAACACCTATGGGACAGTATGAGTGGCTAAGAATGCCTTTTGGGTTAAGAAATTCACCGGCAGTTTTTCAAAGGTTCGTTAACAAAATTTTTGCCGACCTGGTTCGTGACGGAAATCTATAATCTATATGGACGACATACTAATAGCAACAAATGATATTGAAAGTCATTTAGAAATATTAGTTGAAGTTTTTAAACGTTTGGTTGATAACAAACTTAAGTTGAGAATAGACAAGTGTGAGTTTCTTCAGGATGAAATAAAGTATTTAGGTTACGTAATAACAGGTAAGGGTATAAGGCCAGACGCAAAAGGTATACAAGCAGTCAGCAATTTTCTGATACCAACCAAAACACATGAAGTACAAAGTTTTCTTGGACTTTGCTCCTATTTCAGACGATTTGTAAAAGATTTTTCATCAAAAGCGAAGCCATTATACGACCTAATAAGAAAAGATAGAAAATTTGAGTTTGGAGGAATAGAACTGGAGTGCTTTGAAATATTAAAAAAGAATTTGTTAGAAGCCCCTATTTTGGCATTGTACAATCCAAATGACTTAACAGAACTGCATTGCGATGCTAGCGCTTTAGGATTTGGTTCCATTCTTATGCAGAAAAAGAAAGACAATAAATTACACCCTGTATTCTATTTTTCGAAACGCACTTCAGAAACAGAAGCCAAGTACCATAGTTTCGAACTTGAAACACTCGCTGTAGTGTATTCATTACAACGTTTTAGAATATACCTTCAAGGAATAGAGTTCAAAATAGTGACAGACTGCAGTGCATTCACGTTGGCACTTAATAAAAAAGAATTATGTCCGAGAATAGCTCGGTGGGCACTATATCTTCAGGATTATAATTATACTTTAGAACACAGAGCTGGGAAGCGTATGAAGCACGTTGATGCACTTAGCAGAAGTACACATATACTCACGATAGATTCTAGTTCTTTTGAAGAAAACTTAATTATTTGTCAAAGTAGAGATGAACAAATTAAAAATATTCTTGCCAAACTGCAGAAGACAGAACTTAAGGATTTTGAAATGCGTAATGGAATAGTGTATAGAAAAAAAGATAAGGAAACCCTTTTGTTTTATGTGCCTAAAGAAATGGAAAATCATGTCATGTACAATTATCACGATCAGCTAGCCCACATTGGAGTAGATAAAATGACAGACGTTATATCTAAAAGTTACTGGTTCCCTGGTGTAAAAAACAAATGCAAACAACACATCCAAAATTGTTTGAAATGTATTTCTTATTCCGAGAAAAGTGGAAAAGAGGAAGGATTTCTTCATAATATTCCAAAAGAGACAGTCCCTTTTAACGTCATACACATAGACCATTATGGTCCAGTTGATAAAACTAGGTCTAATAAACACATATTAGTAATTGTAGATGCATTCACAATGTTCGTTCGACTTTATCCAGCGAAAACTACAAAATCTAAGAAGGCCATATGGGCACTCAAAGACTACTTCAGAGCTTATAGTAAACCAAAATGCGTGATTTCTGATCGTGGAACTTGTTTCACGTCGAAAGAATTCGAAGATTTCTTGAATGAAAATGAAGTCAAGCACATAAAAATTGCCACTGGATCTCCGCAAGCAAACGGCCAAGTAGAGCGAGTGAACAGAATCATTGGTCCCATGATCGCCAAGTTAGCTGATCCAGACAAAGGATTATTTTGGGATACTCTGTTAGAATCAGTTGAGTATGCGCTAAACAATACGCTTCAGAGATCAATTAATCAACATCCAAGCAAAGTTCTATTTGGAGTGTCTCAAAGAGGAAAAGTGATAGATACGTCAAAAACAAAATTAGAGGAATTGAATAAAGCTACCAACGATAGAGATTTGCGGAAAATTAGAAGTGAGGCAAGTAAAAATGTAGAGAAACTCCAAAATCACAACAAGTTATGAGTAGATTTGAAAAGAAAGCGACCCCAGAATTATAAGGCAGATGATTTGGTGATGGTTAAGAACTTCGATTCCCATGTAGGTGTATCTAAGAAAATAATTCCTAAATTTAAGGGTCCTTATAGAGTGACAAAAGTGTTGCGCAATGACAGGTACGTCTTGGAGGATGTCGAGGGTTTTCAACAGACTAGGCTTCCATACATAGGTGTGTGGGCGGTTGGCAATATGAGGCCTTGGCTAAACAGTTCAAACGATTAAGAGATCAGGAGCTCTCCTGTCAGGATGGCCGAGTTGTAGCAGTCACACATACATATATACCTTATGTCCCACACTACTGTTCTCTATTATGTCCCACACTACTGTTCTTTATTGTGTCCCACACTACCCTTCTTTATTAGTCCTATACCTATGCCATTAAACATAATTATATGCATCTTACTCTAGTCATCTAGTTATAAGTTCCACAATATGTACATACGTAGATCATAAGATGAAAAACAATAAAACAGTTCTTTAGAGTTCACCGAATAGACCAGACGTGCCTACACACTTTAAAAAATTGAGGTTCAATAAGTAAATTTTTCACCAAGACTGGAAGTTATTAAGATTGGCTTGAAGGAACTTGAGTCTTTGAAACTAAGAAAAAGTTTAACTGGCTGGCGGATGGGGGAGAAATGCCGAGGATGTTCTTCTTCCGCTTCGTTTCGGATTCGTTTAATAATTTATAACTATTAAACTGAGTTTCCAGAGCCGAAAAGTCTTCCCGAAGTGTTAGAAAACCAACCGACAGAGTTCTAAATCCCTCCCTTGTTCGCTGCATAACTAGACGCATATCCGGACCCCTCCACACCCCCCACCACCACCCCCCCCCCCCCTCCCCCCCTTTCCAATGCTATCCTTGACTCTGGCCATGTAACCAGCACATTTAACGTTGTCACTCTGCATAATGGTAGTCTTCCTGGAGTATTTGGGGATGAGGTCACTGTTAAAATGAGAAGACCACCATTATTAAATATGTAATAGAGAGCAAAAAAGATATTAAATAAAGCGGGAATTGAAATAAAAAGCAATAAGACGCGTATACGAACCAAAAGGTAGCACAAGCACTCTTCACCATTACAACGCAAACTCTCACACATCGGCTCGAACAACTGCATTTATGAGCACCCAAAACATCGAATATAATCCTGACTTGGCACCGAACGACTTGTTTTTATTCTCGTATTTTCCTACATCTGAAGAAGCGGTTGCGGCATTCAGCATGTGCGTTTTGGAGATACCTCATTCAAAAGTGCTTTCACAATTGGTTCAAACGAATGCGATAGTGTAAAGAAATTCATAGAGAATATTTTGAAAAACAATTAAGTGATTTTCGATGATTAAAACTGGTTTTTCTTCTCCAACCCCGATATATAAAAAGTACCCCGCGTAATAGCTTTGATTAAATGTTTGGGAACAAATACAATTTTGTAGTCGTCGCAAATGTTTTCATATAACTCGATTGCTAATTTTAAAAGCGTAAAAGATATTTTGAACTGCAAAATAATTAAAGCGGGAGCGGAAAAAAAACACGACCGACTTCGTTGAAGTGAGAAATCATGATAGGTGATATTCACTGCTGGATTTGGGATATCCTTATTAATCCTGATCCGTTGCTGATTGATCACTACAGTTCGGCTCGGAATATGCTTATTAGCATTGGTTCGCTGCTATTCAATATCCACTGCTAGGCTTGAAATGTCCTTATTAATCCTGGTTCGCTGTTGGTTGATACAGTTCTGTCGAGGATACTTTATATAATACTTTCGGGTTTCGTTCTACCGCTTACTCTGTCGATACTCTGTTGTAGCTCTGTAGCTGGTTTTAGCGTTGTCTTTACTAAAATAAAATTTCTTTCGAGGATTATACTGTTCAATCCATAGAGACTCTGCTGGACTTATTAGCTCTGTCGATGATTCTATAGAAAATTTTTTTCAATGACCATAACTTTATAAGTTTTTTTTTTCCAACACTGGTCCTTGTCTAGTCCCTCTACTTATTCCTCTATGCATGGTAGACCAACAAAACACAAAGTAAACCCTGAAACAATATTAGCTTGATCTAGGTTATGGTAGCGCTTTATTCTACACAGGTAAAATTCTTATTTTTCTTTTTTCAAAAATTACAAATCTCGGGTCCCTGCTCAAGCACCATCTAAAGCGCAATTTTCCAACAGAACGATTTTTGAGAACCTGCACATTTGATAGAGAATGACATAATCATCGGATAAAAAGGTTTTGCCTTATGATGATGATCTTGAAAGTAGCATCAGATACCAGATTACGACAGAATTAGGGAGAGGGGGTTAGGTGGAGAATATTCGTATGGTTATGAACAAACTACAAAGGCAGACGATAGAGGATAGATCTAAGTCAGCTAGAGCGTAATTCGGACATTGAAGTCAATGTCGTACTAAATAGTACCATCACATAAATCATGGACTCCTATTATGGGCCCAAGAACCTTACCTTGAATTAATTAAGGATGTCTCAGTCGTGTCACTAGATTTACACCCATCCAAATTAACTACATACAATTACACACACTATTCTCAGGGAATGGGGGAGTATATTGACTTAACGGGTCTTTGCCAATGGGAAGCAATATGGCAGTTTAATAGAGCTAAGAAAAAATATTCTTGAAAAATAGGAAAAATTTTACACCCAAATGCTTCAAAACTTAATTATTTTGATGCCAGGTCGAATAACAAAGGTGAAAATAACAAAATGTGCTTTATTTAACATTATTTTATGGTTTCTAACTGATTTTTTGTTATCTTTACCTTTTTTTTTAGTTTTAAGACACAAAAGATGAATTTATCCCAGTTATTTATTTCATTGCGAAATATTTTGTCTAATTTCTTTTATATTAACAAGTGTTTTTGGAATAAAATCAGTTGAAATATATTTTTAATTTTATTAAGTTTAAACACAACAAAGAAACAAATTCTTTAAAATATATTGGTCGGTTAAGTTTTTACAGTTTTCAACGTACTGTCGCAAACACATTCGGGTGATGATGGGCTTGTGATTGGATATGCCTGGAATGCAGCGGACACCGTATGCTGTATACTCTTGTGGTCAAAATAAAAGAGTATTTATTGCGGGCCCTGACTGCCTATCTTGCCTATTTAACCTCACACGCTGCATTAAATCCACTGCATATCTTTTCATATAAGTTTTTCCCCGCACAGTTTGTATTTAATTTACATTCCCGCCACCAACTGATTAACTCCCATTGCTTCTCAGCCTACGCATTGGGCGTGCCACTTTCCTCTACGAGTACTGGGAAAAATACCATGTTTCGTTGTAATGAATAAAGAGAAAATTGATTTTGAATTTCTAATTGTGGCAAACAGATCGATGGCATATGACGCTGTATTAGGTAGAGATTTTATGAATAAGTGTAATTGTGAAATTGTAAGAAAGAACGATAGGAAACAAAATGATCGAATGATAGAAAATGATAGAAAGACAAAAAATAATGAAACACAAAATGATCGAAAGATACAAAATGATAGAAAGACAAAAAATAATGAAACACAAAATAATCGAATGATAGAAAATGAAAAAAAATTTAAAAAATAATGAAAAACAACAAGATCGAATGTCAGAAAATGATAGAATAGAAAAGAAGCAAAATTACCAGTCAAACATGATCGAACAAAAACTTGAACGCATAAAAAAGATAGAGTATTCAGAAGACCAAAATTTTGAATCCGAGATATTGTCAATTGAATATCCTGAACCAAATGAGTGCAGTTCTCTTAGAATTAATGATAATTGTGACTTTAAGTGGAGAAAACGATTGTTAGACATTTTTGATAAATTTTATGTAAATGCAAAAAGACCAGAAATCCCAAAAGTTAAGTGGGAGATGAAGCTAAACTTTGAAAATTCAAAACCATTTAATTATCCCCCAAGACGACTCTCATATGCGGAGAAAACACAAGTCCAGATTCTTTTAGATGAGAATATTGAAAACGGAATAATACGCCCGAGTGAATCTGAATATGCATCACCAATAGTACTAGTTAAGAAAAAAACAGGAGAGTTAAGGATGTGTGTAGATTATCGAACCCTAAACAAAAATATGCTCAAAGACAACTACCCCACACCTTTAATAGACGACTTAATAGATAAACTCTCTGAAAAAACTATATTCGCCAAACTGGATCTCAAAAATGGATTTCTTCACGTGTTTATGCATGAGGAATCGATTAAATACACGGCATTTGTAACACCTATGGGACAGTATGAGTGGCTAAGAATGCCTTTTGGGTTAAGAAATTCACCGGCAGTTTTTCAAAGGTTCGTTAACAAAATTTTTGCCGACCTGGTTCGTGACGGAAATCTATAATCTATATGGACGACATACTAATAGCAACAAATGATATTGAAAGTCATTTAGAAATATTAGTTGAAGTTTTTAAACGTTTGGTTGATAACAAACTTAAGTTGAGAATAGACAAGTGTGAGTTTCTTCAGGATGAAATAAAGTATTTAGGTTACGTAATAACAGGTAAGGGTATAAGGCCAGACGCAAAAGGTATACAAGCAGTCAGCAATTTTCTGATACCAACCAAAACACATGAAGTACAAAGTTTTCTTGGACTTTGCTCCTATTTCAGACGATTTGTAAAAGATTTTTCATCAAAAGCGAAGCCATTATACGACCTAATAAGAAAAGATAGAAAATTTGAGTTTGGAGGAATAGAACTGGAGTGCTTTGAAATATTAAAAAAGAATTTGTTAGAAGCCCCTATTTTGGCATTGTACAATCCAAATGACTTAACAGAACTGCATTGCGATGCTAGCGCTTTAGGATTTGGTTCCATTCTTATGCAGAAAAAGAAAGACAATAAATTACACCCTGTATTCTATTTTTCGAAACGCACTTCAGAAACAGAAGCCAAGTACCATAGTTTCGAACTTGAAACACTCGCTGTAGTGTATTCATTACAACGTTTTAGAATATACCTTCAAGGAATAGAGTTCAAAATAGTGACAGACTGCAGTGCATTCACGTTGGCACTTAATAAAAAAGAATTATGTCCGAGAATAGCTCGGTGGGCACTATATCTTCAGGATTATAATTATACTTTAGAACACAGAGCTGGGAAGCGTATGAAGCACGTTGATGCACTTAGCAGAAGTACACATATACTCACGATAGATTCTAGTTCTTTTGAAGAAAACTTAATTATTTGTCAAAGTAGAGATGAACAAATTAAAAATATTCTTGCCAAACTGCAGAAGACAGAACTTAAGGATTTTGAAATGCGTAATGGAATAGTGTATAGAAAAAAAGATAAGGAAACCCTTTTGTTTTATGTGCCTAAAGAAATGGAAAATCATGTCATGTACAATTATCACGATCAGCTAGCCCACATTGGAGTAGATAAAATGACAGACGTTATATCTAAAAGTTACTGGTTCCCTGGTGTAAAAAACAAATGCAAACAACACATCCAAAATTGTTTGAAATGTATTTCTTATTCCGAGAAAAGTGGAAAAGAGGAAGGATTTCTTCATAATATTCCAAAAGAGACAGTCCCTTTTAACGTCATACACATAGACCATTATGGTCCAGTTGATAAAACTAGGTCTAATAAACACATATTAGTAATTGTAGATGCATTCACAATGTTCGTTCGACTTTATCCAGCGAAAACTACAAAATCTAAGAAGGCCATATGGGCACTCAAAGACTACTTCAGAGCTTATAGTAAACCAAAATGCGTGATTTCTGATCGTGGAACTTGTTTCACGTCGAAAGAATTCGAAGATTTCTTGAATGAAAATGAAGTCAAGCACATAAAAATTGCCACTGGATCTCCGCAAGCAAACGGCCAAGTAGAGCGAGTGAACAGAATCATTGGTCCCATGATCGCCAAGTTAGCTGATCCAGACAAAGGATTATTTTGGGATACTCTGTTAGAATCAGTTGAGTATGCGCTAAACAATACGCTTCAGAGATCAATTAATCAACATCCAAGCAAAGTTCTATTTGGAGTGTCTCAAAGAGGAAAAGTGATAGATACGTTAAAAACAAAATTAGAGGAATTGAATAAAGCTACCAACGATAGAGATTTGCGGAAAATTAGAAGTGAGGCAAGTAAAAATGTAGAGAAACTCCAAAATCACAACAAGTTATGAGTAGATTTGAAAAGAAAGCGACCCCAGAATTATAAGGCAGATGATTTGGTGATGGTTAAGAACTTCGATTCCCATGTAGGTGTATCTAAGAAAATAATTCCTAAATTTAAGGGTCCTTATAGAGTGACAAAAGTGTTGCGCAATGACAGGTACGTCTTGGAGGATGTCGAGGGTTTTCAACAGACTAGGCTTCCATACATAGGTGTGTGGGCGGTTGGCAATATGAGGCCTTGGCTAAACAGTTCAAACGATTAAGAGATCAGGAGCTCTCCTGTCAGGATGGCCGAGTTGTAGCAGTCACACATACATATATACCTTATGTCCCACACTACTGTTCTCTATTATGTCCCACACTACTGTTCTTTATTGTGTCCCACACTACCCTTCTTTATTAGTCCTATACCTATGCCATTAAACATAATTATATGCATCTTACTCTAGTCATCTAGTTATAAGTTCCACAATATGTACATACGTAGATCATAAGATGAAAAACAATAAAACAGTTCTTTAGAGTTCACCGAATAGACCAGACGTGCCTACACACTTTAAAAAATTGAGGTTCAATAAGTAAATTTTTCACCAAGACTGGAAGTTATTAAGATTGGCTTGAAGGAACTTGAGTCTTTGAAACTAAGAAAAAGTTTAACTGGCTGGCGGATGGGGGAGAAATGCCGAGGATGTTCTTCTTCCGCTTCGTTTCGGATTCGTTTAATAATTTATAACTATTAAACTGAGTTTCCAGAGCCGAAAAGTCTTCCCGAAGTGTTAGAAAACCAACCGACAGAGTTCTAAATCCCTCCCTTGTTCGCTGCATAACTAGACGCATATCCGGACCCCTCCACAATGATTTTCGATGATTAAAACTGGTTTTTCTTCTCCAACCCCGATATATAAAAAGTACCCCGCGTAATAGCTTTGATTAAATGTTTGGGAACAAATACAATTTTGTAGTCGTCGCAAATGTTTTCATATAACTCGATTGCTAATTTTAAAAGCGTAAAAGATATTTTGAACTGCAAATTAATTAAAGCGGGAGCGGAAAATCCGTTGCTGATTGATCACTACAGTTCGGCTCGGAATATGCTTATTAGCATTGGTTCGCTGCTATTCAATATCCACTGCTAGGCTTGAAATGTCCTTATTAATCCTGGTTCGCTGTTGGTTGATACAGTTCTGTCGAGGATACTTTATATAATACTTTCGGGTTTCGTTCTACCGCTTACTCTGTCGATACTCTGTTGTAGCTCTGTAGCTGGTTTTAGCGTTGTCTTTACTAAAATAAAATTTCTTTCGAGGATTATACTGTTCAATCCATAGAGACTCTGCTGGACTTATTAGCTCTGTCGATGATTCTATAGAAAATTTTTTTCAATGACCATAACTTTATAAGTTTTTTTTTTCCAACACTGGTCCTTGTCTAGTCCCTCTACTTATTCCTCTATGCATGGTAGACCAACAAAACACAAAGTAAACCCTGAAACAATATTAGCTTGATCTAGGTTATGGTAGCGCTTTATTCTACACAGGTAAAATTCTTATTTTTCTTTTTTCAAAAATTACAAATCTCGGGTCCCTGCTCAAGCACCATCTAAAGCGCAATTTTCCAACAGAACGATTTTTGAGAACCTGCACATTTGATAGAGAATGACATAATCATCGGATAAAAAGGTTTTGCCTTATGATGATGATCTTGAAAGTAGCATCAGATACCAGATTACGACAGAATTAGGGAGAGGGGGTTAGGTGGAGAATATTCGTATGGTTATGAACAAACTACAAAGGCAGACGATAGAGGATAGATCTAAGTCAGCTAGAGCGTAATTCGGACATTGAAGTCAATGTCGTACTAAATAGTACCATCACATAAATCATGGACTCCTATTATGGGCCCAAGAACCTTACCTTGAATTAATTAAGGATGTCTCAGTCGTGTCACTAGATTTACACCCATCCAAATTAACTACATACAATTACACACACTATTCTCAGGGAATGGGGGAGTATATTGACTTAACGGGTCTTTGCCAATGGGAAGCAATATGGCAGTTTAATAGAGCTAAGAAAAAATATTCTTGAAAAATAGGAAAAATTTTACACCCAAATGCTTCAAAACTTAATTATTTTGATGCCAGGTCGAATAACAAAGGTGAAAATAACAAAATGTGCTTTATTTAACATTATTTTATGGTTTCTAACTGATTTTTTGTTATCTTTACCTTTTTTTTTAGTTTTAAGACACAAAGGATGAATTTATCCCAGTTATTTATTTCATTGCGAAATATTTTGTCTAATTTCTTTTATATTAACAAATGTTTTTGGAATAAAATCAGTTGAAATATATTTTTAATTTTATTAAGTTTAAACACAACAAAGAAACAAATTCTTTAAAATATATTGGTCGGTTAAGTTTTTACAGTTTTCAACGTACTGTCGCAAACACATTCGGGTGATGATGGGCTTGTGATTGGATATGCCTGGAATGCAGCGGACACCGTATGCTGTATACTCTTGTGGTCAAAATAAAAGAGTATTTATTGCGGGCCCTGACTGCCTATCTTGCCTATTTAACCTCACACGCTGGATTAAATCCACTGCATATCTTTTCATATAAGTTTTTCCCCGCACAGTTTGTATTTAATTTACATTCCCGCCACCAACTGATTAACTCCCATTGCTTCTCAGCCTACGCATTGGGCGTGCCCGCGGGTATTCGTCTAGCTGATGGTGCTGATGGTAACATGGATGGTTCATTCTGGATCTCTTTTCTCTTTTTTTCTTATCTCATATTAACCAATTTCCTTATCATAGACTTCATTTTCTTTTCTCTTAACCTAAATTTCAATTTGACTCTTAACCTAACTTCAACTTTAATTTTTAGCCTAACTCCAATTTTTCTCTTAACCTACTCGATCCTCTCCTCCATTACTCGAGCGCGACCCCTCACCATTCGGACCACCTTTTTGATGTATTTTGGTTCCCCTGACCCAGTTCTCACTTTGTCAAATATTGCTTCTGCTAGTCGCGGCTCCCTTCCATGCGTGCTGAGCATCGGCGAATATCCTGTTGGCTCTGACACGCTCGAATTAACAGCTAGCATTAATTCTGGCCACATTTCGTCCCATCTCCTCGGATTCTCTTCTGCAAACTGAGGGACCATCGTCTTAACCGTCCTATTTGCTCGTTCCGTGGGATTCTCCTGTGGTGTGTATGGGGCCGTTATTTGGTGCGTGCATCCCCATCCCTAAAACATTTTCCCGAATATTTTGCTTGTTAATTGCACCCCATTATCTGTTACTACGACTTATGGGACCTCGAATCTGCTTAATATACGTTCCCTGAACGCCTTCTGGCATTCTAATAGCTGTCTCGACAGTGCATCTGCTAACACATTCAGTTTGCACTTGCGGTAAGTTATTTCGAAATCATACTATTGCAGTTCCAATGCCCATCTTGCAATTTGTCCTGTTTAGCTCTCAATGCTGTTTAACCATTTTACTGCCACGTCATCGGTGATAGCTTTAAATTGATAGCCCTCTAAATATGGTTTCGGTTTCCTGACGGCCCATACTATCGCTAAGCATTCTTTTTCCGTTGTTGAACAATTATGTTCTGCTGGGATTAACGTTCTGCTGGCATATGAAATGACCCTTTCCCCTTCCTCTGTATTCTGTGTTAATATTGGCCCCACGCCATAGTTGGTTGGGTCTGTTTGATGTGCAAGCATTTTCGAGAAATCTCGGCATGCCAGCAATGGGCACAACATCAACTTTCCTTTCACCATATCGAAAGCTGATTGATGGCTTTCTTCCCACACCCACTTCGCTTTCTTTTTTAGCAGTGCATTTAATGGTTGAACCATCGTTGCAAATCCTGGCACAAATCGCCTGTACCATTACCTACTCCCAGATATTACCGAAGATCCTTTGTGTTCTTTGGTGGTTTTAATTCTGCAATGGCTGCTACATTGTCTGCATCTGTACCAATTGCCTGATCGGTCTCACGATGCCCAAGGAATCGCAACTCCTTTCTGAAGAACTGGCATTTTTCCGCATTTATTCTTAAGTTTGCAACTTTCAGCCTATGAAAGACCTCTTTTAAATGCCTGTTATGGTCCTTCATAGTTCGGCTGACCACAATGATATCGTCTTGGTATGCGAACGCATGAGGCTTTATTTCAGGTCGTATTACCATATCCAAGGCACGCTGGAATTCGCCGATGCGGAGTGTAAACCGAACGGCATTACCTTCCATTGGTACGGCTCTTTCCCTGGCACAGTAAATGCTGTTATCTTCTTGCAGTTTTCTTCTAATTTTTCTTTTCTTTAGATCCAAACTGCTTATAAATTTGCTTCTCGCAGTTGATGTAGTATGTAGTCGATCCTTGTATTTGGGTAGGTGTCTTTTATTGATTTTCATTTATCTGTCTGAAATCTACGCAGAGGCTCCATTCCCCCGTTTGCTTTTTTTTCACCATTACTATTGGTGAACTGTACGGGCTACTTCAACGCTCTATGTATCCCATTGCCATTAGTTCGTCCACCTTTTCGTTGATAGTCTCTTGCATTTTTGGGTTTTTTGGATACTATCTTTGTTTTATGGGTTTGTCATCACACATGGTAACCAACTTTCGACGTTCCAGATATTTTGGCCAATTCAGCCAACTCCACTTGCATGAAATCTTCTGATTCTTGCACATCTGTTACTCCGATGGAAGATATTCTTTCGGCTAGTTTGCCATTTACCCTGCTCCTAGGTGGTATTTTTATGTGCGCTCAGGGCTCAGCATGTAATTGTTGCTCCCATTTCTTTTATGAAAGGACCACTGGTTTGATTTCGTCTGGCAGCACTAGGAACGGCATCATCACCCCTTTGTCTCCAAATTGTGTCTTGGCAACCCATGTCCTATGTTTACCCGTCTGCCAACTGCATCTGTTTTCGTGCCTGTATGAGCTGTGCGTCTACTCCTAGGCTTTCTGCTAGATCCTGGCGTACAAAATTTACTTAATTGGTTATCCTCATCCCAAATTTCCTATTAGTTTTGGAGAGCTGTTGGCGCCGGTCCCTGCTCTCCCCTTGTAGACAATTATTAGCAATTATTAATCTCATGCTGGTTTTCCCACATACAAAGCAGAACACTTATCTCCTATTCCTGCACTCCTGGACGCAATGTAATGCAGACCCACACCTCCGGAACGCCTTCGTTGGATTCTCTACCCAACCTTATACTCCTTCTTTGTGGTGGTACCGGTGGCTCTTCGTCCAAGTATCGTCTGCACACCACTTTGCTTTGTCAGTAATAAAGCTAGGTTTGGCTGAAATAAATTGTGTCCTTGTTGTCGTAGAAGTGAAGAGGGACATTATTATTGGAAAATTGTCGCTTCCATAGAGATCGTCTTCTATTTGCCATATGCTGTCAATTTGTTGAATAGAGCTCTCAAAAGATAGGTGGACATTCGGTAGTGTTTTGTGGTTGCTGACGTGTGTTGGTGATCCGACGATTTTCATATAGCGTTGTTTGCTTTTGAGCCCCAGTTTTTGTGCCAGCTGTTAACGTCATCAGTGACTAACTTGGAGATGTGCGGCAATTTTAGTATGGCTTAGAGCTCGTTTAAAATAAATCTTTGATTTTTTGGTGCAATGTATGCAGATATCAGTCTTAATTTATTTTAAAGTGCATTCTACCCGAGTTGCGCTAAAATAATAAATAAAAATGATCCATAGTCGTCCAGATCCGAGTGTTGGTTTGCTTGTGTGCATTTTGGTGTTCTTTTGATGTTGTGCTTGTAGGCTGCCAAGAAAAAAAAAGAAATAGGTTTGTGACGTTTGTTATTCATTATGTTTTAGATTTTCGTGTATTTAGTTATTCAGCAACATTCAGGTCAAGTTTTTCGTACTTGAAGATTTACATGATTGCTCTGCTAAAGAAATCGATGTCAATGATTTAAACGTAGTTGAAATCATTGCGGTTGTTGATTTTACAGTGAGAGTACTAATAGTGTGGATCAAAAAAGAATGATACGATAGAGATAATAGTTAATTTCATAATCACGACTATGTTTTGCTTTGGGATAAACATGGATAAAAGCTTGACACTGAGTTTGTCCCAGTTTAAGCCAAAATCATCTGCGATATCTTCTTCATTGACTGCAAACTTAAATGATTTATCATCCCTAAATATCTAATTTGAAGTGCCATTTGTCCAGTAAAAATAATCAGAGACGTAATATCGAAGTGCATTCCGTTTTAATAGTTTCTATGTAGCGATCCACAAAGCAGATCGTCGACGTAAAATTAAGATTCAATAATGGAAATTGGAATTTCTGCTATGTATATATCTGCTAAATGTTTGGGATTTTAATTGCCAGGTAGGGTGTTGATGTTGAATGTTTTTAAGGTCATCTGAAAAGTACTCTCTCTAAAATATATGTATATTAAATGAATATCTTGGTCCCGTCAGCAGTACTGCCAAACTGTTCTAATTGGAATTATATTAGTTGCGAATATAGGACAACTTCTAAAGTACACAACAACAAATCATTTAGTGATAGTTGCTGTGATGTGTTGCACGATGCGCCTTAGTTCGTATGACTTCATGGTGGGGTTAAGAACAGAGAACACGCCAGGATATTTAAGCAACATTCTTAAATACCACATGGTATTTAAAAATACCATTTTGACACTGCTGTCCTATGTTTCTCAATGTTTTAAAGAATAGTTTCAAAAGCGATCCCAATAAATTTTTATGGTAACCTGAATTCCAATTCCTATCACAAGGAATTTTAGCTTATACTGTAAACGTTTTAAAAAAAAATAATAACTGCAGACTGAAAGATGCGAAGGCCAATATATTGAGCTTTCGTTTACATGAGCATTTAAGTATAAAACATATTATCAATAATCAAATATCAATCAAATATCACTGAAAGGTTTGTGCGAATACAATACATAGGTTAAAACTAATTTAATCGTAAAAAACGAGATTATATTTTAAAGATCAATCCAAATTATAAAGAAAAATTTTTGTTTTTTAAATAACATGAACGATACTATAAATTTAACATAATTTAATTTTTTTTTTTTTGGTTAATTTAATTAGTTAAGTGTAGATATACTTCCTTTGGTGTTTCATCCAAAGTTTTTGCTATTTTCCCACAGGTAAACACTTTAAAGTCATAATAACTGCATATAGCGTTTCTTTATTTATATTTAGCATTAAAGATGTTTTCCCAAACAGGGTAATTAAATGTGTTTATGTGAATATACTTGTTTAATTGATTCCAAAAGATCAAGTATCAAAGTAAATTTCTGAAAGTAAATTAATAATAATTTTATAATAATAAAACTATTGATTATACAAATATTAATTAGTTTCAAAAATATCGTAAGATTCCTTAAAATTAGAAATATTAATACGTAAGAGAACTTAATGTACCTGTAAACCCATCACCTTCAAAAGGATTCGAAGACTCATGACCATAGGTATTATCTTTTTTCATGCGATTTTCACTGATTTCGCTTTCACTATTCAGACTGTCATACTCCTCTGATTCAGATTTAATTATTTGTGAATGACGTTTATATTTTTTCTCAATACTAGCGTGATTGCACGCATTTGAAATAGCTATATTGTCTATGTTGGAATTACAGTTAATTCCGTTCACACTGATTGATGAAGCACATTTCATATTTGTTCTATTGGTGCATAATTCATTATTATCTTCAAATTTGGAAATATATTTAGATGAACTCGGAATATTGTGTAAGGGTAGGTTTCTAGATTGATTTTCATGTTCTGGTAGATGGTAGGTGGCGTAAGGATATATATCATTAGAAAATTCTGGTATGCGCCCAAGACCAGCTACTGATTCACGTGAAGATTGCTTACAATTCTGGCGTAGTGTTCCGTAAAAGCGTTCTCTTTGTATATCCTTTTCATTTGCACCACGTTTTGTCCTTAGAGACTCCGCATTACTAGGAAATGTATTTCGCGGATCTGCAAGTATGTGGGATTAAATAATTTAACTTTTACTCTTGTCGGATCAGGTCCCTACAGTTTTTAAAACATATGAACACTCCTGCAGCTGCGAGAATCATTCCAAAAATCAACGTTATAATCATAGCAATGAGATGAGCATCAGTTAACATAACTTCCACGCCATGTTCTTCTTCATTTTCTAAGCCACCAGATAGTCCAAAAAAGTTTAATGTGTGAAAATTAAACTCCTTTGTTGTCAAGCCAGCATTGTTGTGAGCCGTTACACGTAAGTTGTAGGCCGTACCAGCTTCCAAATCTCCGATGGTATACCGCGTCTAAATATAAATAAATGATGAAATATAAATTTTGTATCTTGTAAAGACTTACGTTAGTTTCAACTTTGTTAGAGACTATGATCCATTCAGTAGAAGATTTATGGAACTTGAATTCTATACTGAAGTACAAAATTGGACAACCTCCATCCTGCCAGGCTGATAGATCCAGTATAATTGACGTTATGTTTAGTCGAATAAAATTACGCTTTTCTGGAGCAATTGGTCTGTTGCCTAGTCGAAAAAAATATTACTACAGACTCATTTACATACAACATCAAGATGCTACCTTTGGTTCTTGTCGATTCCACAGCACTGTTTAGGCTCGTTCCAATTTTGTTAAAACTTTTAATTGAAAACTGATACCTTGTTCCACACTGAAGATTTTCTAACACGTACGAATTAATACGCCACTCTAAAAAAATTTCCTTCCACTCATCAGGGTCCTTTCTGAAAGTCAGTGTGAATCCCCTTAATGGAGCACCACCTATATCTTCAACTCTCCATTGAATAGAAACTGAGTTTTTTTGTACTGAATTGATGGAAACTATTGGAGATGACGGGGGCACTACAAATAAACAATATAAGTTAAATAATAGCGTATTTTAAGTTTCTTGTAAGCATTCCTACCCTGCACGTAAAGTTGATAGACAATTTGATCGCTCGCTATGGAATTTTTAACCATACAAGAGTAATTGCCTTCATTCCAACGTTCAACATTTCGAAGAGTCAAGGTATTTTCGTGGCTTACATCCAAGTTAACATTTTGTTTCAAACGATTGTTTAAAACCTTCCATTCCGCACTTGTCTTTGGGTTGCCAACAAAAATGCATGGTAGCTTAATATCTGCTTGCCAACTAACAGTTAAGGTTTGACTGAATGAAATTATAGCAGCAGGTACTGACGAGCTTGGTGCTAATTTAATGACCGGAGTGCTGGGACCCTGCCCAACTCTAGTAGATGCGGTCACCCAGGCCTCATATGTTTCTCTTAAATGTAGGTCTTTAGCTTCAAAATGACGATTGTGTGCTGACAGAATTTCCTTTAGAATCTTTATTTCTTGCCCCTTCTCAAGAATTCTTATATAAACATTATATTTTGTAATCAATCCATTAGGACGCCGTGGTGGAAGCCAGCTTACAATAACTGATGCCTCTGTGCTTACAACTGATTTAATACGATCCGGTGCATCAGGAACTGCCTCTTCTGTGACACATGAGACAGCAGGACTTGGAAGTCCCTCACCGGCCCGAGTAAATGCCAGAACATGTACGCTGTAGTTTGAGAAGGGCTGTAATCCATGAAGTACTGTGCTGAGGGCAGACGTAATTTTTGTTTCGCGACTACTGTACTCATTTTCGAAATACACTGGCTCATAAATTATTTTGTAGCCTTGAACGATACCATGAATAAATTCCTTCGGTGGCGATTGCCAAGATATTTGAATATTTTGCGCTGTAAGTGGAATGCATGATACGGACTGCGGATATGAAGACGGCGCGTCTTCCAGTGTGTGGCCCAATGCAATTTCGCTTGGTGGTCCATCACCCTTAACATTAAAGGCTGATACTGTTACTGCGTATTGCATGTATTTATCCAATCCAATTAAACGGAAATCGTTTAAACCGTCGTTTGTTAGACTGCTAACCTTACTCAGATTTCTCACACTGTTAGAAACCCCATGTTTTTGATATGCAATTGTATAACCCAGAAGCTCTCCATTCCACGTATCACGAAGAGGGGAGCGCCAAGTTATTAGTAACTAAAGAATTTGAATTTTATTCTTAGTTCAAATAACCTAATAAAACTTACCTGTTGTGAGCCCAAAGGTTCGACAGTTACATCTTGTGGCGGTGCAGATGGCACTTCAGAATCTGTTTGCAAGAACAAAATGTCACTAGGAGCGCTGGTACCTAAGTGATTCTCTGCATAGAGGCGAATATGATAGGCTTGAGCTGGTTTAAGAGAGCCTAAATATGCAGTGGTTCTATCACCAGGTAAGAGTTGTTGTTTGTTATGGTCATGCCAAATATCTATGATCAATGATAAGTAAAAAGTAGAACTCAGGTTAGGCAGAAAAATACTGGTAAAGCTCTTGGACAGTAGATAGGCCAAAATATGTAGTTTTATTAAAATACTTATTTTTTGAGGTACAATCATTATTAAGAACTTCAGTCTTAAAGAAACCGTAAGAGTTTCGAAAGTTATTTACTTATAATATATATTTATTTAAATATTATTTATTAATCGATTCTATCTTTAAGAAATCAAGGGCATATTTTTTGTGTTTAAGCGACTTGCTAATCAGAGGGTCTGCAGGTAATTGTCTGTCTGAAACCGACTTGGCATGTTTAAATTGTGACTGGTTTGGGGTGGATAAGGTTACTTTTGGTGACGAACCACCAGAGACGTTTTGTTATATTTAGTATTTTCTAAGATTTTGGATTGGTAACAGTAGTCTGTATTAATGTTTGTTTTTCATTTTTACCGGTCTTTACTTGTCCAATGAGTCTTTTTCCATCAACATATATTCAGTGTGCGAATATTTGGTGTTAATTTGTTGTTATTAGCGATGTGACTATTACGATTTGTCACATGCCATCCTTTTGGTACTATTAAATATTAAAAATATAAAAATGATAAATTAACTAATAAATCAGATGAGGCAATTGTTAACATTGCCAAACTTTTGTCAACAAAAGTGGGCGAGATAACATGCGTTATATCTTAAGCTATACTTAAGCTATTTGACTTTTAGAGTGGGTAATTTATTTGCAGACATGATTTTTTTGGAAAAAAGACAACACATATCTCTCTCTTTTTATACATTCTAAGATCACACAGCTAAAGATATATACATACATACATATCTACAAGAGATATGCAGTAAGAATCACCTGTAGATTTAATTAAAAATATTGCTAACAATAGGAATTAACTACAAGGTCAAGATCTAGGTGTCACCTTGGGTATTAATTTAATGAATTAAATTGTGAATATTTGTTGGCTGAAGTCTTAAAGTCTATAGGGTCATATATGTATATGGTGGTGGGATCTCAGATCTAGTTATGGATGCAGTATGAGTTCAAACAATACTGATGGTTTGGGTTTAGATCTATGTATTTTAATTAAAGCTTAGATGCCAGCTGATATGAAGGCTAATAATAACTACAAATTGTGGGTTATTGTAATTGTTCTCTATATTTTAATATCTTACTAAATTCTGATTACTTAAACATTCTGCAAAGGGCCGGCTAAAAATACCGTTGGTAGCCTTTAATTAATTTTTTTATGCCGCCTACTATTACTAACGGTTGTTTTTTTAGAGGAATAGAATTTTAAATTGCAATAAAACGACGATGGTTTATTCGATTGTCATGATTTTCTTTTATTCGAAAGATAATCTTGTAGCATTACATATTAAATATGATTTCTGACATATGACTGCCTCTGCTGGTTCGGATGTAGTCTAATCTGGACGTCTTCCAAATGGTCGTGCGTTTACTTGACAGCTGTAAATCTGTCGCCATCTTGAAAAGTAATGCCAACTTAAAGTTCTTTACCTCGAAAATATACACCCTTTATGGTGGAAATGAAATTCTTACTTGCAATTTCAATTTTCTAGTCTTTGCTTTGGTGGAACCCTAAATAGCTAACTACTGCTACTTTGGTAGGTTAGGTAGATGCCTACCTAATAATGGATATTTTACAGTATTCCGTGCTTCTATCAACAAAGATTTCCTTTCAGCAATGTCTTGTCGCCTCAATGTCTGCTCTTTGGATTGGTAAAAATGAACTGTGTGTGTCATGTAGTATTTTTGAGATTGTTTGCAGCAGAATCAACAACTGACATCTACTTGTCTTCCAATACATTAACTTTTTCTTTCTAGCAAATTTATAATTTCTTCATTTTTCTGCATTTTATGCACCCATTATACCGAAAAATACATATGGTACAGTGAACCAACAAATTCAAATGGCCCTCTTCGACAGCGCTATTTCCTTGTAACATGTTCTTCTCAATGTCTTTTATTTTTCTTTATCAGTGACAGTAGTGCGAGTAGTAGTAGTACTTAGGTTAAATTGGTCAAAACTTCAAAATTTCCCATAGTTCCCTCAATTTAAGCTTTAATGTGTCACTCTTATTGAATGTTACATCAATCAATGCGCTATCATGTCATAATATATGATGGCTGCTTTTTATATTTCGGGAATTGGTAATACTAATGTCAAGATGTAAAGTCTTGCAGCGTCATAAAAAACGTATTTTTTGTTGAACATATGCACATACAAAGTTATTATGTACAATTGGTTTTTGTTTTGTTTACAATCAATTAAACATCAGTTTACAATCAATTTGGCAAAACAATAGAAATTTCTCGAGAGGGTTTTTAATAGATTATTTTTGGCAACTTTCGATGTGGATTATCTCAACACGAATGTGTCGATGAACTTAGACTTTTGTATTGCGAGAAAGCATCTTTAAATACGACAGTTTATCGTTGGTTTGCAGAGTTTAAAATGTTTCTAAAATCGTGAGAGGTGATGAATCATGGATATTTGTGTATGAGCCGGAAAATAAATAGCAATTGAGTAAGTAGGTGTGCCACGAAATGCAACCAAAGATTGCTTAAGCACGAACCACCTCGAAGCAAATGGTCGTTTATTCTCCGTCATAACAATTCGAGCTCTGACAGATCTCGCCCAACAGGTGAATTTTTAAGCAGTCAAAATATCGAATTCTTCTTTTTATTCCCGAAGAAGCAGTCAAAGAGTTCAAAATCCAAGTGGTGTGTGTCGAACGTATGCAAAAGTGTATTGATCATCAGGGGAAATATTTTTGAAACAATAAAACCTTCGCACAGAATTTTATTCTGTTGTCTCAGCCGTGAATTTTTGTATGCAAGAAGACCGAATCAGGATGCTCGGTGAGATGCTGCAGCACAGCCAGCGCTAAGTAAGTTACTGTAATTTTCCGTCATAGCTATGAGTTCATGCATAAATTTGGGTCGTGTATGAATGTTTTTATGTTAGTTATAATGTCACACATATATTTATATTTGTAGGCAAGTTATTCTCGATAGCATTACTGCCATCCAGGTTAATACTTGTTCACGCACGGATGTATTGTTGTTCCTTACGATCTCCAACTTTGTTTATGCTCGGTTGATGTGTATTGGTGTCAGCTTGTGTAAACTTACACTCATTTGTGAGTTTCAATTTGTATGTAGATTTGTTATTTTATCCTATATACATTCATGTTCATATGTTTGTATTTACGTTTACGACTTTTGTTTACTTACCTGTACGTTCAGTGTATATATGTACGCGCTTTTTCGTAGTTTTGATCATATGCATGATTGTATATTGTAGGGTAATTTATATGTCCGATTGTACCTTGTATGCGGGTATTGCCTGTTTCCAATTCCGTCAGTATATACCAAATTCCCTGCAGTATATATCAGTTGTCACAAACACACATGCATTTGTCCATGCATATGGGTTTTTATTTTTAATTCCTCAATATTTCTGCGCTTCATAACTCATGTGTTAATTTTTTTGACCGCTTCCCACATATTAACGATGAGGTGGTGAGTCCATCTACCCTTGACGGATCTGTCCCAAAGCACCTGATGCCTTTAGTGTAGCTCACTTTGCTGACTGCTGTGCTCATCCTGCTTGGGCCCGAGCGTGTTAAGCATGATTCTGGTCAGCGCCATTACTTGAACATGTTCCCTGTACCCACGGAAGGTCAGCGTTGTGTCCA
The DNA here is from genome assembly GCA_037075365.1 of Drosophila emarginata. Lineage (NCBI taxonomy): Eukaryota > Metazoa > Arthropoda > Insecta > Diptera > Drosophilidae > Drosophila > Drosophila emarginata. The sequence continues at coordinate 387,419 of JBAMCD010000094.1, read as the reverse complement.
GCTAAACTACCAGTTATCTGATGGCCTCTGTGATATCACGGTGGTGCTACATACAACCAACAGCCTTTCTGTTGGTGATGAGGACCGCCTCGGTCTTCTAAGCTGGCGGCTCAAGTCTTACCTATCGCTCCTTGGCTACGAGAAACCCGGCAACGTCGTGTGGGTACCCTACGAGCTCGCAACCCACAGCCAGAGGTAGGCGGAATAAGTTATCATACTTGATATTCGACAAGATTAGACCCAGAATAGAGTCCTGGAACACTCGGCGGTTAATGGGTCCCTAGGAAATGGTATAGCGAAACATTCTTTCCATGAAAAAGCTTCCGACAAGTGGTGTGGTGTGTGCTGTCGATGTCGATGATTAGCCGCTGCAAAGTTCTTACCCATGGAGTCCGCCAAGCAGATGGGACGGTGACTGGCATAATGTCGTAGGGTCGACTTTGCGATGCATTTCTGAAGTGCAGATTCCACAATTTTCTTCCTGTGTGCATCGGTTGGGGCAGCCTGCCTATGTATTTGCGTAAATCCTTTTCACTACCAGCTTATAGACCTTACCCTAGGGATCCATATCGGCGGAGTGGATCAGCTATGATGATATTTAGTTACGTCGATAGTGCGTGCGAAATATCTTTCCTCGACGTCATTTAGTCTAAGTCCCAAATTTCCAACTGGATGTGTTGAGTAAACGCCGATGCCGAGCACTAATATAATATCTTCCTTCAGTTGACTTCAGTTCTAGGAGTAAATGTCCTTTTGCTGGCCGTCTGACCAAGCGCACGTTATGTCCAACAGAAGACTATTCCTTGACATTCCCCCCTTGATCCGCCGGCATCTCTGCTTTTAACGGTTCCATCATCATGCATCTACATGCATATATACATTTGCATGCATACATTTCATACTACGTATATGCATAAGTAATACGAGCAAGCAAAGCCACCGTGATAACGCTGAGCTTACAATTCGCTCACTCCAAGAATGAGTGACCAAATGTGTATGTATTCTCTCGCTCCCTCTTTTTGTATTTGCCATACAAAAAATCAGCATAAGCATATACATGTATCATTAAGTTAAGAATGTTTTACTTCTTACAATAAAGAATCATTTAATAAACAACCAACCTGCAGCACATTTGTACTAGAATATTGATTTCACCACATGGCGACCGAGACAGCATCTTAACCTCATCCTCGCTAAAATTTGGCAATTTCTTGGCCTCATCCACATAGTTGTTCACACGCGTTGGCCGTTACTGGCAATCCAGACTGGGACAATGCTTGAGCTTTTTAAATGACCAATAAGGTTTAGAATGCCAACGAGCGTGCTCTATTGAAATTCACTAGATGGCTTTGCCCATCGGAATTTGAAGCCGAACGGAATTGGAAAAGCATTAAGTACGACCACGTCTATGTCTCACAGCGTTTAGCAGTAGAGAAATATTTTTTGTTCTCTTTTCGATCTTGTAAGATCAAAATATTCATGTTAAAACAATAAGAATTATTGTATGTTTTTCCTTTGAGTCATTTTTGACTTACAAGCTCAAAATTCACTCCAGACAGGCAATATTAGAAAATTGGTCAGCTAATGTCGTTAATGATATCAAAAACATTGATTATAGATTGATTAGATAACAATTTTGCTAAACGTAATAAACTTTCGTTTTCTTTCTAAAAATAAGAAACATATGAAACATCTATGCAAACTGGTCGTTATCGAAATGCACTCATTCCTACAGAAGTAGTTTCGAATTCGGTAGAGTTCCTCTTGATTCCGGTTCGGAGATCAACATTATAACTAAAGAATTGGCTAAAAGACTTAACTAACATTTTATAAGCATCATTATGAAATCTCTGGAATTGGGCAAATACGAACACACATGAAGCATTCGGTGTCCACTAAATTTCGCTGGAGAATTGCGTCCGATGAATGGAATTTTTACTTCGTTGTTACTAAGTCAATTTCAGTGGCTCAACCTGACCATAAGTTAAACGTATGTAATTGGGTCATAACAACTGGGATAAATTTAGCAGATATATTTTATTATGTTCCAGGACGAATCGATTTGTTGATCAGCATGCAGGAGTTTTTTGATCTAATAAAGAAAGAAAAGGTAAGCTTAGGTGTTGGTTTACCATGTCTCATGGTTTTATAAGTCTCTTAGATGGATCCTTTTAGGAAAGTAGCGTGTGATTAACATATATAATATCAGTTTGCCTTACATTCCAAAAGCCTTCGATCGTCAATGATGTAAATTCTAAAAGGTTAGTGGTTGTAGATCTACGTTTCACAAATCCATGCTGCGATGGTGAAATTATAGAACTACAAAAATGTTGCAGCTCAGAAGTAATTACATTTTCAAAAGCTTTAGAAAAAGTGGTCAATTTATAAATACCCCTATAGTTAGCAGCTTCGGAATTCTTACCGAATGGGTTGAAAAGTTGAAGATTTAACGGACAATAAAAAAGTTTTAGAATTGGCTTACATAAAGGCCCAGCATAAAACCTTACTACACAGCCATCGGGACCAGGAGAGTACACAGGTTTTACTAAATTAGTCACGCAATGAAGCGAACTTTCGTCGACTTTTTTAACTGATAACGGAAGATTTGCTCGATATTCTACTAAGGAGTAAGTAGATGTGAAAAAAATCAGTAAACAGATCAGCAATTGCTTGATCAGAGTCGGCTGTATTATTTTCGAAAGATAAACAAGATGAGTTAATAGATGTCTTACGTTTAATATTGACAAAATAATTAAAATAGCAAGATTCATGTCTAAACATCTGTAAAAGGAGGACCAATGCTATAGAAATTACAATGCTATAGAAATTACCTGAATGGGATTATTTAGTTTGACAAAGCTAGTTTTACGAAAGTTGCGTTATTTGGTCACAGGCACTAGCAATCGGTGCACGAAACAGCAGATCAACAGTTACTTCCAAAGTGGAAGTCAATTCTAGCGACTGCGTATTTTGTAGAATCCAACACTGTAATGAACAATTTGACCTGACAGCTAAAAGAAATAAATAACAGCCGGTTCGAATGTTTTCGAAAGGTAATAGACGTAGAGAAGACCGTCGCGCGGGACAATCGGAAACAGCCAGCAAAAACAGCCTGTGGGGGGGTTCTTTTCCTATCTCGAAATCCTCTCCCGAACATATTACATTGTGATATATCCCAAGCCAACAAACATCAAATAGAAAGATCAAGATGACACGATATCGTTGCAAAGATGTGATTGCAACGAGGCTTCTTTACCCTCCCTACCTGACTTCACCATTATCATGAGTGCCGATGTTTGGGCGAACTCCTTAAACTGTTTCATCATCGCAAAATCTTACGTACAGGAATACAACTATTTAAATTAGTAATTCATTATTACATTCAAACTTCATTAGACTTCAAAATTTCTTGCTTACTATTTACATTCGATATTTTATAAACTCCATAGTACTTCAAATATTATAAAGGCATTTATGTATAGAGCCTATTAATTACTTTGATAACCCTAATCTAGCACTAAACTTAACTTTCTTTCTGGGTTTCCCTTGGATCAATCTTTTTTTGGCAGCGTCAATTACAGCGGCACACTGGCGCTGTTCTCTCAAACACCAAAAAGTACATACGGCAGCTACCGAGTCTTCTACCGCCACTCTTCGTTGCGTTTCGCTTCGTTATGATTGCTTATATTTTTTTGTTTTTGCCTTTGTGCACAGGTTGTCGAGACATTACAAAACAATTCTTTTGCCAATACAAATTATGACTTCTTTATTTTATTCTACTTGCTTTTCAGCTTCTGCTAGATTATTGCAGTTCTTCTGTGTACTTTTCAGGTGCAAGTTAGATTATGCTTGAACTTTGAATACGCTACTAAATTTTTAAAACGAGACAATATAAGTTGATAATCTAATTAAAACTAATGCAATGCTTACTTTTTGTCGCCGACAACTCCACTACACAATTCTTTCACGAAGTTGCACTTCAATACTTTAGACACATTTCTGATAAACTCAAAAGGTTTTCTTTTAAGACTTGATCACTAATGCACAAAGGCCATGTGTGGGAACATTCAAAAATTTTACTTTATATTTTTTCTCTGGGAGCGGATGCTTCCGATCAGAGCGGTCAACCAGGTTAAAAAGAATTACAACCGGAAGAACGCATTTGAGGCTTAACCTTTAAAACTTTTGACACCACCTATCAAAATTGACATCCCAATTCGCCGCTCCTATTGGCAACAAAAATATCCAAATCTCCAATGGTGGACTTAATCGTGAATCAAGTAGATAACGATACTGTGAATATTCCTTATTCCAAAAAAAAAAAATAAAATTCCCCACAACACAAATATCAGATCCAAAGATCTTTTTATAACGCACAGGATTTATTCTAGTTAATGATAACTCGAACAGGCCATCAATAAACAAATGTTATTTACAGGGGATCAGCAGGCCAGACGCGTCAGAACGGGATCATACTTTTCCAGGTAAATTAAAATCACCAAAGACAATTAATATGTCCCTATTAGAAAGCAATGATAAAACATGTTGAATATATTCTAAATGTTTAATATATACCGTCATGTCGGATTGTGGCGGGATATAAGAACAAGTGAAGCAGACCGAGAAGGATTTGAGTCCAACCTTAAAGTCAAAAAAACTGTTACTACAAATGCAGTCAAACAGTTCGACCGGGACACTTATTTTAAAGGAAGATATCTCCCTTGAATAGCTGAACTTAAATTTTTTCACCGCTATTTTGGGACTTGAACTTTAGTCTTAATATACGCTAAGACATCATCCGACGAATGTTCGGAATCAAGTCTGGGAAACAGTTGTGTTTCTTCGATGAAACTCCAGTCAGAGGCCTACGGAAGCCAGGCCTTAAATCAACGGTGTCTTGATTGTCCGTAAGTGTGCCTCTAACTGGACCTCTATCGGCAATAACAACACTAGATGATTGCCCAGACTTTTCAGAAACTTGAACTAAATTCGTCTGCAAGGAGAGACCATTTCCTGGAGAATCGGAAATCGTCTCATCCTTACGGCCACAATGTGGGAGGGGGGTTGTAAACGAAACTAGCTGCGGAGGATTTGTGTCCTGAGATACTGAATGTGACATTGGGGCCCGTACTAAGTTAGGTATCGGCAGATGCGGGGACAAATTACGCACACTAGTTTACTTCCACTTTGGGGACTCGTTCAGCAGCTTATAGCTACTAAATTCCGTCTCCACAGCATTAAACTCGTCGTAGAGTTTGCGAAAACTAGATGAGAGTTTTTTAAACCTATCCCTGCTATGCCTCATGAATACCCTTATCTCAATTTAAACTTCTCGGCTTGAGTGACATCCCCATTTGATACCCCCGTTTTGCTAAAACTATGTCTTACCTTGGCTGTGTAACCAGCGCAGTTAACGTGCATGACATTTCCACACAGCCAACATGCGAGAAAGGCGCGGAGGGGTTTAAACATTTTTGTTATAAATTAATTGCAAATGTTAATTGAAACTAAAAACAATAATGTCTCAGAAAAAAGCTAAAGATAAAACTCACCCAGTTTTAAAGCAAATTCGACACTTGGGTCAAAAATGCAGAGAAGGATTGAAAATATCTAAGAAAATTACACAGTTACACGAGTACGCGGCGCAAAGATGCGAGCACGAACAAAAGAAATTAAAGAAGAGCGAGGGAGCCACAAACAATGCACATACAACAACAATGTGTGGGCGGGAACGCGAGAGCAAGTGGAAACGGTAAGAAGTAGAAACGCAAGAGAAAGATTAACAAGAACAGCAACAACTGTGTAGGGTCTGTTGTTGTTCAGGAACAATACGTTTAATGCTTTGATTTTGCGTTTGTATAATTAAACAGAAATAACAGAAATAGCGCAAATTCAAATCGATGGATTGGATTTATGTTATTAATAAAGATAACACCGGATTTACAGAAAAATTACAAAGTCAATCGCGATGATTTTAACCCGAAAATTAATTTTTAAGCAGGAGTGAAAAAAAAACACGTCAAACAACAAAGACATACAAAATGCATATTTCTAACAACAAAACTTCAGGTCATCAGATATGTTAATGATATCCTAATGCACGTCCCCACTATCTAGAAAGATCTTATCTTGACATTACTGTCATTTCGTTAACATCGCCACACTGTAACAGCACACATAGCTAAGATGTATAGTGAATTTCTCGTCGTACCAGAAACCATTTGATTGATTATCAATGATCCCACAAAGCGTTATGTTGTATCTGTCATGGCTAGACTTTATGATCCGCTTGGCCTGGTTGGCCTGGTGATGAAATGAATTCGGTTTCATGGTCCAAACTTTTTAAAACTTGATACAACCCAATGGCCTCAGCCTGAAGTCAAGAGTGCCTATGACCTCAACGAATTAGTAGTATGAAGATCCCCAGTGACATCTAGCAATTGTAGTTCGAAATTGATCATAGTTGAATAGATTATCGGCAGACTTTCATCGTTTCAGAAGAGTGTACTTGTTGCAGCATTCGTGTTTCACGTTTGTAAGCGATTTCCTATTGACCAAATTAATGCAGTATATACAACAAGGAACATTTCAGTAGCAGCATTTGAACCAGTCTTTACTTGTATAATATCTTCTATTCAGCAGCAGGTTTAATTTAAGGAAACCACTGCCATAAGGTCTGAAGAAATCTTAAAGCCAGAGTTTCGAAAACTGAATCCCTTTTTAACAGAAGAAAAAGTAATCTCACAAATACTTCATGTCGTACGTGTTGGAGGCCTTCTTGCACAAGCACCCATACCATTGGAACCAAGTTCCCATTGTTATTTCTGAAAAAACCATTATTTTACCTGAACATATATCGAAGGCCTTTTTCGAAAACATCTTCATGCAGGCGCTAATGTTTTGATTTATATTTTTCGTCTTACTCATGGTCACCACTATAAGCCAACCCTTATAAGACAATTATAGACCAATCTCCCTGCTAACAGCGTGGCCGGCCGTTTCTTATTTGCGGAGTGGATTTATTTGGACATTTCTCACATCGTATCGGTTTCGCAGCAAAATGCTCTTCAAAGGTGATACATACGGAACTTATTTCAGATCTCTCTGCTAATAACTTCATTCTCTGATTAAAGCGTTTTATTGGATAACGGGGAATTCTCAAAAGGCATTGTCACCCTCCAATTTTGTCGGTGTGTGCTTACAAGTTAAAGGCTCCAAAAAATTAGTCTGGATAGAGGGTAGTTTTTAAAAATCTTGTAGAATTCAGTCGCAATACTGGTTTCGAATTCAACTTCGTTACCACTTCGTGCTCCACATTTTGGAGGTTTATTGGAAGCCGCGGTCAAATCAATAAAGAAGTTGTTGGTCATGAATTTGACCAATTTAAACATGACCTGCAATCAATTGTAATCGAATTAGAAACTATCTTAAACTCTCGTCCAAGTTCCATTTACAGCAATGAGCCTTTCGACGGGGAAGCGTTAACACCAGCGCATTTGCCTATCTGCTGTTCACTACGGGCGATTCCTGAACCAATATTGGATCAAGCCTAACCGTCGTCCTAGTTGACTCGTTGGCAGCGAATAACATATTTCAAGCATCACAGTACTTTGAGTTAGAGAGGTATTGATTTTGTAGGAAAGATTTCTGAAGATATGATAGAGAAATCTAAGGAAACCGATTTCTCTCATTATTCAAACTTAAAATATCTAATAAATAAAAAGAGGAAAAGAAATGTAGAATACTATTTTTATTACTTTGCTTGACAATCTATTTCATGATGACGCTTCGCTAACAAATGTAGAAAAGTTCAATCACCTAGTGAATTGTTCTTTACAAAGAGTCGTTAATCCTTATCAATTGACTGACTGTAATTATCCAAAATCAATGGCCAGCCTCAGAGCTGAGTACGATAACATATGTTTAATATTCTACGACACAGTTTTACAGCTATTGAAAATTCCCAGTATGCCTTCTGGATCAGGTCTAAAATCGAATATTGATATTGTTAATTTGTCCAGATATTATTATACATACATTAAGAGTATTGTATTGCATCCAATTATAAATATGGTTTAGAGTATTTTTACTTTCACATAATAATTTTTGAGTTTTATCTAAATTTATAGCGATGGTCATGGTATATACAGTATGTTCTCGTTGCGTTTGACTCTCTAGATATAGCTTTGAAAAATTGTGCCCTACGTTAAAAAAGGTGTTTCAGACCAAGTTAGAAAGAAAAACTTTGAGGTCTAGAAATGGAGCGTATCTTTATACACTTGCAAAAAGTGTATATTAATTTTGGTCAGAAGTTTGCAACGCATAGAAGGAAGCATCTCCGACTATATAAAGTATATATGTTCTTGATCAGCATGATGAGCTGAGTTGATATAGCCTTGTCCGTCTGTTCGTCCGTCCGTCCGTCTGTCCGTCTGTCTGGATCAACGCAATCTCCTCCGAGACCCTTGGAGCTACAGAGCTGAAATTTTGCACCTAGGCTTCTTTTTGTTGCAGGCATTGTATATCTCGGAATCATCCCGATCGGATGACTATATCATATAGCTCCCATTGGAACGATCGGTCAGGAATAAGGTTTAACATCAATAACTCAGTTGTTTCTTAATCGAATGGCACTAAAATTGGTGTTTGTGCGTTTTATATAATCCCCAACATATATACCAAGTTTCATTAGAATCGGTCGACTATATGATATAGCTCCCATAGGAACGATCGGCCAAGAATAGGGTTTAACATCAATAACTCTGTTGTTTTTCAATCGAATGTCACTAAATTTGGTGTTCATGAGTTTTATAGAATCCTCAACACATATACCAAATTTTATCAGAATCGGTCGACTATATCATATAGCTCCCATAGGAACGATCAGTCAAAAATATAGTTTTTGATCAATAACTTGGGTGTTTTTGAAGCAATCGTCACGAAATTTGTTATTTGACAATTTTATATAAAAAGAAATATATATTTTAAGTTTTATCAGAATCGGTCGACTTTATGCTATAGCTGTCATAGGAACAATCGGGGTAAAAAAATTTGGTTTAATTTTTTTTTTATGCCACGGACATAAAATTTATATTTGATGGGTTTTATATACTTCCTTATGATTCTGGCAAATTATATATAAATCAAAAAGACAGTTTGCAAGGGTATACGAACTTCGGCACGGCCGAAGTAGTCAAGAGACTTCATTAGAATCATACAATTTCCATCTTGAATGGAATGTTTTTTCCAAATACTTGACTGATAAAAGAGATAACAACCCTAGAATGACACCAGTCCTTCACCTATGCCTTAAACTCGACAATCAAAAATATGTCGCTTCCTAAGCTAGCCCGAATTTCCTTCTACTCAACAACAAGTACTGCCTATATGATACACTAAGTATTACTCCAGATGTCCGAAAAAAATTACATTTGAAGCAATCTATTTAGGTGGTAATGTTTTAAATACCCATTAAACAGAAGCTAATTTATTTGGCATTGAGGAAACAAAAATAAAATTTTTCTTACTGTCTTCACTAAGATCATTTTATACTTCTAGGAAGGGACAGTCTTAGCCACCTAAACTCAATAATTTTGGCTAACGTAAATTTCATGACAATCAGAAATAAACTCAGCATCCCAATTAAGAGAAAACTAGTTAAGGCAGTCAACAACTTCAACATCAAAAGAGACCAAAGCACCAGCATAAAAAAAACTAAAACAGAAATTTGTAAATTTATTTTCAAGACCCAACGACAATTTGTCATTTACAATCTCTGTTAAGACAGAAATAAGAACTACCACAGTCTCTCCAATCTATTTGATAGATACAACAGTTTCTAGACGACGACGACATAATTCGCCCCTCCCGGTCCCCAAATAAGTCTCCAGTCATATTAGTAACGAAAAAATTAGATCCGTCCGGAAAAAAGAAGTATAGATTAGTCGTAGACTATAGAAAACTAAGCTCTATAACAATCGCCGACTAATATCTTATACCGCAAATTTATGAGGTACTTGGCCTGAAAAATGCCCCATTTATATTACAAAAAGCTTTTATGACTTACTTAGACATACAGGGAAAATCTGCTATGTCTACATAGACGATATAAGGATAGAAATGAAACTAGAAATAATATTCCAAACACTTTATGAAGTAAATATAAAATGCCAACTAGATAAGTGCGAATTTTTCGAAACTAAGTTAGGTTTAAAGTTATAAAAAATAAAACAAAGAAGAGAAAATTAGAAGCCATTGCCAACTATCTACCACACTGCAGGAACTTCGATAATTTTTCGGCCTATCTTGCTATTATCGCCAATTCATAAAAGATCATGCTAAATTAGCAAAACCCTCAGAATTTCAAAGATATCCTCAACTACTGAAACTAAAAAATTAGTTCAACTTGATTATATTGCCTTGTAATCATTCAATAAATTTAAAAGAATGATAACAGAAGATATCAGAAGATATCATTCTTAAGTAATTAGGAAAGTTCTGTGCCAAGATGGATTTCGGATGCCAATTTCGATTTTTTCTAGAACATTGTCCAAAGTAGCAGGAAATTATGACACGAAAGAAAAGGAATTGCTAGGTATTATTTGGGCTCTTAACTCCCTTAGAAATTGCTTATATGAAAATTCAAAAGTTGAGATATTTATAGACCACCAACCTCTCACAGTAGTTGGCATGGGAACGAAATAAATATTTACAACACTTTACCTTCATTTGCATAACCGTCAACTGGTTCAGACGTATTTCTTTGGGCTCCGCGAATTACTCCGTATCAGCGGTCAAATAGCGTAAAGTAAATACAAAGTGATAGGGCTTTCAAGTATATTGCTATTTGTAAATGCAACTAGCAATATTTCTCGCCAGCAGCAGCCACAAGAACAACTTTTCAGCATGCTCATTTTCATCGGCTCTCTACCCAACGCAACATTGCATATTTTTCAGTAGCGTCACCAACCACTACAGCAGCTACTGCTACTACGACAACAACAACAATTGCAGCATCTGTACCAGCTTCGATCAGCACTCATCCGGCTAACTGAAGAGAATCACCGCACTATCGCACAAAGTACTTCATGAATGTCAACTTCTACACATTTCAGCTGAAAAGTGCCAAAGGGCTGCAAGTCGACATTAAAGGCATTGAGCCAACGGTGCCAACACAGGAAGTAGCCGACGCTTTGACTGAGAAAGGTTTTGTCACAAAGTCCGTCTCAAATATAATAAATAGAAACAAAGTGCCACAGCTTCTCTTTAAAGTGGAGCTACAACTAAAGGTAAACACAGTGCATCCAATATACAATCTACAGCTTCCGCTTCATCGTAGAGTTACTGTCGAGGAGCCATACAAGAGAAAACACCCCTTGTTGTGCTCCGACTGACAAGTGTTCGACCATACCAAGTCGTTCTTCAGTTTCCCCCCAGTTTGCGTTGGCTACGGAGAAACCCAACAAAGCAAATGACAACGCAAGGAAGTGCAGTAATTGTGGCGGGAATCCACTTAAAAAGGTTTTTGCGTGTTTGGTGTTTGCGGCGGCTTCCTTTTGCTTCACTTGGTTGTCCTTCGTTTGCATGGTGAGATGCTGAGACGCAGTCAGTACTTTTCCATGACCTTGTGCCCTTTCTCTAAAACTTTCCATCGTTTTCATCTTTTCGTCTGCGTTCTACCGACGCTCCAGCATAGATACTCTACTGTCATGTATGGTGACTTTCCTTTCATGACCGCGGCAGCTGTCGTCATCTGCTTTTCTATCTCACACATAACCACTTTCCTGGTCACCCACACATACTCCAAAATGCGTGCCCTTCGGCCTTTCGGTTGCTCTTTTCTGCCACCACCATTGCTTTTATTTACTAACAAATCTCTTAAAAGCTACAAATAATGAAAAATAATGATCCCTAGCGATTATTAATACAAAAATAAACATAGTTATTATAACTACGCCTAGCTAATAATATCATACTAAATAATCCCTGACATACATATAAGTATATGATAAGGATATCATAATAATAATAATATTATAATTAATAATATCACAATGGGTATTCAATAAAATAAATATTAAACGGAATCCGAATATATAGTCTCTCATAAAAACTTTCCCTTGCTTAACTTCTAATTTAATTTACATTCCCGTCGCCGCATAGTTAACCACCTGATTATCTCCGCCGAGTGGCTCTCAAACGTTCTAGCTGAGCGTGCCCTCAAACATTTGTATGGCTGTCCCGCTCTCAACATTGCACATAGATCGGTGGCTTATCCTATCCCCTCAGCTCTCTACCGATTAATGCTATGGCCCTCTACCGCAACGACAAGTGCATTACCGCTGCTATGGTGTTCGACTACGCTTTATTGTTTTCGCATATGCTGTTGTGTTCAATTTATTTGTTTACGATCATATGGTAATTCCCGCCTGGTGATTTTGTGTACTATTGTTCTTTTTGCAATGTATGGTCAGGTTCGCCATCATACCAAATGTTCGTTTGAGCCGACGCAATGCATCCGTTGCAATGTAAGAGCGTTCACTTATTTACTATGATCGCTTGTATGTTCGAACTATATTAATATGTTCGTTTATATATATGAACTGTATTAATATGTTCCTTTAAATGTTTGAATTATATTTGAACTATACTAATATGTTGGTTTATATGTTTGAACTACAGAAATTGTAGAAAGAGCTTCGCACTGATGTAAAGTAACGCAAACACGCCGCATTAATGCTAAGGACCCAATTTGATTTTAACAGTAATCTAATTTTAGTACAACCGGGCTGCACTTATGCGTTCGCTCAAATTTGTTTCTTATTATTATTATATTATTTAAGATATTATTTATTATATTATTTAAGAATTATATTAAGAACCAAACCCTCAAGCCAATGCGTATTAACGCTGCTTAAAATTTTTTAACCATATTGTAAAACTTGTGAGGAATAATCATTATAGGATTTATTATTATCCCTCACAAATAGACATGAAAGGGAAAGATCTTGATGTATACAAGACAAATACATTATAGTTCAGATGCCAAACATGCAACCGATATTTGATATCGGTATAATATCAAACATACAAACGAGTTTGTCGGTATGATGCAAACATATAAACAAACATATTGGTATGGTGCGAACATGCAAACGTACATTTGGGTGGGTAACGAACCTGATCATGCGGCAAAAAGGAACACTTATACTTAAAATCATCAGGCTGGAAACACCATATGATGGTAAATAAATCGCCAAGCGGGCATCACCATATGATCGTAAACAAATCACCTAGATTGAATCAACATATGACAGTAAGCAAATAGAGTGTATACAAGAACATATGTGAAACAAGCAAGCACAGAAACAATAAAAAAGCTTGGGCGTTGGCGGAATCTGTTCAGATGATGTCACCATAAAGCAACAAAACAGTTAGAAATCTCTAGTACATGAGCATAACCGAAATTCGTCGGCAGCATGCACTTGTTGCAGCAATCATTTGGAAGACTGTTTTAACAGAAATCGTCTTGATGAGTCTTTTTTGAGTCGCCCTTGACGATTAAAAAACGACTAATCTCCTGGGCAATCGAAAGAAGACTCATAAATGACCCTTCCATATGCTCAAAGTATGATTGGTTTAAAATACAAAAACGAAATGCAAAGCAATCGCCAAATGGGCATGCAGGTGATTAAAATATGATCATTACTTGGTTTTGCTTTGTTACTATGCACTCATATTCTGCTTGCTTGGCTGATCCAAAAGCGATTCTTATCTAAGCTTAGATCTAAGTTAAACGGCACTTTTTCTTAAGCACATGCCGAAATGTGCAAAATTTTATCATTCGATCGTGAAAGTTCAAGTGTAGTGCAAGTGCGAAGTGCAAACAAATCAATTATTATATCAATTATATCAAATAAAAAGTTGATTATATCAGTCAAACAATTGCGTCGCGTGGCCAATAGAGAGGCTTATAAACTATATAAACTAATAGAGAAAAACAACAATTCAAATGATCTTTTGTGAAACGAAAGTTTTGATTATAATCAAAAGAGTGCTGAAAGTTCAAGCGACAGGAACAGTGGGTCTTGCGACAGTGACAGTGACTATATTATGCGAGCGGCGTGGGTGTTCGTCGATAGGTGCCGAGAGCGTGGGAGAGTGCATGCGTGCATGCATGCGTGAGCCAGCGGCAAGCCAGATTATGATGAATAAGTACAAGATGGTCCCGTCGGCAGCAGCGCTGCTCACAACGAGGTCTTATTTCAGTTGTCGTTCGACTTTGAACAAGTGAAGTTGTGAAGGGACACATTTTTTCGTATTTCTTTGATTAACCTTACGATGGCCACAAAAATATCATATTGTACAATTTACTCGCGTGGAAAAAAATGAAAATAGCCTGAACATTCCAGAATTTCCAGGAGACAATGATGTCGATGAGCTGACGGAGGCTGCCATTGAATATGTCGCTGTCTTCATTTTCTGGTTGAGAAGGGGTTTTTTGGCTGGTGTCCTTGCTATTAAACCCATCTCCTTGAGCCGACGTTGAATAGTCCGAGCCGAAATTTCTTTCTCAAATCGTTGCTGCACTTCAGATGCAATTTCTACGGCATTTTTGAAGCGATTCTGGAGGCTCGTTCTCATAATAACGCGATTCTCCCGTTCATTTATGCAATTTTTTCTGCCTGATCCTTTCGTCCTCCCCAATTCCTCCGTCTCACGATATTTTTTCAAAAAGCGTCGAACTGAGCTTTCATTAATTTATTCATTCCTTTAACCATAATGTGTTCACCAAGTTGAAGTTCCGCAAAATGAGATTTTAGCAACCGACAAGTCGAAAATTTCGGAAAAAGTGAAGAAAACAATCGAGGGGACTCCCCAAAATAAAAGTTAAGCGACTAGAATACAATTTGGGGAAACCCCGAGCTAGAGAAGGCAAAAGTTACAATAACCTTAAAGTGCGGCTTTTTTTTTGTCGCTGGGTGTATATAATTAGAAAACTTAATCTTTCCCATGAGTTTCGCGACGAGTCTTCGTCATTTACATATGTCGATGAAGTCTCGCATGGCGGACTGATGAAACCGTCACCAGAATTTCGAAAGACATTAAAAAAATTGGAACAAATATTTCAAAGTTTCACTAACTATGAAAGCCTTTTAAAGTCTGCATCCCATATGAATTTAAATATAAAACAATTTTATTTTAAAATTAGAATCTATTTTAGAGTTAAGACCTTAAACAAAAAAATATGTATTAAAATGCAAAAATAACGTTTAGTTGGCAGTTTTAAATAATTAAAAATATTACTTCAAAAATAAAATATGTTTCTATTTCGCTGTGCTATTTTAAACCCCCTAGTCAACGTACGGGTTAAGAAACACACAATATTGGCATCTCTCTTACACTCCCTGAGCTACGTTCCTCTCTCTTGCACTTATTGTTAAGATACATAAGACCATACGATTTGCCGACAGGACCACCTTGGTACTTATTTCATCATGAGCCAGATAAGCCGAAAAGATAGGTGCAATGCCGAGAGTGGGAGAGCGGGGCGAATACGCTAGGGCACGGCCAATGCGTAGGTTTGAGAAGCATTGAAAGTTGGCGTCGGGAATATTTATAAGTTAATAAGTTAATTATATATGTATTTGATTGCATATATCTAATTATTATTATTGTATTATTATTATATTTAGGTGGGGTTGGTTATTTATTAAGATAGGATTCATTAGTTTAGAAGCAATGTGATAATTAATTATATATATATATTGTTTAATCTATTAGTAGGCGATTGTAAGAGCTGTTGTTAGTAATTAAGAGCAAGGGTGATGGCAGCCACGTACATATGTGCTTATGCGTGTATGGGTGACCTGGAAAATGAGCTTGTGGGAGAAAGAAAGGCCGTTGGCGAGAGCTGTAAAGCACACCGCAATAAAGAAAGCTGCAGCTCCCAAAAAGGGCAATTTCACCATGCTTACCTATAGGCAAGCTATGCTGCAGGGTCGGCAGAGAAAGTCGACGCAAAGAAGGAAGCGAAGTAAAGTGAAGTATTATACAAGTGAAGTATATATCCACGCGAAGGAGTGTACGAGTGAAGATATTTATACGCAAGTTAAGGAACATCACGTTGGCAAGGAACCGCTAACAGGATCCATATCGTGAGATATACTTCAGAGATAAATAGAAGGTGTTTGAAGCAACACAAAACAAGACTAGGAGTTATTCCTAGCACAGATAGAGAAGACTAGGAGTATTCCTAGCACAGTTAGGGAAGACCCGGAGGATAGCTGGCATAATGGGATGAGACAAGGAGTAGTCCTGCAACAAGCAATCTTTTATTTGCCCACAGGAATATACAGTATACAGCTTCCCAAACGTGCCCGACTAGACCCGATAACAAGCCCATCATCATACTACAGGTGCCCATCACCCTAAAGAAATTGAATACTAATAAACTGAGTTATTAAAATTACAATCGAACTAAAATGGTTTCCTTATTTTCACCAGCGCACATTACAAATTTGTTGTGTCGTACCACGTCTCCTGAAATCCGGCTCTCCCAATAGTAAGAACCAAAAAGAATCGTTACAGGCTCTTACTAACAACATATGATTGGCGTTGATCAATATAAATAGACCAAATTCTCTGGGGTGTTATTTTGATAAACTGTACTTTGCTTATCCAACATTTCTTTGTTCTCCAATTTGAAAAATAATAAAGTAGAACGAAGACATCTTACCGTTTATTGATTACAGAAAAAATCTGATATTGCGGGTGTTTTTTTCGAGGTATAGAACTTTAAGTTGGCATTAGTTTTCAATATGGCTTCCGATTAAACAGATGTCAAGTGATTTATTCTCAGTTTGGTCTGGCAATTCATCATGAGTAGACTCATGCCTGAACAATGGTTGTAAATTATCTTTGGACATTGATGCGTACTATGCGCAGTATGTTCAAGTGGCCCATGCGACACCAGGACAATGCCTGTTACGCGCGAACCCTAGCAGACAGCATGCAAAAACGAAGTCCCGTGGACAACAGACGACAATTAGAACATACCTAAAGATAAAATTAAAATTAAAACTAACTACGAGCTAGATAGCTAAGGATAGAAGTTTTTAAAGTAGGTGTTGAGTTCGACACTGAACCTATTAAGGGCAAATTTCGGAGCAGACCAACACAAGTAAATTTCCAAAACTTCATTTATTCACTTAATTTAATTATGGTACAGTTAAGCTAGCGCAACTTTAAAATTAAATTGCGCCTTAGTGGTGTCTTTTGTCGTACTGATTTTCTTATGGCATGGCAACAAGCATCGAAGCCACTGACAAAATTAAAGCACATTAATAAACGGTTAATTCCCCAGCACGTAGGCTGGCGCTGTGTTAAGCGAATATGTATGTATAAAGAGAATATAAATATATAAGATTAACCCTCTGTTGGCTGCGAAGGCTCTACTGGGCGATTTTTAGATTTCGGCGGCAACATCTTCCCCACAGTAAACTTGTCCACTTTGGGGTCTGGTTTGGCTCCCACATTGCCGACGTCTAATACCGCTGCTTTTGACACGGGCCGATGTAGAGTCCCATTTGTTGTCCTAATAACCACTCGTCTTACTTGGTTGTCTTTGGCCAGTATTATTTGATCGACCACACCTTCGGTCCAGGTGTTACGTGGCAAGTTTTCGTCTACCACTAGGACGACATCTCCAACCGCTACTGGTGGTCTCTTTGTAAACCACTTTCCACGTCTAGCCAAATCTGGAACATACTCCCGCACCCAGCGTCGCCAGAACTGATCAGCAAATTGTTGCGCGGACTGCCAAGTATGGCGCACAGCAAGTGTTGATTCGAAGATTGGCTTGTAGCCGCTCGCTGATCCGAGTAACAGATGGTTTGGCGTGATGGCCTCGTCGTCTTTGCTATCCAGGGAAACAAAAGTAAGAGGTCTGGAGTTTAAAATGTATTCCACCTCCCATAGAGCGCTTTGCAGGCCTTCATTGGTGAATTTTCTTGTCGGGCAAATTGCGTACAGCTCCGATTTTACGGAGCGTACGAGTCGCTCCCATGCTCCCCCCATATGAGGGGCCGCTGGTGGATTGAATTTCCATTTGATGTTATCGAACGACGATTGGACTTCATTGAGGTTGATCCTTTGTAGCTCGTCGCATATAACTTTTTCGGCACCTTTGAAATTGGTTCCATTGTCGCTGTAAATTTCCCTTGGAGTTCCGCGCCGGTTGCAGAAGTTTCGAATAGCCATAATGCATGAGGCGGTATCCATGGAGCATGCCAATTCCAAATGCACTGCTCTTATGGTTAGGCAGTTAAAGATGACTCCCCACCTCTTCTCCCGCCGACGTCCAACCGTGACCAAGAGGGGGCCAAAGTAGTCGATACCGACGTATGTAAAGGGCCGCTCATAGGCGGCTAATCTAGCCATTGGCAGGGGTGCCATCTGTGGCAAGACAGGATTGGCGTTCTCATTTTTACAGAGTTGACACGACTTTCGCATGCCCTTGTATAAAACTCGGAGGCGTGGTATATAGTAGTTGCCGCGCAGTCTGTTGATGCACGTCTCATGGGATGTGTGGTGAAATTTCTGATGATACCAGTTAACTATGAGCCGCGTGATGTGGTGACCATATGGGAGCACTATTTGATTTTCGCTGCATAGATTTTCTGCTCGACCTCGGGTGCGCAGCAGTTGGTTATCATCTAGAAATATATTTAAACATATTAGTTTTGAGTTTGACTTTATAGGTTTACCTTGAGTTAACTTGTGGATCTCCGATTTAAATTCGGACGTCTGCGCGTGTCTTAGGAGGATTATTTGCGCTCGCAGAATCATTTCATAGGAAACCTCGTGGGGTGGCGACACATTCCTGTATTTCGCCCGCAATTTTTCTATGTAGAATATGTACAGAGCCACGGCCCGATATAGTCTACGCCAGTCGGAAAAGTGTTCCGTGTTGAATATCGGTTCCAGCGACGAACTGTCGATTATGAAAAAATTGTGTCTGACTTCGGAATTACTTGGTACTTCCAGGTCGTTGCATTTTGGCCATTCAGAATTGTCTTGCAGTAAGAACTCTGGTCTATTTGAAGAATTTATTAGAAGAAGATGCCTTGGTAGCAAAATCCGCGGGGTTTTGGTGAGTGGGCACCCAATTCCATTGGTTGACATCCGAGGATTCCAGTATTTCACCTACGCGGTGCATGACGAATTGCTGGAACTTTCGTGGGTCCATTTGAAGCCATTTCAGGACTGTCTTAGAGTCAGACCAATACCAACTCGAACTAATTGACAGCCGTTTATTGGATAGGATCCGATTGCTCAGCTTTATTCCGATGACTGCAGCTTGCAGCTCCATTCTTGGTATGGACATCGGATTTAGCGGGGCCACCTTTGCTTTGGAGGCCACGAAGCTAATATAAGTTGTTTCTCCTTGTTGTATACGTAGATAACAAACTGCTGCGTAAGCCATTTCGCTAGCGTCAACGAACGTATGCAACTGGACATCTTGTGTACGTTCGCCAGGTCTAAAGTAGCATCAGCAATTGTTGGTAGAAGCCGTTTCCATCGTATCCGTTTGGGTGATAGTTCATCTTGTAGTAGAATTTTCAGTTCTATAGTAAAGCATGAAATAAACCCGAGCGGATCGTACACTGACATTAGTACTTGCAGGAGCTCGCGCTTTGTTGGTGTATAATCGCTTTCAAAAACGTTTCGTTTCAGCCTAGCGAAATTGCATATGAATGTGAAGTCATCCGAGTCTGGCATCCAATATAGGCCGAGTACCTTTTCGGTTGCAGTAATTTCGACTGCGTTGGGAGTTGCTGTTTTGGCGCCTAGTTTTTGTAGAACCTCTTGAGAGTTGGATGACCAGTTTCGTATGTGGAAACCGCCTGCTGCATGTATACTTTGAACTTGAGTCGCAATGTTTGCAACTTTCGTATCGCCATCGTCGCTGTAGATGAAATCGTCCACGTAGTGGTAATCCTTCACTTCTTGTGCTGCGAGTGGATACTGAAGTTGGAAGCGGTCAGCATTTTTTTCACGGATGAAATGCGCGATACAAGGTGCGCAATTGATGCCGAAAGTGAGCGCTTCCATCACGTACACGTTTGGTTGCTGGAGTTGGGAGTTTGCGTCGAACCAAAGAAATCTCTGACTGTGAGCGTCTGCTGGTCTCACTCGGATTTGGTGAAACATTTCAGCTATGTCGCCCCAAATCGCCACGCGTCCGACTCTGAAGGAGATGAGTAGATCCAGTAGGGAATTTAGCAGATCTGGTCCGCTATGTATAAAATCGTTGAGGGCCTTTCCTCCTGATTTGGCTGCAGCGTCCCACACAAGACGAACTCTTTCTGGCTTGTTTGGATTTCTGGTAATAAAGGTTGGCAGATACCAGACTCGCTTGTTGGGTATAGCTAACTCCTCCGGGGTCAGGATTCGAGCATAACCTTTATCGACGAGGTTGTCCACTTCCCTTTGTATTAGCTCTCGTAGATTAGGTTGCCGAGAGAATTGTCGTTGTAGACATTTAAGACGTGTAAGTGCAATTTCATAGCTGCTTGGCAACGTGACGTCTGGGTCCTTCCAGATTAGACCGACTTCGTATCTACCATTTTTTATTCTGGCAGTTGATTGGAGACTCGTTAGCGCTTGAGTTTCCTTTTCAGATGAGATCGTCTTCTGTAAGGTTGCGTCTAATGAAAACGCTTGTTTGATGATCTCGTGTAGTTTCGTGTCATCATAAATGCAGCCGCATACATGTATGTTTATATGCCCGTTGTTGCTTCTCAATGAGCTGCAGCTTTGAAGCGTCCAGCCCAAACGGGTCTTAGACCAATAGCGATTGGTTGCTGCCACTTTCCCTCTCTTATTTTGAGGGGCACGGCGAGGTTCAAATTATTTGCGCCAATGAGGATGCTGGGTCTCACCTTAGTGTATGATGCAATGGGTAGTCCTGACAGGTACGGAAACTGTTTGGTAAGCTCAGTCATATCGATTGACTGTACAGGTAGATTGAGTCCATTCACGCTATGGACATCATGCAAAGCGAACCGTTTGCGGTTGTGTGAGTTGGCAACAGTCAGCGTGACACATTCCGATGCATCATTTCTGCGCGTCGTGTCCATTTTAGGCATAACGGTTGAGGTACACCTGTCAAACCGAGCTGCTTGTAAATCTTTTCCTCGATGAGTGTTACTGACGAACCCTCATCTAGAAATGCAAAGGTATTAGTTACTTTGTTTTTATTAATTATTTGAATTGGAACAACACGGAAATGGGTTTGACCCGGATCTCTGTGTGTGTTTTTGTCCTTCGACTGGTACATCTTTGAGACCGTGGCAGGTCTATCTGAGTTACTAGTAGAGACGGCTTCTGTCGGCTGCTGCTCCTCGTGGATCAATTCGTGATGCATGCTTTGGCATCCTCTAATGCCGCAAATAATTTCTCGTTTGCACTTTTGCCGGTGGCGGTTGAGACATTGATTGCACAGTTTATGATGGCGCATTAGGGACGTTTTCTGCTGTAGAGACATTGACTTAAACACATCGCAATTCTTCAGTTGGTGTCCTGGCCCGTCACAAGCAGCGCAAGCAGTTGTCTGGGTGTGCTTTTCTGGAATTTCCGTGTGGTGATACAGGCTTCCGCTCCTTTTGTGGTAAAGTAGTGATGAAACTTGGCTGGCTGCTTCAGCTATATCGTATATCCATTTGCTGAACGTTTCCATTGATGGTACTTGGGAGTTTTTGGGATACATTGCCCACTGTAATTTGAGTTGTGTGGGGAGCTTTTCCACTAGCTCTTGCACGAGCATTGGATTATCCATATAGCTTCTAAGTTCACACGCCTCCATCGTTGAGTAGATATTCCGTACGCACAGTGCGTATTCGATATGTGGTTCTAGCTTGTCTTTTGGTGGAGGCATTTGTCTCGCTTTTTCCAACAAATCGCGAAGAATGTGTTCTGGTCGTCCGAAACACATACGTAGTGTTCGTATGATTTCGGGAACCATAGCTGGCAGCAGCAACTTGCACTGAACCATCTCTCGCGCTTTGCCTTTTAGACTCGCTTGCAGTCGCATGAGATTCTCGGCATCTGTATATCCAGCGATTTCCGTGCTTGTTTGGAAACTGCTGTAGAAAAGTGGCCAATGTTGGGGGTTACCATCAAAGGTGGGTAACTCCTTCGGAATCGCTTGGCATGCTGCGATTTGTGACGCGGTTGGCGACACTGAGCCTGAGGCACATGGTTGATAATTTGGTTCCTTTGGCGTTTGATCACCTGGTTTGCTTGGTGCGGCCTTTTGTTGGGTAATACTAGAAAGCCATGGCCACATAGGCAATTCTTCTGATTGAGGTTGTTCCCGGGCCGTTACACGTGGTTTTTGGGCGGTTGCTGAAGTCAGATACGTTGACTGCAAGTGGTCCGCCGTTATCGGTGACGTAACGTTATAGAGATGCCATGCGTCACGTATCGCTGGTTGTGCTGCCATCATGTTAGAAAATGCGTTTGGTGCACAAAGTTCAACCTTTTGTCCAGGTCTTGTTGGCGCTTCGGTAGCTTCTGCTGGTGATGATGCAGCCTGTGGTCCACCTACATACATAGATTTAGCAAAAGTTTGTAGTGTGTTGGCCAGTATAGTTGTCACCACTTCAGATGCTACGCTTGCACAGTCGCAGCTCCAGCTGCTGTCGGCACCATCATCTTTAGCTTCCACGCAATCGAAATGATACCAAGACTGACATCGATTGCATTGCACCATTCGGTCATTATCCTCCTGCGTGCATCTCTTGCAATGATATACTCCACTTGATAGATCTTTGTTAGGCATACCTTTCTCTTTCCAACGATGTTCAGATTTGCAGGTTAAGTGTGTTATATAATCATAGAGGGTCAACCCAATGTATGATTATTCCAAATAAACTTAGTGAAGTATTCGGCGGGTTAATTAACAGAATTTCTGGAGTTCACCCACGAAAATCTTATTAAATTTAAATTTAAAGAATTGTTGAGTTCGACACTGAACCTATTAAGGGCAAATTTCGGAGCAGACCAACACAAGTAAATTTCCAAAACTTCATTTATTCACTTAATTTAATTATGGTACAGTTAAGCTAGCGCAACTTTAAAATTAAATTGTGCCTTAGTGGTGTCTTTTGTCGTACTGATTTTCTTATGGCATGGCAGCAAGCATCGAAGCCACTGACAAAATTAAAGCATATTAATAAACGGTTAATTTCCCAGCACGTAGGCTGGCACTATGTTAAGCGAATATGTATGTATAAAGAGAATATAAATATATAAAGATTAACCCTCTGTTGGCTGCGAAGGCTCTACTGGGCGATTTTTAGATTTCGGCGGCAACAGTAGGAATAGAGGACTCTGATTCGATTAAGTGATAAAGGCGATTATAATCGGAACAAAGAACACGGAAAGGTTCATGTAAAGTATAGTTTGAAATGCAACTTGTTGAAGTTAAAGGGACATAATTTCTAGGTAGTCTACAAGGTACAGATAGATTGACCGGTTTAAATAAATAAGGAGAGTCTATTTGCCCATTAAGAAGCTTGTGTATAAACAAAGTACCAAGCATTACTCTACGGATAAGTAAAGAAGGAAGATTGATTAGAAGAAGTGTACTAGAATACGATGGCAAGTTAACATTGCAATCCCAGTTTAAAATTGTTTTTGAACGGATTGTGAGTGAAACTTTATTTTTGGTCCATGAGTACACCCAAATCACTCATCTCATTTAAACGTTCAAGTGGAGTATTATTAAGGTAATAAGTTTCTAGGTGAAAGGAAGATCTTCGAAATATTTAGGTTTAATAAGTTAATTTCACACCAAGTCTGGAGGTTATTAAGATCGGCTTGAAGCAGACGCTGAGAGCCTGAATCTTTGAAACTAAGGAAAAGTTTAACATCATCAGCGTACATAAGCACACGAGAGTGAATTACGACGGAAGGAAGATCATTAATAAAGAGTGTAAAAAGCAATGATCCAAGATGACTACCCTGTGGTACTCCCGAAGTTACTTTCCACAAGGCGTGGAAGACCAATTTCGTTCAGCTTGTACAAAAGCAGTGTATGATTAACAGAATCAAAGGCCTTACTGAAATCGGTATAAATGACATCAGTTTGCGATTTATTCCTGAATCCTTCGATCGATAAAGAAGTAAACTCTAAGAGGTTAGTGGTAATAGATCTGCGTTTCATGAACCCATGTTGGGTAGATGAAAGTACAGAACTACAGAAACGTTGCAATTGAGAAGTCAGAATTTTCTCAAAGGCCTTCGGTATAGCGGACAATTTAGAAATACCCCTATAATTTGATGCTACGGACTTGTTACTTTTTTTATGGAGAGGAATAATAAAAGATTCCTTCCAAATAGGTGAGAAAGTTATAGTGTTAACGGGCAAAGTAAATAACTTGTGAATTTGGATACATAAAGTGTCAGCGCAAAACCTGAGTACACAACCAGGTATCCCATCTGGTCCTGGTGAGCGCACAGGTTTTACTGAAGTAAGCACGCTTAGGAGCGAACTTTCATCGATCACAGGATTAAAGATACAATTAGACCCATTCATCTGACAAGGATACGATGAGTTAGCGTGATACTCCTTGGAGAAATAAGTTGCACTGAAAAAATCAGAAAACATATCGGCAATGGCCTGATCATCGTTAGCTTTTTTATTTTCAAAACATAAGTAAGAAGGATGCACTGTAATAGCGCAATTTGATTTCGAAAATAATGGTTCTGTGCGGAATACGTATCGCGCATTTTTTCATTCCTGAATTAACAATCATGATATCCAGGATCTGTGGTTCCAACAAAACGGCGCAACATGTTACACAACTCATGCCACAATCAATTTATTGAAAGACACATTTGGTAGCCGGCTAATTTTACATTTTGTACCTGTAAATCGTCGTTGTGACTTAACACAAGATAAGATAAGCTACAAACGCTTGACCATTTAGAAGACAACATTCGCCGTGTTATTATCGAAAATTGGACGTCCAGATTGGAGTACATCCGAGCCAGCAGTGCCGAAAATCATAATTTAAGTAATGCCACAAGATTATCTTTCGAAGGAAAAGAAAATCTTTTTAAATCTACCTCAATTTTTTCAAAAGTAAACAAGAGCGTCGATTTGGAAGCTTAGATGTGGACTTCGTAATATTGGATAGTCAAATATTTTCAAAGTTTAAAAAAAAATATTTATTTTTGAACGTGCACTTAAATGACAGAGGAGAAAATTTTCTAAATATACAACGAAATCAACCGCGAACTATAATATTAAAAACAGAGATAAATAATAATATATCAATTATTGAATTATTATAATAGGATAAACCCAATATAGAGGCATTGAGAGAAGTAATTTTAACAGACAAAATGTAATCCACACGGGTAAACACTCGATTTACTTAATTCAACAGATACAAGCAAATGTAAATAATTTGAAATCTGAACCACTTTTAAACTTCTAAACTGCGATTTAATTCCAACTACTATCTAACGCAAGCGAAACGACTCTCATGAACCCGAATCGATCACAACAAATAATTTTCATAAGCAAAAATTGAGATTGACACATAATGAACCTGTTTATAAACAATTATCGAAGCATTGTCAAATGGAAGATATAGAAAAACAAGATGAAAAATTTATGTTAAAGAAATAGTCAAACCATTTATGCCTTCCACTTCTTGTTCAAAGGAAATCATTACAGGTCTCATATGAGAAGATTAAAATATGATTATTATTATTTTCTTTTTTTCTCCCTTTGTTCCTATTGCATGTTGCCGTGATCATGGACTATTTCAGGATTTTATGCGACTGTTAAACGAAGAGAAGACCCGCACTACGCCACTGCATCCACAGTCCGGCAAACGATTCAACCGTACCCTACTGGATTATCTGGCTAAATTTGTGTCCACTAATCAACTTGACTGGGATGAGCAGCTACCACTAGCGTTATGGGCGTGAAAATACGCGCCACACTAGAGTACAGGATATTCGCTGAACCCCTTCTACCGATTCATCACCCGATCCAACCGCTCTGCCACGTTACTATATAGTAACAACAAAAATTTCACCGATACACCAAGAATAAAAATATATTGGAGGCGTGAAACGTGTGAAACGTAGCTTACATAATTGGATGTGTTCACTGAAAGTTTCATGGCTTCTTTTCACTGTTCAACTGTTTAATAGTGCTGCGCAGAAGACGTACTTTTATTTATTTTCAAGTATTTGCACAGATCGCTTATTATTAAATTTTTATATTCAGTTTAGATGTCCAAAATGAGAGTCATCATTGGGCCCTACGTTAATATAGGAACTGGGATGGCTACACGACATTTTGTTTCAAATATAGTATTACTTTTGTCAACAGAATAGGTTTGACTTCTAAACCAATAAGAAATACAAATACACAGCAATATTTCATGGCATTTGGTTGCTTAAATAATGAAAACACTATTCACTTGGAAATCTTATCGATAATGTTTATGTCTAGGGAGTATGGAGGCCACTTGACCAAGTAGACACCTGGGTCCTTAATGCACTATTTTATAACCCGGGCTGTATGAATTGGGGGCTTGACAACTGACTAAAACGCTTTTGGAGCACAGTCTTGTAGACATTTGCATTCAAAATGCAGCTCGCAAGTTGCATAAAACGATATGGTTCCCCAAACCATTACTCCGTTTGCACAGGTGTGATGACGACTTAAAAAGCAATCCACCTTTCGCATACCGTGGAAATAATAATTGTAGTAGTTGTAGCCATCGTAATTGTAGCGTCGGAGAAGACCACGTTCTTCCACTCCTTGTTCCACGTCAAATGGTCCCGAGCAAATCGAATTCCTGCTTTCATCCGTGCATTGGCAGGAGTTTTGTTTTTTATTTTGCTTTTAATCTTTCTAAATTATTGGCGCTGCGAATAACTCTTTTAACCGTTGACAAACCATTCATTTATACCGCATTCTAGGGTGTTGTTTTTATCTTTGGAGATAATTCGTAGTTTCAAGTCTTTTGATTTTTGCATACTAGATCTTATGTGTTGACGGGGTCGTCTAGATCCATATCTTCCGAGTGTTGGTTTGCTGGTGTGCATTTTGGTGGTATTGTGGTGTTATGTGTTTGGGTGATTGGTGAGGACGTCGACATTTGTGTTTTGTTGTTAGCCTTTGGGTGCGAGAGTATGTGGTTGTTTTCCTCAGTGTGTATTTTTCCGGAGCAGTTTTTACAGATTTCGGTTGCCTTTTTATAGGTTGTTGTTAGGTGCTCAAAACGGAGGCATTTTCTGCATCTCGGAGGCATTAGGATGTAGGGCGAACTCTTATCGTTTCGTATCCAATTCTAATAGAATCTGGCACAGTGTGTGATGCGAATGTGAGTCCCGTTTCTAACAGGATTTTTATATTATTTTACAGACGTCGGTTATATTTTCGTTGAATATTTCTCTTTCGTCGATATTGCGTAATTCGTTGGTGTATATTACTCCTTTAGAGTAGATAAGAGACTTGTGTTCAGAAACTGTCACTTCCATATCTGTCATATTTTTAAGCTTGAGTAATTTTATTGTGTTGTCTTTTGTTTTTATACCCATACGGTAAAAGGGTATATTAAAGTCGCTAAAATGTATGTAACAGGCAGAAGGAGAATTTTCCGACCCCATAAAGTATATATTCTTGATCAGTATCAATAGCCGAGTCGATTAAGATATGTCCGTCTGTCCGTCCGTCCGTATGAACACCTAGATCTCAGAGACTATAAGAGCTAGAGCTACCAAATTCGGTGTCAACATTCGTCTATTGTGTAGACAGGTCAAGTTTGTTTCAAATTTTTGCCACGTCCACTTCCGCCCCCGCAATTCGGGAAAAACCTATAACTAGAGCACTTCTTATTGTTCTTTTTCTTTTGTTTTTCTATTTTTCGTGTTTTGATATGTACACTTGTTAGTTTTTTGTTTGTAGGCTGATGGTTGCTCTTTTGGCACCTCGGTAAACGCAGAAGTAATACTTGTGCTTATTCAAGGCACAGAAAAGACACCGACAGGTCTAAGGATATTAGGAACAATTCGAACTAAAATTTAAGGAAAATTCCATGAAATTTCCATTTTATTTGTGAGAAGAGTCAAATTAAATTGGTATGAGTACCCTAGTAAATCAGTTCGCTGATAAAAGAACTTAATACAATTATTAACATTGCTGAGTCGTCTTATAGAAATTCTTTATGAAAACACAACTAGCATATAGAGAGCAATGTTTAATATTATTGATGAAAAGGAAATTAACCCAACGTTGATTAAAGAAAAAACCTTTTCTTATTAAGGAATATTTCACTACATTTTTTAAAGGGCTAAGAAGACCATTGAAATCGCTAGTTCGAGGAAGACAGCTAATTAATACTGTCACAGCTTATTAAGACTGCAATTTCTGAAAAGGAAATTAAAAAAAAAAACAAATTCCATCATATCTAATAATAGTTACGGAGACTTACTACCAAATGAGTATTGTAGCCAACAGGTTATAAACAGAGGTTTAAACAATTAAAATAGAAGATCCTATAACTGAGATTATTATAACAACGGAGAAACAAACAGACAATTCAGGGACAGAGACAAACGAACAGTGATTATCGTCAGCTTGTTCATTTAAGGTATTTGACGAGTTCAAAGAAGAACGGATATTTGATTTCTAATTGTTTTCGGAATTGATTTGTTAAAAGGAAAGCTGATTTAGAGAAATTTAGTTTGCATACACATATAAAAGAAAATATAATCGGAGAAATATAGGTTGTGAAAGGAGCAAGTAGATTGCAGATACCTGTAAATATAAAGGAATATATATTTTATTGCCGAGAAACACAATGGGGATACAACCTTAAGTAGATTATACGCGAAAAATAATGATTTTAGTAGAATGGAGATAACCAACTTTGATAATACAAAGAGAACCATTTACTTTGATGAACCATTAACAGTGACTCAATAAATGAAAGACGAATATATTAAAGAGAATTTCGCTCTTCAAAAGGACATGGATACATTGTTAGACTCATTTAATTCTCAAGAATGTATAAGAAGAATTCATTCGAAAGAGTTGGAACTGTGAAATAACTTTGCGCTGAAATATTTTATGATAAAAAGAATTAATTATCATTTGCATACAGAGTTATATATTAGATTCCAATCTCCGATGAATTTCCCTGTTCACAGGACTATTAAGGAATGTATTCAACGAACAAAAAGATTTTAAAGCCCAAATTGAAAAACTTCTTAATCAAAAAATTATCATTGTATAATCATATCACTCTCCTTGTAGTGCATTACGGGGGAAAGTGAGTGGAGAGTTGTTCTAGATAAATTGCCCCCTCAACAATTCAAATGACCGTCAGCAGCGGCTCATGTTGCCGTGCGACTGCAATGTGTTGCAATTGATATACATATATACATATATACATATATACATATATACATATATACATATATACATATATACATATATACATATATACATATATACATATATACATATATACATATATACATATATACATATATACATATATACATATATACATATATACATATATACATATATACATATATATATATATACATATATACATATACATATAAATTTATATAAATATATTTATACTGTAAGTAATACTGGAAGTAAATATTTCTAGCACAACTGATTGATTTATTGAATTAATCTTCATTTTGATAAGTAAACCATTCTTAGCCTAATGTGTGTCTATGCTTATGCTGCATTTTGGTATTGCAGCTACAAAGAGGGGGAGCGTGAGTATACTCACACATTTGGGTCACTCATTGTTATAGTGAGTAAATTGCAAGCTCAGCGTTCTTATGGTGGCTTTGCATGCTCGTATTACTTATGTATATACGAAGTATGAAATGTATGCATGGAAATATGTATATATTTTTATATAATAATTATTATTCTTATGCCTGAAACAAAGTGTTACAGGTCGAGCTAATTATTATATATTTATATGTGTGAACATACTATACCTCTCCTTTTTAGAGAATAAAGTAATATTATCAATATGTAAATTATAACAAATAAAATATTGATTTTTATACGTGGATTTATTAGCGACCTAAACTGGTCGACTCGAAATATTTATTAAAACTAAACTTATAATTAATTTACCCAAACCCAAGAAGCCCCTAGGCAGCAACAATTTTAGACAAACTGCTGACATAGTCATACCCAAGTCATACACAAGAAGCAGGATCATATTTCTAGCCGGCCGCGTGACCGATGGAATTGCTGATTCTGCGTTATTGACATTGTTGTAGCCGCCTCCGGTTTTCAATTGGAGTTTGCTGGTGATAACTCCTCCCTGGGCTAAGTGAAGGGCGTCCTCGGTCTTCTTAATCGTTGCATGGAAATCAGTAAGCACCTTTTTTGTTGTTTGCTTTTCGAATGACGACGGACTGCGTAGGCGATTAACATTAATTACGCTACTATGGCAAAAGTGGTGCCAGTGCTCATTACAGACCCTGACATCAGGTTGGAGCGAAGTCGTTCTATATTTTGTAAATTTGTCAGGCTCAACTCGTGAAGAAACGGTAAGCTAAGCTGCTCCCGATGATTAGTTATAATGATTTGGGAGATGGCAGCGACTATTTTTCCTGGTTTTTCCTTCAAGGAGCCATAATTGTTGACGAATAATGTTTTATTGATGGAGATTTCGTCATCAAATGTTGCTAGAAACGTTCGGTCACAAACTGAGTATACCCAGCCTCGTCTTTGACGGCAACGGTGGCCTCATTGATGATGATAATTCCTACTTCGACGATTGCCAGTGTATCCAGGTGGCTGGATCGAGTGGAGCATTGAGCCGGTGTTCCAAATACCAGGTTTTGAGCGCAGCTGAGTGTTAGTGATTTTCTGCAGAATGTTGTGCTCACCGCCATGTCGCACCCTATGCTGGCAAAGGATTCTGTGCCACAGTCAGCTATTTTCTTGGAAATCTAATGCTATGTTAGAATATTATAATGGATAAACATTAATCTTTTTACAAACTAATTTTGGATTACGATATTTAATTAAAAAATATTATCATATCATTATTTTGGAATGCCCTAATATTAGCTACTTCAAGGATGTCGGTTACATTGATATTCGTATTATGTCAAGATCATCAAGAATTACTGGGCTGATCAGATTCGCCCTTGAAAGTGTGATTGTCAAAATTAAATTCTGTAGATCCGAAATAATCATTCTATTTTTTGCTAAGATAGTTTCATAGAAGTGCTCAGTGTTTATCCTATTACTTTAATTTATTTCATTTAAAGATTTGGTTAATTCATTAGGTCTATTTTGGAGTTTATTATTAATATTGACCTGTCTATTTTCTAACTCAATTAATTGGTTTTGTCTGAACCCAATCTGCTCCTTAGATGTACCGGTGTCTATTAGCATTTTTATTGTTTTTCCTGCTAATTCCCTTGTGATGAAAGGGAGGAGGGACTTACCCCTAAAAATGACAAGCCTCAGTATCAGATAGTTCATCCTCAAAAAAATATGACAACCTCCTCCGATTTTGATTGGTAATCTTCGTCTCTATTGGGAACCACTTGGGTATTGTTAACTTTTTGACGGCTTTGCGTCAAATTTGAGGTGAACTTTTGTTGCTGAAAAGTTGTAGACTGCTTGTACCGTGATGTGGACGGCTCGACGTTCATTGTCTCAACGGTTTGAGTTTGTTGTTGTCCTTGGTACCTTGTCTTGCAACTATCGGACTGTTTGGGACTCGTGTTTCCGTTGCCGCCAAAGTTTGGTTTTTTATTAAAATGTGGATTTCTGCTCTGAGTCGATTTCTTGTCGGAGTCACTCTGATGGCGTGTAAATCCACGTTCATCAGTGTTTTTTTGTTTTCTGTCATCTGAGTCCTTTGCGAATGTCGCCACGAAATAAGCATAATCGTTGCTAGCTTCCGCCTCTTAAGCCATTGCCAGAGCAATCGGTAAAGAATCTGCCTTAGCTGGTTGGACATGAGCTTTAAGGGATTATTTCAACCCCGAAACGAAGGAGTGATGCGCATCTTTACGATACTCATTATTTAAAAGAAGAGCTACAGAAGCAGCATTTGTCATAAGCGTTTTGTTTGTAAAAAGTGTCAGAGTCTTTTCGATTTCATCGAAGAGAGATTGTTCTCCCTGTCTAAGTATACCCAATTTCTGTTTGAGAATGCGAGATGGGGTCTTTTCTGCATACGTAAAGTCTAGATTAGCCACAATCGCGTCAAAATTTTACGCGGTACTATAAGATGATAATGTCGCGCTTGCCGTACCTTTTATTTTGTTTCGAATATTTCCACTGCTTGATAGTGTGTGGTAGTACCATCGTATCTTCGGAAAAGTTCATACGCGGTTGTGGCCGCCGATCGCCATGCGACATATTCTACCTGAGTTCCACTAAAATCCGGTAGAGATTTAACTACATCTAACGGCTCCTTGCACTCTACGCCTTCTACCACTCTTATATTTTCATAAACTTCTACTTCTCGTATTGAAGTTTTTTTAAATCATTGACTTGCTGAGTCAATGCTCTAATTTCTTCTTCTGCCTGAGCTGAGAGGCTTCTCCACATTTGCGTTGCTTGAACAGCCAGTGCAGAGTTCACTGCTGCTTTCATTATTGATACTAGCTCCTGAGGATTCATAGATTCATATTTAGTTTATTATATATCACTTTTTCTTAAGCTTTTAGCCCGCTATAAATCTCGAGTAATTCTTCGTCACTGCTATCTTTATTAACCCTATTATTATTTTTCCACATAGAACTATCTATGAAATCTGATCATTCACCATATAGTTTCATTACACAAAAATTTGTTATATTTATCTTTTGAAAATTTTTTTTTGGCCTGTTCAGCCCACTAATATAATATGTCAAAATTAAAAAATTTTAGAAATCAGAAACAAATTTCTTACTTACATGAATTTTATTTTTTCTTCGAGTTTCGTATATTAATATTTCTATTTTTTTTATTCTAATTCCTCAATCGTGGCACAGAATAGGCGATGGTGATGGGGCTGCTCGTTGTATTTCTTCCTTCTTTTTTTCCTTTTTTTTGGTCAAACTGTTCTTGAAACACAGTTGTTCCCGGTATTAGCGCTGACAAAAAAAATTAATTTTTTTGGTTTTTGTTTTACTGTGCGCTAGCACAAGGTTTCTTTTAATCGCTCGGTCAGACACGATTCACTTTTTAACGAAGACTGCGTATTTCTGCGATGTCTATGGAGTTGTTTCAATTTCTTTAGCCCGTTGGGCGCCAATTGTAACAAATGAAATATTGATTTTTATACGTGGGTTTATTAGCGACCTAAACTGGTCGACTCGAAATACAATATGACATTGTTGGAGCCGCATCCGGTCTTCTATTGGAGTTTGCTGATGATAACTTGTACATAGTTATTACTTTTGTCTCTCTCTTTTTTTTCTAAACCCTCTTTTTTTATAATATTCATTTTGTTTTTATTATTTTTTTATATATATGTTTTTCATTTTTGTTTTTGGAAATATGTATGTCTTTTTGTATATTTTTCTTCTGCATGTTAAAATTTTTTCTTAAGGCTTTATTAATTATTTTTTTTTTTTGTGATATCGAAGTTATGCTCATAAAAATTTTGAATTTGGTTTTCATTTGAAAATTTTTAATCTATCTTTATGCACATCTTGTTTTTTATTTTTGTTATCTTTAATTAAAGCATTCTCTCTATCTTCCATTGAATCTACTGTATATGGGCCTAAATACTTAGATTCTAACTTATAGCCCATTTCATTATACCCTGTACCCATAGGGTCAGTCCGTCTGTCCGTCCGTCTGTCCGTCCGTCCGTCTGTCCGTCCGTCTGTCCGTCCGTCCGTCCGTCCGTCCGTCCGTCTGTCCGTCTGTCCGTCCGTCTGTCCGTCTGTCCGTCCGTCCGTATGAAAACCAAGACCTCAGAGACTATAAGAGCTAGAGCAACCAAATTTGGTGTCAACATCCGTCTATTGTGTAAGCAGATCAAGTTTATTTTACAGTTTTGCCACGCCCACTTCCACCCCCGTAATTTTCATTTGGCTTACATAATAATATAGCCTATATGCACCAGCTGACCAAATTTTGTCGAAATCGGACAATAATTAACGGAGATATACGTATTTCCGTTTCGTACTGAAATGCCCCATGCAAAATGGGCTGTTAAGTGTGAGCGAGATAGCAGTACATGCTAAGAGAATTTTTATTGTAAATTGATGGCGATTTTGATTGTTTTTGACTTTATAGAGTACTTTTACTTGGTACAGGGTATACTCAATGTCGGCAGGGACGACTTGCTTGCTTCATTTTTTAAAACAACATACAAAATATTGAAGCGATACATCCAAATCTATCTTATCGACGGATATATGTATATGAACGGATGTATACATTGGAAGTTCTATGACTTCTTTCAACTGTTCCAACAGTTTGGTGGTGGTGTGCAGTAGACGTAATGGTTTCTATTTTTGAATATCTGCACAGATCGCTTATTATAAAATTTTTATATTCAGTTCCCATGTCCGTAATGAACGTCTAAATTGAACTGTACTTCAATATAAAAGACTCAAATATTGTACTTCAATATAAAAGACCCAAATATTGCTTTTCCAATTGTTTTGGCGTTTTTATTTGGAACAGGAATGGCTACAAGATATTTTGCAATAGACCTACAGTATCCACTGTTACTCTGTCAAAGGCACTCATAGGCGTGTCAGTTATGGTTAGAAGTTTTTGCGATGATGGTGGTTTATGATTTTTGGCATTTTGGACATCTATGTATGACACGTCATATTTTTCCAATAGAAGTGTCTTTTTATTTTTATCAGAGGCTTTGTTATGCCATCGTGACCTCCTTGAATTGAATCAACATGATATTTAGACAAAATTGCTTATTTTACATTATTTATTATAGTCACCGGGTTGAAAAGAGGTACTCTTAATGACTTCAATAATTTATTACCCATTTTTTTAAAAGTGTCAGTTGAATTTATTTCAAAACCCTTTTCCAGCGGTACCAACTTGATTTGGCTTATCTTGTGTATACCGGCTTGCATTTCAAGCCTTTGAAGAACTGACCTAAGTCAAAAGTTTCATTAGTGTACAGGTCGCCATGTTTCAAGTAACATAATGTATTTGTTATATGCAAGGCCAGTACTTTTCGTACCTCATCATTGTGGATGACTTGGTATACGTTCGGCTTGGCTTTGAAGCTTTTGATGTACTTTGGCTTAGCAAAGACGCATTATTATTTCCTGCTGTGGATTTATTTTGTCAATATTGTTGCCTGGTAGTGACTTTCAGGACATTATTTTGTAAATCTTTTAGCTCAGATATTGTAATCCTAGATAGGGTATCAGCCACGAAATTGTCTTTTCCCTTTAGATACTCGACAATGAAGTCGTATTCTTCTAATTCAAGCCGCATGCGCGTGAACTGGTTTTCATCATTGAGAAAAGATACGTCATTGGTCTTTGATCTGCTTGAATTGTAAAATGTTTGCCATAAATATATGGTCAAAAAAGAGTAATTACCCAATGAATAACTGCTAGCTCTTGTTCAGTTGTACTTTTATTGCTTTCACCTTTAGTGAATGATTGCGATGCATATGATACTGCAAGTTGAAGACTTTCTGGTTTTGAGTTAAAACCGCTCCTCACGCTTGCTTACTCGCATCAGTTATTATGTAAAATTCTTTGTCGAAGTTAGGTTAATGTAATATTGTGGGAGTTATTGGAATGCATTTTGGCATTCAACTGTCCATTCATGTGCCGTGAATAATCAGCGAAGTTTTGAATAAAACGTCTGTTATAGTTGCAGAATGCAAGGAATCGTCTAGCGCTGTCCGCATCTTGCGGGACTGGATAATTTTTGATAACATCATATTTTGTGTCATCTGGCAAAATTCCTTTATCTGTGCATTTATGACCTAGGAAAGTCACTTCATGCATGAAAAATGAACATTTTTGTGGATGTAATTTTAAGTTGTGTTTCCTACATGTTTCAAAAACATCAGTTAGGTTTTTTAGCATTTGTTTTTCGGAACAACCAATTACTATGAAATCGTCCATATAAAGAAATGCTTGAGAAGGGTTAAGTCCAGGGAATGCTATAGTCATCATTCTCTGGAATGAATTTGACGCTATTTTGAAACCAAATGGTAATCGCGTGAAGCGGTATGAGCCGTTGCTCGTTGAAAATGACGTTATATCCCTTGAACTTTCTTCGAGATCGATCTGATGGATGCCTGACATTAAGTCAAGGCATGAAAAATATTTCGCCCGACCTAATTGGTCTAATATATCCTCAATCCTAGGGAGTGGAAATTTGTTGGATATAAATTTTTTATTAATTTGTCGATAGCCAATTACTAATCTCCACTTTTTCTCCTCGGAGCCGTGTAATGATTTCTTTGGCACAAGTAGGAGAGGGCTGTTATATTCAGAGACCGACGGTTCAACTATTTTGTTAAGGATCAATTTTCCCACTTGTTTTTCTATTTCTTCTTTTTGGCTATGCGGGCTTTGATAATTTCTTATATAGACAGGTTCAGTATCTTTCAATCTAAATTTTTGCTTATAAAAATTATTTGTTGTGATAGCTTCATCTTCAAGTCCGAAAACGTCACTATACTTGGTGCAAAGTTCTGTTAGTTTTGATTTGAATTGGGGCGGAAAACTTTTTGTTAATTGAGCCATGACAACATTTTCTCCTTCATTGCGAGCAGTCGAACTACATCATAGTTCGAAAGTGGTTCAGATTTAAAATTATTTATATGTATTATCTGGCTAATGTGAGTTGTTTTCAGTAAACGGATGAATGTATTTCTTGGTGTTGCTATTGTATTTGCAATAAAAATACCAGGTTGAATTTCCTAATTTGGGATCAATGGGTTAGCTTCATTCGATATAAGCTCGACTTGACGAATAACTTGGGCTCTTGCTGGTAGAAATATCGAAGTATTATTAGAATTGTATGTTATTGGTACATAAATTGAGAATTCTAAATTATTTGGTCTAATTACAAACCAATCCTTGAAGGGGTTGCAATCAATCTGAGAGTTAAATTTCTTAATAAAATCGATGCCAAGTATACCATCACTTGGTATTGGAAATTTTGATTGTACCAGTTGAAAATTGTGTGGAATTATGAATTTGGCTGTTTGAAGCTCTATTGAGGCTAAGCCATTGGATTTTATTGCCCCTTCCCCAATGCCTTGAATATTAATTTTATGATCCGTTTTGATGTCACTAAAGACATCTGAATCTTCTTTTAAAAGTGAAGTATCTGCACCTGTATCTATTAAAAATGTGAGTTCTTCAATTATTTGCACAAGGAAATATGATATGAAAATATTGAGATTAAAATTGATTGTATGAAGGTGTTTTCTATTTAATATTCTGTGTCTATAGGGTCCTGGATGTTTTCCGAATTACTCTGTGCTACATGAACATTGTGGTTTCTTCTGTTTTGTCTATTAAAGTTGCCTGTATATTGCCCTTGTCCTCTTTATTGAGATTGTAATTATTTTGATAATCACCATGATGGGCATTATTGTAGTTGGCATAGTATCTACCTCGGCCTCTACCACGTTGGGTGTTTAGGTAATATTTACCTCTAGTACTTCTTCCTTCCTGATACAATATTGATCTAGGACTGCCAGTCATTTCGGTGGTGCATTGGATATATTTACCCATGGGATCATTGAACTTTCTGAAGTTTCCAGCTTCCAATATACGAATTCTCTCATTTTGGCATTGTTTCATGATTACCCGTGACGACTCTGTTTTTCAGCATTATCTGTATCTATGCCATGATCAATATAGGTAGCTTCGAGAAGCTTTCGCAAGTTATCGATTTCAGCTATATATTGATAAGCTGTCTTGCCCTTTTACTGGTTATTAAGAAGCTTGGCCTTTATAACGTCGGTGGATTTACCTTTAACGTTATGCTTTAGTGTTTTTATGATTCCTGCATTTGTAATTTTATTTTGAACTTTATACAGGATTGGACCAGTGATTTTCGACATAATGACCTCTACGACCAATTCTTCCTGCTTTCCTTTTGTTTGTTCCACAATTTTTAGTGCAGTTACGAAGCGAATAAGTGATGTCTTTTGGCAGTCAAATTCCGGGATTGCAGACGAAGCTTGTCTTACTTATTCCCTGTCTGCAGGTATTCGTTCTGCCATGGTGGGTTCCAAATTCTCTTCTGTTGTTGGGGTCTTCTCCAGCTCGATGTTCAATCTTCTCTGACTGAGTAGCTTGATGCGTTGTCCTCCACATTTGTGCTGTTTCCTAGGCTTGGGCTGTCTTCTAGCCCTAAATTCCTCTATCGTCAGGGGACGTGGACCGTCGTCAGGATGAGTGCTCCTGTACCGAGGGGGCGTACCTCTGTGTGTGTGTATTTTTAGTTGTGATTTTTTTTTTTTTTTGGTCTTCAGATTAGTTGTGCCTTTATGCATATATGTATGTATTTAATTATATGCGATATTTTTTTTATGTATCTATGTATCTATATTTTGCATACATATCTATCTATATACATATATATAATACATATATATATATATATATACATATATATATATATATATATATATATATATTCAAATATATATACTTTATGTGGCTCCAGGCACAAGTGAACACAACCAAACACAACACAAGGTTCTGTCACGGTCGCATTGTAGTGGAAGTAAATATTTCTAGCACAACTGATTGATTTATTGAATTAATCTTCATTTTGATAAGTAAACCATTCTTAGCCTAATGTGTGTCTATGCTTATGCTGCATTTTGGTATTGCAGCTACAAAGAGGGGGAGCGTGAGTATACTCACACATTTGGGTCACTCATTGTTATAGTGAGTAAATTGCAAGCTCAGCGTTCTTATGGTGGCTTTGCATGCTCGTATTACTTATGTATATACGAAGTATGAAATGTATGCATGCAAATATGTATATATTTTTATATAATAATTATTATTCTTATGCCTGAAACAAAGTGTTACAGGTCGAAACATACTACAATACGCTGTTTTATCACAGGAAAATTTGGGATCAGATAATCTAGTTT
This sequence comes from Drosophila emarginata, assembly GCA_037075365.1. Classification (NCBI taxonomy): domain Eukaryota; kingdom Metazoa; phylum Arthropoda; class Insecta; order Diptera; family Drosophilidae; genus Drosophila; species Drosophila emarginata. Next base: position 348,252 of record JBAMCD010000094.1, on the reverse strand, counting down.
CTTTTGCAGATGTTAAAATGTGATAGACAATCTCAATGGGTGCCATTTAAGGAAACCGAAATGCCATAGCAACCATTAGATTTAGTTCAGATATTCAATAAATTATAAATTAATATTAACAATAGTCGATAAATTATCGAGATTTGCGACCCGATACACTATATCTGCAAGAAAGAGTGAATATATGTTATATTACCGAATTATAACCCGATAATTATTTGTTCAATTCAAAATGTGCACTTATTTTATTTAGAAAACATATAAAGGGCCGGCAAAGGTTATCGTTTCAAGTCTTCTGCTTGAATTTATTGTTCTTATAACATATAGTTTATTATTATACCAGTTACAGTATATGATGGATATTTAATACTGAGAAGTCAATCGTCAATGAAATTGACAACCTTAGATCATTTAAGTTAACCATTAATATCATTCTTGAATAATAATAACCTATTTTAGTTAATAAGTATATAGTTAAGACAATGGAAATCGCCAAATATCGAGAACGAAGTTCTAAGACATGCTACGCATTTTTGGTGACCGCAGCTGGCAGCGGCAGTATTTGTGCCGTATCAGATTTTGATTGGGCAGCGATCAAAGAAAGGACAAAGAGGAGTAACTTGGAAATTGCTGTGGAAGACGGACGTGTTTTCGATCGTGAATAAAAGGTGTGGACCCAAAAGTGCCATAAATTGATAAACTCAAATATCCGTTCATCTCAGAAGACACAGAAAGTCGCAGGTGAGTTTGGAAAATAGAAGTTTAACTATTTAGGAATAGTCAATGTGATAAGATTTTCAAATTGTTTTTCAGGCCAGATTTGTGAACGTTTGGTGTGATTATTTCTAGTAAGGTCCAATGAGACTCTAGGTCAAATCTTTTCTAGCCTAATGGATGCATGATAGATTAGTTGATCTGGTAACGTATGTCTTATCTTCTTATGTCTCTAATATGTCTTTTAAAGGATGGGTGTCCGAGTGACCTAACCTAACTCATTTCCTGAGAATAGTGTATGTGTAGTGTTACTCTTTGTTGAGTGCCATGGTAACGAATCTCCATACAAGTCAATGTCCGTTTGATATCCTAGTAGACTTGGATGAGATTCTATGTCTAGAGACTCATGACTGAGAAAACCTTTATTAAGTCAAGGCCCGGGTGAATCACTACTTGACTTGATAAGGATGTTTGGTTCCGTAATACGTAAAAGTAATCCAAGATTTATGTGATCCTACTAAGACAACTTCCGGGTTAATCTCCAATCTCGTGAATATTTTCGGAACCTCTCAAATATCCCCTATGTGCGATGTTACCATGGTTTAATAACTCTCTGACTGGATGCCGTGATGACGAACTAAAATTTTATCTTCAGTTTTAACAGTACAATATGACCTGATGCTGAAAATTATTTGTTCTTGAATATCTATTAATTCCTATTGCGCACTACCTTGTTGAGAAACAATGTATATAAAATCTTTCCTTTACATTTTCTTTGTTTGGTAGCAAAGTTCTCATGTTATCTTTCATAATTTATCTATCTTTCGCATCCATTATACTAAATAATATAAGGTACAGTGAACACACGAATTAAAATGGCGCCATCTATTTATTTACTTTGTTGTTCTCCACATATCTTTTATCTGTTTATCAGTGTTGTCTAAAACTAGCTTGCACTGGTGTCAAAAACTCTGCAATACATATTTCAATTATTATTTCAAATTTCGAAATACTTCAGCCACATTTGACACTTGGGAATGAATCATTAGAAAGCCGAAACTATTTACATTGTCAATTTTGGGTTTACTGGCAATACGCAACGTCTGGAGAGTATGCAAATATTCCTCTTTTGATTCCATTCAGAAATCTCTTTTCAGTTCTGGATAAATTTCCAAATGACTAGGTTTCCAATCTTTTGATCTGATATGGATTCTACTGACTCCAATGGTGGGTTTCCAATCGAGAAATGCCCAGTTGTTAATACGACATTATCGTTTACATATTCACCCGTTCTGTATAATCGTCGTTAGTTTAAGGCAGCTTCAATATTGCTTAACAATGTTTCCATTTCCCTATATGTCAAATTTCTGTCTATTAAAACTTTTCTTAGGTGGAGGTCCTTTCCGGGATATAAAATGCCATTTAATTTATTCTTTTCCTAGAATTGGCGCAAATTGTACATTGTCTTTAATTGCTCTAATGAACTCTTCATCAAGTTTTCTTACACAAAATTGATTCGCTTATGTGTAGATACTAGCATATTTCATCCTTATTGCCAGAAAATCAGTGATTAAGTGACTTACTATTACCAAGTGTAAAGTTTTAGTTGCCATACATTTAAATACAGCAATTATACATTTTTTATCTACTGTGTTGGGGTACTTAATATGATAAGATTCAGCATAATCCACTCCATTATTTTGAAATGGCCACGACATTGTGAACTTATGTTTTGGCAGAGTACCCATCATCTGCTCTTATGTGTGCTGGCGATATGTTGAACAAGTAACACATTCTCTCAAATATTTTTTAGGCCCGTTTATTAGTCCAAATATGAGAAAAAAAATTTTGGTAGATGGTTTATTCCGCCATGCAACGTTTCCCTATAAACATCTTTAATTAACTTTGTGTCAAAATTTATATTGTCATTTTGCAATATGCCCCAACTCGTATCCCGTCGCAATCTAAAAACGGATTCAAACTCAAAATTTTACTTCTCGTATTAAAATCTTTCTTCTGAATTAAACAAAATATACCCCTCCTAAATTAAAGTGATTATAAATGTTTTGGATTTGTTAAATTCATTGACAGTTAAATATTTTACAGTTATGCCGTTTCTCTTTTTAACTGAAATGAGACTCAATATGTATGGAATTATTTTGATAAGTTTGTTCATACACGAATACTTCTCTAGCAGATTCATCAGTTGAATTCTCTTCACTTTTCACATGGCTGCATAAAATTTTTTCCATATTCTTTATTTCTTCAGTCCGACAGCTAGTGAATTTGTTTTTGTTCGTCCAATTTATTATCCAGCAGAGTGTCATTATTGAATCAAGTTGAGATTACTTTCCAAGATGGCGACTGATTCAACAGCTGTCAAGTGATTTATTCTGAGTTTGGTTTGGCAATTCATCATGAGTAGACTCACGCCTGAACAACGGTTGTAAATTGTGCAATTTTAATAATTTTTTAATAATGGTTTGGTGCAGAACGTCCATTTTGCGATGTTTAGCGATGAAGTTTGGAGTGAAGCTATTCCTCAAGTGTATGACGAAACACCGTTACATCCAGAAAAGCTGACTATTCGATGCAGTTTATAGGCTGGTGGAATCATTGGTCCGTATTTTTTCGTAAACTTTGATGTCCGACCGTTACAGTTAATAATGATCAGTACAGAGCCATGATTACTCACTTTTTCATTCCCAAATTGAACAATCATAATGTCCAGGAGCTGTGGTTCCAACAAGACGGCGCAACATGTCACACAGCTCGTTCCACAATCAATTTATTGAAAGACACGTTCGGTGACATCCTAATTTCACGTTTTGGACCTGGCCTCCATGATCTTGTGACTTAAAACTACTCTGTAGGGCTATATACAGTCACTGGACTTTGCGGATAAGGCTCAAACGATTGACCATTTAGAAGACAACATTCGCCTTGTTATTGCCGATATACGACCACAAATGTTGGAAAAGTCATCGAAAATTGGACGTCCAGATTGGACTACATCCGAGCCAGCTGTGGCAGTCATATGCCACAAGATTATCTTTAAAATAAAAAGAAATCATGTTGATCGAAAAATCCATGGTTGTTTTATTGCAATTTAAAGTTCAACTCGAAAAAACAACCGTTATATTTTCTGGACAGTATACTCTTTTAAAATGTGCGTTAAATTATTAGCTGCACAAAGCTCCAATTTTTATATAGTTTTCCTATTTCTGATAGGAATTACATTACTGACATCAACGTGATTTTATCACCCATGATAGCATACAATACGATAGCATATGCCTTTTCCGATACTTCTGCAAATCCATGGAACTGTAGTAGACTGCCAGGCTGCATTTTAATCCATCATATATTTTCCATTTTTATGGCTCTTGAAAGATTTTTAGTCTCTCATGTCTTCATCGGACAACTATTGTTCAGTTTACTATAGTTTTGACATGTACAATTATGTTTCGAACTTTTACCGGCGATAACCACTCTAGGAGGTCATATATTCAATACTCTTTAATTTTTTTTCTTTTGCTTTTGTCACAGTGCACCTTTAACTTAAACTCATCCTTGAGCGGTTCCCACTGCAACTCCAGAGTTTTAGTTGACTTATTCTTCTCGATGTCTGTTGGAGATAGATTTGGAGCAGTCTGTACTTGAACTCTTCGGGGTATTACCTCCTGTTATCGAATCGTCCATGTAGAATTCGTATTAAATTACCTTGAAATTTGTATCCTCGTCTTTAAGCTTTGGATTTCGCTAAAATTTTTCTCAAAGTTAAGAAACTTTGCAATCGACTGAGCCTTTGAATATGCAAATTCGTTGTCATTTTAAAGCGCATTGTGAACAGATATCTTCCAGAAGTCTCATGTCTCGTTATCCTTTTCAAATTTCTCTCCAATGATGTCTTTTATTTCACAATGAACAAACAACGTCATTTGTGCATTTTTTTATTGCTGGAATACTTCAAATGATCTTTGCATATTAGCACTTCTTTGGCTATTTCGATTTGGAATTTATAGCACTGAAATGTGATGTGCTCGTAAACTCTGCAAATCTAGAGTTTCTATCTTCCTTTTTGACGGAACATAGAGAACAATATATGCATAATACCATTTCTATAGAGTCTGTAGGTTTTTTTTATATTTTTTTTAATATTTTATTTCACACCACCTCAACAATTACTGTCTTTAATCTTAAACACTGCATACGGCTTATAAATATTTGTTGTAAAATTATGCTATTGTTATATGAACAATACTTCCTTTAACACAATTTATTTCTGTCACTATCAAGGACAACAAAAAGAATAAAATCTATAAAAATTTTTTAAATTGTTACCAAGAAAGATTAAATGTTTGTACTTGAAATGTTAAAAATTTGATGATTCGGGTTATTATATTTTCTTTGATTTTTTACTGTGTATGTACATATGTTTACAGTCGTCTGATTTTTTTCAGATACTACATCACATTGTCTTCCTTCAAGCGATGGAATTTCATTTAGACGGTGTGGACTTTTCTGTCTCCTCAAGTCGCTCAAGAAACTTTTTTCACTTCAATAGTTGTCTTATTAACTATTCCATATCCGACCTTTTTTTGTTTTCTTTACCTAGTTTAATAATTTATCTCACCATATTTCATAACATTCTTCATCTTTTCACATGGATTTTTTCTTGAAAAATATACATACATAAATACTTTGTAGAGACAGGAACGAACAATCTTCTGGATATGCAAAGATGTATATTTGTCTATTAACTTGGTTTTCAAAAAATGAACGTCAAAAATATGATTTGCCAAACTGCAATTTTGCTTACCCTCTGCTTTTTTGTATTGTAATATATAGTTTGATATTGGTTGAGAATCTCGGTAATTTCTTCCCATACCACCCAATAGAACCGAATCTTGCTCATTTGGCAACCAGGACAATGTAACAGAGCGACTATTTAATTCCATGACATGCAAGTTGATGGGAAATTTCGGTGGCTCTTGGACTTGCATACTTATGACAGTCCTATCTTGGCCATATGCATTTTTAGCTATGCAAGAGTATTCTCCTTTGTCTGCAAGCGTCGTTTGCAAAATAGTCAACTCAGAAGAGACTCCATTAGCTAAAGCTAAATTTTTAATATTATATCGTATGTCATAAGTCGAATCAATGAGATTTGCTTTCGCTCTCCAAGAAATTTCCAATGGACGATCGCCTTGAGCTTCACAACGAATCGTTATTCGTTCTCCTCGTCGCACTGTGAATTGTTTTTTCACAATGGTAACAGAAGGGCCAACTACAAAAGAGAAATTATTAGAAAGTAAACGTAAATACAAATCTGAGCTATCATACCATGAACGGTTAGCTTAATAAGTGTGCTGAGTCCAGCACCAACTCCGTTGTTGGCTTGACACAAATAGCTGCTTTCATGCTCGCGACCAACTTTTGCTATTATAAGTGAACCATTGCTATGAGTTTCAATTGATGCGGGGGAATCTGCGTTTCCAACTCCATACTGTAACTCTCGATAGTCTCCGGAGTCACCTAGATAAAAATTTTTTACTTTAAAATAAAATGAAAATGAGGTAATATTGTAGACTATATTCTTAACTAATATAAAAATGAAATTAACCAGTTTAAAACAGATTAGGCTGGGAAGGAGAACCTGCATAATAAAAACAGCAGTAAAAAGTTATGTTAAGAATGGTCAAAGTCGATAGCTTAACTACTGTATTGAAAAATAAATAATTAATTTATCTAAGAACAATTTCGTTTTTCCATTTTTTACACCTTTAATTTTAAGCAATGTGGTTGTATGTTTGGCAAGTTAAATAATTGGTCGGATCGGACTTCTATAATCTTATGTTAATACAGTCGATATAATCTATTGAGTACAACATTTTTTCTTCTTTTTGCGTATGAATTTGTAGAATATCCACAAAGTTTCAAAAAAAATATGTTCCAATATATTTAAGTTAGTGTAAAACATTGAAAAAGCTTTAGTTCTTGTTACAACTCCCAATGGACGTTTTAGGTGGTTAATCGTAATTTATCATATCGAGCTTGGGTTCCATGTCTCTTGGAACCTTGTAGTGTTAAAATTTGACTTAGTCTTAAGCACTTAAATTCCTCAAATCCGCTACAATTTGTTATCTTTGAAGGCAAGTTACCATTGCAATCCCAGTTTTAACCATAAAGAACAGAAATCGAAAAATGGTTTTGAACAGGTTCAATAAAAAGCGTTTTGGTTGTGTAAGGATCGTCGAGTTCCTTCGACCATCATTTGACGAAACCAAGAACACTCATGTCTTTACTGACTGAGGTGGAAATGCGACGAGTTAAATTAAATTTGTGGTCCATAAGTACACCCAAATCAATAATCTCATTTAAACGTCCTAGTGTGTGCTATTACGAGAATAGTGCTATTACGAGAATAAGTTACTAGTTGAAAGGAAGATCTAAAAAACGACATAACATTACACTTCAAAGCAAGTGTTATGTTAGGCTTAACAAGTTAATTTAACATCAAGTCTTAAGGTTTTAAGGAATCCCATAGTTTCTTAAGTCTTGACTCTTTGAACCTAATTTAAAATTTAACATTGTCAGCGTATATAAGTACAAGAGAATGACTTACAGCTGAAGGAAGGTCATTAATAAAGAGAGTAAAAAGCAATGGTCCAATATGTGTAATGGTACTAGTTCTTTTAAATCGGCTTATTGGGCGCGAATAAGAAAAATTCTCGCATGCGATTTAAGGCGATGTAATTTTTGTCATAGAGGGCGTTACATCGATTACAATAGACTTTTTTGGCGGTAATCGCAGCTCACATTTGGAGTTAAAAGAGAGAGAGCTTTAGTTTGGCATCGGTTATAAAAAACAGTGTATTAACTGCAGACAGCCCTTTTTAATTCTAAAACCACTCTCAGAAGTTACCAACAGCTAAGTACTGGCTAACAAGAAAACAAAAACCACGTGGCAAAATTTTCCTCACTGGAGAATTCAGCTTTATCAATATTCATAGAGCGCAAAAAAATACCAAGAAACTTAACAGAAGTGATTTACTGGGAAGTAAATTCATTACTAGGATTATTATTGATTTCTCTTTGATTGCCTGGCCCCATAAAAGTGTTGTGAACGCATATATTTATTTGCAAGTCGGATAAACGTAAAGCTGCTTCTACAGGTATATCGCATATATGTATGTATCTATATGTAAACCCTAGGAATTCATCTAATTTTTTTTTTGGTGACAGAAATTGCGATAGGAGTTTCTAAGTTGTGTCCACGGCCCAGCGAAAATCATACAAACTTTAATAGTTGGATAGTAGAGCCAAGAGAAAGACGCGAATTGCATAATCTTAATTCCGCTAGTAGGCAGTGTTCATTTTCTTTGTGCCCACGTGATTTTATATACTGCATAGATACATATAGGCATATATGTATATAGAAAAGAGAAAAAAATAGAATTGGAAATAACATGAGTGAAAATGATTAAGAATGGAAAAATATAAATTTATTCTGTCTTAACCTAAAAAGCACGTGGATAGAACAATTTTTTGGGTAAGCTCAAGAGAGTATGTAACTGTGATGATTTAATTATTCTCTTCATGTGATCGCAAATTATAAAATAATGCTTAATTTGCTAATCCAAGATCAATATTAATCATAATTATTATAATTTTAATTTATCACCCCTTTTATTAAAATGATTTAAATACGCCTCTGCACATTTATTAGCGCATTTATATGTTTGTAAAAGCATATGTATACGTAACTGTTTTAAAAGAATGTAAGTCCAATCGTATAAATTTATATCAATTAATCCAGTAATTATATTTCTTTTATTTTCTTCCTAATGCCATAAGCTAATACTCCTAATATAACATTAATTTTAAGTTAAAGTAAACTGCCATGTTTGTTTGCTATTAAATTTAGCTTGATTTAAGCCTGAAATTTACGGCAGAAATTAAATGAATTTTGTTTCTTGGAATCAACATGAGGAATTAAAATAATTTTATTGGTCATCTCTGGACGTTGACGCGTATTATGCGCAGTACGTTCAAGTGGCCCATGCGAAACAAGGACAAGGCATGTTACCCGCGAACCGTAGCAGACAGCATGCAAAAACGAAGCCGCGTGGACAACAGACTACAATTAATACATACTTAACGTTAAAACTAAATAATTTAAACTAACTACGAGCTAGATTGCTAAGGATAGAAGTCTCTTTAAAGTAGGAATAGAGGGCTCTGATCCGATTACGTCATAAATACGATTATAATCGGAACAAAGGACACGGAAAGGTTCATGTAAAGTATAGTTTGAAATGCAACTTGTTAAAGTTAAAGGCACATAATTTCTAGTTAGTCTACAAGGTACCGATAGATTGACCTGTTTTAATAAATTTGAAGAGTCTATTTGCCCATTAAAAAGCTTGTGTATAAACAAAGTACCAAGCATTACTCTACGGCTAAGTAAAGAAGGAAGATTGATTAGTAGAAGTCTACTAGAATACGATGGCAAGTTAACATTGCAATTCCAGTTTAAACCTCGAAGAGCAAAAATCAAAAACTGCAATTGAACGGATTCAATTCTAATTTGGTGTGATTCATATTGAGGTGACCAAGCACATGATCCATACTCCAGAATAGGACGGACCAGTGAAATAAAAAGGGTTTTGGTTGTGTAAGGATCGTCGAATTCCTTCGACCATCGCTTGGCGAAACCAAGAACACTCATGGCTTTGCTGACTAAGGTAGAAATATGTCGAGTGAAACTTAATTTATGGTCCATGAGTACACCCAAATCACTCATCTCATTTAAACGTTCAAGTGGATTATTATTAAGATAATAAGTTTCTAGGTGAAAGAAAGATCTATAAAACGACATGACATTACACTTCGAAATATTTAGGTTTAATAAGTTAATTTTACACCAAGTCTGGAGGTTATTAAGATCGGCTTGAAGCAGACGCGGGGAACCTGAGTCTTAGAAACTAAGTAAGAGTTTAACATCATCAGCGTACATAAGCACACGAGAGTGAATTACGACGGAAGGAAGATCATTAATAAAGAGGGTAAAAAGCAATGGTCCAAGATGGCTACCCTGTGGCACTCCCGAAGTTACTTTGATGGTCTTAGACGAAGAGGATTTAAATAGGACCTTTTGTGTACGGTCAGTCAAATATTGCAGAATCCAGCTGAGCAGAAGGCGCGGAAGGCCAATTTCGTTCAGCTTGTACAAAAGCAGTGTATGATTAACAGAATCAAAAGCCTTACTGAAATCGGTATAAATGACATCAGTTTGCGATTTATTCCTGAATCCTTTGATCGGTAAAGAAGTAAACTCTAAAAGGTTAATGGTAGTAGATCTGCGTTTCATGAAAGTACAGAACTATAGAAATGTTGCAATTGAGAAGTTATAATTTTCTCAAAGGCCTTCGGTATAGCGGACAATTTAGAAATACCCCTATAATTTGATGCTACTGACTTATTACCCTTTTTATGGAGAGGAATAATAAAAGGTTCCTTCCAAATAGGTGGGAAAGTAGAAATTGTAACGGACAAAGTAAATAACTTAAGAATTGGGTTACACAAAGTGTCAGCACAAAACCTGAGTACACAATCAGGTATCCCATCTGGACCTGGTGAGTGCACAGGTTTTACAGAAGTAAGCACACTTAGAAGCGAACTTTCATCGATCACAGGATTAAAGATACAGTTAGACTTATTCAACTGATAAGGATACGAAGAGTTAGCGTGATACTCCTTGGAGAAATAAGTTGTACTGAAAAAATCAGAAAACATATCGGCAATGGCCTGATCATCGTTAGCTTTTTTATTTTCAAAACATAAGTAAGACGGATGCACTGATGCCTTGCGTTTACAGCGTCTTAAGTAATCCTTATAACATTGTGTATTAAGCACCTAAAAATTTGATCAAGCAACTACATAAAGAGAAAAATCGGACAGTTCACCGCATTTTTTATATTTTTTATAATATCTAGATTTTACATTCTTTAAATTAGATAACTCACGTGAAAACCATGGCGGTTTGTCAGTTGACACTTGGGTGACACGTGGGACACAAGCATCAAAAAGTAAAAACATAGTATTATAGAAAAATGAAATAGCAGCTTCTAAATCTTTGCAAGAATACAGATAAGACCAAACTGTAGCAAGAATAAGCTCATTGAGCTTCAAGAAGTTAGTTTTACGAAAGCAACGAGAGCGAGATGTCGAGTTGGTAATCGGCAATCGAAAAGGAAGGTTTATGATTAAGTCCAAAGTTGGATGGAAATTGTCTTCGGGGACAACTAAAGAACCGATTCTCGAAACAGAGCAGTCGGAAGAATCTAAGTTGAGATAAACACACAACAACAAAAAAACTGATACAACCGCGAGAATAACGGTCATAACGCGAGCAATGTAATAGCGCGAGAGCAAACACTGCTCAAGCAACAACACTACTGAGTACGCGAGAGCGGGAGTGTAAGTAAAGGAGATTAGAAACACAAAATCAAAGCATGCAGACACAACAAGAAAGCTGAAACTTTTATTGTTATGTAAAATAAAATTTAATGAGAGCTTTGATTAAATGTTTAAGAACAAATAAAATTAAGCGGTCGTTGAATATACTTTTCGTGCAGCTTGATCGTTAATTATAAAGGCACAAAAGAAGTTTCTAATAGCAGGTAAAATAATGTAAATTATTAAAGGCGAGAGCGCAAAAAAAACACGACCGACTTCAATGAAGTGAGAAAAATAAGATTTGTGGCAATACAAAAATTAAACGATCTAAACGTTAAAGGAATTTTCAGATTAAATATCCGCAATGAAAATCATTGGTAAGGATTAGTCGTCATCTTTGATTCTGCATGATTCACTGTAATTAATATTAAAAAACTCCCCAAGCTTTCAATAATTTTCCTTGCTTTGTTTTGACTAAGCTACTATTAGGTTCATTTGACCATGTTTATTTTAAGTTATATTTTCGGTTAGTTTTCGAAGGGATCCTTAAATTAAATTTTGTTAATGTAGAGACAGGTTTCCATCAAAAACCCACCCCACACCGAACGAGATACGGTTCCAGAGGGTCCCGCCCCGCTAGGCATTCCTGACTCAGAGAGCGACTTAAATACCACCTTAGTTCGCCACCGATTCGTACACTCATGAATCATTACAACCATGAGGCTACGAACGCTAAACATTAATGATGGCTACTCTGTGGCACCCCCGAGGTCACTTTGATAGTCATAGACAGTGAGGATTCAAATAGCACGTTTTGTGTACGGTTTGTCAAATATTGCAAAAGGCGTGGAAGCGTGGAAGGTTGTATGATTAACAGAATCGAAGACCTTACTGAAATCTGTTTAATTTGCACGCTAAGAAGCGACCATTCCTCGATAACAGTATCAAAGATACAATTAGCGCATTTCAACTGATAAGAATAAGAGTTAAGAAGAATTGACTTGTTACTCCTTACATAAATAGGTTGTATTGGAAAAATCAGAAAACATACCGGGACACACGTCGAACACAGCATCAAAAAGTAAAGACATATTATTATAGAAAAATAAAATGTCAGCGACCAGCAATTCAAACTCCGCATCCATTTCTGAATTTTCGATCGTATCTACAAGTAGAAAATATTGTGGGAAAAGTGGATGCATCGGATATGTCTGGCTTTAGTCACGTTTCAGTAAAAGCCAGAAAAGTCAAAGGATAGAGTTTAAAAAGTTTAGTCATCTAACATTCTGAAAGGCCAGAATAAGGTAAAATTAAAGCAAGCTAGTCGTCCCTGCCGACATTGAGTATACCCTGTACCAATTAAAAGTATGTACTTCGTAGAGTCCAAAACCGATCGAAGTCAATTTACAGAGAAAAGTCTCTTAGCATGCAGCAACAGCGAAGACAAATTAAGTTTGCATGAACGAAATATATCTTTAGATATGAGAAAATGTAAACTTTATTGATAACTGGAAGGATGGGCTAACATTGGCCGTGTCGAAATATTTGTTGAGGATTATAAGTTATGACGAGCCAAGCAAATAAATAAACAAAAGCGATTGCAACACAGTTGCAGACGCAGCGTCATCAAATTCGTCGGTCACACGGCTGACCGAAATATGATCCTCCAGCTGAGGCGCATTGACCGCGTCTACCAACTTGATGGCACGAGGCACTGATTCAGCTATTCTTGGTTGGCTGTGGGGTTCTTGGGTCTTTATAAGATATCTTCAGTTTTTGTTTCTAGAAATATTTGGAGACGGCCAGTCGGTCGGTAATAAATAATAATAATAATCAATCCTAAAAATTACTGGCGCCCAACGGCATAAAAAAAGTAAAACAACTAATCGAAACTCCGTAGGCAAAAAAGAAAAACGCGAATCCACGGGAAACGTAACGCGTGTGAACAAATATTAAATAAAAAAAAGAAAACTTTTTATTTGTGGAAAAATTAATAATAAAACAACATCGAATTATCGTCATCACCGCCCATCACGCCGACACTTGACTGACACTTGGGGGCTTAATTATAACTAAAATAAGGAAGAAATATTTAGGAATTGCAACCAATGTATTTCATGTAAGTGAGAATTTTGTTATTGATTTCTTCCTTTCCCTTTTTTTAAAAAGAAATAATAATATAATAAATTTTGGTTATAAACCAAATTTGCCTTTGCAAAGTGTAACAGTGAAAAAAATTAATTTTTTTATGACAAGTGCCGATAATTGCAGTGACGAAGAGTTAGCTAAGCTGTTTGAGGGATTAAATTTTAATATTGAAAGGAAAGAGAACAAAATAAAAAAATTGAATGCGCAAGACGTAATTAATGCAATGCAAGAAGCAGTAAGATCTGCTCTAGCTGTTCAGGCTGAACACCTGGAAAGAAAATTTGCAGAACAGTTAGAAGAAAAAATAGGAGCGTTAACCAGACAAGTTAATGATTTGAAAATTTCCACACCGGAAGTGGAAGTGTATGAAACAGTGAAAGTAGTACCAGGAGTTGAGTGTAAGGAGCCACTTGACATAGTGAGATCAGTTCCAGAATTCAGTGGTAGTCAGGCCGAATATGTTGCATGGCGGTCAGCAGCAACATTTGCATATGATCTGTTCCGTCCATACAATGGCAGTACAGCACACTATCAAGCAGTAGGAATAATCCGAAATAAGATCAAGGGTACGGCAATTTCAACACTTTCAACACTGCGTTAAATTTTGATGCTATAATAGCGAGACTAGACTTCACTTACGCAGACAAAACACCAGCTCGCGTCATAAAACAAAAATTGGGTGTACTCAGACAGGGAGAATTGTCTCTTTTAAAGTATTATGACGAAATCGAAAAAACCTTGACCCTCTTAACAAACAAAACATTGATGACTCATGATATGTCAACAGCCTTAACCCTCAATGAGCAGCATCGCGAAGATGCATTGCATTCATTTGTTTCGGGACTAAAGAATCTCTTAAGGCACACGTTTTACCAGCAAGGCCTAAGACTTTGCCAATTGCCCTTGCAATGGCATAAAAGGCCGAAGCCAGCAACGAATATGCCAATTTCGCTGCAACCTTTGCAAAGGCTGCAGATGATAAAAATAAAAATCCAATTAACAATTCCCAAGAGCATTCAAAGAAATCGCAATACCATCACGATGGCCAAGCAAACTCAGGTCAAAATAAAAATCCACATTTTAACAAAAAACAGAACTATACTGGCAAGGGAAACCAAAGTAATAGACAGTTCACCAGTTCAAAATCAAAACTTCAGGGACGAAATCAAACTCAGCCCGTTGAACCAATGAACATTGATCCATCTACATCGCGGTTTAAACAAACAACTGCCTATCAGCAGCGAAAACCTTTCGCAAATTCGACGCGAAGTCGTCAAAATGTGAATCATAATCAGGTTGTTCCTGAAGGTGACGAAGATTGTGAGTCCAAATCAGAGGACGTTGTCACACTCTTCGAGGACGAACAATCCGATATTGAGGACTGTAATTTTTTAGGGCCACATCCTTCCTCCCGTACATTACAAAACAGTTAGACGGGAGAACAATAAAAATTCTCGTAGACACGGGGCATCTAAAAATTATGTTAAACCATTGTCCGAATTAAAACGCAAAGTCCCAGTGGAAAGTCCGTTTCAGGTTAAGTCCATCCATGGATCCTCTTTCGTTAATACGAAATGTAAAATCAATCTCTTTGGAGGAAGATCCTTTTTTTTCATTTTACCCACTTTATCTGATTTTGATGCTATTATATACCTTCTAAGAAAGGTGAACGCCACCATAAATTTTACGGAAGGCAAAATTTATTTTAACGGGGGTTCTGAGGACATTAAATTGCATAAATGTGTGGTCGTAAATTTCATTGTAATATATGAAGAAGATGTTCCTCCTGCTATGAAAGAAAAATTTCAGAGAATGATTAAGCTAAGAGCTTCTTCATTCACAGACCTCAAAGTAGCCTTACCATTCAATATAAACACGGTGGCAACCATTCGAGCACAGGGAGAACCTGTTTTTTCGAGACTATATCAATACCCATTGGGGGTATCTGACTTCGTTAATGCGGAGATCAAACAACTTTTAAAAGACGGCATCATACGACCGTCTAGATCGCCCTACAATAATCCCATTTGGGTTGTAGACAAAAAAGGCGTAGATGAACACGGCCATAAAAAGAAAAGAATGGTCATTGATTTTCGGAAACTGAACCAAGTAACTGTGTCGGACAAGTATCCGATTCCCTCTATTACGACAATACTGTCGAACATGGGAAAAGCACGGTACTTCTCAACTTTGGACCTAAAGTCGGGATTCCACCAGATTGATCTGGCAGAGAGAGATAGGGAAAAAACCGCCTTCTCTGTCAACAGTGGGAAGTACGAATTTTGTCGACTCCCATTTGGATTAAAAATGCCCCTAGTATTTTTCAGAGGGCTATCGATGATGTTCTAAGAGAAAATATGGGGAAAATATCGGGAAAATATGTCACGTCTATGTGGACGATGTAATCATATTTTCCGAAACAAAAGAAGATCATGCTAAGCACATTGACATTATTTTTCAATGTCTTGGCGATGCAGGTATGAGAGTATCCCAGGAAAAATCGAAGTTTTTCAAAAAAAAGCGTCGAATACCTCGGGTTTGTTGTTGCTAGGGGAGGTATAAAAACCTCACTAGAAAAGGTTCAGGCTATACAGTCTATTAGACCACCAACATCTCTGTACGAGCTAAGGTAATTTTTAGGCCTATCTAGCTATTATAGTTGTTTTATAAAAAACTATGCCGCAACCGCAAGACCGCTAACGGAAATACTAAAGGGAGACAATGGAAAGGTTAGCATCAACCATTCCAGAAAAGTCAAAATAGAACTTAAAGCTAAACAGTTGCAAACGTTCGATAGACACAAAATATCTTAACATCTGAAGATGTCATGTTAAAATACCCTGATTATAAAAAGCCATTTGACCTAACAACAGATGCCTCAGGACACGGCCTGGGAGCAGTATCGTCGCAAGATGGAAGACCCATAACAATGATCTCAAGAACATTGCGAGACAGCGAACCCGATCTAGCGACTAATGAAAGAGAACTCTTAGCAATTGTATGGGCTTTAAAAACCCTTCGAAATTATCTGTACGGAGTTAGAGACTTAAACATTTATACCGACCATCAACCCCTTACCATCGCAGTGTCCGATCGTAATACAAACGCAAAAATAAAGCGATGGAAATCCTTTATTAACGATCACAACGCGAAAGTTATTTATAAACCAGGGAAAGAAAATAAAGTTGCTGACGCGCTGTCACGGCAAAATATAAATGCTTTACAGTCTCAAGAATCGGACATGGCTACGAAGAATCACTGACCTACACTATTGAATCAACTGACAAACCGGTCAATTGTTTCAGGAATCAAATTGTCATCGAAGAAGCAGATTTCCCTTCAGTAAGAACATTCCTACTTTTCCAGTCAAAGACAAGACATATTATTCAAGTGTCTGATAGAAGCACGTTAATGCAAACGTTGCAAGACGTGGTAAATGCGGACGTAGTCAATGCAATACGCTGCACACTTCCAGTGCTGGCTTTCGTTCAGCATAGACTGGTAGAAATGTTCCCAACCACAACTTTCAGGTACTTGAAGTACCTAGTCGGCGATATTCCTGATCGAACCGAACAAAGGGAAATACTAACGACAGAGCATAACAGAGCTCATCGAGCAGCCCAAGAAAACGTAAAGCAGGTGCTTTGCGACTATTTTTTTCCAAATATGAACAGATTAGCAACAGAGATTGCTGCGAATTGCAAAATTTGTTCAGTGGCCAAGTATGACAGACATCCAAAAAAGCACTTATTAGGTGTCGATCCCATTCCATTTTTTGCAGGAGAAATTTTACATGTCGATGTTTTTTCAACAGATAAGAAACTTTTTCTTACATGTCTTGACAAATTTTCCAAGTTTGCTGTAGTACAGCCCATTGCTTCCCGAGCAATTGTTGACATAAAAGCTCCATTGCTCCAATTGGTTAACCTCTATCCAAAAATCAAACACATCTATTGTGACAACGAACGGTCACTTAACTCTGAGACAATAAAGTCATTGTTGTCAAACAATTTTGATATTCACATTGCAAATGCACCTCCATTGCATAGCACTTCGAATGGGCAGGTGGAAAGATTCCATAGCACCCTGACGGAGATTGCAAAATGCAAGAAACTAAGTTCTCAAACCAATGAGACAGACGACAAAATATTATTGGCAACGATGGAATATAACATAACTATCCATTCGGTGACAAATAGGCAACCGATAGAAACT
This sequence comes from Drosophila emarginata, assembly GCA_037075365.1. Classification (NCBI taxonomy): domain Eukaryota; kingdom Metazoa; phylum Arthropoda; class Insecta; order Diptera; family Drosophilidae; genus Drosophila; species Drosophila emarginata. The sequence continues at coordinate 330,711 of JBAMCD010000094.1, read as the reverse complement.
GCAGAAATAGAAGCAGTTATTCGAGGAAAACTCGAGAAAACACAGAATAAACAATTGGAACAGGGGAATAAAAATCGAACTGACAAAAAATATAAGGTAGGAGACAAGGTATGGGTGAAGTCCAATAAACGATTAGGTAACAAACTGTCCCCATTATATACGGAAGGTACAGTGGAGGCAGACCTGGGAACGTCTGTTCTCATAAAGGGGAGGATGGTCCATAAGGACAACCTTCGATAAAATATTTTTATTACTTTTAAAATTTTATTAATATTTCATTTAGAATTAAACTTGTGCAGCCGGCTTTAATGGTGGCTTCGGTAAAATTGACGGATTACTCAATGTCCAATTACATACCTGTAATGGACGGAGATGTAACTATTTGGGATGACTACGCGTACCTTGGACATACAACAAACGTGACGTCATACCAAACATACGCCGAAGAGACGAGAGTATTGGTGGAATCGTTCAAACAAGAATATGTGAGGAAAGTAATAGTAGCAGATATCGATAGGATAAGTACACTAATGGAGACATTAAGAGTAAATCATAGGTATGCTAGGAGCTTAAACATTTTAGGCACAGCTCTTAAAGTGGTTGCGGGCACACCAGATTTCGATGATTGGGATCAGATAAAATTTAGACAAAATCAGTTAATTGAACAAGAAAATAGACAAATCGAAATAAATAGCAAACTTCAAGATAGATTAGATTAGCTCACTAACTCTTTAAACGAAATAAGCAAAATTGATGAATTAAATATTGAACACTTATTTGAAACTGTCCTGGCAAAAAATAGAATGGTCATTTCAGATTTACAAAAATTAATATTAACTATTACACTTGCAGAAGCAAATTTAATAAGCCCCGTAATACTTAACGACCTTGATATTCAGGAACTCGAAAACAAACATCTCACTAACATCAAAATCGCATTCGCACTTCTTCGTGGATTGACATGTTTTTTTTCGCTCCTGCCTAAATATTAATTTTCGGGTTAAAATCTCTATAATTTTTTTAATATTACAGTGTTAACTTTGTTAATAACATAAAACCAATCCATCGATTTGAATTTTCGCTATTTCTGTTTAATTATACAAACGCAATCTCAAAGCATTAAACTTATTGTTTCTGAACAACAACAAACACTACACAGTTGTTGCTGTTCTTGTTAATCTTTGCTCTTGTGTTTGTACTTCTTACCGTTTCAATTTGCTCTCGCCCACTCATTGTTGTTGCATGTGCATTGTTTGTGGCTCTCCCGCTCTTCTTTAATTCCTTTTGTTCGTGCTCGCATCTTTGCACCGCGTACAAGTGACACGTGTAACTGTGTAATTTCTCTTAGATATTTTCAATCTTTCTCTGCAAGTTTGACCCAAGTGTCGAATTTGCTTTAAAACTGAGTGAGTTTTTTCTTTGGCTTTTTTCTGTGACATTTTATTTCTTGTTTCAATTAATATTTGCAATTAATTTTATAATGTCTGTCTGCTCTAATAAAAAGTGTTTAAACCCCCCTGCGCCCCATAAATCATTTCTCGCATGTTGGCTGTGTGAAAATGTCATGCACGTTAAGTGTGCTGGTTACACAGCCAAAGTAAGAGATAGCTTGGAGCAAAAAGGGGGTCTCAAATGGGGATGTGACTCATTCCGAGAAGTTGAAATCGAGATGAGGGTATTTATGAGGCAGACCAGGGATAGGTTTAAAAAACTCTCATCTAGTTTTCGTAAACTCTACGACGAGTTTAATGCTGTGGAGACGGAATTTAGTAGCTATAAGCTGCTGAATGAGTCTCCAAAGCGAAAGAAAACTAGTGTGCGTAACTTGTCCCCGTATCTGCCGATACCTAACTTAGTACGGGCCCCAATGTCACGTTCACCATCTCAAGACACAAATCCGCCGCAGCTAATATCGTTTACAACCCCCATCCCGCATGGTGGCCGTAAGGATGAGGCGATTTCCGTTTCTCCAGGAAATGGTCTCTCCTTGCAGACGAATGTAGCTGTAGTTTCCGAAAAGTCTGGGCAATCATCAAGTATTGTTATTGCCGATAGTCGTCCAGTTAGAGGCACACTTACGGACAGTCAAGGCGACTCAATTGCGACATCTAGAGACGCCATTGTTTTAAGGCCTGGCTCCCGTAGGCCTCTGACTGGAGTTCCAGCATATAATAGCATCTTAATAGCATATATTAAGACAAAAGTTCAAGTCTCCAAAATAGTGGTGGAAAAATTCAAGTTCAACTATTCAAGGGAGATATCTTCCTGTAAAATAGGTGTCCCGGTCGAACTGTTTGACTGCATTTGTAGTAACAGTTTTTGGCCGGATCACATCTTAGTAAAAGAATACACGGCCAAAAAGAAAACTCAGAGGTCTGTCAAGCTTTCAATCCCTCCCAATTCCTTGTCTTCTGGAACGCCAGCATCTGCTGGTGTCCAAAAAAACTAGTTTCGTCCCTTTTTCTGGCCTATCAGAATGTAAGAGGACTTAAATCTAAGCTTCCTAGACTATATGTAGATAGTTTAGCATTTGACTTTAAAATTTTAGTGTTTACAGAGACATGGCTTAAACCTGATATTAACGATGCATCCGTTCTTTCTTCAAAATTTTCAATTTATAGGTGTGATCGGACTTCTCGTGCAGGCGGAGGAGTTTTGATTGCGGTGGACTCTGCCTTATACTCTGACCAGATTCATCTACCTGATAATCAGGAAATTGAGTTTGTCAGTGTCAAGGTTGGACTTAAATCCTTCTCGGTCTACATCACTTGTTCTTATATCCCGCCACAATCCGACATGACGGTATATATTAAACATTTAGAATATATTCAACATGTTTCATCATTACTTTCTAATAGGGACATATTAATTGTCTTTGGTGATTTTAATCTACCTGAAATAGCATGGTCCCCTTCTGACGAGTCTGGCCTGCTGCTCCCTTGTACTTCACATTTATTTATTGATGGCCTGTTCGAGTTATCATTAACTCAAATAAACCCAGTGCGTAATAAAAATGGAAGATCTTTGGATCTGATATTCGTGTTGGATTCTACCAACTACGCAGTCGCTAGAATTGACCCTCTTGTCTTTCCAGAAGACAACTTTCATCCCACTTTGGAATTAACTGTTGATCTGCCGTTTCGTGCACCAATTGTTAGTGCCTGCCCTGTGCCCAAATCCCGTAACTTTCGTAAAACTAACTTTTGTCAAACTAAATAGTCTCATTCTTTCAACAGATTGGTTGATTATGATGTTAATGCAGAATGCTATAAAAATTACCTTCAGCGTTGTAAATTAGAGTTTTCCCGCGACCCGAAGCGGTTTTATAATTTTGTCAATACTAAACGTAAGACATCTATCCACCCATCTTGTTTATCTTTTGAAAATATCACAGCCGACTCTGATCAAGCAATTGCTGATCTGTTTGCTGATTTTTTCACATCTACTTACTCCTCAGTAGAATATCGAGCAAATCTTCCGTATCATTATCAGTTAAGAAAATCTAATTGTATCTGTATTCCTTCGATCGACGAAAGCTCGCTCCATAGCGTTCTTAATTTAGTAAAACCTGTGTACTTTCCTGGTCCTGATGGTATACCTGGATGTGTAATAAGGTTTTGCGCCGCGGCTTTATGTAAGCCAATTCAGAAACTTTTTCTATTGTCCGTTAAATCTTCAACTTTTCCATCCATTTGGAAGGAATCCTATATAATTCCTCTCCATAAAACTGGTAGGAAATCCGATGCATCTAACTATAGGGGTATTTCTAAATTGTCCGCTATTCCTAAAGCTTTTGGAAAGTTAATTACTTCTCAACTGCAACATTTTTGTAGTTCTATAATTTCACCATCGTAGCATGGATTTGTGAAACGTAGATCTACAACCACTAACCTTTTAGAATTTACATCATTGACGATCGAAGGATTTCGGAATGCAAGGCTTTTGATTCTGTTAATCATACGCTACTTCTCCTTAAATTAAATAACATTGGCTTCCCTAGCCCTTTAGTTTCCTGGATTCGGGAATATCTGACAGGCAGAACACAGAAGGTTCTTTTCAAGTCTTTATATTCTAGGTCCATAAATGTGACTTCGGGAGTGCCCCAGGGCAGTCATCTGGGACCATTGCTTTTTACTCTTTTTATCAATGATCTTCCGTCTGTTATAAATCATTCTCATGTTCTTATGTACGCAGATGATGTTAAGCTTTGTCTTAGTTACAAAAATATTATCTCTCTCTGTCGGTTACAATCTGATCTTCAAAATTTTCAGTCGTGGTGTCAAAATAATTTGTTAAGTTTAAATCCAACCAAATGCAAGGTCATGGCTTTTCACAGAAATACTCCGCGGTTGGTAACTTATTTTCTTAATGACATCCCACTAAAACGTTTTCATGAGATGAACGATTTGGGCGACTATAAATTAACCTTTAAATCTCATATCTCCACTACTGTAGGTAAAGCTATGGGTGTTCTTGGGTTTGTTAAACGATGGTCAAAGGAGTTTGATGACCCTTATACAACCAAAATTCTTTTTACCTCATTGTTTCGTCCTATTTTAGAATATGGATCTTGCATATGGTCTCCTCAATATGACTCACACAAATCAAGAATAGAATCTGTCCAAAAACAGTTCCTACTCTTTGCTCTTCGTGGTCTGAACTGGGATCGCAATATCAATCTGCCATCGTACTCTAGTAGACTTCTTCCTGTTAACCTACCATCTCTTACTAATCGTAGAATAATGCTTGGTGTGATTTTTATGCACAAGCTCCTTAGTCGTGATATAGACTCTCCTAAGCTATTGAGCCAAGTAAATCTATCGGTTCCTTCTAAGCCTACTAGAAATTTTATACCTCTATCTCTTCCCCGCTGTACTACTAACTATGCTCTGCATGAACCTTTCCGAGTACTTTGTTCTGATTACAATCGACTTTACTGTGTAATCAGTTCGGAGCTCTCTCTTCCTACATTAAAAACATTTATCCTTTTACATTTAGCTCGTAACTAGTTATAGTTTTCGTTTGTTGTCTGTTTTGTGGAATGTCCCCGCGACTCGAGCCGTGCGTCATGCGGCTAGCGCCCCTCGGTCGGTTGGGCGGGAGGTTGTGGGCACTTAGTGCACCCGATGGGATTCGCGCGAAAAAAAAAATAAAAAAAAAAATAAAAAAAAAAAAAAACATTAGTGTAACTGATATCTTAGAAGTAGCTAGCATTAAAGCTTTCCAAAATGACGACATCCTATAGTTTCTAATAAAATACCCAAATCCAAAATTAGCATGTAAGAAAATGAATGTTTATCCAGTTCAAAGAAAAAAAAAAGAAAAAAAAAAAAAAAGTTTTAGATTTTGAAAAGGGTAACATAGTTGCGGACTGTGGAACGGAGTCATATGCGGTTACTGGGTGTGATGTGGCGGTGAGTACAACATTCTGCAGAAGATCACCAACACCTAATTGCGCGCAGAACCTCATATCTGGGACACCGGCGATATGCGGCACTCGATCCAGTCATCTGGGTCCACTGACAGTGGTGGATGATGGAATAATAATTATCAATGATGTCACCGCAACCATTATCAACAAAGACAATCATACCCAAGTGGTTGCTGGCACATTCCTGGCAACATTTGATGACGAAGTGACCATAAATGATACCCTGTTCGTCAACAACTACGGGGCATTAAAGAAGAAACCAATGGTTGCAGCTATCTCTCAAATCAACATAACAAACCATCGGGAGAAACTGAGTCTGCCACTTCTTCATGAACTAAGCTTGACCAACCTACAAAACATCGGTCAGCTTCGTTCCAACCTGGTATCTGGTTCTATCATCAGTAGCGGTGCTACCTTGGCCATAGTTGCAGTGGCAATCCTCATCATCTACGAAACTCGTCAGCGTTGGAAAATAAGACACCAAGCCCAGCTGATTAGCAACCTTCAGACCGCTTTAAAGATGTCCGAGGACGTCCATCACTTAGCTGAGGGAGGAGTTATGACGAACCAAGCAAATAAATAAACGAAAGCGATTGCAACACGGTTGCAGACGCAGCGTCATCAGATTCGTCGGTCACACGGCTGACCGAAATATGATCCTCCAGCTGAGGCGCATTGACCGTGGCTACCAACTTGATGGTACGAGGCGCTGATTCAGCTATTCTTGGTTGGCTGTGCGGTTCTTGGTTCTTAAAAAGATATCTTAAGTTTTTGTTTCTAGAAATATTTGGAGTCGGCCAGTCGGTCTCTAATAAATATCCGATATCCGATCCTTCCTATGGGACCTATATGATATAGTCATCCGATCGGGATGATTCCGAAATATAAAATGCCTGCAGCGTAAAGAAGCCTAGGTGCAAAATTTCAGCTCTGTAGCTCCAAGAGTCTAGGAGGATATTGCGTTGATCCAGACAGACGGATGAACGGACAGACGGACGGGCGGACGGACAGACGAACAAGGCTATATCAACTCAGCTCATCATGCTGATCAAGAATATATATACTTTATATAGTCGGAGATGCTTCCTGCTATGCGTGGCAAACTTCTGACCAAAATTAATATACCCTTTTTGCAAGGGTATAAAAATAGGAACTATTGTAGTGTGCAATGAATCTTAAAACTAAATATAATATTTGATTTGACATATGCAAATGCCTGTCTGGCTTTTGGTTATTCTTGCTGACTAAGCATAAGCTACGTAACCGTCGCCGTTGCTTCCGTTTTTTATTTCTTTTAAGACAATTTCTTTAAATGGCTGCTTTCCGGTGAAATTAAATGTGTATTTTCTTCTTCACCAGCCAACGATTGTATGTAGATTTCTTGATTGTTTGCATAATAGATTTGATCCATAAGGATTGTACAAGTTGTAAATTCTATGAGGAAGTTTAATTTTAATGTTTCGCTATTGGTGGTTTCTTTACAATTGTATTGGATTATATTATTTTCTGCGTTACTTATTAATAGTGTGCCTTCATTTATTAATATTGTTTTAAATCCTACAATTACAATTTCTTTTACTGATACAGTTCGATCTCAGCTTCAGCTCGTTGATTGTTTTGTGTTCTTCGTATGTATGTATGAGTTTTATTTTCAATTTTTACGACTCTATCAGGATTCATGACGATTCTTTTATTTTTCTGATTTGTTAGTGGGGTTATCAGAACTACGGTTGTTGTTGTGATGTTAGTTGGTATTTTGATTGCTATGATTATATTGTTTTCGTAGGTCATGACTCCCATGCGGATTAGTTTAATTTTATAGAAATCTATGTTGTAGAGCGTGAACTCTTCGTTTGTTAGTATTAAAGGGTGAAAAAGGTTGTATTTAGCCGATGCTATTGTATCTAAAATGGTGTCTATTTCATCATGCAAGAATCTCAATTTTAATAAGTGATCGTGATACTTTATATCTGTTCTAACCATGTTATTATATGTTTCTATACTGCTAAGTGTTTTGGTTATTTTTTCTCTATCATCTAGTATTACTTCTTTTAGTGTGTTAATAGAGTTTTGTAAGTGGTTATTTATTTTTACCTGTTCGTTAATATTGTTTATTAAGTTATGTTCGTTTTCTTGATTGTTTAGAAGATGATTCATTATGGTTTCCCTATCTTCGTCATCCATAACGTCGGTGAGCCACTTCTGAGCTTTTTCCATTGCGTTAATAAGACCGTGTTTCTGTCTTGTTATAGGATTTGATGTAATTGATCTTATTTTAATTTTCCACTGTACTCTCCCCTAATGACACGAACCCGGCTTCAGCCCGGATCGGGATTATGTTGATCATAGTCAGTGATACCTGAAAATTTGGTAGGTCTTTCAATATTTTCTGTATGGATATTTTGTAATGTTGTCTTTCTGAATTTTGGTTCTTCCTTATGTTTTAGGTGTTTATAATTTTTTATAAATCCCTCTTTTCTATTTGCTATGTAAGTTTCCCTACTATCGTTTAGTTTCATTATTTTCTCAGCTTTTCGTGCCGACATTTTTGTCGTTCAATGTCTGATGGACGACTTTGTGATTTTGTATCTCGAACGGTGGGTATTTCGTGGTAGTGTGGTATGTGTTATTGTAAAAGTACACCACCCTAGCCATTTGTTCGAATATGGGTCTTTTCTCTTCTAGGTTTAATGTGCGAATGTATTATTAAGACTTTCAACATCGCTATTGCCAGAGTGACTATTTGGTTTTGTTGAATGGTATTCTGTACCTTCTTTTTCCAGAAATTCCCTGATGAATATTATAAAAGATTGTTTTGAATTAACATATGTATCCACATGTACTATCTCGTTGCAGGTTCTTGGTGTTTTATTGTAACTTTCACTTTTGGGTTGGAAGTGTATTCCTTTGCCAGAACTTTTTGGAATTGGTAGAACTCATGGTCGCTTAGGTATGAAAAAACTCCTATTTTTCCTGTTGTTATTTCCCGTCGAAGAATGTTTACTGCTTTGTCTTCCAGGTCTTTTTTGCTAATGTTAATTCTCTTTTTGTCAAACACGAGGTTTTCGGATTTCCTTTCTGCAAAAATTAGTTGTACTTTAAATCTGTTGACTGCTGTTTCTAGGTTAGATATCCGGAATCCTTTATCCTCTTCTTAAAAGTGAACCGTTTGAACAGCCAGGGACATTTGACTTCCTCCTTATTCGATTCGACCTCCATTAGGTTTATTTCGTCCTCTTTGATCCTACTCAAAAAATCAGCAATGTTATCATTTTTCCCTATTCTATGTGGAAGTTGTAGTCTCCCAGACTAATGAGCCATCTCTGTAATCTTGGGCTTATGTCTTTGCCCGTATATTTAGCCATAAATATATGGTCGAAAGTATTTTACGGCCCACACTGTGGCTAGAAGTCCCTCTCTATAGTTGAATAGATACATTCGTGATGGTTTAACGTTCGGGATGCATATGCGACCGGGTGACCCTCTTGGGAGAGTACTACCCTCATCGCGAAATTACTGGCTCCCGTAGTGACTGTAAATTTATTTGAAAAATTTGGGTATCGTAGGGCTGGACTATTTGTAACCAATGTTATCTAATTCGTCGGTGTTGATCATCTGGTTCTTCTTCAGATATCTTGACATAGGGAACACTAACAAATTTACTGCGAAATCCTGTCATCCCTAGGAATTATTTGGTTTGATTTGCAGTTCTAGGTAATTTTAAGTTCTGAATAATATTCACTTTATCTGGGTTTGGTTTGATGCCGTGAGTGGTCAAGATGTGACTAAGGAATTGCGTTTCTTTCTTAAGAAAGTCGCACTTATCTACTTGAATTTTCAAATTCGCTTCTTTCAGAACTTTAAATGTTTTTCTTAGGGTGGTCATATATTGCCAATAAAGTCCTTCTAGACTTCATTCATGAGTCTCTGGAATGTCGATGGGACGTTTTTAAGTCCGAACGGCATACAAATGAACTCGTAGTGTTTTCAACACCTGATGGTGTTGGTTTTTTGAAAACCTTTTGCTAAATCGAGGGTTGTAAAATATTGTTATCTACCCAACTTATCTAGAAGATAGTTCAAATTGGGAATTGGATATCTGTCATCGAAAGTGAATTCGTTCAATTTGCGGTAATCGATGACGATTCTGAACTTTTTTGACCCTGAATTATCGAGCTTTTTCTCGACGATCCATAAGGGACTATTATACGGTGAGTTACTCTCTTTTATTATATTCTGCTCAAGCATTTTGAAGTGAAAACTTCTTTAGAATCGTTGGGAGTGATTTGAGACTCGATGAAACGAAAAAGCGACACTAAAAAGAGACATACATATAGATCTTATAGTATATAGCCTGCGAGAGAATGAGATAGAACAGAGTTATATAGCGTTCCTTATTCTCCGTCTCCTCTTTGTGAGGTGCTTCGTAGCCTCCCCACTCTTGGCTACGAAGCGTTATATGTTGATATACGTATATGTGTGTGGCTGCGTACTGCTGAGTCACGCTAGTAGAGTAAGTATTGTAGTATGTATACTACACTGCCTAATACTTGCTTTAGTGTTAGTTCAAGCGTCATACGTATGTATGTGTGTATGTATGCTAGTACGTATGTGTGCGCGCCTGCGTATTACGGAGCTACGGTGAGCGAGAAGGCATTATGTATAGCTATACTACACTACCTAATACTTGCTTAGACCAAGCGTCCTACGAATGTTTGTGTGTATGTTAGTAGGTCTGTGTAATACACGCGTTACGACGCTCATAATAGCAACCGCGTGTGCTGTATTGCGTCCGTATTTTTATGTTCGTAAATATTTTCATTTTTAAATATTTAGAAGGTGTAGAAAAGTGTCGTGAATATCGACAGAAATTGAGCAATGGAAAAGCAGTTTTAATTATGGCAATTTATATTTCACCGAATCAATCAATAAATAGCATCATGGAATTCATTCATGAAAATTTAATAAAGTATACACCAGAAGTATCGCGGATACTTAGAAAAGATTACGATAAAGTTCCAATGATTTTAAGTGGCGATTTTAACGTAAATTTTGCATTGGACACAGCGGCTCCTTTAATTGACTTTCTCAATACAACAACACGATCAAAAACAACAATTGACGCGGTATTTCAAAGATATGATGACAACATCGAAACCAAAGCATTTGTATCATATTTTAGCTATCATAAGCCACTCGTATCATTTGTTGAAATTGAAAACATTGAGGATGAATAATAATAAAATGAAGAAAATAAAATATGACCTTTATAGCAATATTATAATGAACCTATAATTATCCCGCTCCTAATGCTGCTTTCGTCTCATTCTCTCTCAGTTTGTTTTACGGAAGGTTTCACTTCTATCGTGTCTAACCGTTAGACGCACTTTTTTTTTATCTGTCTATTTATTTCTTTTTCGTGGATTTGGGGATATCTATGTATATATTTTAGAATATAAGGGTCTATCCACTATAGTAATGATTTCGTGGGAAATCTGGTTTGTTGCTGACAAAACGTCCCCCACTCGGAATAATAAATCGACGGATTCTGCTAGCGAAGTTTCGATAGCTCGACATTCCTCGTCGTTCAAATGTGCAAGGTTGAAGCGGTCTGATCTGAAGCGTATATGATCTCTATTTACGGACTGTAGGGAACAAACGTTTTGTATCGATTCTGGATATTCGTAATCCAAGAAATAAAATTTCCTATCGAGTAACACTACGTATCGTTCTATATGATTGATTTGGACATTAAAGGCTTTTAGAAAGTTTTGGCCTATTATTGCTGAGAAATTCTTGTTTGGGAAATCTATGAGCTTCCATTGTAGTGTTCCTAAATAGGGTATCTCTTTTGGAAATGGTGTAGATATGGCAGTGTTAACACCGTTAACGGTTTTATAGGAACATGATTTGGAGAGTTCAGTTTTAGGGTACTGCTGTTCGAGAATTTTTGATTTTAGGATGCTTGTCGTTGCACCAGTGTCATTCTTCCTCTGCCTGATTTTTCCCGATCTCCATAGCCATGGAATCGTTCCTTTGAGTCTCTACACTCATATGACACATTCTTGTTTCTCTTGAGCCATTGCCTTTGTTGTTATAATTGGGCTTAAAATTTTGATTTTGGTTGTGTTGGGGCCTATTGTATAACTCTTGGTTTGTCTAATCGCTTTGAGGTGGTCCGGCATTATAATTGAAGTTTGACCGACTATTCGAACTTTTATTCTCATTATTATTATTAGGGGTCTGGTTGTTTTGCATTGGTTTGTTGCGGGTGTTGATAGTGTTGAGATGGGGGTGTTGTGTGAAGATGTTTTTCTTTACATTTGTGTTATAGCTCTGGGATCTTCAAGTGGTTTAATATATGAATATTTTGTTTGCAAAGCATGCATAGATATACCCTGATCCACATGAATTCTGAATGGAGTATCTATCTTGTTTATTAACATGTTTAACAAATCTCTATCTACTTTTTCATTCTCATATATTACTGCTTTGTTTACATCGAACATATATTTTATTTATCTTACATTTGGCCTTTTCAAAATTATTGGACTGCATCTGCTCCATCAGTTTGGCCTCGGTTTGCTCCCAGCCCGGTTCTAACCCCAATTGTCTGACGAAATTAGCCGCTGTTCCTGCGACTTTCTCGTCAGTGACGATGCTGGTGCCAAACCGAATGAGCAGCTCGTTTCCTTGCCATAACGTCATGAGGAACTCGAAGGACTTTATAAAGGGCAAGACGTCATGTTGGTCGTCCAGCTGTCGTAGTTGGCAAAACTGCTGAATAACTTCTTTGTTCGACAACCATTGGATTGGTTGTTCTTGTTGCAGCTGATATTGTTATTGTCTAAGTAAGTTCAGGTCCGCCTCCTGTTGGAGTATGTCTGTTCTTCGATTTTGGAGTTCTTCTTTAATCGTCGTAGATTCAATTTTCCGGTTTACGTCGAATTTATTTCGAATTTCTTTTATTAATATTCTCCGTTCTATGACACTTTTTCTTTTTTGGCAATTATGTAAACTTACTTCGGTTAATTCGGAATTTAATTGTTCAAATCCGACTGCGCCAATTAAGTTTGCATAAACAAATGAAGCAAGCAAGTCGTCCCTGCCGACATTGAGTATACCCTGTACCAAGTAAAAGTACCCCATAAAGTCAAAAATAATAAAAATCGCTATCAATTTACGAGAAAAATTCTCGTAGCATGCACTGCTTGCCATACAGCAACACTGCACTGCTTGCCATGCAGCGAACGCATGCTATCTCGCTCACACTTAACAGCCCATTTTGCATGGGGCGTTTCAGTACAAAACGGAAATACGTATATCTCCGATAATTATTGTCCGATTTCGGTCAAATTCGGTCAGCTGGTGCATTTTGGCTATATTAATGTGCATGCCAAAAAAGAATACGATATGTTTAATATTGCCCTAGTTATAGGTTTTTCCCAAATTGCGGGGGCGGAAAAGGGCGTGGCAAAAATTTGAAACAAACTTAACCTGTCTACACAACAGACGGATGTTGACACCAAATTTGGTTGCTCTAGCTCTTATAGTCTCTGAGATCTAGGTGTTCATACGGACGGACGGACAGACGGACGGACAGACGGACGGAAAGACGGACATGGCTCAATCGACTCGGCTATTGATACTGATCAAGAATATATATACTTTATGGGGTCGGAAAATTCTCCTTCTGCCTGTTACATACATTTTAGCGAATTTAATATACCCTTTTACCCTATGGGTACAGGGTATAAAAATATCTTTAAATATGGAAAAACCTTATTGATTAAATAGGAACTAGTGTTCCGGTTGAAATGAATCTTAAGACTAAATATAATATTTCATCTGGCATATGCAAATGCCTGTTTGGCTCTTGGTTATTCTTACTGACTAAGCATTGTAATTTGATTTTGTAAATACTTCTGAATGATTATGCTGATCTCGTCGTTATCAACATTCCTATGCACAAGTATATTTGATTGTGTAACTCGCATACTATCTCGCTCACTCTTAACAGCCCATTTTGCACTGGGCGTCTCAGTACAAATTGGAAATACGTATATCTCCGATAATTATTGTCCGATTTCGGTCAAACTTGGTCAGCTGGTGTATTTTGGCCATATTAATGTGTATACCAAATATTATATGGGGCGGTATTGGGGCGGTATTGGGCATGGCAAAAATTTAAGCAAACTTGACCTGCCTTGACAATAGACGAATGTTGACACCAAATTTGATAGCTTTTATAGTCTCTGAGATCTCAGTATTCATACGGATGGACGTACAGACGGACATGTCTCAATTGACTTCGCTATTGATACTGATCAAGAACATATATGCTTTATAGGGTCGGAAGATTTTCTTTCTGCATGTTACAAACATTTTAGCGACTTTAATATACGCTTTAAACCTATCAGTACAGGGTTTAAAAATTAAGTTATTGAGCGCTTTTCTCGACCAATTGTTCCTATAGTCATTCGACCGGGATAATTCCGAGATTTACAATGCCTGTAGCAGCTCTGTATAACGAAAGATCTCGGAGGAAATCGTGCAATGCTGTATCAACTCTGCTTTTCGTACTGATCAAGAATATAAATACAAATATATAAAGTCGGAGATGCTTCCTTCTATGAGTGGCAAACTTCTCGACAAAAATAACAAAAATGCTTCAACCAACATATCCATATTTATTTGCAGACCCAAATAATTAATTTAGATATGCCGCCGAGGTAAAAACATGGACTTAATGCAATATGGACTTGCCAAAGTGTTCAAAACATTATCGATTCCCCATGTTTTTAAAAGATGATGAAGACAAACAAGTCAAAGAGTTACTAGACAATGGATTTAATGTGGATCGTGCTAAAAACATATAGTAGAGGATTATAAATTTTGAATAAAGTCCCCAATTGAGAATCAGCAAGTTTTTTTCAGTATTGGATCTCAAAAGTAAAGGGTATTTCTTTTTAGAGGTAGAACTTTAAGTTGGCATTGATCTGGTTGAATCATTGGTCCGTACTTTTTCAAAAACGATGATGGCCAGTCAATGGTAATCGGTATAGAGCCATGATTAATAATGTTTTTATTCCTGAATTGAACAATCCAGGAGCTGTGGTTTCAACAAGTCGGCGCAATATGTCACACAGCTCGTGCCACAATCAATTGAATATTGAAAGACACGTTTGGCGACCGCCTAATTTCACGTTTTAGACCTGTGAATTGGCCTCCAAGATCCTGTGACTTAACTCCTCTAGTCTATTTTCTATGGGGCTATGTAAAGTCATTGGTCAATGCGGATAAGCTACAATCGCTTGACCATTTGGAAGACAACATTCGCCTTGTTGTTGCCTTTATACGGCCACAAATGTTGGAAAAAGTCATCGCCCAGATACCTCCGAGCCAGCGGGGGCAGTCATATGCAAAAAAAAAAAATATTTAAAGTAATGCCACAAGATTATCTTTCGAATAAAAAAAGAATCATGACAATCGAATAATCCATCGTTGCTTTATTGCAACTTAAAGTTCTATACGTCTAAAAGAACACCAGTTAGTAGTGGGACAAATAGCCATGATGAATTCAAGTGATAAATCCACAGGCAAGAAGTATAAGAGTATTGGATACTTCATTTGAAAACAATAAATTGACAATACTTGTAGAACTTAGTGGATTGATTAGAAGAGATATCGAAGGCCGCATGTAGAGTAGCTATTATGCCTTGCATAACCATAGTGAATTACTAGTCAATACTGTAAAATGCTTTTCAGAATCGATTCACTCACCTTGCATGGAAAGTCGAAGTTGATCGAAAAGAAAACTTATCATTACCGAGCTGTTATAAATTATTGTTAGAGAGAAACAATGATTAAATAAAATAAATATTTTTCTCGCATAGTTTTTCTCTGGACGTTGACGCGTACTATGCCCAGTGCGTTCCAGTGGCCCATGCGATACCAGGACAAGGCATGTTACTCGCGAACCGTAGCAGACAGCATGCGAAAAGGAAGTCGCGTGGACAACAGACGACAATTAATACATACTTAAAGTTAAAACTAAATAATTAAAACTAACTACGAGCTGGATAGCTAAGAATGGAAGTTTCTTTAAAGTAGGAATAGAGGACTCTGATCCGATTACATCATAAATACGATTATAATCGGAACAAAGGACACGGAAAGGTTCATGTAAAGTATAGTTTGAAATGCAACTTTTTTAAGTTAAAGGGACATAATTTCTGGTTAGTCTACAAGGTACAGATAGATTGACCTGTTTTAATAAATAAGGAGAGTCTATTTGCCCATTAAAAAGCTTGTGTATAAACAAAGTACCAAGCATTACTCTACGATTCAGTAAAGAAGGAAGATTGATTTGAGGAAGTAGAAGTAAGTTAACATTGCATCCCAGTTTAAACCACGAAGAGCAAAAATCAAAAACTGCTTTTGAACGGATTCAGTTCTAATTTGGTGTGATTCATATTGAGGTGACCAAACACATGATCCGTACTCCAGAATAGGACGGACCAGTGAAATAAAAAGGGTTTTGGTAGTGTAAGGATCGTCGAATTCCTTCGAACATCTCTTGGCGAAACCAAGAACACTCATGGGTTTGCTGACTAGGGTAGAAATATGACGAGTGAAACTTAATTTATGGTCCATGAGTACACCCAAATCACTCATCTCATTTAAACGTTCAAGTGGAGTATTATTAAGGTAATAAGTTTCTAGGTGAAAGGAAGATCTATAAAACGACATGACATTACACTTTGAAATATTCAGGTTTAATAAGTTAATTTCACACCAAGTCTGGAGGCTATTAAGATCGGCTTGAAGCAGACACGGGGAACCTGAATCTTTGAAACTAAGGAAAAGTTTAAAATCGTCAGCGTACATAAGCACACGAGAGTGAATTATGACAGAAGGAAGATCATTAATAAAGAGGGTAAAAAGCAATGGTCCAAGATGGCTACCCTGTGGCACTCCCAAAGTTACTTTGATGGTCTTAGACAGTGATGATTTAAATAGGACCTTTTGTGTACGGTCAGTCAAATATTGCAGAATCCAGCTGAGCAGAAGGCGCGGAAGGCCAATTTCGTTCAGCTTGTACAAAAGCAGTGTATGATTAACAGAATCAAAGGTTTACTGAAATCGGTATAAATGACATCAGTTTGCGATTTATTCCTGAATCCTTCGATCGCTAAAGAAGTAAACTCTAAAAGGTTAGTGGTAGTAGATCTGCGTTTCATGAACCCATGTTGGGTAGATGAAAGTAAAGAACTATAGATGATTCATTATGGTTTCCCTATCGTCGTCATCCATAACGTCGGTGAGCCACTTCTGAGCTTTTTCCATTGCGTTAATAAGACCGTGTTTCTGTCTTGTTATAGGATTTGATGTAATTGATCTTATTTTAATTTTCCACTGTACTCTCCCCTAATGACACGAACCCGGCTTCAGCCCGGATCGGGATTATGTTGATCATAGTCAGTGATACCTGAAAATTTGGTAGGTCTTTCAATATTTTCTGTATGGATATTTTGTAATGTTGTCTTTCTGAATTTTGGTTCTTCCTTATGTTTTAGGTGTTTATAATTTTTTATAAATCCCTCTTTTCTATTTGCTATGTAAGTTTCCCTACTATCGTTTAGTTTCATTATTTTCTCAGCTTTTCGTGCCGACATTTTTGTCGTTCAATGTCTGATGGACGACTTTGTGATTTTGTATCTCGAACGGTGGGTATTTCGTGGTAGTGTGGTATGTGTTATTGTAAAAGTACACCACCCTAGCCATTTGTTCGAATATGGGTCTTTTCTCTTCTAGGTTTAATGTGCGAATGTATTATTAAGACTTTCAACATCGCTATTGCCAGAGTGACTATTTGGTTTTGTTGAATGGTATTCTGTACCTTCTTTTTCCAGAAATTCCCTGATGAATATTATAAAAGATTGTTTTGAATTAACATATGTATCCACATGTACTATCTCGTTGCAGGTTCTTGGTGTTTTATTGTAACTTTCACTTTTGGGTTGGAAGTGTATTCCTTTGCCAGAACTTTTTGGAATTGGTAGAACTCATGGTCGCTTAGGTATGAAAAAACTCCTATTTTTCCTGTTGTTATTTCCCGTCGAAGAATGTTTACTGCTTTGTCTTCCAGGTCTTTTTTGCTAATGTTAATTCTCTTTTTGTCAAACACGAGGTTTTCGGATTTCCTTTCTGCAAAAATTAGTTGTACTTTAAATCTGTTGACTGCTGTTTCTAGGTTAGATATCCGGAATCCTTTATCCTCTTCTTAAAAGTGAACCGTTTGAACAGCCAGGGACATTTGACTTCCTCCTTATTCGATTCGACCTCCATTAGGTTTATTTCGTCCTCTTTGATCCTACTCAAAAAATCAGCAATGTTATCATTTTTCCCTATTCTATGTGGAAGTTGTAGTCTCCCAGACTAATGAGCCATCTCTGTAATCTTGGGCTTATGTCTTTGCCCGTATATTTAGCCATAAATATATGGTCGAAAGTATTTTACGGCCCACACTGTGGCTAGAAGTCCCTCTCTATAGTTGAATAGATACATTCGTGATGGTTTAACGTTCGGGATGCATATGCGACCGGGTGACCCTCTTGGGAGAGTACTACCCTCATCGCGAAATTACTGGCTCCCGTAGTGACTGTAAATTTATTTGAAAAATTTGGGTATCGTAGGGCTGGACTATTTGTAACCAATGTTATCTAATTCGTCGGTGTTGATCATCTGGTTCTTCTTCAGATATCTTGACATAGGGAATCGATGACGATTCTGAACTTTTTTGACCCTGAATTATCGAGCTTTTTCTCGACGATCCATAAGGGACTATTATACGGTTACTCTCTTTTATTATATTCTGCTCAAGCATTTTGAAGTGAAAACTTCTTTAGAATCGTTGGGAGTGATTTGAGACTCGATGAAACGAAAAAGCGACACTAAAAAGAGACATACATATAGATCTTATAGTATATAGCCTGCGAGAGAATGAGATAGAACAGAGTTATATAGCGTTCCTTATTCTCCGTCTCCTCTTTGTGAGGTGCTTCGTAGCCTCCCCACTCTTGGCTACGAAGCGTTATATGTTGATATACGTATATGTGTGTGGCTGCGTACTGCTGAGTCACGCTATTAGAGTGAGTATTGTAGTATGTATACTACACTGCCTAATACTTGCTTTAGTGTTAGTTCAAGCGTCATACGTATGTATGTGTGTATGTATGCTAGTACGTATGTAGGCGCGCCTGCGTATTACGGAGCTACGGTGAGCGAGCGGCATTATGTATAGCTATACTACACTACCTAATACTTGCTTAGACCAAGCGTCCTACGAATGTTTGTGTGTATGTTAGTACGTCTGTGTAATACACGCGTTACGACGCTCATAATAGCAACCGCGTGTGCTGTATTGCGTCCGTATTTTTATATTCGTAAATATTTTCATTTTTAAATATTTACCGCAATTATGCCGAAAAATAATGCAGAAAAGTGTCGTGAATATCGACAGAAAAAGAAACAAAAAGAAAATAAAACTAAAAAATGTGTAACAATCGCACTGAATCAACAACACGATCAAAAACAACAATTGACGCGGTATTTCAAAGATATGATGACAACATCGAAACCAAAGCATTTGTATCATATTTTAGCTATCATAAGCCACTCGTATCATTTGTTGAAATTGAAAACATTGAGGATGAATAATAATAAAATGAAGAAAATAAAATATGACCTTTATAGCAATATTATAATGAACCTATAATTATCCCGCTCCTAATGCTGCTTTCGTCTCATTCTCTCTCAGTTTGTTTTACGGAAGGTTTCACTTCTATCGTGTCTAACCGTTAGACGCACTTTTTTTTTATCTGTCTATTTATTTCTTTTTCGTGGATTTGGGGATATCTATGTATATATTTTAGAATATAAGGGTCTATCCACTATAGTAATGATTTCGTGGGAAATCTGGTTTGTTGCTGACAAAACGTCCCCCACTCGGAATAATAAATCGACGGATTCTGCTAGCGAAGTTTCGATAGCTCGACATTCCTCGTCGTTCAAATGTGCAAGGTTGAAGCGGTCTGATCTGAAGCGTATATGATCTCTATTTACGGACTGTAGGGAACAAACGTTTTGTATCGATTCTGGATATTCGTAATCCAAGAAATAAAATTTCCTATCGAGTAACACTACGTATCGTTCTATATGATTGATTTGGACATTAAAGGCTTTTAGAAAGTTTTGGCCTATTATTGCTGAGAAATTCTTGTTTGGGAAATCTATGAGCTTCCATTGTAGTGTTCCTAAATAGGGTATCTCTTTTGGAAATGGTGTAGATATGGCAGTGTTAACACCGTTAACGGTTTTATAGGAACATGATTTGGAGAGTTCAGTTTTAGGGTACTGCTGTTCGAGAATTTTTGATTTTAGGATGCTTGTCGTTGCACCAGTGTCATTCTTCCTCTGCCTGATTTTTCCCGATCTCCATAGCCATGGAATCGTTCCTTTGAGTGTCTACACTCATATGACACATTCTTGTTTCTCTTGAGCCATTGCCTTTGTTGTTATAATTGGGCTTAAAATTTTGATTTTGGTTGTGTTGGGGCCTATTGTATAACTCTTGGTTTGTCTGATCGCTTTGAGGTGGTCCGGCATTATAATTGAAGTTTGACCGACTATTCGAACTTTTATTCTCATTATTATTATTAGGGGTCTGGTTGTTTTGCATTGGTTTGTTGCGGGTGTTGATAGTGTTGAGATGGGGGTGTTGTGTGAAGATGTTTTTCTTTACATTTGTGTTATAGCTCTGGGATCTTCAAGTGGTTTAATATATGAATATTTTGTTTGCAAAGCATGCATAGATATACCCTGATCCACATGAATTCTGAATGGAGTATCTATCTTGTTTATTAACATGTTTAACAAATCTCTATCTACTTTTTCATTCTCATATATTACTGGTTTGTTTACATCGAACATATATTTTATTTATCTTACATTTGGCCTTTTCAAATTCCTGAAATAACTCTCTTAAATTACTCAATTTGATGAATCTGCATCTGTCGAATACGTCCTCATAGGTCGTATTGGACTGCATCTGCTCCATCAGTTTGGCCTTGGTTTGCTCCCAGCCCGGTTCCAACCCCAATTGTCTGACGAAATTAGCCGCTGTTCCTGTGACTTTCTCGTCAGTGACGATGCTGGTGCCAAACCGAATGAGCAGCTCGTTTCCTTGCCATAACGTCATGAGGAACTCGAAGGACTTTATAAATGCCAAGACGTCATGTTGGTCGTCCAGCTGTCGTAGTTGGCGAAACTGCTGAATAACTTCTTTGTTCGACAACCATTGGATTGGTTGTTCTTGTTGCAGCTGATATTGTTATTGTCTAAGTAAGTTCAGGTCCGCCTCCTGTTGGAGTATGTCTGTTCTTCGATTTTGGAGTTCTTCTTTAATCGTCGTAGATTCAATTTTCCGGTTTACGTCGAATTTATTTCGAATTTCTTTTATTAATATTCTCCGTTCAATGACACTTTTTCTTTTTTGGCAATTATGTAAACTTTCTTCGGTTAATTCGGAATTTAATTGTTCAAATCCGACTGCGCCAATTAAGTTTGCATAAACAAATGAAGCAAGCAAGTCGTCCCTGCCGACATTGAGTATACCCTGTACCAAGTAAAAGTACCCCATAAAGTCAAAAATAATCAAAATCGCTATCAATTTACGAGAAAAATTCTCGTAGCATGCACTGCTTGCCATACAGCAACACTGCACTGCTTGCCATGCAGCGAACGCATGCTATCTCGCTCACACTTAACAGCCCATTTTGCATGGGGCGTTTCAGTACAAAACGGAAATACGTATATCTCCGATAATTATTGTCCGATTTCGGTCAAATTCGGTCAGCTGGTGCATTTTGGCTATATTAATGTGCATGCCAAATAAGAATACGATATGTTTAATATTGCCCTAGTTATAGGTTTTTCCCAAATTGCGGGGGCGGAAAAGGGCGTGGCAAAAATTTGAAACAAACTTAACCTGTCTACACAACAGACGGATGTTGACACCAAATTTGGTTGCTCTAGCTCTTATAGTCTCTGAGATCTAGGTGTTCATACGGACGGACGGACAGACGGACGGACAGACGGACGGACAGACGGACGGACAGACGGACGGACAGACGGACATGGCTCAATCGACTCGGCTATTGATACTGATCAAGAATATATATACTTTATGGGGTCGGAAAATGCTCCTTCTGCCTGTTACATACATTTTAGCGACTTTAATATACCCTTTTACCCTATGGGTACAGGGTATAAAAATATCTTTAAATATGGAAAAACCTTATTGATTAAATAGGAACTAGTGTTCCGGTTGAAACGAATCTTAATACTATCTCGCTCACTCTTAACAGCCCATTTTGCACTGGGCGTCTCAGTACAAATTGGAAATACGTATATCTCCGATAATTATTGTCCGATTTCGGTCAAACTTGGTCAGCTGGTGTATTTTGGCCATATTAATGTGTATGCCAAATATTATATGGGGCGGTATTGGGGCGGTATTGGGCATGGCAAAAATTTAAGCAAACTTGACCTGCCTTGACAATAGACGAATGTTGACACCAAATTTGATAGCTTTTATAGTCTCTGAGATCTCAGTATTCATACGGATGGACGTACAGACGGACATGTCTCAATTGACTTCGCTATTGATACTGATCAAGAACATATATGCTTTATAGGGTCGGAAGATTTTCTTTCTGCATGTTACAAACATTTTAGCGACTTTAATATACGCTTTAAACCTATCAGTACAGGGTATAAAAATTAAGTTATTGAGCGCTTTTCTCGACCAATTGTTCCTATAGTCATTCGACCGGGATAATTCCGAGATTTACAATGCCTGTAGCAGCTCTGTATAACGAAAGATCTCGGAGGAAATCGTGCAATGCTGTATCAACTCTGCTTTTCGTACTGATCAAGAATATAAATACAAATATATAAAGTCGGAGATGCTTCCTTCTATGAGTGGCAAACTTCTCGACAAAAATAACAAAAATGCTTCAACCAACATATCCATATTTATTTGCAGACCCAAATAATTAATTTAGATATGCCGCCGAGGTAAAAACATGGACTTAATGCAATATGGACTTGCCAAAGTGTTCAAAACATTATCGATTCCCCATGTTTTTAAAAGATGATGAAGACAAACAAGTCAAAGAGTTACTAGACAATGGATTTAATGTGGATCGTGCTAAAAACATATAGTAGAGGATTATAAATTTTGAATAAAGTGCTACCCCAATTGAGAATCAACAAGTTTTTTTCAGTATTGGATCTCAAAAGTAAAGGGTATTTCTTTTTAGAGGTAGAACTTTAAGTTGGCATTGATCTGGTTGAATCATTGGTCCGTACTTTTTCAAAAACGATGATGGCCAGTCAATGGTAATCGGTATAGAGCCATGATTAATAATGTTTTTATTCCTGAATTGAACAATCCAGGAGCTGTGGTTTCAACAAGTCGGCGCAATATGTCACACAGCTCGTGCCAAAATCAATTCAATATTGAAAGACACGTTTGGCGACCGCCTAATTTCACGTTTTAGACCTGTGAATTGGCCTCCAAGATCCTGTGACTTAACTCCTCTAGTCTATTTTCTATGGGGCTATGTAAAGTCATTGGTCAATGCGGATAAGCTACAATCGCTTGACCATTTGGAAGACAACATTCGCCTTGTTGTTGCCTTTATACGGCCACAAATGTTGGAAAAAGTCATCGTCCAGATACCTCCGAGCCAGCGGGGGCAGTCATATGCAAAAAAAAAAACAAAATATTTAAAGTAATGCCACAAGATTATCTTTCGAATAAAAAAAGAATCATGTCAGTCGAATAATCCATCGTTGCTTTATTGCAACTTAAAGTTCTATACGTCTAAAAAAACACCAGTTAGTAGTGGGACAAATAGCCATGATGAATTCAAGTGATAAATCCACAGGCAAGAAGTATAAGAGTATTGGATACTTCATTTGAAAACAATAAATTGACAATACTTGTAGAACTTAGTGGATTGATTAGAAGAGATATCGAAGGCCGCATGTAGAGTAGCTATTATGCCTTGCATAACCATAGTGAATTACTAGTCAATACTGTAAAATGCTTTTCAGAATCGATTCACTCACCTTGCATGGAAAGTCGAAGTTGATCGAAAAGAAAACTTATCATTACCGAGCTGTTATAAATTATTGTTAGAGAGAAACAATGATTAAATAAAATAAATATTTTTCTCGCATAGTTTTTCTCTGGACGTTGACGCGTACTATGCCCAGTGCGTTCCAGTGGCCCATGCGATACCAGGACAAGGCATGTTACTCGCGAACCGTAGCAGACAGCATGCGAAAAGGAAGTCGCGTGGACAACAGACGACAATTAATACATACTTAAAGTTAAAACTAAATAATTAAAACTAACTACGAGCTGGATAGCTAAGAATGGAAGTTTCTTTAAAGTAGGAATAGAGGACTCTGATCCGATTACATCATAAATACGATTATAATCGGAACAAAGGACACGGAAAGGTTCATGTAAAGTATAGTTTGAAATGCAACTTTTTTAAGTTAAAGGGACATAATTTCTGGTTAGTCTACAAGGTACAGATAGATTGACCTGTTTTAATAAATAAGGAGAGTCTATTTGCCCATTAAAAAGCTTGTGTATAAACAAAGTACCAAGCATTACTCTACGATTCAGTAAAGAAGGAAGATTGATTTGAGGAAGTAGAAGTAAGTTAACATTGCATCCCAGTTTAAACCACGAAGAGCAAAAATCAAAAACTGCTTTTGAACGGATTCAGTTCTAATTTGGTGTGATTCATATTGAGGTGACCAAACACATGATCCGTACTCCAGAATAGGACGGACCAGTGAAATAAAAAGGGTTTTGGTAGTGTAAGGATCGTCGAATTCCTTCGAACATCTCTTGGCGAAACCAAGAACACTCATGGGTTTGCTGACTAGGGTAGAAATATGACGAGTGAAACTTAATTTATGGTCCATGAGTACACCCAAATCACTCATCTCATTTAAACGTTCAAGTGGAGTATTATTAAGGTAATAAGTTTCTAGGTGAAAGGAAGATCTATAAAACGACATGACATTACACTTTGAAATATTCAGGTTTAATAAGTTAATTTCACACCAAGTCTGGAGGCTATTAAGATCGGCTTGAAGCAGACACGGGGAACCTGAATCTTTGAAACTAAGGAAAAGTTTAAAATCGTCAGCGTACATAAGCACACGAGAGTGAATTATGACAGAAGGAAGATCATTAATAAAGAGGGTAAAAAGCAATGGTCCAAGATGGCTACCCTGTGGCACTCCCAAAGTTACTTTGATGGTCTTAGACAGTGATGATTTAAATAGGACCTTTTGTGTACGGTCAGTCAAATATTGCAGAATCCAGCTGAGCAGAAGGCGCGGAAGGCCAATTTCGTTCAGCTTGTACAAAAGCAGTGTATGATTAACAGAATCAAAGGTTTACTGAAATCGGTATAAATGACATCAGTTTGCGATTTATTCCTGAATCCTTCGATCGCTAAAGAAGTAAACTCTAAAAGGTTAGTGGTAGTAGATCTGCATTTCATGAACCCATGTTGGGTAGATGAAAGTAAAGAACTATAGAAATGTTGCAATTGAGAAGTTATAAATTTTCTCAAAGGGCTTCTGTATAGCGGGCAATTTAGAAATATCCCTATAATTCGATGCTAAGAACTTGTTATCCTTTTTATGAAGAGTAATAATAAAGGATTCCTCCCAAATAGGTGGGAAAGTAGAAATTGTATCGGACAAAGTAAATAACTTAAGAATTGGGTTACACAAAGTGTCAGCACAAAACCTGAGTACACAATCAGGTATCCCATCTGGACCTGGTGAGTGCACAGGTTTTACAGAAGTAAGCACACTTAGAAGCGAACTTTCATCGATCACAGGATTAAAGATACAGTTAGACCTATTCAACTGATAAGAATACGAAGAGTTAGCGTGATACTCCTTGGAGAAATAAGTTGTACTGAAAAAATCAGAAAAGATATCGGCAATGGCCTGATCATCGTTAGCTTTTTTATTTTCAAAACATTAGTAAGACGGATGCACTGATGCCTTGCGTTTACAGCGTCTTAAGTAATCCTTATAACATTGTGTATTAAGCACCTAAAAATTTGATCAAGCAACTACATAAAGAGAAAAATCGGACAGTTCACCGCATTTTTTATATTTTTTATAATATCTAGATTTTACATTCTTTAAATTAGATAACTCACGTGAAAACCATGGCGGTTTGTCAGTTGACACTTGGGTGACACGTGGGACACAAGCATCAAAAAGTAAAAACATAGTATTATAGAAAAATGAAATAGCAGCTTCTAAATCTTTGCAAGAATACAGATAAGACCAAACTGTAGCAAGAATAAGCTCATTGAGCTTCAAGAAGTTAGTTTTACGAAAGCAACGAGAGCGAGATGTCGAGTTGGTAATCGGCAATCGAAAAGGAAGGTTTATGGTTAAGTCCAAAGTTGGATGGAAATTGTCTTCGGGGACAACTAAAGAACCGATTCTCGAAACAGAGCAGTCGGAAGAATCTAAGTTGAGATAAACACACAACAACAAAAAAACTGATACAACCGCGAGAATAACGGTCACGAACGCGAGCAATGTAATAGCGCGAGAGCAAACACTGCTCAAGCAACAACACTACTGAGTACGCGAGAGTGCGAATGTAAGTAAAGGAGATTAGAAACACAAAATCAAAGTATGCAGACACAACAACAAAGCTGCAACTTTTACTGTTAAGTAAAATAAAATTTAATGATAACTTTGATTAAATGATTAAGAACAAATAAAATTAAGCGGTCGTTGAATATACTTTTCGTGCAGCTTGATCGTTAATTATAAAAGCACAAAAGAAGTTTTTAATAGCAGTTAAAATTATGTAAATTATTAAAGGCGAGAGCGCAAAAAAAGCACGACCGATTTCGACCGACCGAAATGGCAAGCAAGGAGAAAAACACTACATGTGGGACGCCGCAGCGAATTCATCGGAAGTAGCTCTTTATGTTTGTCTGATGAAGATCCCAATCTTCTTCTACCATTGCTCCAAATAATGTATAACTTTCCAACGCATCGCATCGCATGAAAAGAATTTATCATCTGCATCGAAACCCATCCGGAAGTACTACTGTGTGGACGACTACATCGATTTTTGTCACACAGCAGAGGAATCTGTAGCTGTGGGCAAAGAAGTTCGAGAGGTACAGGGTCGTGGTGGTTTCCACATGCAGAAATTCAAACAATTTTCAATAGGCACTTGAACTTCCTTCTACAACTAGTGAAGCGGTCAAAAATCGATAGGGATAAAGATCAGTCATCAGGCCTCCATAGTTTGATGAGATAAAAGTTTAGATTCCGCGATGCTACTTGTAAGTTGAATTCCACGTATTGGTATATACTCTAGCATGTTCACAAATCGAATGCTCACTGTACTCACTGAATATACATAAATATTGTTTCAAACATATTGTAACACTTGGTCACAACATTAATATACACAAATCTAAGTACCACGGATTTTCGGTAACATAACCAACAATGAGTGCATTGGCTCTGTCACCAAGTGAACATGATACATACGTCCTCGCTCCCGCGGCGAGCTACGTGGGCTTTAGTTGTACAACACAATTGTTATAGAACTAAAAAGCATTCAATAAATAGAACAAAAAACTTGACATATTACATGGCGACAATGACATAGGTCGAAGGATCGACCTAGACGACCACCCAACTAAGGTAGAGAATTGAAGGAAGGAGAGGAAAAGAAATTAAGACACTGAAAAATCAATACCAAGCAGCACCCAAGTGAATATAAAGGAAGGAGAACCAACAACAGATAATAACACCACCACATGGAAATTAAATGGAAAAAACTGAGTGAGTAAAAAGAGAGTTATTGCAAATAGAGGAGGAGTGCCAAAAAAAAAATAATGAAAAGAATAGCACACACACGCAACTGCTTAAAAATTACAAGAAAAGCTTGACTTCGTAAAGTCAAGTTTTTAACAAAAAAAACAAGCCAAGTGTAATGTTCGAGAGGTTATTTAGATTTTAAAGACAAGTTTATGTCTTTTTATTTCAAGTTATCTTTATTGAATGAATCTTAGTTCTATAACAATTATGTTGTACAGCTAAAGACCACGTAGCTCCGTTGTCAGTGACGCCGGCAGAGAGAGAGGTCTGCTTATGTAAATTAAGATTGAGTTTTCTTCCCGTTTAAAAAAATATAATTTTTATTGAACTTCTTTTGGTTAGTATGATTATTACTAAGACCGGAAGATTCGATTACAGGAAAAGAACTAAACTGGCTTCTACTACAAAAGGTTGGATGAAGGCTCTGTCTCCATGCATCGAGGTCGGCAGCGGCGGTGGCTTTGTTTATTTGAGGATTGAACTGTTGGCATTGTGGGTGGCCTGATACAATTAAGAATTGTATCGGCATCTTTAATGTTTACCAAAGTGTTGCAGTTTTAATTTGAGGATGTTTACTTTACAGAAAATGTTGATGTGACGAAATCCGAGTGTAACAAGATTTGGTTACATTCGAGATTTTGTTTATATCGATCTTGGGTCACTAAGTGGTCCATAAGTGATTTTAGGAATGTCGGGTGTTAAGTCCCCCCAACTTAAGTGCGGACGTCCTCGGTCGCTAAAACAAAGTGAACTTGTGGCGTGATGTCATTACTTTTTGTTTCGAGTATAATGTTGTTTGCGTTGTTTGTAGTTTTACATTTCATTTTTACGATTACATAGATTATTGCTCCAAGCCCCAATAACAAGAATATCAGCCAGTTTTCTCTGGACGTTGACGCGTACTATGCGCAGTACGTTCAAGTGGCCCATGCGACACCAGGTCAATGCCTGTTACGCGCGAACCCTAGCAGACAGCATGCAAAAACGAAGTCGCGTGGACAACAGACGACAATTAGAACATACCTAAAGTTAAAACTAAAATTAAAACTAACTACGAGCTAGATAGCTAAGGATAGAAGTTTTTAAAGTAGGAATAGAGGACTCTGATCCGATTAAGTGATAAAGGCGATTATAATCGGAACAAAGGACACGGAAAGGTTCATGTAAAGTATAGTTTGAAATGCAACTTGTCAAAGTTAATGGGACATAATTTCTAGTTAGTCTACAAGGTACAGATAGATTGACCTGTTTTAATAAATTAGGAGAGTCTATTTGCCCATTAAGAAGCTTGTAGATAAACAAAGTACCAAGCATTACTCTACGATTAATTAAAGAAGGAAGATTGATTAGAAGAAGTCTACTAGAATACGATGGCAAGTTAACATTGCAATCCCAGTTTAAACCACGAAGAGCAAAAATCAAAAATTGCTTTTGAACGGATTCAATTCTAATTTGGTGTGATTCATATTGAGGTGACCAAACGCATGATCCGTACTCCAGAATAGGACGGACCAGTGAAATAAAAAGGGTTTTGGTTGTGTAAGGATCGTCGAATTCCTTTGACCATCGCTTGACGAAACCAAGAACACTCATGGCTTTGCTGACTAGGGTAGAAATATGACGAGTGAAACTTAATTTATGGTCCATGAGTACACCCAAATCACTCATCTCATTTAAACGTTCAAGTGGAGTATTATTAAGGTAATAAGTTTCTAGGTGAAAGGAAGATCTATAAAACGACATGACATTACACTTCGAAATATTTAAGTTTAATAAGTTAATTTCACACCAAGTCTGGAGGTTGTTAAGATCGGCTTGAAGCAGACGCGGGGAACCTGAATCTTTGAAACTAAGGAAAAGTTTAACATCATCAGCGTACATAAGCACACGAGAGTGAATTACGACGGAAGGAAGATCATTAATAAAGAGAGTAAAAAGCAATGGTCCAAGATGGCTACCCTGTGGCACTCCAGAAGTTACTTTAATGGTCTTAGACAGTGAGGATTTAAATAGGACCTTTTGTGTACGGTCAGTCAAATATTGCAGAATCCAGTTGAGCAGAAGGCGTGGAAGACCAATTTCGTTCAGCTTGTACAAAAGCAGTGTATGATTAACAGAATCAAAGGCCTTACTGAAGTCGGTATAAATGACATCAGTTTGCGATTTATTCCTGAATCCTTCTATCGATAAAGAAGTAAACTCTAACAGGTTAGTGGTAGTAGATCTGCGTTTCATGAACCCATGTTGGGTAGATGAAAGTACAGAACTACAGAAATGTTGTAATTGAGAAGTTATAATTTTCTCAAAGGCCTTCGGTATAGCGGACAATTTAGAAATACCCCTATAATTTGATGCTATGGACTTGTTACCCTTTTTATGGAGAGGAATAATAAAAGATTCCTTCCAAATAGATGGGAAAGTAGAAGTTTTAACGGACAAAGTAAATAACTTATGAATTTGGTTGCATAAAGTGTCAGCGCAAAACCTGAGTACACAACCAGGTATCCCATCTGGTCCTGGTGAGTGCACAGGTTTTACTGAAGTAAGCACGCTTAGGAGCGAACTTTCATCGATCACAGGATTAAAGATACAATTAGACCTATTCAACTGATAAGGATACGAAGATTTAGCGTGATATTCCTTGGAGGAATAAGTTGTATTGAAAAAATCAGAAAACATATCGGCAATGGCCTGATCATCGTTAGCTTTTTTATTTTCAAAACATAGGTAAGAAGGATGCACTGATGCCTTGCGTTTGGCGTTGACAAAGTTATAAAATCGCTTAGGATCACGGGAAAACTGAAGTTTACAGCGCCATAAGTAATCCTTATAACATTGTGTATTAAGCACTGAAAAATTTGATCGAGCAACTACATAAAGAGAAAAATCAGACAGTTGACCGGATTTTTTATATTTTTTATAATATCTAGATTTTACATTCTTTAAATTAGATAACTCACGTGAAAACCATGGCGGCTTGTCAGTTGACACATGGGTGACACGTGGGACACAAGCATCAAAAAGTAAAAACATAGTATTATAGAAAAATGAAATAGCAGCGTCTAAATCGTTGCAAGAATACAGATAAGACCAATCTGTAGCAAGAATAAGCTCATTGAGCTTCAAAAAGTTAGTTTTACGAAAGCAACGAGTGCGAGATGTCGAGTTGGTAATCGGCAATCGAAAAGGAAGGTTTATGGTTAAGTCCAAAGTTGGATGGAAATTGTCTTCGGGGACAACTAAAGGATCGATTCTCGAAATAGAGCAGTCGGAAGAATCTAACATAAATATAAGATCTAGTAATCTACCATTTCTATTATGCACAGTGTTAACTTGGGTTAAGGATAACTCAAGAAGACCATCAATAAAGCAGTGTGAGGAGGAAGGCACCAGCATGGAAGACTCATCTGATGGATACCAAGAAATGTCAGGCAAATTAAAATCCCCAAGAACGATTAGTAAATCTGCATCGGAAAGATGGGAGGATACAGAGCAAATTGCTTCTAAATGGCTGGTGTATACCGCCATTTCAGATTTTGGTGGAATATATGAGCAAGTTACAAAGGCAGAATACGATTGTAGAGAAATTTTGACACTAACAAATTCAATGTCAAGAGTTGCTGTGAAGGTCACTAATTCAGAGGGAAGGGCTGAGTTGACAGCAATTAAAACTCCGCCTCCATTTCTGAATGTTCGATCGTATCTATATGTAGAAAATATTGTGGGAAAAACGGATGCATCTGATATGTCTGGCTTTAGCCACGTTTCAGTAAAGGCCAAAATATGAAAGTCAAAGGATAGACTATCTACATAGAGTTTAGAAAGTTTAGATTTTAGTCCTCTAACATTCTGATAGGCCAGAACAAGGGACGAAATTAGTTTTTTGACCCGCCAGTGGGTACTGACGTGCCTGAAGGTAGGGAAAGATTGGTGCTACCTGGTGCGGAAGGCAAACGAATCGGAGGCCGATTTTTCCTCTTTTTAGCTATATACTCCTTAACTACTAAGTGTTCCGGCCAAAAATCTTTATGACATATTTGGTCAAAAAGATTTGGCGGAACACTAAGTTTAAAAGACGAAATGTCACGGGAATATGAAAATTTAAACTTTTCCACTGCAATGTTAGGCTCTACGATTTTTGCCCGGATGTGGGCTATGACATCATCTGATGTAGTGTTGGGATCTAGCCTCGAAACAAAAACTTGCTTTTTTGGTGGAATACCGACAAGAAGCGAGCTCGAGGCACCAACCGCAGCAGCAGCCACAGATTTTGGCGCTGGAGCTACTGCGGCGGATAACGCCTTGAGAACCCCCCTTGTTACAATTTTATTGGGAACATCTCTAGAAGAGGATGTTCGCCCGGATGCATCGGACACTACACCCGATATCGCATCAGTTTGCGGGACAGGATTGCCAGGGGAAATGGCAATAGTGTCCGCACCTGCAGCCAATACTGGACTCCTAAACGATATCAGGTGCTGAGAATTCGGGGTTATTGGGTTGTTACCTGAAGACGGAGCCGTTAAAAGTAGAGATGCTGGTGGATCGGGAGAGAAATGCCGAGGAATGGTCTTCTTCCGCTTCGGGGATTCGCTTAATAATTTATAACTATTAAACTGAGTTTCCAGAGTTGAAAACTCTTCCCGAAGCTTTAGAAAGCCAGCCGACAAAGTTTTGAATCCCTCCCTAGTCCGCCTCATAAATATACGCATTTCCATTTCAACGTCCCGGCACGCTTCACAACTCCATTTCAGGCCCCCCCCCCATTTCCAATGCTATCCTTAACTCTGGCCGTATAACCAGCACATTTAACGTGCATAACATTGTCACACAGCCAGCATAAAAGGTAGTCTTCTTGGAGCTTTTGGGGATGAGGGCACTGTTTAAATGAGCAGACCAACATTATTAATTATTTTTATTGTTTTTTTTTTTTTTTTTTTATTAAGAGGAGATTTTATGTAAAGGGCGAATTACAATAAAAAGCAAAAAAAAAGCGTATAAGAAGCACAAGGTAGCACAAGGGTTAAAGGTGCAATATTAAGCACTTGAAAAAAGAGAGAAACAATTTAGAGTTGAGATAAACACACAACAACAAAAAAAACTGATACAACCGCGAGAGTAACGGTCACGAACGCGAGCAATGTAATAACGCGAGAGCAAACACTGCACAAGCAACAACACTACTGAGTATGCGAGAGCGCGAATGTAAGTAAAAGAGATCAGAAACACAAAATCAAAGTATGCAGGCACAACAACAAAGCTGTTATTTTTGTTGTTTAGTAAAATAAAATTTAATAATAGCTTTGATTAAATGTTTAAGAAGAAATAAAATTTAACAGTCGTCGAAAATAACTTGATCATTAATTATAGAAGCACAAAAGAAGTTTTTAACAGCAGTTAAACTGATGCAAATTATTAAAAGCGAGAGCGCAAGAAAAAAAAAAACACGACCGACTTCGATGAAGTGAGAATTGATAATTGGATGACGACATTAAGATACTGTTGGTATATATTTTCTCTATTTCTTCTGTGTTGTTGACATGTAACTCCTTGATCATCTCAAGTGATAGTACTTCTTCTGTACTATTTTTGCTCGATATTAGTTGTAGTAAGGGTGGCATGGCGTCGACTTTTGCGCTTGTTTTTAATATGTACCAGCTGCTGCCAATGGTTATAGTTGTATTTTGTGCCTGAATTAGAAAAGTACCTTCCAAATTTAGTGTTTCTTCATCAATTTTTTTTCCCTTGAAGTCATTAAGTAGGATGACCCCTGGTAAAACCTCGGAGTGTGATCGTATATGATAGTTATTGATGGTGGTGCAGTGCGGAGTTCTTCTATTCAATTATGCCCCTATACACTTATTATTATCTATATCTATCAAATCTTCCAGTTTACAAATGGTTTTAAAATTATGGGTCTTACAATCTTTTAGTAACCCGTAGTTAGTATTATTACATCTAAGTATATTTGAGAAGTCTATTTCGTCTATGGCCATTTTCCTTTTTACTGGTATTGCTAAAATGGTTTTGCAGTTTTCTATTATTACTCTTGGTAGACTAATAATATATAGAAGGTCTTTACCATCTGATGCTATGCTTACTTCTGCAAATTCGATTAGTTCTTCCATGTTTACAAAGGTTGTGCTATCCTGCATTGATTCTTGAATTAAATCTATTTCTTTTTTTTAAAGTATAAGTGAATTTATTGTATTGGCCTTAGCCCAATCCATGGCGTAAATGACATTTGTTATTTCTTCTCTTAATTTATATTTTAGGGTTTCAAATTCTGGGTGTTCCTTATCTTTCTTCTCTTTTCCACTCTTGATTAACTCATTCGTGATGGTAATTAGTTCATGAATTTTATCTTCTACTAATTTGTTGATTACGACTTGCTTATTGTTGCTAATTAACTGCCTGTTTATCCTGTCTACGACAATTTCATAATCATTGTGATCGGGACTGCCTGCTAACCATTTCCACGCCGTTCCTAAAATATCTAGCGATCTCTTACTCTTCTTTTGTATTGGTCTCAACCTTTTTAGTTCGCTTTCTACTCGCGATATCTCGTAAATAAGGAATGGATAGATTGGGTTAGATGCTGTTGCGTTTTGAATAAGGTCCTTCAGGACAGCTAAGGCTAGTTCGTATTTTTCATTTTCTATTACATGAATGATTTTAAATGTTCCGTTTTGTCGTGCAGCTGATCCTGTTTCCAAAGTTATTAATTTCGTGTTCGTGTAGTCAAGTATTGTCGCTTTTCCTAGGCACATCGGCAAGAAAAATCTACAGGAAAGAATTTTAATTTTTTAAGTGATTTTTATGTATAATCTTCCCGGAGGCTGTTTTAATTTTGCTGTTTAAATCTTCTGCAACTATTTCTTCTTTGTATTTAGGTGTCAGCTTGGACCCTAATCTCCTATCTATTTTCGTATAAACTTTATCTCCTGTGTTATATTTTTTCATTCTCTTCTTTTTTTTGTTATGATATTCCAAATCTTTTGTTTGTTTATGAGCAATTTTTTCTTTGATTTTCTCCCTGTCTCGCTCTATGATTTCCGTCTCTTGGATTAGCTGAGTTGCGAAAAATACTTCTATTGGTTTTTTGTTTGTGGTGCTATGAATTGACCTGTTATACTCTTCTACTGCCTTGAACATTATGTCTTCAAAACTTGTAGCTGGATTGTCATTTTTAAAACATCGCATCACCTCAGTGAAGGTGGAATGAAATCTTTCAACCTGTCCGTTACTTGACGATTTATATGGTGGGGTCGTATATGTTTGAATGCCTAATTGATTATTTAGTAGGAATTTAATCGTGGCTGAATTCAGTGATTTTTTGTTATCTATGACTACGGTCTTTGTTGCCCCAAAAGCTGTAAGAAGTTCCCTTAAGGGAATTTTCAAATCTTCTACTGCTTTAGATTTTACCAACCTGACCTGAGCATATTTTGAAAATTTGTCTATTGCCGTCAAAATAATTTTCCCTTGGGTAGAATACAAGTCTATATGTATTATTTCTCCGGGGTATGATGGAATGGGTGTTGCTTGGATTTCAATATTAGGCGGGTGCCTTCGATATTTGGATAGTTTGCAAGTTTGACAACTATTAACTATAGCTTCTATTTTTCTTTCATACCTGCAAAGAAATACTTAGATAGTATTTGAATCTTGTTTTCAATGGAATTTCTATGTGCTCTTGTGTGTTCCCTAATTATGATTTCTTCCTGTTCGGATTCTTCTCGTACATCAGTGACCTGTCTCTGCGTGTATCTAGTTTTGTAGTTTCTGAAGTGAGTTGGGTAAATTTCCTGAATTTTCCCGATTATCGCTTTGGATGTGAAAATTCCGTTAATTATTTTTGGATCCATTTTTTCCATTAGAATTTTAGTAAGGTCCTGCTCTGTATAGTTAGGCTGTTTAATCGTGTGCCGGTGATAGGTCGGAAATACTATCTCAAAGTTACTGCTTGTGTTATCATCTGTTAAGATGAAAATTTGGTTTTTGAATACATTAATTGGGACCTCCATAGTCGGAATAAGTTCATGCCCTGAACTGTCATCACTATGTATTGTAGCTGATGTGCTACTAGCATTAATTTCTGTACTGTCCGTTGGGTTTCTTGATAATGCGTCTGCTACGGTATTTGAGTGACCGGGCTTATATTTTAATTCATAATTAAATTCTTCTAAATAACTTTTCCATCTTTTCAACTTTCCGTTATTTGATGGTCTGTGTGAATTACCACCTTTGATTTGCCGTATAGGTACATTCTTAGTTTTTGTAAGGCCCAAAAGATGGACAACATTTCTTTTTCGTTTGTGGCATAATTCTCTTCTGTCTTTGTAAGCGTTCGTGATATGAAAGTAATTGGTTTTCCTTCTTGTTCGAGCGCTGCTCCTATGGCGATATTTGAGGCATCTGTTGTTAGATGAAAAGTCTGTTTAAAATTTGGGTAGGCTAGTGTTACATCTTGTGATGTTAATGTGTTTTTGATTTTGTCAAAAGCATCTAATTCTTCATTTCCCATTTTTATCTCTACCGTGTCGGATGAACCTTTTTTAAGTCTCCCTGCTACTCCTCGCAATAATGAGGTTAGTGGTTTCGCAAGTTTTGCAAAGTCTCGGATGAATCTACGATAATAGCTGGCAAGGCCCAAAAATGAACGTAGTCCTTTCAGTGTTTTAGGCACTGGAAAATCTTTTACTGCCTTAATTTTCTCTGGGTTGGTGCTAACCCCTTCTCTTGATATGATTACACCTAGAAATTCAACATTGCTTTTAAAGAAATCGCATTTGTCAATTTGAACTTCTTCAATCCAAATGGAAGTCTAGTAAACTCGTACTTTCCTCCGTTAACAGAGAAAGCTGTTTTTTCGATATCAGATTCCTTCAGTATAATCTGATGAAATCCACTTTTTAAGTCTAGTACAGAGAAAAATTTATTATTACCCAGTTGGGAAATGACCTCTCCTATTTCGGGGATAGGGTATCTATCTGACACTGTATTTGTGTTTAATTTGCGATAGTCAATGACTACTCTGAATTTCTTTTTCCCTGACGCGTCTCCTTTCTTGGGCACTATCCAAACTGGTGCATTGTAGGGTGACCTTGAAGGTCGCATAATGCCGTCTTTAAGCAGCTCTTGTATTTGCTCTTCGACTACTTCTTTTAGAGAAATGGGATATGGATAATGTCTACTGTAGACTGGTGTGTCGCTAATAGTTCGAATTTCGCCTCGTACTTTAGTGGTGTATGTTAATTTTTTGTTTGGGTCTGCGAATAAATTTTTAAATTTTGCGAAAAGAAGTTTCAGTCCGTCTTTTTGTGAGTTAGTCATATGTGTTGTCTCTACTTTGATATTATTCACTTGTTGTGCTGGCATTTGTTTGATTGTTAGTGTATATGAGTTATCTATTAATAGTCGGTCATTTTTTACATCAATTATTGCGTTCAGTTCTTTAAGGGTGTCGTTCCCTAAAATTCCGTGAAATGTCTTTAAATCGGACAAAAGGAAAAATTTTATCGGTTTATTGATTTGGTTGAAAAGTCCTATATTTACATGATGTGAAATCTTTGTTCGCCCGCTTACTGCATTAGCATAAAATATTTTTTCATTTGGTTTTGGGTTTTTTACGATTTGAGGTTGTATATAATTCTTGTTGGATCCTGTGTCGATTAAAAAATTATATTCGGTTCCGTCCTTTGCCCTACAGGTAAAATATGGCAAGGAGGAACGGTTTTGTCTAAAAAATTTATGACTGAGATTTCGGACTCTGTCTGTTCTGTTTCAATTGTTCGCTCCTCTGATTCATCTCTGTATTGTGCTGGTAAATCAACTACGTCTTCTCCCAGCTGCTCAAAATATGATTGTTCAGAATCTATCTGCTCATGGGTATTCTCACCTTCATAATATCCTGTATCTATATGGAATTGTCTTTGGAATTTGTTTTGTACAGGTACAGTTGCACCGTTGGGGCGCTTAACAGCGTATTACTGATATTGAATGTTAGGTCTGTTAACATAATTCACCTGTCTAGTCTGAATAGACTGATCTACTTCCATAGGTATTGGCTTAGGTTGAGGTTTAGGGGCGAATGATCTTGGTGGTGGAAATCGGTATTGACTTGGATTAGATGGATATTGGTTGTTATATGGTTTAACATTGAATACGTGTGAAGGGTTTTGCACGTTGGTAGGGAATGTTCTTTGTTGTTGATTGACAAAGTTTGGTGGTTTTGGGTAATTATTTACTGTCTGAATTCTTTGATTCTGATAGCCATATGATGGTTTAGGACCCACTGGTGGTCTGGTTTCCTTGTGCCCAATGTTGTTCCTATATTTTTTATTTTCCAACATTTCGCAAAGTCTAAGTGCATGCTGCAAATTTACTGGCTCTACAAGGGCTAACCTCTCGGATAAATCACCATTAAGTCCGCGTATAAAGGTGTCTAACGCCTGGCCTCTAGCTTGGTCTGTCATGGCCCCAGTGGTTTCTGGGCCATAACTCATGGTGCTTATGTTGTCTAATATTAGTGAGAGTTGTTGGTAAACCGCGTGATAAAATTCATTGACTGTCATGCGTCCTTGTGTCATGTCGTATAATTGGTAAGTCAGTGTCTTTACGTCTCTTTTATCGGAGTATTCGGCCACTAATTGTTTTGAAATGGCATCCCAGTATAAGGGTGTGCGAAAGGACTCTAAAAGCGTATTTGCTTGTCCCACTATCTTTCCCCTGATCGTCATCAAAATAGCAAAGTATTTCGGGGTTCCCTGCATAGGTTTATATAGTTCCATAATTCTGGACACACAATTGTTCCATGTTATGAATTCCTCCCTGCATCCTGAAAATCTTTCTATACCTCTGACAATATCTGGGACCTTATCTAACTCTGCCCATCCTGATTCATTTTCTAAATTCACCTCTTGATCAGTATAGTTACTTTCTTGCTCAGTATGTTTGGATACATATCTCACTATGTTACTCATTTGTCCATTTATTACCGCCTCTATGGCAGCTTCTAAGCCCTGAATTGAAATGGCTTCTATCTTGTTAACAGGAGCACTTGAGGTGGAAGCCCCAGAAGCTGGTGTTTGCGTTTTGGATTGCTGTGCCGCATCCTGAACTATTGCTGATCTAACCCAATCGTCTGGCATTTTGAAAAAAAAAAAAAAAATTTATTCTTTCACGATCAACAATACTGGTGGAAAAATGAACTTATTTAATTAACTCGATTTCACTTAACTTTTTCCTTCACTTGCCACTCTACTTTTCCTCACTTTTCTCTTAAAATTATTTATGAGAGGATTTTTTCCTTTTTTTTCTAGCTACTGGTATTATGATAATATTCAGATTATTATGTTTTAGATTTGCATATTAGTTTTTTCATAATCCGTACAATTTTTCTTTAAGCAATTATGGCTTTTACTGAAATTTATTTTTCTTACAATTTCAAAATTTTCTTTTATTCTTCTTTAAATTTATATTTTTTTCTTTAATATAGTTTGTATATTTTTCACTTTGTATTATTTTCCTTTTCTTGAATTAATTTGTTTTTTTCTTTTTAGTTTAACTTTTCTTATTTTCTATAATTCCTTAACTTACATTAATCCTACTAACTCCATGCTTTAGCTGGACTGGTCTTTAGGAAGTATTTTTGTTTTCTGCTGTAGATACTGAGGTTCCGCCGGACTCCTTAAATATCCAGTTCCCTGCGAACGGATACAACAGGGATCGCAATGAGAAAAACCGGGTGCACAAGTTCACAAATGTTGACTTCACAGAGGCTCTGTTTTTGAGGACTGATTTTAAAGCAATTATAACACGTTGCGATCACTTGTACTTTTTTATCAAACCCGGTCCCTGCTCGGGCGCCAATTAAGATTGAGTTTTCTTCCCGTTTAAAAAAATATAATTTTTATTGAACTTCTTTTGGTTAGTATGATTATTACTAAGACCGGAAGATTCGATTACAGGAAAAGAACTAAACTGGCTTCTACTACAAAAGGTTGGATGAAGGCTCTGTCTCTCTCTCTGCGGTGGCTTTGTTTATTTGAGGATTGAACTGTTGTCATTGTGGGTGGCCTGATACAATTAAGAATTGTATCGGCATCTTTAATGTTTACCAAAGTGTTGCAGTTTTAATTTGAGGATGTTTACTTTACAGAAAATGTTGATGTGACGAAATCCGAGTGTAACAAGATTTGGTTACATTCGAGATTTTGTTTATATCGATCTTGGGTCACTAAGTGGTCCATAAGTGATTCTAGGAATGTCGGGTGTTAACTTGTATAAATAGAAGAGAGGAAGTGTCATGTTCACTTGGTGACAGAGCCGTCGCGCGTGTTAAATATGCCGACTCAACTCTGTCCAGTACAATGCACTCATGGTTGGTTACGTTACCGAAAATGCGTTTGAACAATAATACATATTGCAACTAACTGCTACAAAATGTTTGTATTAGTATTTATGTATATTCACTGAGTACAGTGAGTATTCGATATGTCAACATGCTACACAATATCTCTCGCTTACTCAGACTTAAACATTATAAAAATAATTGATTTAAACTCACAAACTCCTCCTCCACCGAAAGAACTGCCAAGGAGACCAAAAGGGATGCCCGTCGACTGCCCTGGACCGCTGGAAAGTGTCCACTACCGATACACATGTAAAGAGGAGACTGGTGCGAGGACAGGCACCTGTACCGCCTGAGACATCAGTAGCAGAGACAGCGAGCGTGAACGGCAGGCCGCCTTTTACGCCAACGAGGGAGCATCACCGAGATAACCAGCAACGACCAGCTGATGCTGGTAAAATAAATTGATGACTTTTCTTTAAAAATCTAATATAAGCAAAATATGAGCGGAATCTTATCTGTCCAATAGATGTATTGAAAATATGGAAATCCCAAAAATCATCTCCAAATACGTAAAAGAAAGAAAAAATTTAACATTTCTCTAGAGCTTACTTATTGGTATAAAAGAATCCTTTAACATATATCAGGTCAGATAACCACAGTTTTAAATTAAGACATTTCTACATAATTTTAATAAATTAATTATGCCATATTAAAATTTTTTTTTTCAAAATTCTACTTTTAAAAATAAGAAAAAAAATAGTAGAAATCAATCTCAAAATTTTTTTCTCAAAAATCTAATTTGAAAACATACTACAAATGTATGTTTAACAAGCAAATTTGATGATATACATA
This sequence comes from Drosophila emarginata, assembly GCA_037075365.1. Classification (NCBI taxonomy): domain Eukaryota; kingdom Metazoa; phylum Arthropoda; class Insecta; order Diptera; family Drosophilidae; genus Drosophila; species Drosophila emarginata. The sequence continues at coordinate 290,035 of JBAMCD010000094.1, read as the reverse complement.
GATAATACACCCACAATGACGTCAATTGAGTCGAAAACAATGGATTCCATGGCAAAAAATTTTCTTAAAAATAAGAAAAAAAATAGTAGAAATCAATCTCAAAATTTTTTTCTCAAAAATCTAATTTGAAAACATACTACAAATGTATGTTTAACAAGCAAATTTGATGATATACATAGATAATACACCCACAATGACGTCAATTGATTCGAAAACAATGGATTCCATGGCAAATATAATAAAAAAAATCGAATCATCGAATATTTTTGCAATTAACAATACATATATTCTTATTGATAATTGTCATAATTTTGTGCGCATATATTCTTTACAAAGCATATTTGAAATACAATAAGTGTATAGCTAAAAGAGCCTTAAGCAGAGCTAACGATCTGGATAAGATCTAAAAATATATGCGCACAGTGTAACAATGTGTCATAGCAATATATTCAAAAAAAATTCTCTCTTTCTTTTTAAATAAAAAAAAAAAATTTTAATACAATTAGCAAATTTAATTTCTCTGCATGAGTTGTTTCTTTCTTTTTAATCAAAATAACATTTCTTTATTGTATTACAACACTATGACCACATTAGATAAATACTTCGATAAAATCAATGATAGGCACCCGAGCATAGTTAATGATTTAATAGAGGTTTTTAAGAGTGAACAAAGCCACTCACCTCAACGCTCGATAAACCTGGTGCAAATAAGATCAGCATACCTTGACATAACGGGAGAAAATTTCCCAGTCCAAGAAGGTAGCAGAGTACAGATGAGTTTCATACTGTTAATACCATATATATGCTGTTATATGCATGCAGCAGGTACGCTGTGTTTCTATTTGATGAATGAAACACAACAAAACACAGAATAATATAAAAAAAAATTTTAATTTAATTTCTTTTTCCCCCAACTTTTAAAAAAAAATTGTGGTTTCAAATTTTCAAAAGTACGACTATTTAAATAAACCCATTCCATGGAATGGCCAAAAATTGTTCAAAGTGTCAAAGACCATAGAGTAGAGTTCGACAAATCATTTAAATGCCTTAATAAAAGCATAAATATAAAAAATAAAACCAAACTAAACCATGTGCGAATTTTGATTACAAAATTTAATGCTATTAATAAACTATTCGCAGAGGTGTTCAGTCGGCTCAATAACTGCTACAAGCGAGAGAAAATCTAGACCGATTAAGAACACAGCTTAGAACAATCTCGGATGGACATAATCTTCATATTTTTTAACCAAACGTATTAAATACAGATGCCAAATTTGACGAGTCAATTCTAGCCACAGATAAGGTAAAACTTATTATGTATTCAGCAATATGAATGATGCTATTACTAAATTTGTCAACAGTTGCACAGAGGCAACTGGCTAGGCTAACTCTGTCTTACATTTTAGGCAGACAGCATGCAATTACAACAATAGAGATAAAAACCGCGGAGGAGGTTATTACCAATATATTAACAACAGAGACCAAAACAATAATCGCGGTGGTTATAGGCGACAAGGTCAGAATAGAGGAAACTATAGAGGCCGAAATTACTATAACCAAAACCCAATCAATACCAATAATGTGAGAGTAACTCAAACTGCGTAAATTCAAAGTTCATTCAATCAACTTCAGTCTTAATATAATTGTTTGCTTCATTAATCACTCAACCAAAACAACACTTACATTTTTTATAGATACTGGTGCGGATATACCACTTCTAAAATTGAACTCAGATAACTATGACTTAAAACACAATAAAATTATAAACATCCAAGGCATAGGCCAAGGAGTAATTAAATCCCAAGGCACCGCAGCAATAGAACTTTAGACAACCAAATATATAATTCCACACGAATTTCATTTAGTAGACTCCGATTTCGCAATACCGTGTGATGGAATTATTGGCATTGACTTCATAAAGAAATTCAATTGCCAGTTAGACTTCAAACCAACTGAAGACTGGTTTATAATTAGACCCCACAATCTAAATTACACAATTTTTGTAACAATTATATATAGCACTGGCAATTATACCTTTCTTCTGCCAGCCAGATCCCAAGTGTTAAGAAAAATAGAAATAAATTCGACAGACGATCATTTATTTGTTCCAAACCAGGAAATTCACAATGAAATTGATGTTGCAAATACTATAGCAACGTCCAAACATGTATACATCCGTATCTTGAATACAACTAATTTTGACCAATTGGTCAACGCAAATAATCTAAATTAAGAAGAACTTTCAAATAATGAAATTCTTCCAAGAAATCCAGAGACCAGATGCAAAATAGTACTTGAGACATTAAAGAAAAAGTTTCCACCACAATTTAAAGAACAGTTAACAAAGCTATGCACCGAGTACAGCGATTTATTCGGACTGGAACCCGAATCCATAACAACTAATAATTTCTATAAGCAAAAAATAAGATAAAAGATGATGAACCAATTTACATGAAAAGCTACAGAAATCCGCATCCATGTAGAAGAAATTTAAAGACAGGTATGTGTTCTCACTTCATCGAAGTCGGTCGTCTTTCTTTTGCGCTCTCGCTTTTAATAATTTTAATCATTTTAACTGCTGTTAAAAAACTTCTTTTGTGCTTCTATAATTAACGCTCAAGTTATTTTCGACGACTGTTAAATTTTATTTCTTCTTAAACATTTAATCAAAGCTATTATTAAATTTTATTTTACTAAACAACAAAAATAACAGCTTTGTTGTTGTGCCTGCATACTTTGATTTTGTGTTTTTGATCTCTTTTACTTACATTCGCGCTGTCGCGTACTCAGTAGTGTTGTTGCTTGTGCAGTGTTTGCTCTCGCGCTATTACATTGCTCGCGTTCGTGACCGTTACTCTCGCGGTTGTATCAGTTTTTTGTTGTTGTGTGTTTATCTCAACTCTAAATTGTTTCTCTCTTTTTTCAAGTGCATAATATTGCACCTTTAACCCTTGTGCTACCTTGTGCTTCTTATACGCTTTTATTTTTTGCTTTTTATTGCAATTCGCCCTTTATTTAAAATCTTTTCTTAAAAAAAAAAAAAAAAAAACAAAAATAATAATTAATAATGTTGGTCCCTCATCCCCAAAAGCTCCAAGAAGACTACCTTTTATGCTGGCTGTGTGACAATGTTATGCACGTTAAATGTGCTGGTTATACGGCCAGAGTTAAGGATAGCATTGGAAATGGGGGGCCTGAAATGGAGTTGTGAAGCGTGCCGGGACGTTGAAATGGAAATGCGTATATTTATGAGGCGGAGTAGGGAGGGCTTTAGAACTTTGTCGGCTGGCTTTCTAAAGCTTCGGGAAGAGTTTTCGACTCTGCAAACTCAGTTTAATAGTTATAAATTATTAAGCGAATCCCCGAAGCGGAAGAAAACCATTCCTCGGCATTTCTCTCCCGATCCACCAGCATCTCTACTTTTAACGGCTCCGTCTTCATGTAACAACCCAATAATCCCGAATTCTCAGGACCTGATATCGTTTAGGAGTCCAGTATTGGCTGCAGGTGCGGACACTATTGCCATTTCCCCTGGCAATCCTGTCCCGCATACTGATGCGATATCGGGTGTAGTGTCCGATGTGTCCGGACGAAGACCCTCTTCTAGAGATGTTCCCAATAAAATAGTAACAAGGGGGGTTCTCAAGGCGTTATCCGCCGCAGTAGCTCCAGCGCCAAAATCTGTGGCTGCTGCTGCGGTTGGTGCCTCGAGCTCGCTTCTTGTCGGTATTCCACCAAAAAAGCAAGTTTTTGTTTCGAGGCTAGATCCCAACACTACATCAGATGATGTCATAGCCCACATCCGGGCAAAAATCGTAGAGCCTAACATTGCGGTGGAAAAGTTTAAATTTTCATATTCCCGTGACATTTCGTCTTTTAAACTTAGTGTTCCGCCAAATCTTTTTGACCAAATATGTCATAAAGATTTTTGGCCGGAACACTTAGTAGTTAAGGAGTATTTAGCTAAAAAGAGGAAAAATCGGCCTCCGATTCGTTTGCCTTCCGCACCAGGTAGCACCAATCATTTCCTACCTTTTAGGCACGTCAGTACCCACTGGCGGGTCAAAAAACTAATTTCGTCCCTTGTTCTGGCCTATCAGAATGTTAGAGGACTAAAATCTAAACTTTCTAAACTCTATGTAGATAGTCGATCCTTTGACTTTCATATTCTGGCATTTACTGAAACGTGGCTAAAGCAAGACATATCAGATGCATCCGTTTTTCCCACAATATTTTCTACATATAGATACGATCGAACATTCAGAAATGGAGGCGGAGTTTTAATTACTGTCAACTCAGCCCTTCCCTCTGAATTAGTGACCTTCACAGCAACTCTTGACATTGAATTTGTTAGTGTCCAAAATTTCTCTACAATCGTATTCTGCCTTTGTAACTTGCTCATATATTCCACCAAAACCTGAAATGGTGGTATACACCAGCCATTTAGAAGCAATTTGCTCTGTATCCTCCCATCTTTCCGATGCAGATTTACTAATCGTTCTTGGGGACTTTAATTTGCCTGACATTTCTTGGTATCCATTAGATGAGTCTTCCATGCTGGTGCCTTCCTCCTCACACTGCTTTATTGATGGTCTTCTTGAGTTATCCTTAACCAAGGTTAACAATGTGCATTATAGAAATGGTAGATTACTAGATCTTATATTTATGTTAGATTCTTCCAACTGCTCTGTTTCGAGAATCGGTCCTTTAGTTGTCCCCGAAGACAATTTCCATCCAACTTTGGACTTAACCATAAACCTTCCTTTTCGATTGCCGATTACCAACTCGATATCTCGCACTCGTTGCTTTCGTAAAACTAAATTTTTCAAGCTGAATGAGCTTATTCTTGCTACAGATTGGTCTTATCTGTAATCTTGTGAAGATTTAGACGCCGCTATTTCATTTTTCTATAATATTATGTTTTTACTTTTTGATGCTTGTGTCCCACATGTCACCCATGTGTCAACTGACGAGCCGCAATGGTTTTCACGTGATTTATCTTATTTATAGAATGTAAAATCTAGATATTATAAAAAGTATAAGAAATCCGGTCGATTGTCGGATTTTTCTCTTTACATAGTTGCTCGATCAAATTTTTCTCTGCTCAATACACAATGTTATAAGGGTTACTTAAGATGCTGTAAACTTCAGTTTTCCGGTGATCCTATAACTTCGTCAACGCTAAACGCAAGGCAGCAGCTCATCCGTCTTACTTATGTTTTCAAAATAATGAAGGTATCGAAGATCAGGCCGATATGTTTTCTAATTTTTTCAATACAACTTATTCCTACAAAAGTATCAAGCTAACTCTTCGTACCCTTATCAGTTTAATAGCTCTAATTGCATCTTTAATCCTGTGATCGATGAAAGTTCGCTCCTAAGCGTGCTTACTTCAGTAAAACCTGTACATTCAAAAGGACCAAAATGGGATACCTGGTTGTGTACTCAGGTTTTGTGCTGACATTTTATGTAACCAAATTCATAAGTTATTTACCTTGTCCGTTAAAACTTCTACTTTCCCACCTATTTGGAAGGAATCTTCTATTATTCCTCTCCATAAAAAAATTAACAAGTCCGTAGCATCAAATTATAGGGGTATTTCTAAATTGTCCGCTATACCGAAGGCCTTTGAGTAAATTATAACTTATCAATTGCAACATTTCTGTAGTTCTGTACTTTCATCTACCCAACATGGGTTCATGAAACCCATATCTACTACCACTAATCTGTTAGAGTTTACTTCTTTATCGATCGATGGATTCAGGAATGAATCGCAAACTGATGTCATTAACACCGACTTCAGTAAACCTTTGATTCTGTTAATCATACACTGCTTTTGTACAAGCTGAACGAAATTGGTCTTCCGCGCCTTCTGCTCAGCTGGATTCTGCAATATTTGACTGACCGTACACAAAAAGTCCTATTTAAATCATCACTGTCTAAGACCATCAAAGTAACTTCGGGAGTGCCACAGGGTAGCCATCTTGGACCATTGCTTTTTACCCTCTTTATTAATGATCTTCCTTCCGTCGTAATTCACTTTCGTGTGCTTATGTACGCTGATGATGTTAAACTTTTCCTTAGTTTCAAAGATTCGGTTCCCCGCGTCTGCTTCAAGCCGATCTTAATAACCTCCAGACTTGGTGTGAAATTAACTTATTAAACTTAAATATTTCGAAGTGTAATGTTATGTCGTTTTATAGATCTTCCTTTCACCTAGAAACTTATTACCTTAATAATACTCCACTTGAACGTTTAAATGAGATGAGTGATTTGGGTGTACTCATGGACCATAAATTAAGTTTCACTCGTCATATTTCTACCCTAGTCAGCAAACCCATGAGTGTTCTTGGTTTCGCCAAGAGATGGCCGAAGGAATTCGACGATCCTTACACAACCAAAACCCTTTTTATTTCACTGGTCCGTCCTATTCTGGAGTACGGATCATGTGTTTGGTCACCTCAATATGAATCACTCCAAATTAGAATTGAATCCGTTCAAAAGCAATTTTTGATTTTTGCTCTTCGTGGTTTAAACTGGGATTGCAATGTTAACTTGCCATCGTATTCTAGTAGACTTCTTCTAATCAATCTTCCTTCTTTACTTATCCGTAGAGTAATGCTTGGTACTTTGTTTATACAAAAGCTTTTTAATGGGCAAATAGACTCTTCAAATTTATTAAAACAGGTCAATCTATCTGTACATTGTAAACTAACTAGAAATTATATCCCTTGAACTTTAACAAGTTGCACTTCAAACTATACTTTACATGAACCTTTCCGTGTCCTTTGTTCCGATTATAATCGTATTTATGACGTAATCGGATCAGAGTCCTCTATTCCTACTAAAGAAACTTCTATCCTTAGCTATCTGGTTTTAGCTAGATTTAACTTTAGGTATGTTCTAATTGTCGTCTGTTGTCCACGCGACTTCGTTTTTGCATGCTGTCTGCTAGGGTTCGCGCGTAACAGGCATTGTCCTGGTGAAAAAAAAGGTAGAAAAATGAATAAATGACAAAATTGTAGAACCGTCTGTATCCCAATACAATAGTCCACTCTTGCTAGTCCCAAAGAAATTATTACTCAAATTCCGAAGAAAAGAAATGGCGATTAGTAATTGACTATCGTCAAATAAACAAAAGACCATTGTCCGATAAATTTCCGCTCCCCAGACATTCTAGACCAACTGGGTCGAGCAAAATACTTCTCCTGCATCGACTTAATGTCAGGTTTTCAACAAATTGAACTGGAAGTTCAAGAAACATAACTTTATTCATAGTGATAGGATTAAAACCCTAACTGATGATTTTAACGTATGTGGGAAATACAACTTGAAGTTACATCCAGAAAAACGTTAATTTTTCATGCATGAAGTGACATTCCTAAGTCACAAATGTACCAACAATGGAGTACTGCCAGATGACAAGAAATATGACGTCATCAAAAATTACCCCGTTCCTCACGATGCAGACAGCGCAAGACGATTTGTTGCATTTTGCAATTACTATTGTCGATTTATAAAAAACTTCACCGATTATGTAAAAAGAATGTTCCTTTCGAATGGTCAAGTAACTGTGAAAATGCATTCCAATACCTAAAAGAAAAACTTATGCAACTAACACTTTTACAATATCCCAATTTTTGGAAGGAATTTTGCATAATAACAGATGCTAGTAAACAAGCTTGTGGAGCGGTTCTAAATCAGAACCATTATGGAATTCAACTCCCAATAGCTTATACATCTCGCTCGTTTACAAAAGGGGAAAGCAATAAAAGCACCACAGAGCATATCTTTTTTCTATAACTCGCATGTGGCTAGAACTTGAAGAATACGACTTCACAGTAGAATAGCTAAAGGGAAAAGATAATTTCGTTGCATACGCACTTTCGCACTTTAACAGAACTCAAAGACATTCAAAATAAACAAGACCAGACAAAATCTGTACAGTTGAAAACAATGAACTTTTGCCAAGGCAAAGTCATCAAAATATAATTAAGCTCATCGTATACGAAGTCAATACAAATGATGAAGTACGGAAACAAGTGTCCTTGCGTATAACAGAATCTAAATGTTTACTTAAATATGGAAATAAAGTTATCGCAAGAATTGAAGTTAGCGATTTATATACTAATGGAATTCTCGACTTAGGTCAGTTCTTCCAAAGGCTCGAAGAAGAGACAGCTATATTAATGAAGCAAGCAAGTCGTCCCTGCCGACATTGAGTATACCCTGTACCAATTAAAAGTACATCATAAAGTCAAATACGAGCAAAATCACCATCATGTGTCTTTTCAGTACAAAACGGAAAGACTTATAACTCCAATAAATATTGTCCAATTTCGACAGCTGGTGGATATTGGCTAGATTATTGAGTGTGCCAAATAAGAGTGCGAAATCTTTGTTACAGCTCATGTTATAGTTTTTTCCCGAATTGCGGGTGCGGAAGTGGGAACATTTGAAACAAACTTGACCTGTCTATACACTAGACGGATGTTGACACCAAATTTGGTTGCTCTAGCTCTTATAGTCTCCGAGAACTCGGAGTTCATACAGACGGACGGACAGACAAGTCTCAGTCGACTCGGCTATTGATGCTGATCAAGAATATATATTCTTTATGGGGTCAGAAAATTCTCCTTATGCTTGCTATATACATTTTAGCGACTTAAATATACCCTTTTACCTAATGGGTACAGGGTATCACCAGATAATAACAGATTTATGCAAGTACATGAAGATCAGGAATCGTACCTCTACTGCATATATCATAGTTACAATCGAACGAAGTCATCGAACATTTAATGAACACATTTGTTCATATATATCTGTAGACAAAAACGATTGAGAAGTTTGGATTCAATATTTTACTTATTGTTTCAGGACGACACCATCAGCAACCCATGAGTATTGTCCATACGAATTCGTATTTGGCAGATTACCAAAACAGTTCATAGATTTTAATAAAATAAAGGAAATAAAGAGGAAGATGTAGCATGTTCACATATCGAATGATCACTGTATTCAGTGAATATACATAAATATTACTACAAACATATTGTAGCACTTAGTTACAATATTTATGTACACAAATGTGCATTGCACTGGACAGAGCTGAGTCGGCATATTTAACACGCGAGTTTTGTCTGTTACCATTTAATTAAATAAAAATAACACTCCTTTCAATTTAGTTCACAAAATGCATTTTATTTTCTGTGTGTCTTGTCTTTTTCACATCTTACTTAATAATGAGCCCAAAAGCTTTTGATTAGTTGAGAGAGCTTTTGTGCTTAGATCTAACTTGTAATCTCTCACTGTTAAATGTAGGCGAAGAGAGAGAGAGAGAGAGAACAAGAACTTTGACTACATGTGTAACTTCCCCATCGCCTAAGTTAAGACTCTCCTGAGTTTTACAATTTGTTCATACACATACAAGTGTTAGGAACTTAACTATAGTAGATTATGTTACATTTAAAGTCTTATATTTCTTCTTTCTTTTTATGTTGGAGCTATGTACATACATTACTTAAATTAAATTTCCTATATTTCGGTTCATTTTTGTATATTAGAGACTTATAGTTTTTATATATCCTTCCTTTCTAGTTTCTTCAAAATTTTCTCCCATTTGATTTACAGACGTAATGTAATTTTCTTTATATTTTAGAAAGTTATTATATATAATTCTTTTGTCACAATTTCCACACTCAATATTTATTGGCCTATCTTGTATTGTTGAGTGGTAGCTGTTATTATAATATTCCACAGCTTTACTAACTTTATCTTTGATTGAGAGGTCTTTGTTTTCAAGATATATAATTCTTATCTTTTCTGTCAGAGTGTTATGGAATCTTTCAACGTCTGCATTACCAGTGTGACTGTTCGGTTTCACAAAATGAACTGCTATGTTCTCATTTCTTAAATATTCGTTTTTATTTACATTATTAAATTCATTATCAGTTACTAATTTTCCAAAACCTACTTTTTGGGATTTCTACAAACGCATCTTTTCGATTATAGTTTGATTATTGCGATCCTCAAGATAAAAAGCAGTAGCAAATTTTGAAAATTGGTCAATAGAAGTTAGAAAATTACATTTTGAATTTGTATAGATATCCACATGAATGATTTTTCTTATATCGTTTGGTGTTTCCGTAAGTTTAAATTTTTCGTTTACTGGGTTCCTATCATATTTATACCGATTACAAATGTCACAATTGTTAATATACTTATGCAATGCTTATGATGCAATATTGAAGTTTTGGAAAGAAAATAATCTGTTTTAAACTTTGGTAGTTTTCATTTATAATGAAATGATGAAATAAATGACTAGTATTATATATATGGAATCGTGCTATTTCTTTATACACATCTTCTTTGTTTTCAATGTCTTTTGCGTGAAATGAGCATTTTACAAATCTTACATTTTTATTGCCTTCGAAAATTTGGATGATTTTGTTTCGAAATTTATTGTATATATGGTCGTTATATTCGCTAAATATTCCTACTTTGCCATTTATGATATGATTTTTCAAAATTTCTTCTATTCCAATTTTAAGATCATTTAAATGTAAATAAATTTTCTTATTTCTGTTCTTATATTCAAACTCCATAGTTTTCTTATCTGTTAGGATGATTTGTATTTTAAATCTATTAACAACTTTTTCTAAATTACCTAAGATAGTTGTGACCGCGAAATCTTCAGCCTGTGTATGTTGTGTACTACTGTCATCGACATTGTTTTTTAAAGATCTACAAGATTAAGCTGTGTTTACGGCACAAATTTCGTCGTTGCTTATTCGACTTAAAAAATCAGCTACCTGGTTATCCTTTCCTTTAATGTATGATACGTTTATATTAAATTCGCTAAGCTTAACAAGCCATCTATAAAGTAATTCATTAAGTTCTTTTCCGTTATATTTAATGAGCAGCCACTTAAGTGGTTGGTGAACAGACAAAATGTCGAATTTGACTCCATAGAGATATGGGCGGAAATAAGCTGTTGCCCACACTATAGCTAGTAATTCCTTTTGTATAGAAGAATAGTTCTTCTCATGGTCATTCAATGTACGAGTTGCATCGCGAATAGGATGACCATCTTGTTGCAAAACAGCACCTAAAGCTATCAGCATCAGTAATGAGCTGAAATTTCTTTTCGAAATCTGGACACTTAAGTACCGGTGCCTCTGCTATGATTCTTTTTAATTTATCAAATGCAATCATGAAGTTGGGTTCATTGACATCAATCTTAGCATCCTTTTTAAGGATAAGCTACTTGGGAGAAATCCTTTATGAACTTTCTATAATACCTGGTGATTCCTAGAAAAGCTATAATTTGTTTAACATTTCTCGGAATTTTAATCTGAAGAATGCTGTTAACTTTTGCTGGGTTAGGCTTAACTCCTTCGGGGGTCAAAACGTGACCCAAAAACTGAGTTTCTTTGGAAAAGAAATTGCATTTTTTGATTTGAATCTTAAGATTTGCTTCAGAAAGTTTTTTTGAAAATTGTATGAATATGGCCAACATTTTCTGAAAAACTAGTTGAAAAAATAAGAACGTCATCAAGGTAGACGACACAAATTCTATTTATTTCATCTTTTAAGACTATGTTTATAGGACGTTGAAATGTGGCAGGAGCGTTTTTAAGCCCAAATGGCATCCGATTAAACTCGTAATGTCCGTGGGGGGTGGAAAACGTTGTCTTTTCCCTATCTTATTCCCGAACAAGAATTTGGTGAAAGCCTTTCGCGAGATCTATGGTAGAAAAACATTGCGCCCTTTCTAACTTATCTAATATACCTTCTATATTAGGGATAGGAAACTTATCATCTACTGTGATTTCGTTCAGTTTACGGTAATCGATAACTATCTGCCACTTCTTTTCCACTGTTATCAGTTTTTTTGGGTACAAGCCATAAAGGGGCATTATATGGAGAATTGCGTTTTCGTATTATTCCTTGTTGTAGCATCTCTTCAATTTGCTTACATATTTCTTGCACATGAATTTGAGGGTATCTATAAATCTTACTGTATAGAGGTTTATCTACTACTGTTTTTATCTGATGTTCAATAATGTTTATATTGCTAAGACACTGACCTTCAAGAAATATTAATTTCTTGAATCTACTTAAAATTTTTGTTAGAGCATTGTTTTCTTCTTGATTTAAATCGTTGAAAAGGATTTTTTGTGTTCAATCATCTATTTATATTGGTTCAATTTGATTTACCTCATCAGAGTATGGTGAGCTATCTTGAAATTTAATTGTATTCTTATTAATCGTAATTGTATTTTGATAAAAATCAATAATAGCATATAACGGCTTAAGAATGTTTTGCCCTATAATAGCATCGAATGATTTGTTATTAAATGTTGTCAATTTCCAACTTATTGTGGCATCTTTTCCAAATTCAAGAATCAAATCAGTTATAATTTCTTGCGTTATTAGCGATCTTCAATTTAGAGATAAAAAGGATATTGGGTGACTCAAAGTTCTTCGAGGATATTGTAACAATTTATCCCTATCTAACATTGAACCAGTATCAATCAAGGCAGTTATAATTTCATTGTTTATAGTTAATTTTATCAACGGAAGTGATTTTTCGAGGCAACTATATGAAAATTTGCATGGCAAGAACAATTCTTTGGCTCAGACATTGATTCAGAAGAGATGTTTTGATTTTGATTATCATTTTTGACTTGGTTGTAATTAGTTTTATCTACTTCGACTTGATCGATCTCCATTTTTGAAACATGGCTTTGTTGATTTGTACAGTTCTGATTTGAATTTATATTTTGTATTCCTGATCGAATGTTTCCTGAATTAGCTTTTACATTTTCTAAATTGTTGTTGTGCTTTGCATTCTGACCTTGATTATTATAATTTGATTTGTAAAATCGGTCTCTTTGATTATTTTGGTATTGATAATTTTGATTTTCCGTTTTGTTAGATTTTTCATGACTTTGTAAAAATTTTGGTTTATGATATTGATTTCTAATTAGACCTTCGGTTTCTAATAAATCGAAAGCTTCTCTTAAATTTTTTTTACATTTCTATTAATTACGACTGAAGCTAAATATAAATCGATATTATTCAAGAATGTTCTTAACATAGCTTCTTCAACATTTTTGGGACTAAATTCCAAATGCTTTACGTTATCATAAGCATATTTTTCATTAATTTTACACATTATATTTCTTAAGGACTTAAAATATTCTTTAATGTCGTTTCTATTACTTAGCATAAACGCCTCTTAGTAAAGTTGATTATAAGACTCCTTTACGCCAAAATTACGAATAAGAATCGTCTTGATGTCACCCCACGACGGCTCTGCATTCTCGATGGTTCTTACAACATGTAGAGCTGCGCCTTGGATTTTGTTGGGGATGACTTGAGTAATGTTCAAAATGTGAGTAGCCTCCTGTTGGAGCGCCAAAATTGTTATGTACATGCTTGTACGAATCGGTGGCGGACTAAGGTGGTGTTTAAGTCGCTCTCGGAGTCAGGAATGCCTAGCGGGGCGGGACCCTCTGGAACCGTAGCTCTTTCGGTGTGGGGTGGGTTTTTGCTGGAAACCTGTCTCTACATTAACAAAATTTAAATTAAGGATCCCTTCTGAAACTAACCGAAAATATGACTAAAAAAAATAAAATAAAAGAAACATGGTCAAAGGAACATAATAGTAGCATAGTCAAAACAAAGCAACAAAATTATTGAAAGCTTGGGGGGAGTTTTTAATATTAATTACAGCGAATCATGCGGAATCCAAGATGACGACGGATCCGCCCGCTCTTTACCCAACCCTACCCATGATTTTCATTGCGGATATTTAATCTGAAAATCCCTTAGACGTTTAGATCATCTGATTTTTGTATTGCCACATCACCAACAAAATTACATTAATTTCTCATGTTGATTTTCAAATAAACAAAATTCATTTAATTTCTGCAGTAAATTTCAAGCTTAAATTAACTGACATTATTTAACAAAAAAAACTGGCAGTTTGCTTGAACTTAAAATGAATGTTATATTAAGAATAGTAGCTTATGTCATTAGGAAGATAAAAAAAATATAATTACGGAATTAATGGATATACATTTATACATTTTTAGTTTTAAACATTTTTCTTTTGTTTGAATTATTTCTGGTGTAACTGTGTATGATCTTTATTTTCTCTTCATGTGTAAATATTTGACCTTCCATTCAGACAAGACTTGGACTGGTGATTCATGCAGAGGCGCTGAAAGCTGCTATCATTTATAACCGACCAATGAAAATAATGAAACTTTTGAAATTTTAACAATCACTTGTCAAACTCATTATAACACATAATTGTACTCACTTCAGGTCAATGTTAATCTGCTCATACAATTTGCTTACTGTCCTCATTGGACAGATTGCAAATAAATAAATGCAAAAAAAAAAAAAAAAAAATGTGTAAATATGTAAGTTATTCGAGAAGTGATAAATGAAGTTCAATGACCTACATACAGTAAATCAGCTGTTCATAATTGAGTGAGGAAAGAACTGAATATTTAAGAGCGAGCTTAAGAGCATAAACTGTATCGAACTAGAAAGGAATGCAAATAATAGAAGTAAACAGAGATAATCATTTGGATCAGATCACGAATGGTTTAGGGATGGCAGTAAATCTAAATCGAAACCGTTTTACTAAATCCATATGATTATCATAACAACATGGGGAGGTATTAAAGTTTGGTAAACGTTATAACTCACGTGCTTGTATTCATATAATGTTGTTTTTATCCAGCGATGAAAGGCCTTCCAACGATGTCTTGGTAATTTAATTTGATTACTCAATTATTAATTATTTTGATTTATTTTTTTTTTGGTTTTCACTTATATAATTGACATAGTTTTTTTTAGTTCGATGCTTTGGTTTTCACTCAGAGGTTAATTATTAGAAATATAGGTAATCAAATAAATTTATAAAACAAAAATTAGGAATTTAATAGAGAATCAAAAGTTTACTAGCGACCCGTTGCGCTTACATTTACTTTAAACAGTTACGTATACATATGCTTTTACAAACATATGAATACGCTTATTTAAATCATTTTATAAAAAGGGGGAAAAAATTATAATAATTATTATTAATATTGAACTGGTATTAGCAAAATAAGCATTATTTTATAATTGGTGATCACACGAAGAGATTAATTAAATCATCACAGATACACACTCTCTTGAGCTTAACAAAAAAAGAATTTCTATACACGTGCTTTCTAGGTTAAGACAAAAAAAAAGAATTTATATTTTTCGATTATTAATAGTTTTCACTCATGTTTTTTTTCGACATATATTCTTTAAGTTTCTATATACATATATGCCTGTATGTAGCTTTGCACTGTATAAAAAAAAACACGTGGGCACAAAGAAAATTAACACTGAATACTACACTGCCACATCTTCAAGGTTGGGTAGGTTGGCCGTTTCCTTGTAGATTTTAATCCGCAGCGTACAGCAGTTTACATATATAATTTGCATCAGCAGACATCAGATTATGTAATTTGCGTCTTTCTCTTGGCTTTTCTATCCTACTATGAAAGTTTGTAGGAAACTCCTATCACAACTGCTGCGATTTCTGTGGAAGCAGTTTTATGTTTATCCGACTTGTAAATATATATGAGCGGCTACACCACTTTCTTAGGGCCAGACAATCGAAGAGAAATCAATAAAAATCCTGATATTAAATTTACTTCCCAGTAAATCACTTGTGTTAAGTTTTTCTTTTGTATTTATTTGCGCTCTATGAATATTGGAAAAACTGAATTTTTCAATGGAGAAAATTTTGGCACGTGGTTTTTTTCTTTTCTTCTTAGCCTGTACTTAGCCGTTGGTAACTTCTGAGAGTGGTTTTAGAATTAAATGAAGCAAGCAAGTCGTCCCTGCCGACATTGAGTATACCCTGTACCAAGTAAAAGTACTCCATAAAGTCAAATACGAGCAAAATCGCCATCAATTTACAAAAAAAATTCTCTTAGCATGCACTGCTTGCCATGCAGCGAACGCATGCTATCTCGCTCACACTTAACAGCCCATTTTGCATGGGGCGTTTCAGTACAAAACGGAAATACGTATATCTCCGATAATTATTGTCCGATTTCCACAAAATTTTGTCAAGTGGTGCATTTTGGCCATATAAATGTGCATTTCATACGAATACGATATCTTTAATATTGCTCTAGTTATAGGTTTTTCCCGAATTGCGGGGGCGGAAGTGGGCGCGGCAAAATTTAAAATAAACTTGATCTGCTTATACAATAGACGGATGTTGACACCAAATTTGGTTGCTCTAGCTCTTATAGTCTCTGAGATCTAGGTGTTCATACGGACGGACGGACGGACAGACAGACAGACGGACATGTCTCAATCGTCTTCGCTATTGATACTGATCAAGAATATATATACTTTATGGGGTCGGAAAATTTTCCTTTTGCCTGTTACATACATTTTAGCGACTTTAATATACCCTTTTACCCTATGGGTACAGGGTATAAAAAGGCCGTCTGCAGTTGGTACACTGTCTTTTATAACCACTACCAAATTAAAGCTCTCTCTTTTAACTCCTGAAGTGAGCTGCGATCACTGCCAAAAAAAAATCTATTGTAATCGATGTAAAGCCCTCTATGACAACAAATACATCGCCTTAAATCGCATGCGAGAATTTTTCTTATTCGCGCCCAATTAGCGATTTAAACAAAACAAAATTAAACAGTTCGACCATTACACTTTGTAATCGTGAATTTGGTGGGCATCCTTAAGAATGTCCCCAAACGATAAAGTAAGCTCGTTTGCCATTGTAGTTCTATTAGTTCTCGTCACCAATCGATGTTTATCGTTCTTGTGAACTTGTCATCGAACCAATGGTGAACAGAACTAGTTTGCTCCGAGATGCTGGTGTATGTGTGTGCAACTGCTGATTTAAACACACGATCACACATATGTACATACAGAGATGAGTACGGTTGCAAATGCCGGCACGCTGCAGAGAAAATGCACAATATGTTTTCAGGTTAAACAAGAAGTTGTACAGTATGCAGGAATTGTCCGATGGGCAAAAACACTTAGCTGGTTTCAATACACTTTTGCGAATTTCTTTGTCAAAGCCGATATGCTTTGACACCACGTATGTATGTACTTTTTTAGGTTATGTGTCTTTTGCACAAGGTAGTTATGTATGGAATTACATACGAGCACAAATACACTCAAAACTTCACTTAAGTGAGTATTTCGATGTTCTTGGTTACTCCGTCGACTACGCCAGTTTTGTTAACACTAGTCTGTTAACATTTAATTAAATAAAAATAACACCCCTTTCAATTTAGTTTACAAAATGCAGCGAGCGTGAAAGGCCGGCCGATTTTACGAAAACGAGGGAGCATCAGTGAGCCAACCGCAGACGATCAGCTGATGCTGGTAGAAAAACAAAAAGGAAGATTATTTTAAAAAATACATATTAAGCTATAGAAATAATTAAACATTGTAAAATTGAGCGGAAGCTTATTTGCTTATATAGCCCGTAATTCTATACAAACCAATAGGTAGAATTTTGTAAATCTTATATAATGCCTGAAAAAGTTAAAAACTTCAAAATTCTAATTTAAGAAGAAGAAAAAAATCTATCGAAAATCAAATTAAAATCCAATAATTAATTCAATTCAAAAAAAAGATTTATATAATTTCTTTTATTTGAAGCATTCTACATATGTATGTATGTTTAACAATAGTAGAAGCAAATTTGATGATAGATATAGTATACCTACAATTGATTCGAAATCAGTGGATTCCACTGCAAATGTAATAAATAAAATAGAATCATCAAATACTGATTTACCATTTACAAATATATTGATAATTGTCATAATTTTGTGCGCATATATTCTGTACAAAGCATACCTGCTACACAATAAGTGTATAGCTAAATGATCCTTAAGCCAAGCTAATGATCTGGATAAGATCTAAAAGAAATAAATGCGCACAATATAACAATATGTCATAACAATATATTTACAAAACATAAATTTTTAATAAAAAATAAATAAATATAAAAAATATTACAATTTATTAATTTGGTATAACAATACTGTAAGGAAGTTTTTTGGCCGGGGTACAACTCTCAGTCTACCCAGGGCCTTTCTTTAACAGAAAAATTTATAAAGAAATACTAGGACCGGAATATTCGATTGAGGAAGGCATAATATGGATATAATGATTTTATGCCTAATTTTAATGATCACGCACACATGGTTAAGGACAATATTAACGACAGATAGGGGAGGATATATTTAAAAGTGGGATTGGGAAGGGCAGGATAAGGCCAGCAGGGGAGTCTGGAACTGAGCCTTATCGACATACACAAATCCTTGGCTACTACTATGTATTATGTCCCAAGTATGTTTATCAAGTCAAGTAGGGATTCACCCGGACCTTGACTTATCAAGAATATACTAATTAAGGACTAAAATCAGAGACTACTGACCTAGAAATCCCTTTCCAAATCAAGTAGGGATTCACCCGGACCTCGATTTGAGAAGAAATACTTCGATAATAAGTCGTTAAACACGGAATCGCATCCCAGTCAACTAGGGTATCACCCGGACGTTGGCTGGTGGTGAGTGTCATGTATCTGACCTAATACATATAGCGACCTTACGAATTTCTCTTAGAGGATGAGTTGGGGATTCACCCGGACACTCATACTTTAAGAGACATTCGCTGGACGCCGACACACTTGGATAAACAGATTACACTACCATATTTGTTACTTGGATGTCCCCTAAACAACTTTGACCTCCAGTCATATAAGATCTGGCTATTAATAATGACACTCAATATATCCGAAACAATTTACTTTATTCATTCATATTTTCGGTAGAGCACTATCATTAGCCTATCACACACACACTGGGTCATTCATATAGCTCCTATCTGGGGTCAAAAGGACATATGGGCTCAATTAACTACAGGCAGACTCACCTGCGACACTTCTGTCGTACACACGCACTTTTGATCCTTCCTTACTTCTGCAGGATATTTTTCTGATGACTTGACTTAGCTTTTATGTTTCACTTGCGATCAAAATAACACGTCCGATCTTCGCGGTGGTCAATCAGTTTCTTCCTTTTGGCTTCTGTTTGATCGCTGCTCTTAGCCTCGATTTTCCTCTGCTGCCGTTGGGCTCAGCCAATCAAAATTTGCCACGCAGTCGCCAAAATATGTTGACTCGCTCCCTCCCTTTCTGGCAGCCTCCTAGTTGCATTAGCAGTCATCGCTAATGTCTCATAAGTCAGCTCTCAATATTCGGCAAGTCCCGTTGCATTAGATCGCCGTCAACAACAGCGTCGACTCTTGGGCAGTGTTGCCGTTTTGGCTTATTTTCGGCCAGATCTGGCTTATTTTCAAGAGCGATTGCGGATAAAATTGGGAAATTGCGGATAGCGGAAAATCTGGCTTATTTAAGTTCTTTTTATTTAATTTACAATTATTAATAATATATTTTTCTAATTTTAGGTTACCCGACAATTTTAAAATCTTAAAACAAGCCGATGCTTTTGCAGTAGAAAATATTTTAAAAACTAAAAAAAAAAACATCATTCCGATTTTGGAGTTTTTTGGAATTCCCAATATTGACGAAATTGAACGTCAATACAATGAATTGACACTTATCTCTTGGGAAAATACTGAGGACACAATTAAATTTTGGGTTGAAGTATTGAATTACAGAGACTCGGGCGGAAACAACCGGTTTTCTAAGCTGAGTTCAGTTGCGCTTGAAATACATTCTTTACCTTGGTCGAACGCCGAAGTGGAAAGGGTTTTTAGCCAAGTTAATTTAATAAAAAATAAAATAAGAAATAGGATGAACGTTGACACGTTAAATTCAATATTAACCATAAGGTAATGTCTCAGAAAGTGATAGTCTCATCAGAACAAAAACTTATATTTTTAAATTCTAGATCCGGATTGAGCCGACACAACAAATGTTGCTTTGATTACAAAGTTTCTTCAATCTGCCTGAAGTCTATAGAAAATGTGGAACAATTAGATAATGAGCCCGAACAGTCTGTAGACAATCTAATAGCAGGTTTAATGTCATTTAAATGAACTTTATAAGTTTAAATTTCTTTTGTTTTCGTTTTTTTTTTTCATAAACATGAAGTTTTTTTAAAAATATATGTTTTTTATAATTTAAAAACTTAAAAAAATTAGCTTATTTTTCAGCTATTTTTTTCTGGGATTTAGCTTATTCTGGCTGGTTTTTTTTGTTAATTCAGCTTATTTTGCTCGGGGAAAAACGGCAACACTGCTCTTGGGTGCGAATGTTGCTGTCGACGGCGAAGCTAAGCAGCAACACCAGCTCTTTGGCACAATTACCGTTAGCTTTAGTTGCTTATGTATGCTGCCGACGTCGAAGCTAAGCAGCAACGCCAGATCTAGATAAATATTTCGAGAAAATCAATGATAGGCATCCGAGCATAGTCAATGATTTAATAGAGGTTTTTAAGAGTGAACAAAGCCACTCACCTCAACGCTCCATAAACCTGGTGCAAATAAGATCAGCATACCTTGACATAACGGGAAAAAATTTCCCAGTCCAAGGAGGTAGCAGAGTACAGATGAGTTTCATTCTGCCTTAATAAAAGCATAAATATAAAAAATAAAACCAAACTAAAACATGTGCGAATTTTGATTACAAAATTTAATGCTATTAATAAACTATTCGCAGAGGTGTTCAGTCGGCTCAATAACTTACACTTGCTACAAGCGAGAGAAAATCTAGACCGATTAAGAACACAGCTTAGAAAAATCTCGGATGGACATAATCGTCATATCTTTGTCCCAAACGCATTAAATACAGATGCTAAATTTGACGAGTCAATTCTAGCCATAGATAGTCCAGATGAATCTGAATAAATGAGCGAAGAATTTGACATCGAAACTAAACTACCCACTTAAAAAACTGAAACGCCGCCAGTAGCACACATCTTGAAAAATCAAGAATGGCCAATGAACAATCTGTGACTGAGTTCTTAAGGCTCGTATCATCTCTAATACTAGAGTTTGATGGAAAAATTGAGAACCTTCGGAGTTTCTTAGATTCGCTCAACTTGATTGACACGCTGAAAGGCACTCACGGAAAAATTGCAGTGCAGATAGTAAAATCAAAATTAAAAGGTCATGCTCGAAACCTTATTAGCAACGAACAGATAATTGTTGCGATAATCGCGCTATTGAAAAAGTCTGTAAAATGAGAATCAGTAGAAGTTATTTCTGCGAAACTCCTTATTTTGCAACAAAAGAGCAAAACAGCCAATCGGTACACCCAAGAAGTGAAAAAACTTCCGAAATCTCTAGAATGAGCCTACATTAATGACCGTGACTACCTTGGTAACTACCTTGGAAGAAGTGGTTACCAAAATAACGGATTCCAGAATAATAGAAATAATTTTTTCTATAATGGATGACAAGGTCAAAATAGAGCAAACTTTAGGGGCCGTGGCAATTCAAATAAAAGCCATAATAACAACAATCAGAATAATTCAAATGTACGGGTTTCACAAGGTAACCCGGAAAACCAATAATTCCCTTAAGAGATTCAATAGTACACAATATTAACCTTAGTTTAAGCATATTTCTGAAATTAAAAAATGAAAAGTCACGTAATGAATTTACCTTATTAATTGATACTGGTGCAGACATTCCACTATTAAAAAAAAATGTCGATACTTTCCATAATGTTAACACAAACATATC
Organism: Drosophila emarginata; assembly: GCA_037075365.1. NCBI lineage: Eukaryota > Metazoa > Arthropoda > Insecta > Diptera > Drosophilidae > Drosophila > Drosophila emarginata. Next base: position 268,264 of record JBAMCD010000094.1, on the reverse strand, counting down.
AATCTCAGGAATAGGTGAAGGATCAGTTTTTTAAAAGGCTTATCATTTGTAGAATTAACTATAGGGAAATATATAATTGCTCACAACTTTCACTTAGTGGAACATAACTTCCAATACCAAGTGACGGCATAATTCGAATAGAATTCGATAAAAAATTCAACTGCAAATTAGATTTCTAGATTTCACTGTCTAGTGATACTCTAATACTTCGGTAATAACTCTATAATACTTCCAGCTCGCGCTGAAGTCGTCCGTCAGATTAAAATAAATTCTGTTGAACATACCATTTTGATTCCAAATCAAGAAATTGACGAAGGAATATTCATTGCAAATACAATTTCCAATGAAAATATTATTTTTGTCCGAATAGTAAACATAACAAATCCAATCGAAATTCTAAATTTAAATGAAATCCAAACCGAATCGTTAAGTGACTATGATATAGTCCAAGATGATAGCAAAGATAGACATGAATATGTCATAAAAAAAACATACAAAGAACTTTCCGCTGTTGTTTAAAACAAAGCTAACAGAACTATAGACCCAGTATACAGACATTTTCGGGATTAAAACCGAATCTATTTCAACAAATAATTTTTATAAGCAAGAACTAAGGTTAAAGGATACAGAACCAGTGTACATAAAAAATGATAGAATACCGCATGGCCATAAAGATTTAATTAATAAAGAGGTCCAAAAAGTCATTCGGGATAAAATCATTAAATCATACAACATCATCAGTACAACAGTCCAATACTACTTGTATACACCATAAAAGATGGCAATTAGTCGTGGATTACCGCCAAATAAATAAAAAATTATTACCACCAAATAAATAAAAAATTATTGTCCGACAATTTCCACTTCCAAGAATAGACAATATTCTTAACTTGGCAGAGCCAAATATTTTTTATGCTTCGATTTAATGTATAGCATTTTCTGGGCTTCAACCTTCACAAGCATTCTTGTATATGGATGACTTTATTGTTATCGCTTGTTCCGAAAACCACATGATCAGAAATCTAACAAGCATTTTTGACTTATGTAGAAAACACTACCTAAAATTACATCCAGAAAAGTGAAGTTTCTTCATGCACGAAGTGACGTTTCTAGGTCACAAGTGTACATTGCCTGATGATAAAAAATATGATGTCGTAGAGAAATACCGAGTCCCTACGAACGCAGACATCGCTAGAAGATTCGTTGCATTTTCCAATTTTTACCGACGTTTTATCAAAAACTTCGCAGAATATTCGCGTCACATAACAAGATTTTGTAAGAAGTCTGTAAAATTTGAATGGACTAATGATTGTCGGAACGTATTTGAATATTTAAAAAAGGCTTCAATAAAACCAACCTTACTAAAATATCCAGACTTTAGCAAAAAATATTGCATAATAACAGAGGCATGTAAATACGCGTGTGGAGCTGTACTAACACAAAAATATGGAGATAAACAACTCCCAGTTGCATATGCTTCACGCTCATTCACTAAAAGTGAAAACAACAAATCAACAACAGAACAAGAGTTAGCAGCTATTCACTGGGCCATTCTACATTATCGAAAATACTTCACTATAAAAACAGATCACAGACCACTCACTTATTTATTTTAAATGACAAATCCCAGTTCAAAATTAACTGGAATGAGACTAGATCTAAAAGAATATGACATCACGGTAGAATGCCTTAAGGGGAAAGACAACTTTGTGGCAGATGCCTTATCACGGATATCAATATCCCAAGTAGAAGAAATTCAAAATAAAGTCATGAAAGTCACTACCAGGTAATAAAGTAGACAAAATAATCTCTGGCCAGCGAAGAAAAACGAAACTATGCTTAGGCAAGATCCTAATAAAGCTTCTAAGCCCAATATACATAAAGTCATTTGCAATGATGATGATAACAAATAATTTGTGTTTTAAATAACATGAAAAAAAGTTATAGCAATAATTAATTTTGTATCTGTACAACATTGGAAATCTTGATTTAAATCAATTCTTTCGAAGGCTTGAAAAACAAGCCGGTGTAGTTGAGATCACTCAACTCAATTTGGCACCGAGTGAAAAGATATTTAAAACTATTTTCATAGAATCTTTTTAAAAAAATGGGCAATAAAAAATTAAAATCATTAAAAGTAGCGCTACTCCAGCCGGTGACCTATATCCTATACAAGGAGGTTATACTGGCATATCAAGAACACTAATCAAAATAAAGAGACACTATTATTTTAAAAACATGACTCGACATGTAAAAGAGTACATGCGTAAATGTCCTACTAACTATTACAGAAACCCAACATATATGCTTTTGATAAGGTAATAGTGGACTCAATTTGCCCATTACCACGCACAGACAACGGCAATGAATATGTAGTCACTTTAATATGTGATCTTACAAAATATTTAGTAGCCATTCCAGTTGCAAATAAAAACGCAATAACAATCTCAAAAGCTATATTCGAATCTTTTATTCTAAAGTAAGGTCCAAAGAAGACGTTCATTACGGATATGGGACTAGAATACAAAAATTCAATTATAAATGACTTGTGGAAATATTTAAAAATAGACAATACAACGTCAACAGCATACTAACACGAGATAGTAGGAACAATAGAAAGAAGCCGTAGAACTTTCGACGAGTACATTCGTTCCCACATATCAATTAATAATTGGCAAGTATGGTTAACATATTATGTTTTTTGTTTTAACACCACACCATCCATGGGTCATAATTATTGTCCATATGAACTAATATGCGGCAAACAATCTAATTTGCCAAAATATTTTAATAGCATAGATACAATAGATCCACTATATAATATTAGATTATATAAATATTTTGGACCATTTAAGGTAATAGAAATAATTAAAGATTGTAAGAAGAAAGAACAAAAAGTTAATAAAGATAGATTAAACATATTCATATTGTAACGGCGATGGCCGGTGTGGTAGCGCCGAACTTAACCGAGCCCTCCCATCTCGCCGATAACATTTGATTGGCAACGCCAATTTGCCAAAAAAGGCCAGACTGGATGAATTGAGTTGCGCAGCGGACTTAATAAGAAATTTCCTGCCTAGATTAAGACTGGTGAATTGATTTTGTAGAAGAAAATAAAGAACACATCCAATCCTAACGAGATGTGCTGTTGCGGCCTTTTCAACCCCCATACCGATAGAAGCAACTCGAAACCAACCGCTCGGCCACGGGACACAAAATTGGCACTTTTTGTTACAATATATAAACTAAACGTTTCATGAAACAAGGTCTAATCAACATATGTATTAATTAATTAAAAAGATAAAAAACAAAAGAAACTATTAAATATAAGAGATAAGAGAAAAAATTAAATATATATATAATATATCATCAAACAAAATAAAATAAACAAAAAATTTTTCATTTTTTTATGTACAAGTAACTAGACTAAGAAAGTAAATTCATATAATTACGTTATTTTTCTTAAAGAGGCAGATATAGCATGTTTACATATCTGATGCTCACTGTACTCAGTGAATATACATAAATGTTATTACAAAGATATTGTAGCACTTGGTTATAACATTTATATACACAAATCCAAGTACCACGCATAGTCGGTAACAGAACCAACCATGAGTGCTTCTTGCTGCGACTTCTCTGTCACCAAGTGAACATGATACGTAATCTCTCCCGCGGCGACTCTTCGCCAGCTTGATACATATACATACGTAACCATTTATACTTAAGCAGACCGCTCCTCTGCCGGCGTCACTGGCACCGTAGCTACGTGGTCTTATAGAACTAAGTATCATTCAATAAAGAGAACTAACAAACAAAAGACATGCTTTTGTCCAATTAAATAACTTTACATATTAAAATACAGGAGAAGATGCTTATTTTGCTGTTACTTATTTTAGGATCGAGCACAACAATAATACATTTTTAAGTCTCGTTTCAGCTAAATCTAAGGTCGCACCATTGCAACCACAATCTATACCACGCCTAGAGGTGCAAGTCGCGGTAGGGCTAATACGCAACATTTTTTTGCAACATTAGTTCGATATTCTGGAATTTCATTTATTCACAGATTCAAAAACCGTATTTAACAGTTTGTGATGTTCAGAAAAACAGAAATCTCGGAGCTCAGTGATATCAACAACTGAGATGGGTGCCGAACAAACTAAATGTGGTAAATGTTGCCACCAAAAGTCAACCTACGTCAGAGGCATACACGCCTCTGGTTTGGTTTGAGGGAACCGAGTATCTTAAATTACAACCTGCAACATGGCTGGCAGAATCACCACAGCAGACCAAGGAATTGCATGCTCGTTTCTTTTATATGCGAAAAGAAAAAGTGAAAATAAACTACGAGTATTTTTCCAATTGCAGAGCTGTTACTCTATATGGACGTGCTTTGTGCTTTCGCACTTCTTCGTGGATTGACGTGTTTTTTTTTCGCTCCTGCTTAAATATTAATTTTCGGGTTAAAATCATTGAGATTGACTCTATAAATTTTTTTAATATTACAGTGTTAACTTTGTTAATAACATAAAACCAATCCATCGATTTGAATTTGTGCAATTTCTGTTTAATTATTCAAACGCAAAATCAAAGCATTAAACTTATTGTTTCTGAACAACAACAAACCCTACACAGTTGTTGCTGTTCTTGTAAATCTTTGCTCTTGTGTTTGTACTTCTTACCGTTTTAATTTGCTCTCGCGCTCTCGCCCACACATTGTTGTTGCATGTGCATTGTTTGTGGCTCTCCCGCTCTTCTTTAATTCCTTTTGTTCGTGCTCGCATCTTTGCACCGCGTACAAGTGACACGTGTAACTGTGTAATTTCTCTTAGATATTTTCAATCTTTCTCTGCAAGTTTGACCCAAGTGTCGAATTTGCTTTAAAACTGAGTGAGTTTTTTCTTTGGCTTTTTTCTGTGAAATTTTTTTCTTGTTTCAATTAATACTTGCAATTAATTTTATAATGTCTGTCTGCTCTAATAAAAAGTGTTTAAACCCCCCCGCGCCCCATAACGCATTTCTCGCATGTTGGCTGTGTGAAAATGTCATGCACGTTAAGTGTGCTGGCTACACAGCCAAGGTAAGAGATAGCTTGGAGCAAAAAGGGGGCCTCAAATGGGGATGTGACTCATGCCGAGAAGTTGAAATCGAGATGAGGGTATTTATGAGGCAGACCAGGGATAGGTTTAAAAAACTCTCAACTAGTTTTCGTAAACTCTACGACGAGTTTAATGCTGTGGAGACGGAATTTAGTAGCTATAAGCTGCTGAATGAGTCTCCAAAGCGAAAGAAAACTAGTGTGCGTAACTTGTCCCCGCATCTGCCGATACCTAACTTAGTCTCGGCCGCGATGTCACATTCACCATCTCAAGACACAAATCCGCCGCAGCTAATATCGTTTACAACCCCCATCCCGCATGGTGGCCGTAAGGATGAGGCGATTTCCGTTTCTCCAGGAAATGGTCTCTCCTTGCAGACGAATGCAGCTGTAGTTTCCGAAAAGTCTGGGCAATCATCAAGTATTGTGATTGCCGATAGTCGTCCAGTTAGAGGCACACTTACGGACAGTCAAGGCGACTCAATCGCGACATCTAGAGACGCCATTGATTTAAGGCCTGGCTCCCGTAGGCCTCTGACTGGAGTTCCACCAAAGAAACATATCTTTGTTTCTAGACTTGATCCCGAACATTCGTCGGATGATGTCTTAGCATATATTAAGACAAAAGTTCAAGTCTCCAAAATAGTGGTGGAAAAATTCAAGTTCAATTATTCAAGGGAGATATCTTCCTTTAAAATAGGTGTCCCGGTCGAACTGTTTGATTGCATTTGTAGTAACAGTTTTTGGCCGGATCACACCTTAGTAAAAGAATACACGGCCAAAAAGAAAACTCAGAGGTCTGTCAAGCTTTCAATCCCTCCCAATTCCTTGTCTTCTGGAACGCCAGCATCTGCTGGTGTCCAAAAAAACTAGTTTCGTCCCTTTCTCTCGCCTATCAGAATGTAAGAGGACTTAAATCTAAGCTTCCTAGACTATATGTAGATAGTTTAGCATTTGACTTTAAAATTTTAGTGTTTACAGAGACATGGCTTAAACCTGATATTAACGATGCATCCGTTCTTTCTTCAAAATTTTCAATTTATAGGTGTGATCGGACTTCTCGTGCAGGCGGAGGAGTTTTGATTGCGGTGGACTCTGCCTTATACTCTGACCAGATTCAACTACCTGATAATCAGGAAATTGAGTTTGTCAGTGTCAAGGTTGCACTTAAATCCTTCTCGGTCTACATCACTTGTTCTTATATCCCGCCACAATCCGACATGACGGTATATATTAAACATTTAGAATATATTCAACATGTTTCATCGTTACTTTCTAATAGGGACATATTAATTGTCTTTGGTGATTTTAATCTACCTGAAATAGCATGGTCCCCTTCTGACGAGTCTGGCCTGCTGCTCCCTTGTACTTCACATTTATTTATTGATGGCCTGTTCGAGTTATCATTAACTCAAATAAATCCATTGCGTAATAAAAATGGAAGATCTTTGGATCTGATATTCGTGTTGGATTCTACCAACTACGCAGTCACTAGAATTGACCCTCTTGTCTTTCCAGAAGACAACTTTCATCCCACTTTGGAATTAACTGTTGATCTGCCGTTTCGTGCACCAATTGTTAGTGCCTGCCCTGTGCCCAAATCCCGTAACTTTCTTAAAACTAACTTTGTCAAACTAAATAGTCTCATTCTTTCAACAGATTGGTCCTCCTAGTACAGATGTTCAGACATGAATCAAGCTATTTCTTTGTTTTATAATACTCTCGATTCTCTTTTTGAAGTTTGTGTCCCATTGAGGACTCCGGTGTTGTCTCACAGACCTCCCTGGTTTTCTCGTGAGTTATCCAACTTGAAGAATGTGAAATCGAGATATTATAGAAAGTATAAGAAATCGTGTCGTTCTTCAGACTTTGCTCTATACGCAGTTGCACGTTCTAACTTTATGATGCTTAATGCAGAATGCTATAAAAATTACCTTCAGCGTTGTAAATTAGAGTTTTCCCGCGACCCGAAGCGGTTTTATAATTTTGTCAATACTAAACGTAAGACATCTATCCACCCATCTTGTTTATCTTTTGAAAATATCACAGCCGACTCTGATCAAGCAATTGCTGATCTGTTTGCTGATTTTTCCACATCTACTTACTCCTCAGTAGAATATCGAGCAAATCTTCCGTATCATTATCAGTTAAGAAAATCTAATTGTATCTGTATTCCTTCGATCGAAGAAAGCTCGCTCCATAGCGTGCTTAATTCAGTAAAACCTGTGTACTCACCTGGTCCTGATGGTATACCTGGATGTGTAATAAGGTTTTGCGCCGCGGCATTATGTAAGCCAATTCAGAAACTTTTTCTATTGTCCGTTAAATCTTCAACTTTTCCATCCATTTGGAAGGAATCCTATATAATTCCTCTCCATAAAACTGGTAGGAAATCCGATGCATCTAACTATAGGGGTATTTCTAAATTGTCCGCTATTCCTAAAGCTTTTGAAAAGTTATTTACTTCTCAACTGCAACATTTTTGTAGTTCTATAATTTCACCATCGCAGCATGGATTTGTGAAACGTAGATCTACAACCACTAACCTTTTAGAATTTACATCATTGACGATCGAAGGATTTCGGAATGCAAGGCAAACTGATGTCATATATACTGATTTCAGCAAGGCTTTTGATTCTGTTAATCATACGCTACTTCTCCTTAAATTAAACGACATTGGCTTCCCTAGCCTTCCCTTTACATAAATGTTATTACAAAGATATTGTAGCACTTGGTTATAACATTTATATACACAAATCCAAGTACCACGCATAGTCGGTAACAGAACCAACCATGAGTGCTTCTTGCTGCGACTTCTCTGTCACCAAGTGAACATGATACGTAATCTCTCCCGCGGCGACTCTTCGCCAGCTTGATACATATACATACGTAACCATTTATACTTAAGCAGACCGCTCCTCTGCCGGCGTCACTGGCACCGTAGCTACGTGGTCTTATAGAACTAAGTATCATTCAATAAAGAGAACTAACAAACAAAAGACATGCTTTTGTCCAATTAAATAACTTTACATATTAAAATACAGGAGAAGATGCTTATTTTGCTGTTACTTATTTTAGGATCGAGCACAACAATAATACATTTTTAAGTCTCGTTTCAGCTAAATCTAAGGTCGCACCATTGCAACCACAATCTATACCACGCCTAGAGGTGCAAGTCGCGGTAGGGCTAATACGCAACATTTTTTTGCAACATTAGTTCGATATTCTGGAATTTCATTTATTCACAGATTCAAAAACCGTATTTAACAGTTTGTGATGTTCAGAAAAACAGAAATCTCGGAGCTCAGTGATATCAACAACTGAGATGGGTGCCGAACAAACTAAATGTGGTAAATGTTGCCACCAAAAGTCAACCTACGTCAGAGGCATACACGCCTCTGGTTTGGTTTGAGGGAACCGAGTATCTTAAATTACAACCTGCAACATGGCTGGCAGAATCACCACAGCAGACCAAGGAATTGCATGCTCGTTTCTTTTATATGCGAAAAGAAAAAGTGAAAATAAACTACGAGTATTTTTCCAATTGCAGAGCTGTTACTCTATATGGACGTGCTTTGTGCTTTCGCACTTCTTCGTGGATTGACGTGTTTTTTTTTCGCTCCTGCTTAAATATTAATTTTCGGGTTAAAATCATTGAGATTGACTCTATAAATTTTTTTAATATTACAGTGTTAACTTTGTTAATAACATAAAACCAATCCATCGATTTGAATTTGTGCAATTTCTGTTTAATTATTCAAACGCAAAATCAAAGCATTAAACTTATTGTTTCTGAACAACAACAAACCCTACACAGTTGTTGCTGTTCTTGTAAATCTTTGCTCTTGTGTTTGTACTTCTTACCGTTTTAATTTGCTCTCGCGCTCTCGCCCACACATTGTTGTTGCATGTGCATTGTTTGTGGCTCTCCCGCTCTTCTTTAATTCCTTTTGTTCGTGCTCGCATCTTTGCACCGCGTACAAGTGACACGTGTAACTGTGTAATTTCTCTTAGATATTTTCAATCTTTCTCTGCAAGTTTGACCCAAGTGTCGAATTTGCTTTAAAACTGAGTGAGTTTTTCTTTGGCTTTTTTCTGTGAAATTTTTTTCTTGTTTCAATTAATACTTGCAATTAATTTTATAATGTCTGTCTGCTCTAATAAAAAGTGTTTAAACCCCCCCGCGCCCCATAACGCATTTCTCGCATGTTGGCTGTGTGAAAATGTCATGCACGTTAAGTGTGCTGGCTACACAGCCAAGGTAAGAGATAGCTTGGAGCAAAAAGGGGGCCTCAAATGGGGATGTGACTCATGCCGAGAAGTTGAAATCGAGATGAGGGTATTTATGAGGCAGACCAGGGATAGGTTTAAAAAACTCTCAACTAGTTTTCGTAAACTCTACGACGAGTTTAATGCTGTGGAGACGGAATTTAGTAGCTATAAGCTGCTGAATGAGTCTCCAAAGCGAAAGAAAACTAGTGTGCGTAACTTGTCCCCGCATCTGCCGATACCTAACTTAGTCTCGGCCGCGATGTCACATTCACCATCTCAAGACACAAATCCGCCGCAGCTAATATCGTTTACAACCCCCATCCCGCATGGTGGCCGTAAGGATGAGGCGATTTCCGTTTCTCCAGGAAATGGTCTCTCCTTGCAGACGAATGCAGCTGTAGTTTCCGAAAAGTCTGGGCAATCATCAAGTATTGTGATTGCCGATAGTCGTCCAGTTAGAGGCACACTTACGGACAGTCAAGGCGACTCAATCGCGACATCTAGAGACGCCATTGATTTAAGGCCTGGCTCCCGTAGGCCTCTGACTGGAGTTCCACCAAAGAAACATATCTTTGTTTCTAGACTTGATCCCGAACATTCGTCGGATGATGTCTTAGCATATATTAAGACAAAAGTTCAAGTCTCCAAAATAGTGGTGGAAAAATTCAAGTTCAATTATTCAAGGGAGATATCTTCCTTTAAAATAGGTGTCCCGGTCGAACTGTTTGATTGCATTTGTAGTAACAGTTTTTGGCCGGATCACACCTTAGTAAAAGAATACACGGCCAAAAAGAAAACTCAGAGGTCTGTCAAGCTTTCAATCCCTCCCAATTCCTTGTCTTCTGGAACGCCAGCATCTGCTGGTGTCCAAAAAAACTAGTTTCGTCCCTTTCTCTCGCCTATCAGAATGTAAGAGGACTTAAATCTAAGCTTCCTAGACTATATGTAGATAGTTTAGCATTTGACTTTAAAATTTTAGTGTTTACAGAGACATGGCTTAAACCTGATATTAACGATGCATCCGTTCTTTCTTCAAAATTTTCAATTTATAGGTGTGATCGGACTTCTCGTGCAGGCGGAGGAGTTTTGATTGCGGTGGACTCTGCCTTATACTCTGACCAGATTCAACTACCTGATAATCAGGAAATTGAGTTTGTCAGTGTCAAGGTTGCACTTAAATCCTTCTCGGTCTACATCACTTGTTCTTATATCCCGCCACAATCCGACATGACGGTATATATTAAACATTTAGAATATATTCAACATGTTTCATCATTACTTTCTAATAGGGACATATTAATTGTCTTTGGTGATTTTAATCTACCTGAAATAGCATGGTCCCCTTCTGACGAGTCTGGCCTGCTGCTCCCTTGTACTTCACATTTATTTATTGATGGCCTGTTCGAGTTATCATTAACTCAAATAAATCCATTGCGTAATAAAAATGGAAGATCTTTGGATCTGATATTCGTGTTGGATTCTACCAACTACGCAGTCACTAGAATTGACCCTCTTGTCTTTCCAGAAGACAACTTTCATCCCACTTTGGAATTAACTGTTGATCTGCCGTTTCGTGCACCAATTGTTAGTGCCTGCCCTGTGCCCAAATCCCGTAACTTTCTTAAAACTAACTTTGTCAAACTAAATAGTCTCATTCTTTCAACAGATTGGTCCTCCTAGTACAGATGTTCAGACATGAATCAAGCTATTTCTTTGTTTTATAATACTCTCGATTCTCTTTTTGAAGTTTGTGTCCCATTGAGGACTCCGGTGTTGTCTCACAGACCTCCCTGGTTTTCTCGTGAGTTATCCAACTTGAAGAATGTGAAATCGAGATATTATAGAAAGTATAAGAAATCGTGTCGTTCTTCAGACTTTGCTCTATACGCAGTTGCACGTTCTAACTTTATGATGCTTAATGCAGAATGCTATAAAAATTACCTTCAGCGTTGTAAATTAGAGTTTTCCCGCGACCCGAAGCGGTTTTATAATTTTGTCAATACTAAACGTAAGACATCTATCCACCCATCTTGTTTATCTTTTGAAAATATCACAGCCGACTCTGATCAAGCAATTGCTGATCTGTTTGCTGATTTTTCCACATCTACTTACTCCTCAGTAGAATATCGAGCAAATCTTCCGTATCATTATCAGTTAAGAAAATCTAATTGTATCTGTATTCCTTCGATCGAAGAAAGCTCGCTCCATAGCGTGCTTAATTCAGTAAAACCTGTGTACTCACCTGGTCCTGATGTTATACCTGGATGTGTAATAAGGTTTTGCGCCGCGGCATTATGTAAGCCAATTCAGAAACTTTTTCTATTGTCCGTTAAATCTTCAACTTTTCCATCCATTTGGAAGGAATCCTATATAATTCCTCTCCATAAAACTGGTAGGAAATCCGATGCATCTAACTATAGGGGTATTTCTAAATTGTCCGCTATTCCTAAAGCTTTTGAAAAGTTATTTACTTCTCAACTGCAACATTTTTGTAGTTCTATAATTTCACCATCGCAGCATGGATTTGTGAAACGTAGATCTACAACCACTAACCTTTTAGAATTTACATCATTGACGATCGAAGGATTTCGGAATGCAAGGCAAACTGATGTCATATATACTGATTTCAGCAAGGCTTTTGATTCTGTTAATCATACGCTACTTCTCCTTAAATTAAACGACATTGGCTTCCCTAGCCCTTTAGTTTCCTGGATTCGGGAATATCTGACAGGCAGAACACAGAAGGTTCTTTTCAAGTCTTTATATTCTAGGTCCATAAATGTGACTTCGGGAGTGCCCCAGGGCAGTCATCTGGGATCATTGCTTTTTACTCCCTTTATCAATGATCTTCCATCTGTTATAAATCACTCTCATGTCCTTATGTACGTAGATGATGTTAAGCTTTGTCTTAGTTACAAAGATATTATCTCTCCCTGTCGGTTACAATCTGATCTTCAAAATTTTCAGTCGTGGTGTCAAAATAATTTGTTAAGTTTAAATCCAACCAAATGCAAGGTCATGACTTTTCACAGAAATACTCCGCGGTTGGTAACTTATTTTCTTAATGACATCCCACTAAAACGTTTTCATGAGATGAACGATTTGGGCGTCCTTATGGACTATGAATTAACCTTTAAATCTCATATCTCCACTACTGTAGGTAAAGCTATGGGTGTTCTTGGGTTTGTTAAACGATGGTCAAAGGAGTTTGATGACCCTTATACAACCAAAATTCTTTTTACCTCATTGGTTCGTCCTATTTTAGAATATGGATCTTGCATATGGTCTCCTCAATATGACTCACACAAATCAAGAACAGAATCTGTCCAAAAACAGTTCCTACTCTTTGCTCTTCGTGGTCTGAACTGGGATCGCAATATCAATCTGCCATCGTACTCTAGTAGACTTCTTCTTGTTAACCTACCATCTCTTACTAATCGTAGAATAATGCTTGGTGTGATTTTTATGCACAAGCTCCTTAATGGTGATATAGACTCTCCTAAGCTATTGAGCCAAGTAAATCTATCGGTTCCTTGTAGGCCTACTAGAAATTTTATACCTCTATCTCTTCCCCGCTGTACCACTAACTATGCTCTGCTTGAACCTTTCCGAGTACTTTGTTCTGATTACAATCGACTTTACTGTGTAATCAGTTCGGAGCTCTCTCTTCCTACATTAAAAACATCTATCCTTTTACATTTAGCTCGTAACTAGTTATAGTTTTCGTTTCTTGTCTGTTTTGTGGAATGTCCCCGCGACTCGAGCCGTGCGTCATGCGGCTAGCGCCCCTCGGTCGGTTGGGCGGGAGGTTGTGGGCACTTAGTGCACCCAATGGGATTCGCGCGAAAAAAAAAAAAAAAAAAAAAAATGGCGTGCTATACGTAAGCGACCGTACAAGCCGCTATGTTCCCATCATTCCCATTCCGCCATTATCATGAAAAATTTAGCACATTAATGTGAGAATTTGTTAAATACTCCACAATTGTTATTTTTATTTATATTAGTTTATTAAGATATTTGTTAATATGTATATGTGTTTGGTTATTAATATTGGGTTTACACGATTTGCTTAATTGAACTTAGACCGTCTTCTATCGTCGTTCGTCGTTATTTTCGTCGTTACCTCTGTCGTTGTTCAAGCTCACACAAAACTCTCTCATCTTTCTCATTTCTCGTAGTCGTTGTTGCCAATCTTCTCGTCGTATTCCTTGTTAAGGTCTAGGTTGTCATACCCCATCCCACATTAATCACAAAACGACCAAAATCGAGTTGAGGCAAAAATATTAATTCCCAAAACTAAGACGTCTTCTCAAAAAAATACACTTAATCTACCAACTATGTAGGCCAATACACAATTCTACCACCACTAGCCACGAGTCAGGTTGGTTGCTCTTAAGCCAGCGTTCACCTACGTGGATGTAGACGGAACAGAAATGTACTTTGGTCACTAAAACTAATTTAAACAACTTAGCGGATTAGTTCTGCGAGCTAGTAGAGTCCGAATTGCTTTACACAAAAACCTGATAGCCAAACATCGGGATTAGCTCTTTACAATTTTTGGTAAAAAGTCCGATCTCTTTGTACCACTGCTTCAGATTATGTGAAATTTCCGGATTATCACGATCAGTGGATTTATGGCTGAAATGTTCATCGCATCATTGTATTAAAAGATGCTGACCCACAACAATTCTTGTTGCTCAAAAAGAGACCGCTCAATGTTTTCCACATAATGGTATTTTCCGATGCCTCTTGAAGAAGACTGAGCACATAGCTATGAATGTAAACACTTTCAGTTGAATAGCTTCCATTGAGTCTTTCAACTGAAAGTGCTTACATACGGACCATTCTGTGGACGACTAAATTGATTTTTGTCATATAGCAAAGGAAGGTAGAGCTCTGCCCAAGAAAACTGGCGAGGTATACATGCACAAGAGGTGTTCAAACTTGAAAATGGTCCGAACTAAACTAAAATACAATCCAAAATGAGAAACAACTCTTCAATAGGGAGCACTTCACCATCCACGTTTAAGTTTAAGCGTCTTAAGCGCAACATTAGAAAAATGAATGTTGTACCATCAAAGATAGAAATTCTCCAAGTTTTGTTGTAAGTTTTCGACCCAATGGGTTTTGTAGCCTGGTTTATCATGTATCTTAAAATCCTCCTCAAACAAGCGTAGGGCCGAAGATTTCCGAGTTCAACTACAAGTACTTGTAGGTGCCAAAACAGATGCTTATGCCGATCTAGCTTATTCGATCGAATAAGGCCCGAAAAATCTGGGTTTTAGCTTCATACGGCTGCCAGATTGGGTTCTTCTGAAAGCGACCAATTCTTTTACGGCGGACTCTGTTTCCGGTATCTGACTTTTGTTAAATCTTTTTCTATTTTGTTTCTTTCGTTTAGCCTGAAGGTGGCCTTCATTTCGCGCCTATAGTTCTTGATTGCCAGTGCGGTGCCTAACAGTGGTGATGCATAAACCGCTATGAATTTGGTGACGCCCGTCAACAATAGTCTGTGATCCTGCTTTGATCCATGCGTATTAAGCATAATCATTGGCAGTACCCTGGCCGAGCATAGAGACTTCTGATTCGCCAATTCGAGGTGCTCTCTGAAACAGAGCCTCGTATCCAGCATCACACCAATGTACTTCATCACTCTCCTTGACATTATATGAGTACTTTCAACTCAACTCCGTGCTGATTCCACTTTCTTGCCGCTGCTTATAATAACTGCTTCCGTCTTGTGTGCTGCTAACTCCAAGCAACAGAGAGCCACTGGCCGATGAATACAATGCCTTCGTTGCACCGAGATTCCAGTTCCGATATTTCCTTAGCGATCTTGGCCCCAACAGCAAAGCCGATCCTAAGTATGCCGTCGTACATGACATTCCAAAGAAGGGGCCCCAAAACCAAGCTTTGAGGACTCGGTCCCATGTCGCGGTGTTAAAAGCATTCCGAATGTCTAGGGTTTGGACTAGGCAATATTTCTTGTCTCTCCCTTTATATCGCTGGCCTGCAATGGCGTCTCTTGCTGTGTCCACCACGCAGGTTATTGCATCAATCGTAGAACGCGACTTTCCAAAACCGTATTGGCAGACGAGAGGCCACCTCCGCGTTCAATAGAATTTTCTACCCTTGCCACAATTAGTTTCTCCAGCACTTTCCCCGAATTTATAATAGGCAGGTCGGCCTATACGAGGAAAGCTCGCCTAGCGGTTTACTGGGATTTGTAAGAAGCACCTGGAACTGTGCCTTCCATCTGCTGGGAAACCTTTCTTCCTTGAGGCATTTATTAAAGAGTAGTTTATTAAAGGTCCGGGTGCTTTATTCAGAGTTAGGTTGTTGGCTATGCTAAGAAGTTCATCATTCGTTCATTCATTCTTCGATCTCTTCGTATGCCGACTTGCATTTGGTGCTTCAAGTTTGCTCCGTGCTCTTGCTGTACAGGTTACCTCATATGGGGCTCTTGCTGTCGTTTATTACGCTGCAATCGGCACACTCTTTTTTAAGTCGGATTTCATTCCACCATTCTTGGCGCTGTCTGGCAGCAGATGTCACGCACAGACCACTAGCTACCACTCACTCTTGTTGTTTGTTGTTCACGGCTGACCCGATGAGGCGGAACCATACTACATTTTTGGCAATTTGCCGGCTCTTTTGTTTCAATTTTCTGCCCACAGAACAGCGCACTGATGTCGAGGTGCAGTTTTTGTAGCCTAGAAACTTTGTTCCTGAGCTGGTTGGTTATGGATCGGTTCTTTCCATTTGAGTCATTCTTTCTTTTTCCTCTTGGCTGCGGTTGGGAGTCATACCGCTCCGGCTCGGCGGACAGATACAATGCGCATACGGTCGGGCAAATGGAAGCAGGAAGGGGGAAATTTAAACAAGATCTTCGGCCAACCCAAACTAAATATTACTAATAAATTTAATTAATAATAATAATGGTTGTGTGAAGTCCAAAATTAAAACTAGAAAAAAAGTTTCTGCTGGGATTTGAACCAAAGGCAACTACTTTGAGGACAGAGCAGGCTTCTGATGCGCTACTGCACGATACGCTGTAACTACTCCGAAACCTTTATAAAATGCTACGATTTTGAGCCAGCCCGAAACTATGCAGCACATTAAGGGTCAGTAGCTTCAAAAAACGCTCGGCTTACCTCTATGGCTGGTAAGGGAAGTTAGGGGGTGTACAGCCTCAATCTGTCAATCAGCGGCTCGCTTCTACGGCTACTAATTTGTGTGGCGATCCGGTTCTGCCAGTCAGCTACATCTCTATTCTGTTGTGGAGTAAGCCAAGCAGATTGTGATTTTGGCGATTTAGGCAGGACCAACTGCGTTCACCCCACCCACACCACACCCAAGCCAAGAGACAACCGACCACCACTTTAAGATTTCGCGACTGAATTTTGTTAGAAACTTTAACAAACTTCTAGGTGGTGCATTGTTAATTACTTGTTGCACGCGATCCAAATACCAATACCACTTTGACGGATTATCTCGGAAAAGTTTGCTTAACATTGGTATTACAATCTTATGAATGTGCTCCACGTGTTACCTCGAGGCGTCTCAGTTTTGCCGCATTGAAAGTAAATGCTGTTCCTCTATCTGTGACAATTCTTTTCGGATTTCCAACCGCTTTGCATCAGTAATCAGACATTCCACACATCCCCGTATTATTCTTTCTACTTTTGGCAGTATTCCCTGTATGAAAAAGGTTTGTTCAAGCAAATCTTTGGTCTTTTTTATGCCATAATGTCCTTTGCGATGAGCTGACTTAACAATTCTATGCTGCATGACCTCTGGTACCACTAAAAGTTTTTTATACATCTTTGTGGAGTATTCCACTTTTCATATAGAAGTCGTCATCGTCTTCTGTAGATTCTAGTACTTTTTACAGCTTTTATCCACTGATCTGTCATTTTAAAAGCGTTACAATCTGTTTTCCATTTTTTGATCGCGTATATTACTGCAAGAACTTCCAACTCGTAACAGCTGTATTTTTGCTCAGTCGATTATGTTTGCGACTCATCAATTCAACCCAAAGAAATAGTTGATATTCCGTATCTTTTTGCAACATTATTGCTCAAAATCCAATTTATTTACCTTTTTATGCTCCTTTTATGCGTTACGAAGAAAGTCAGTTAATAGTTTTGCCACTACTGCGTAGTTTTTTAGGAGTTAACGTATATATGATGTCAGACCTAAAAATGTTCAATGTGCGTTTCCTGTTCGTGGGACAGGAAAACTTACTACTACTTCAATTTTGTCTTCCGTTGGTGTAATTGATCCGTTTTCATTTAGGTAACCAAAAATGTTATTTTCTGCAGCAAGATTTGAGCCTTCTCCCATTTAATGCGTAATCCGGCTTTAGCAGGTACTATTCAAAACTGAGTCAAAATTTGAAATCATCGGCTGCTGAAATGATTATGTCATCCATATACACAATTATCCTTGTAAGCATAAAATTCCTTAATACAACTTTAATGGAACGACAGAAAATCACTTGTGAATTACATATGCCAAAAGACACATACTTGAACTCGTATTGCCCATTGTGAGTAACAAACGCCGCGAATCTGCTTATACTTGAACATGAAAGGTCCCATTCTTCAGATCAAGAGTTGTAAAAATCCTTGCTCCATGTTAACTATCTAACACATTCTCTATAAGTACCATTGGAATATTGTTTTGGATTTTCATATTAAGTCTCCGGTAGTCGTAGCACAGTCTCTTTGTATTATCCTTCTTTGCTACTAGTACCACAGGAGAAGCATACTCGAAATAACTTGGTTCTATTATTCCTTCGTTCAACCATTGTTGAACTTGGATTTTTATGATTTTCATCTCTATTGGCGATTCTTTGCGCTTTTGCGGCTTATAGGTATTAATTAGAGATTTTACGAGATGATCTAACTTTCTTAGATGTTTCACTTTCTTGGAAAGTTTCCTTGACATACGTATGCAATATTTCCACTTCCTATATTCTTGATGGTTCCATCATTGCTGTAAATCTGACTTTTTCTGAGCAAAGCATAACACAAGTCTTTCTTTTTAGCGACATTGTAAGTTACCTTAAAGCTTATTCCGTCCACTGTTATATGTTAATCTCGGTTTTTAACTCTTTGAGTGTTTTGCACCGATAAAGACTTGCTTTACTGGGCTTGTTATCCTGCACACCCTCTTTTCGTCCAGGTCTATTTGCTTTCCAATATATCCCATACAGGTATTTAGCGTAAGACTCCTTGGGATGCTTCTCTGCCAGAAGAACTTAGGGCATGTCCAAACTCTCCTTTTAGCATCGTTGATTTGAACAGATCCTATCCTTGCTCCCCTGTCAGACCTAGAGTATATGCCCTGCCACTTAACAATTATTTCCCTTAGATGAATTTTCTAGATCGTCCCAACCCACAGTAATAGCGGCATCCTTATAACTCCGCCAGCCACTGATAAATGTATAGAGAATGAAGAGACAGTATCCTGAACATTTTGTAACGTGAAACGAGAGTTTCCTCTGGTCCTTGGATCCTGTGCTTCGTGATAAATGGTGGTCTCTTGTTCAATCTCATCATTTTCATCTTCTGTGTCTTCTAAACTTTCGTTGACTAAATTCAAATGTTCTAATAATCTCTGCTGTAATTCGGGTAGGTCGGCACCTGCAGAACTACGCTGAAAACTCGCTCAAAACCATATTCGTCGAGCACAAAAAACTTACAACAACAAAAGATAGAGCTTTGTTGTTGTGTCTGCATACTTTGATTTTGTGTTTGTGATCTATTTTGCTCAGTAGTATTGTTGCTTGTGCAGTGTTTGCTCTCGCGCCTTCACATTGCTCTCACTCTTGTATCAGTTATTTGTCGTTCTGTATTTATCTCAACTCTTAATTGCCTATCTTCTTTTTTCAAGAACATAATATTGCATCTTTAACCTTTGTGCTACCTTGTGTTTCATATACGCTTTTTTTTTGCTTTTTATTGCAATTCGCCCTTTACTTAAAATCTTTTTCGTCTCTTTTAAAAAAAAAAAATAATATTTTGAATAATGTTGTTCTGGCACTCTTTGCCTTCATCCCCAAAAGATCCAAGAAGACTACCTTTTATTTTGGCTGTGTGACAATGGTATGCACGTTAAATGTGGTGGTTATACAGCCAGAGTCAAGAATTGAATTAGGGCGGGGGCCTGAAATGGAGTTGTGAATCGTGCCGGGACATTGAAATGGATATGCGTCTATTTATGCGGCGGACTAGGTAGGGACTTAGAACTTTGTCGGTTGGTTTTCTAACGCTTCGGGAAGAGTTTTTGATCCTGGAAACTCAGTTTAATGCTTATAAACTATTAAACGAATCCGAAACGAAGCGGCATTTCTCTTCTGATCTACCAGCATCTCTGATTTTAACGGTTCCGTCTTCAGGTAGCGACCCAATAACCCCGAATTTTCACCACCTAATATTGTTTAAGAGTCCAGTAATGGCTGCAGGTGCGGATACTATTGCCATTTCCCCTAGCAATCCTGCCCCGCCTGCTATTGCGATATCGGGTGTAGTTTCCGATGTGTCCGGCGAACATCCTCTTCTAGAGATGTTCCTAATAAAATAGTGACAAGAGGAGGTCTCAAGGCGTTAGCAGCTCCAGCGCCAAAATCAGTGGCTGCTGCTGCGTTTCCAGTTTCCAGTTCGCTTCTTGTTGGCATTCCACCAAAAACGCAAATCGGCATACGATGCCTTCCGCACAAGTAACTCTGTGTAGATCGTCTATCCTTTGACTTTCATATTCTTGTTTTTACTGAAACGTGGCTAAAGCCAGACATAACCGATGCATCCGTTTTTGCCACAATTTTTTCTAATTACAGATACGATCGAACATTCAGAAATGGGGGCGTAGTTTTAATTGCTGTCAACTAAGCCCTTCCCTCTGAATTACTTTACAGCAACTCTTCATATTGAATTTGTCAAAATTTCTCTAAAATCGTATTCTGCTTTTATACCTTGCTTATATATTCCACCGAAATCTGAAATGTCGGTATTTACCAGCAATTTAGAAGCTATTCGCCCTGTAGCTTTCCATCTTTTTGATCTAATCGCTCTTGGGGACTTTCGTTTGCCTGACACTTCATGGTTTCCATCAGATGAGGCATCCTTTGTGTTCCATTCGTCCTCACACTGCTTTATTGATGGTCTTCTTGAGTTATCCTTCACCCATCCTTCATATGTATGCTAGATTCTTCCAACTGCTCTGTTTCGAGAATCGGTTCTTTAGTTGTCCCCGAAGACAATTTCCATCCAACTATGGACTTAATCATAAACCTTTCTTTTCGATTGCCGATTACCAACTCGACATCTCGCACTCGTTGCTTTCTTAAAACTAAATTTTTCAAGCTGAATGAGCTTATTCTTGATACCGACTGGTCTTATCTGTACTCTTGCAAGGATATGGACGCTGACATTTTATTTTGCCATAATACTATATCTTTGTTTTTTAATCGTATCCTTATCAGTTGAACAGGTCTAATAGTATCTTTGATCCTGTGATCGATGAAAAATCGCTCCTAAGCGTGCTTACTACAGTAAATTCTGTGTACTCACCAGGACCTGATGGTATACCCGGTTGTGTACTCAGGTTTTGTGCTGACACTTTGTGTAACCCAATTCTTAAGTTATTTACTTTGTCCGGTACAATTTCTACTTTCCCACCTATTTGGAAGGAATCCTTTATTATTACTCTTCATAAAAAGGATAACAAGTTCTTAGCATCGAATTATAGGGTTATTTCTAAAATGCCCGCTATATAGAAGCCCTTTGAGAAAATTTATAAATTATCAATTGCAACATTTCTATAGTTCTTTACTTTTATCTACCCAACATGGGTTCATGAAACGCAGATCTACTACCACTAACCTTTTAGAGTTTACTTCTTTAGCGATCAAAGGATTCAGGAATAAATCGCAAACTGATGTCATTTATACCGATTTCAGTAAGGCCTTTTATTCTGTTAATCATACACTGCATTTGTACAAGCTGAACGAAATTGGCCTTCCGCGCCTTCTGCTCAGCTGGATTCTGCAATATTTGACTGACCATCCACAAAAGGTCCTATTTAAATCATCACTGTCTAAGACCATCAAAGTAACTTCGGGAGTACCACAGGGTAGCCATCTTGGACCATTGCTTTTTACCCTCTTTATTAATGATCTTCCTTCCATCGTAATTCACACTCGTGTGCTTATGTACGCTGACGATGTTAAACTTTTCCTTAGTTTCAAAGATTCAGGCTCCCCGCGTCTGCTTCAAGCCGATCTTAATAGCCTCCAGACTTGGTGTGAAATTAACTTATTAAACCTGAATATTTCAAAGTGTAATGTCATGTCGTTTTATAGATCTTACTTTCAACTAGAAACTTATTACCTTAATAATACTCCACTTGAACGTTTAAATGAGATGAGTGATTTGGGTGTACTCATGGACCATAAATTAAGTTTCACTCGTCATAGCTCAGTCAGCAAACCCATGAGTGTTCTTGGTTTCGCCAAGAGATGGCCGAAGGAATTCGACGATCCTTATACTACCAAAACCCTTTTTATTTCACTGGTCCGTCCTATTCTGGAGTACGGATCATGTGTTTGGTCACCTCAATATGAATCACACCAAATTAGAACTGAATCCGTTCAAAAGCAGTTTTTGATTTTTGCTCTTCGTGGTTTAAACTGGGATGCAATGTTAACTTGCCATCGTATTCTAGTAGACTTCTTCTAATCAATCTTCCTTCTTTACTTAATCGTAGAGTAATGCTTAGTACTTTGTTTATACACAAGCTTTTTAATGGGCAAATAGACTCTCCTTATTTATTAAAACAGGTCAATCTATCTGTACCTTGTAGACTAACTAGAAATTATGTCCCATTAACTTTAACTAGTTGCATTTCAAACTATACTTTACATGAACCTTTCCGTGTCCTTTGTTCCGATTATAATCGTATTTATGACGTTTTCGGATCAGAGACCTCTATTTATACTTTAAATAAACTTCCATCCTTAGCTATCCAGCTTGTAGTTAGTTTTAATTATTTAGTTTTAACTTTAAGTATGTATTAATTGTCGTCTGTTGTCCACGCGACTTCCTTTTCGCATGCTGTCTGCTACGGTTCGCGAGTAACATGCCTTGTCCTGGTATCGCATGGGCCACTGGAACGTACTGGGCATAGTACGCGTCAACGTCCAGAGAAAAACTATGCGAGAAAAATATTTATGATATTTAATCATTGTTTCTCTCTAATAATAATTTATAACAGCTCGGTAATGATAAGTTTTCTTTTCGATCAACTTCGACTTTCCATGCAAGGTGAGTGAATCGATTCTAAAAAGCATTTTACAGTATTGACTAGTAATTCACTATGGTTATGCAAGGCATAATAGCTACTCTACATGCGGCCTTCGATATCTCTTCTAATCAATCCACTAAGTTCTACAAGTATTGTCAATTTATTGTTTTCAAATGAAGTGTCCAATACTCTTATACTTCTTGCCTGTGGATTTACCACTTGAATTCATCATGGCTATTTGTCCCACTACTAACTGGTGTTCTTTTAGACGTATAGAACTTTAAGTTGCAATAAAGCAACGATGGATTATTCGATTGTCATGATTCTTTTTTTATTCGAAAGATAATCTTGTGGCATTACTTTAAATATTTTTTTTTTTTGCATATGACTGCCCCCGCTGGCTCGGAGGTATCTGGGCGATGACTTTTTCCAACATTTGTGGCCGTATAAAGGCAACAACAAGGCGAATGTTGTCTTCCAAATGGTCAAGCGATTGTAGCTTATCCGCATTGACCAATGACTTTACATAGCCCCACAGAAAATAGACTAGAGGAGTTAAGTCACAGGATCTTGGAGGCCAATTCACAGGTCTAAAACGTGAAATTAGGCGGTCGCCAAACGTGTCTTTCAATTGATTGTGGCACGAGCTGTGTGACATATTGCGCCGACTTGTTGAAACCACAGCTCCTGGATTGTTCAATTCAGGAATAAAAACATTATTAATCATGGCTCTATACCGATTACCATTGACTGGCCATCATCGTTTTTGAAAAAGTACGGACCAATGATTCAACCAGATCAATGCCAACTTAAAGTTCTACCTCTAAAAAGAAATACCCTTTACTTTTGAGATCCAATACTGAAAAAAACTTGCTGATTCTCAATTGGGGACTTTATTCAAAATTTATAATCCTCTACTATATGTTTTTAGCACGATCCACATTAAATCCATTGTCTAGTAACTCTTTGACTTGTTTGTCTTCATCATCTTTTAAAAACATGGGGAATCGATAATGTTTTGAACACTTTGGCAAGTCCATATTGCATTAAGTCCATGTTTTTACCTCGGCGGCATATCTAAATTAATTATTTGGGTCTGCAAATAAATATGGATATGTTGGTTGAAGCATTTTTGTTATTTTTGTCGAGAAGTTTGCCACTCATAGAAGGAAGCATCTCCGACTTTATATATTTGTATTTATATTCTTGATCAGTACGAAAAGCAGAGTTGATACAGCATTGCACGATTTCCTCCGAGATCTTTCGTTATACAGAGCTGCTACAGGCATTGTAAATCTCGGAATTATCCCGGTCGAATGACTATAGGAACAATTGGTCGAGAAAAGCGCTCAATAACTTAATTTTTATACCCTGTACTGATAGGTTTAAAGCGTATATTAAAGTCGCTAAAATGTTTGTAACATGCAGAAAGAAAATCTTCCGACCCTATAAAGCATATATGTTCTTGATCAGTATCAATAGCGAAGTCAATTGAGACATGTCCGTCTGTACGTTCATCCGTATGAATACTGAGATCTCAGAGACTATAAAAGCTATCAAATTTGGTGTCAACATTCGTCTATTGTCAAGGCAGGTCAAGTTTGCTTAAATTTTTGCCATGCCCAATACCGCCCCATAATATGGAAACCATTATAATTATAATATTTGGCATACACATTAATATGGCCAAAATACACCAGCTGACCAAGTTTGACCGAAATCGGACAATAATTATCGGAGATATACGTATTTCCAATTTGTACTGAGACGCCCAGTGCAAAATGGGCTGTTAAGAGTGAGCGAGATAGTATGCGAGTTACACAATCAAATATACTTGTGCATAGGAATGTTGATAACGACGAGATCAGCATAATCATCCAGAAGTATTTACAAAATCAGATTACAATGCTTAGTCAGCAAGAATAACCAAGAGCCAAACAGGCATTTGCATATGCCAGATGAAATATTATATTTAGTCTTAAGATTCATTTCAACCGGAACACTAGTTCCTATTTAATCAATAAGGTTTTTCCATATTTAAAGATATTTTTTGTTTATGCAAACTTAATTGGCGCAGTCTGATTTGAACAATTAAATTCCGAATTAACCGAAGTTAGTTTACATAATTGTCAAAAAAGAAAAAGTGTTATTGAACGGAGAATATTAATAAAAGAAATTCGAAATAAATTCGACGTAAACCGGAAAATTGAAACTACCATTATTAAAGAAGAACTCCAAAATCGAAGAACAGACATACTCCAACAGGAGGCGGACCTGAACTTACTTAGACAATAACGATATCAGCTGCAACAAGAACAACCAATCCAATGGTTGTCCGACAAAGAAGTTATTCAGCAGTTTCGCCAACTACGATAGCTGGACGACCAACATGACGTCTTGGCCTTTATAAAGTCCTTCGAGTTCCTCATGACGGTATGGCAAGGAAACGAGCTGCTCATTCGGTTTGGCACCAGCATCGTCACCAACGAGAAGGTCACAGGAACAGCGGCTAATTTCGTCAGACAATTGGGGTTGGAACCGGGCTGGGAGCAAATCAAGGCCAAACTGATGGAGCAGATGCAGTCCAATACGACCTATGAAGACGTATTCGACAGATGCAGATTCATCAAAGTGAGTAATTTAAGAGAGTTATTTCAGGAATTTGAAAAGGCCAAATGTAAGATAAATAAAATATATGTTCGATGTAAACAAACCAGTAATATATGAGAATGAAAAAGTAGATAGAGATTTGTTAAACATGTTAATAAACAAGATAGATACTCCATTCAGAATTCATGTGGATCAGGGTATATCTATGCATGCTTTGCAAACAAAATATTCATATATTAAAGCACTTGAAGATCCCAGAGCTATAACACAAATGTAAAGAAAAACATCTTCACACAACACCCCCATCTCAACACTATCAACACCCGCAACAAACCAATGCAAAACAACCAAACCCCTAATAATAATAATGCCAATAAAAGTTCGAATAGTCGGTCAAACTTCAATTATAATGCCGGACCACCTCAAAGCGATCAGACAAACCAAGAGTTATACAATAGGCCACAACACAACCAAAATCAAAATTTTAAGCCCAATTATAACAACAAAGGCAATGGCTCAAGAGAAACAAGAATGTGTCATATGAGTGTAGACACTCAAAGGAACGATTCCATGGCTATGGAGATCGGGAAAAATCAGGCAGAGGAAGAATGACACTGGTGCAACGACAAGCATCCTAAAATCAAAAATTCTCGAACAGCAGTACCCTAAAACTGAACTCTCCAAATCATGTTCCTATAAAACCGTTAACGGTGTTAACACTGCCATATCTACACCATTTCCAAAAGAGATACCCTATTTAGGAACACTACAATGGAAGCTCATAGATTTCCCAAACAAGAATTTCTCAGCAATAATAGGCCAAAACTTTCTAAAAGCCTTTAATGTCCAAATCAATCATATAGAACGATACGTAGTGTTACTCGATAGGAAATTTTATTTCTTGGATTACGAATATCCAGAATCGATACAAAACGTTTGTTCCCTACAGTCCGTAAATAGAGATCATATACGCTTCAGATCAGACCGCTTCAACCTTGCACATTTGAACGACGAGGAATGTCGAGCCATCGAAACTTCGCTAGCAGAATCCGTCGATTTATTATTCCGAGTGGGGGACGTTTTGTCAGCAACAAACCAGATTTCCCACGAAATCATTACTATAGTCGATAGACCCTTATATTCTAAAATATATACATATATACAAATCCACGAAAAAGAAATAAATAGACAGATAAAAGAAATGCTTGAGCTGAATATAAAAAAGAGGGAACATAATATTGCATCTTTAACCTTTGTGCTACCTCGTGTTTCATATACGTTTTTTTTTTTGCTTTTTATTGCAATTCGCCCTTTACTTAAAATCTTTTTCTTTTTAAAAAAAAAAAAATAATATTTTAAATAAGGTTGTTCTGGCACGTTTGCCTTCATCCCCAAAAGATCCAAGAAAACTACCTTTTATTTTGGCTGTGTGACAATGGTATGCACGTTAAATGTGGTGGTTTTACAGCCAGAGTCAAGGATTGAATTAGGGCGGGGGGCCTGAAATGGAGTTGTGAACCGTGCCGGGACATTGAAATGGATATGCGTCTATTTATGCGGCGGACTAGGGAGGGATTTAGAACTTTGTCGGCTGGCTTTCTAACGCTTCGGGAAGAGTTTTCGACTCTGGAAACTCAGTTTAATAGTTATTACTTATTAAGCGAATCCCCGAAGCGGAAGAAAACCATTCCTCGGCATTTCTCTCCCGATCCACCAGCATCTCTACTTTTAACGGCTCCGTCTTCAGGTAACGACCCAATAACCCCGAATTTTCAGCACCTGATATCGTTTAGGAGTCCAGTATTGGCTGCAGGTGCGGACACTATTGCCATTTCCCCTGGCAATCCTGTCCCGCATACTGATGCGATGTCGGGTGTAGTGTCCGATGTGTCCGGACGAAGACCCTCTTCTAGAGATGTTCCCAATAAAATAGTAACAAGGGGGGTTCTCAAGGCGTTATCCGCCGCAGTAGCTCCAGCGCCAAAATCTGTGGCTGCTGCTGCGGTTGGTGCCACGAGTTCGCTTTTTGTCGGTATTCCACCAAAAAAGCAAGTTTTTGTTTCGAGGCTAGATCCCAACACTACATCAGATGATGTCATAGCCCACATCCGGGCAAAAATCGTAGAGCCTAACATTGCGGTGGGAAAGTTTAAATTTTCATATGCCAGTGACATTTCGTCTGAATAGGTCTAATTGTATCTTTAATCCTGTGATTGATGAAAGGTCGCTTCTAAGCGTGCTTACTTCAGTAAAACCTGTGCACTCACCAGGTCCAGATGGGATACCTGATTGTGTACTCTGGTTTTGAGCTGAGACTTTGTGTAATCCAAATTTTAAGTTATTTACTTTGTCCATTAAAATTTCTACCTTCCCACCTATTTGGAAGGAATCTTTCATCATTCCTCTCCATAAAAAGGATAACAAATCCGAAGCGTCAAATTACAGGGGTATTTCCGAATTGTCTGCTATATCGTAGGCCTTTGAAAAAATTATAATTTCTCAGTTGCAACATTTCTGTGGTTCTGTACTTTCATCTACCCAACATGGGTTCATGAATCGCAGATCTACTACCACTAACCTTTTAGAGTTTACTTCTTTATCGATCGATGGATTCACGCCATCTGCTTGGCTGGAGTCTGAAATATTTGATGGACCGTTCACAAAAGGTCCTATTTAAATACTCACTGTCTAAGAGTATCAAAGTGCCACATGGTAT
Source organism: Drosophila emarginata (assembly GCA_037075365.1). NCBI lineage: Eukaryota > Metazoa > Arthropoda > Insecta > Diptera > Drosophilidae > Drosophila > Drosophila emarginata. The sequence goes on along the minus strand of JBAMCD010000094.1, from coordinate 240,257 downwards.
CCATCTTGGACCATTGCTTTTACCCCATTTATTAATGATCTTCCTTCCGTCGTTATTCACTCTCGTGTGCTTACGTACGCTGACGATGTAAAACTTTTCCTTAGTTTCAAAGATTCAGGTTCCTCTCGTCTGCTTCAAGCCGATCTTAATAACCTCCAGACTTTTTTTTTTTTTTTGCACTTTCACACACACATGTTATTTATTGTGATACCAGGCAAAAATAAAAAAAATTAGGTTTTTTATGAGACATCATTTCCACTTCACTTCTGGTTAAGGATTAGAGTTGAAGAATTCTAATTGCGACGTCCAAAGTTGTTTGTGTTGGGCTGGGTCAACTGCAGGCCACGAATGTTGTGGAAGTCCAACAGTTTCAACATCTCCTTGGTATCGGGGTCAACCTCGATAATGTCCTGTTCCAGAGCGGAAACGGCGGGCACGTAGTTATCACGACGCTCGCGCTCCTCCTCCTGCAATTTGATGGACTTGGTGACTTTGTGTGAAATTTTCGAAGTGTAATGTCATGTCGTTTTATAGATCTTCAACTATTTTTCAACTATCTTTCAACTAATAACTTATTACCTTAATAATACTCCACTTGAACGTTTAAATGAGATGAGTGATTTGGGTGTGTTCATGGATCACAAATTAAGTTTCACTCGTCATATTTCCACGCAACCTGCAGATCTAAACACACACATTTTGTGTAATCTGCGCCCTTCAATTACAACTCCCTTGCAGCTCTCTATATTCAGCACAGAAATTCTGTGGCCTGTTACCAAAGATCCCACATGGATCAATGATGCCGCCTTGATGAATGATGCCACTAGCCGCCAAAATCGTTCTTCTTCAAATTTACCGTCGTTTTGGTTTCCCTTGCTCGCTGTGGTTTCGTTTTCCGCTCCGTAATTTTCGCCGTGAATTGCTGTTTCTTCCGCCAATTGCCTCAACCGACGCGGAACCTGTATGTTTACTCTGTTCGCACCAATGGATGCGTATCAATATTCTTGCAATTTCTGGTAAAATTGCGTCATTTTTTTTTCTCGAACATCACTCATTTGCGCGAAAAATTAAACTCACAACGCAATACACAATGTCTCAATTTTTTCCCGGACGAGATCCCAGATGTTGTAGGAATTATTTTACAAACGATATTTCGGTATGTACAGATTTATTGTTTAACAATAATAGTTGTTTGTGACTTTGCTTAAGTGTAATAATGCTCTACATATGCTACTTATTCTGACACCACCGAGCGATTCACACAACTCAAACACTCTGACTCTCGATTTCCTCACTGCGTTATCACCTCTCTTTTTCTTCGTCTTGCCACTTATATACAAGAAAGACCCCACTCAAATGATATAGGTTACCATATCCTACATTTTTGTTGCCACCAAAAGCGATAATATGGGATGGTTTGACGGACACGAGACCAGCCGACAACATGGCCGAGAAGAATCGCTCACCAAGATGAAGTTACCGAAGAACTGCGTCCTCGTTTGCTTCATATACGTATTCCAAAGTCAAAAATTAACTACAACTATTTCTCCAACTGGAACCGAGTAAGCAGAACTGTTGCTCTTTGGCTGTTTTTACCAACAAAATCCACAAATGAAGATACACGTCAGCGAGTGGATCAGATCAGATAATGGTACCGTTGCTACGAGCCATGGTGGTTACTTTCAACCCAGCGTTTACTTACTTTGGTAATTTTATGGACGGAAGGTTTTAAAACGTTTTGGCATTAACCACCAAAATCTCATTACTTCGCAAAAAGTGGCATTTCAACCCGCCATCTGTTCGACACATGGATGGTCCCTTAAAGCTTTTAGTGTTATCGCATAATTGGAAATAAAAAGTTTAACGTCGAAAGTCTTTTCACTGGAATGATAGAGGTATAAATGAAGGTCAACTCCACACCGTTGACACATGTATCCATCGATTACAAGGACATTACAAGTGCGTTGTTTTTATCCTGTGTTCGATACTGCATTTGTTTGTTCGTAGACTGAAGACTGAAATCTAGAGTATTTACTCTCATTTGAGAATATTATTAAGTATAAAAAAATTGAAAATGTAACTACAGTATTTTAAAGCAATCTAGAAAAAAATGCCTTTGGACATATGCTCAAATTATAAATCGACTTCTTAATTAAATTCTTGTATAAGACGACAGACGCAGTTAAAATCTGAATTAGATAAAAAGTTTCATCTGTTACAACGGCAACAGCAGTGACAACAACAACCATTTCAATCAATACTCAGAGGCGTTGCAAATGTCGACGTAAACATCGATTCGAATTTCTCCTCGACTCACTAGGTAATTTTATTGGGTTGAAATTTGACACAAGGTCATTTAACATTGCTTAAATTTTTTATTCTTTATCTTTTATTTATTACCTATTTTTATTTCATTGGAAAACTTTTTTTGAAAATAAATTTCTTTCAGAGTCCAACCCACATTGCTTCTATACGATGAATCTTTCATAATAATTACCAGTGCAAAGTAAGTTTTTATAAGGATAACTTATTGATTTCAAAGTGGGGTTTTATAAATTTGTACATATGTATGTATATCGTTTTGATTCTATATGTAGACATATTTCTTATGTTTGTTTTTTCTCTTGAATCATATCAATACCCTTTAAATCTTAAAATTACAGTTCCGTTGCAATACATACCGATAGATTGCTTCCATTGGATCTTGGGAATAGGAAATCCATCCGCTTCGCAAGTTAAGATTACTATACTGCCTACAACTGCTTCCTGATCCATAGGTTTTACTATCCACCTGGGTGGAACTGTTTCAAGATAAAATTATATTATTATTTATAATAAAAGTATATTGGAAACCATTAATATAACTTTTAATATTAAGACACAAAAAAAGAAACCAAATTAGAAATAGAAATTTGCATGCTTTTAAACTGTATTTTACAAGAAGGTACTTACCACGATTAAAATAAGTAGAAATAAAAAACAGTACGTAATATTCGACAAAGCAAAATATGTAATTAATCAAATTTCAGCTCAATGACTTTCTTATTCGGTCTAATTGTTCTTACACCCTGGGGCTAATACGACAAATGGCTAGATTACAGTCGAAAAAATGTATGTACCAGATTAAAAGCCATATCCTGTATAAAGAATGTATGTATGTATATTCTTCGTTTTTAGCACCGAGATAATGAATGCTATAAGATATGGAGTTAGTTAATTTAATATTACACCAAAGTATTACACTTCTACTCAAGTAGAATACGTTTACTCTTTTTGGATGTTAAAAGAATTTTCTTCAAAATTTACGATTTTGAGGAAGTTTAACTTTTTGGAATACCTCTATACTTGGCAAAGGCTATACCGAAGTCGAATGGGACGATTTGAAATACATACAACTAATTTTATATGTTTTATATGGTATCTGTATGACTTTTATTTCTGTCGCGAAGAAGAATAAAACCGTTCTCAATATTAAAAACATGAAATATAACAAAAATGTGTGTCATATTCTTGACATACATATGTATATTGATTTTCAGTTTTACAACAAAAATAAAACTCGAAAAAGGATCTCGAGACACAGCCAGAAATAATTGTGTGCGTCTTTAAGTAAAAACATAAAAGAAATATAAATACAAAAGAAAAAATTTGAGGTGGCTGAAACTCCAGTGAGCTGCATTTAAAATAATATTTTCAACCTGTATCACTTTTTTTTATCACCATTTAAAGCTTACTTAGACCAACTTTTTGTTTAGTTGTTTCAAGCTCTAACGTCTTAAATGAAAAATGCTTAATTTCTCGTTGTACCGCCGTGGGACTTTCTTACAGCGTTAGCTATTGGATATTGGATATTGTTGTGTATCCATCTGGGTAGCATTTGTTGGCGATCGACTGTTAAAAAGTTCGTTATGTCTGCCAGTTGCGCTGTAATGGTTATCAGTATACTACGTACCTAATTATTCCACTAAGCTTAAACATTTGTAAAACTCGTAATAGAGATACGATTAAACTTAGCTAATTTATTCGTTTCTTATTATGTGTAAGTCAAAAAGTACAATACAAAGTCTCATTACTACACTAAAACTCGAATAACTAATCTTAACAAATTTGTACCGGTGTAATGTATTCATCGTTTATGATAATAATTATAAATATAATATGCCAACCGTACGAAGTACCAAGAGTACTATGTCCTGGCTGCCCATATGAATGTTCACATATACATATATGTATATATATATATATATATATGTATACTTGCAATAGTACACTGGCTCTCCTGGGTTAGGCTAAGCTAAGTTTGTTCATTTAAAGACAAAGTATTGAATAAAGAACTTTCAATAAGCATACATGCTTCCAAACAACTTGCATTAATTAATTGAACTAATACACAGCAACCACAATAATTTGCGCAATCTAATGCTAAGAGTAACATGTGAAAAGATGTGTTACTTTACTTCGTTAGAAAATAAAAATAACTTTTAGCAGTAGTTGTTTCATTGTTTGATTCTCGCAGTTGATTCTAATTTTGGTGCAATATTCGATAACATGTTGCCTCATCTTTTTGTTTGTGAAGTAAATTATCAGGGACCGTGGAAAAGAACTTTACCGTTCAGGGGATGATGATGATACATCAAGTATACCAAATATTTTAGATATATAACACAGTGATTTTTTACATGATTTCGTATCGTATCCAGCACCATGTCATGGCTGTGGTGTTGTACACTACAACAAAAAAAAAGCGATTGAAAGAACGGTGTTGGAATATATCGACACAACTATGTGTTATAAAAAAGTAAATGAGATGAAATAATGTATATCGACAAAGACACGCTTGAGGCCCAGCTATAACATTTATAATATTTATATAGTTATAATATTTGCTTTGGGAGTCTATTTTACTTTCTTCTTTAAGGATAGACTTGTTTCCTGCGCTGTTGCGTGAAATCTTGATCTTCGGTTTAATATGATCGCGATTCTTTTCAAAATTTATATAAAATTAAGTTGTTAACGGATTCAATTTAATAAACTTAATGTATCGGATTAAATTATGTTATTTGTTTAATTTTACCAACGAAAATTTATCCTTGCATTCACTTATGTATTCCCTGTGGCAGTTTAATAATCACTATCAACAAATCTTCTGAAAGCACTCCTGTTTGATAAGGCGTTCCTAAGGATAAGGCTATCTTCTTCTCCAAACAGAAAAAGATTTCTTCACAGACAAATATGGTTGCAGTTTTGAAAAATTCCGGTAGAATATCCAAAACTAAGGATATTGTTGGACCCATACCAATAACTCGACTCAATCTTTTGGTTGATTCAAGAACTAGGTTTTTTACGCTTGTAGCGTTATAATACTACTTTTGTGGTCTTGGTAATCTTACACCATATATTTGGACTAAGCAACAACCCAACGGGAAATCAATCGATGGACTTCGAATTCGTTGCTTTTCTGTCCACATGGGAGTTCGTATACTTAGCGAGGTGGGACTTAATGGTTCCGTAGCTATTTCGGGGTGGCGTGAGTTTTTGTTGTTAACTTTATGGGCGGAAATGGCAAAATGTTAAGAAAAATAAATGAAGCTGTGATAACGTTCCTTTTGGGCCCTTACTAATGGCAGAGCCGGATCTCAGGAGACGGGGTACGACACAACAAATTTGTATTGTGCGCTGGTGAAAATAAGGAAACCATTTTAGTTTGATTGTTATTTCAATATCTCAGTTTATTGGTATCCAATTTCCTTATGATGATGGCAGCTTTAGTATGATGATGGACTTGTGATCAGATCTGTTCGGGCACTGTTTAGGAAGCCGTATGTTCCTATGGACAAATAAAGGACTGCTTGTTGCGTGTCCTAATACTTGCTAGGACTATTCCTAGTCTCTCCTCACTGTGCCAGGAATACTCCGGGTCTTTCTTAAGTGTGCTAGGAATACTTCTAGTACTCCTACTCTTCACTTGGTGCGAGATCCGGACTATACGGTGGATGCAAAAGAACCTCCCATCCGAGTTCCCGGAGCTTCTGGCGCGTCACCAAAGATGTGTGTGGCCTGGCGTTGTCCTGATGGAAGACAATTCGGCCTCTGTTGATCAAAGATGGCCTCTTCTGCAAGAGTGCTGCATTCAAGCGGTCCAGTTGTTGGCAGTACAGGTCAGAATTGAGCGTTTGGCCATAGGAGAGCAGCTCATAGTGGATGATTCCCTGCCAATCCCACCAAACACACAGAAGAACCTTCCTGGCCGTCAATCCAGGCTTGGCAATCGTCTGGGCAGCTTCACCGCTTTTCGACCACGACCGTTTGCGCTTCACGTTGTCGTAAGTGACCCACTTTTCATCGCCAGTCACCATCCGCTTCAAAAACGATTTTGTTGCGATTCGCATGCATCCATACGGGCAAAAATGTTTTTTCCCGTTAAGTCGTGTGGCACCCATACATCGAGCTTCTTTTTGAATCCAAGCTTCTTCAAATGGTTTATAACGGTTTGATGACTCATGCCCAGCTCTTGGCTGATGCTACAGCAGCTACTATGCCGGCCTCTTTCGATCAATTCAGCGATTTTATCGCAATTTTCGACGACAGGCCTTCCAGACCGTGCCGCATCTTCGATCACCTCTGCACCAGAACGAAAACGTTGAAACCATCGTTGTGTGGTGGAAATGGAAACTGTATCGGGTCCATGAACTGCAGAAATTTTATTAGCAGCATGAGATGCATTTTTGCCTTTATCGTAGTAGTACTGTAAAATATGCCGTGTTTTCTCTTTATTTTGGTATATGTTTGCGACGCTATAACTCACGAACGACTAAATCAAACAACAATTAGTTAAACACGTGTTAGCACGTAAAAAGAGCTTTCCATCTTTCGATCTAGCGTTAATCGATGCGACGAATACAACTAGAACTACGCGCTTGCAAAGACAAGCTTGCGGAAATACGGGAAGACTTTTTTGACAGCCTTATATAATTGGGTATGGTACATTGATGTCTTCGATTTTTTTTTGTTTTAGTTTCGTAAACTACCTAGAAAAAAATAGACTAGTAGTAGAGAGTAAACAAGACGAGGCATTATCGTTGCACCGTAATTTTTAAAATCGCTGACCTACATTTGCGAAATCAGCTATTCGAAAAGCACCGGTTTGTTTTGTTTTTTTTTTTTTTTAAGACTAATGAAATTATTATGCATGCTTAACTGAGTGGTTTGGGTACGAACGCGTGGGGGGAATCATTTGGATGAGTACTGACTATTGTGTATATAGATCATACTGTAAATTAAATTTCTAACGGTGGAAGGCCTTCCAACGATGATTTGATGCGGAGAAGGTTACTTGACGAGGGATTAAGTTTTAGGTTGCAAATGGTTTCTTAGTTTTTTTTTTTCTCAGTCTCGATCATAAGCTCAATGAATGTTGACGTGCCTACGGACGAGCATAATTTATCTTCTTTGAAACAAAAGGAACAGTTATACTGTCTCGACACCCACATCATAAAAAGTGTTTTGCATTCCTCTTTGAATCACATTTGTAACCATAAACTCAATACTAACGGCGACGAATAACGGTTCAATCGTGCGCTGACGCCTAACATAATTCTTGGGTGCTCAACTCTATGGCGAAAACCTGAATCGTGGAGGATGGTAACAAAGCGCAAAAGAACATCGCCAAGCATGCCAAAGAGAACTATAAGGAAAACCTTTACTAATAATAGTTTTTCCTCAGATAGCGACTGCTCTACGGAACCCGGTGAAATTAAGCCATCAACGTCCACCAGGAATTTGAAAAGTATAAACAAAATGCTTATCTCCTCAAACCGATTCGCAAGATTGGATAATGATGATGACTTAGCGGAAGCAATGGGAAATAAAGACGAACCTGAAAGCTTAGCTTTACCAAAAACGGTCAAACCACCACCTATTATTATACCTGATGTATCTGACATCAATAGCATGATCAAAGAGATATCCAAAATTATCGGCACACACAAAGAATTCACGTTTAAATCGGGCAGAGAAGGTCAAGTCAGAATTATGGTCAATGATAAAGAATCCGATAACACTCTTAAGAGCTTTCTGGACGCTAAAGCACTGCGTTATCAAACCTTTCAGCCAAAGGACGAACGAGCTTATAGATTTGTAATCAAAGGTCTTCATCACTCCACTCCTATGAACGAACTGGAACTGGATGAACTCTTAAAGCACGGACATCGCATTCGTGATATTAAAAATGCAGTTAGCAAAACATCCAAGACACCGATGTCGATTTTCTTTCCTAATATTGAACCAGCAAGTACTAACACCAAAGTATTTGAAATAACCAGGTTATGTAAAGCGGTTGTAAAAATAGATCCTCCAAGAAAGACTTACGACCTTGTACAATGTCATAGATGCCAAGGTTTCGGACACACAAGGCGCCATTGTAAGCTATCATACATTTGCGTGAAATGTGGAGACAATCACAACACCATCACATGTGATAAACCTAGAGATGTAGCAGCGACATGTTTCCGCTGTGGAGAGAATCATGCAGCGTCATACAAGGGATGCAAAGTATACCAGGAGGCCAAAAAGAGGATTGGCCCCAAACCTCCACTCACCATACCACCCAGGTTGGATACTTTTAAAGACAAAACGCAGCGAGGATTTAGCTGGCTAAATCAATCCTAATATAAGCTATGCCAATATGCTCAAAGGAGATCAAAAGCCTCTTAGCCAGTCAAATGAAATATCGTCGAAACTAGAAGCCATGATAGTCGATATGCTCTCTCAGTTTAAAGTGCTAACCAGTCATCTGACAACCGTTATTGAAAAGTTATGCAGCAAATAAACCTACGCATAGGCTTATGGAATGCCAACGGCTTGACCAGCAGCAGACTGGAAGTCGAACATTTCATCAAAACCAGCCATATAGACATCCTTTTGGTGTCAGAAACGCATTTCAATAACAAAACATACTTTAAAATTAACGGGTGTGACCTTTATTTCGCTAATCATCCAAATGGCAGAGCCCGAGGTGGTGCGGCAATTTTAATAAGAAGCGGAATTAAACATATCGAGCTTACTCCAACTCAGTTATTCTGGGCTCAATGCGCCAAAATCAGAATTGTCACAAATACTGGGGATGTAACGATAGTAGCAACGTATATCCCTCCAGGAAATAGTGTTAACAAAGAAATGTTCAAAAGACTCCTTGATGATCTGGGCAACAGATATATTGTTGGAGGGGATTTTAACGCTAAGCACACTTGGTGGGGCTCCAGAATTAATAATCCAAAAGGCAGATCCTTATACGCATGTATTCTTAATGGAGTACTAGACTGTCACTCAACTGGAGAACCCACATACTGGCCAACGGATCCAAACAAGATACCAGACGTTCTCGATTTTGCTATCTCGAAAGGAGTGGATGCCAGAAAAATATCATGCAGCAGTAATTACGATCTTAGCTCGGATCATTCATTAATACTAATACTAGTAAATATCCCAACATGTACTAAGAAGACTAGTCAAAAAATACTTGGCAGACGTGCCAATGTTCAACTGTGAAACTCCTGGCTGCTGAGCAATGTTGACCCAAATGTATTAATAAATACAAGGGAAGATTTAGAGCATGAAAACGAGAACTTAAACAAAAACATACATAAAGCTGCTATCATTGCTTCTCCTAAACAAAAGTCGATAGAACATCATTAACCAACGAGAGATCTGCATTTATGGTCGCTTGACGTGTCAATTATGGTAGCTGAAAAAAGAAGACTTAGGAGAGTCTCAGTCAAAATCTCAGGGACAAGGCAGCGCTGAATAAAATCACCAAGGAATTAAAAACGATACTTAGAGAACTAAGACAAAAAGCATAGATGACTTCTTAAATGCAGCCGAACATTGTGATCCATATCATAATTTCTGGTCAGCCACAAAATACCTAAAGAGACTAACAAAAGGAAAAAGACTCCCGTTAAAAACGCGAATGGTGTCTACTGCCGAACGGAAAAAGATAAAGCTGCAGCTTTCGCAGAGCATCTTAAAGAAGTATTCACACCTTTAAATTTCTGCCCTAAAATAGATATGGAGAACACTTTACAGTATCTTGATGTGCCATGTCCTTTGGACCTCCCCATCTCTGAAGTTTCCATTCAGGAACTCATAGATGAGGTTGCAAATTTGAAATTAACAAAATCTCCAGGATACGATGGTATTGACGCCAAAGCAATTAAAGCTCTTCCCACAAACTGTATGGAACTACTTACAAACATATTTAACAAGTGTCTGCAATTGGGATATTTTCCTTCCCAATGGAAATGCGCAGAAGTCATCTTAATCCAAAAACCAGGCAAGCCAGAAAATGAACTGACGTTATACCGTCCAATTAGCTTATCGATATTCTCCAAAGTACTTGAAAAAGTATTTTTGCGCAGATTATTGACGATAGTAGAGGACAACAGAATAATCCCAGATCACCAATTTGGATTTCGTCGCAACCATGGAACTCCTGAGCAATGCCACAGACTAGCTGGATGCATACTAGCTGCACTTGAAGAGAAGCGACATTGCTCGGCAATCTTTGTGGATGTAAGACAAGCCTTTGACCGAGTATGGCATGATGGACTATTGTATAAACTAAAAATGAGCTTGCCAACTCCATTCTACTTGTTTCTAAAGTCATATTTGGACTCGAGACGATTTTTTGTCCGATGTGGAGAAGAGTCCTCTGCCATTACAGCAATTTTTCCCGGGGTGCCACAAGGAAGTGTTTTAGGCCATGTACTATACACCATATTTACAGCCGACATGCCTATTATAGAAGACCATAACATCACGGTAGCCAAATACGCTGATGACACTGCCTTTCTCGCCACGTCCGCCCTTTTGTAAACTGCAATCCCAACTTGATGCATTTAGTAGTTGGTTAACAAGGTGGAATATGGCGGTTAACCCGGAAAAATCAGTCCACATAACTTTTACACTAAGGAGAGATAGCTGTCCTCCGGTCAGTATCCAAAATACCCAAATACCAATTAGCGATAATGTTAAGTACCTTGGCATAACTTTTCACAGAAGATTAACCTGGAAATCCCACATTCAGGCGAAAAGAAAACAACTAAATGTAAAATATAGAAAAATGCAATGGCTCCTTGGCAGCAAGTCTCGCCTGCGACTAAGATATAATTTGCTCTTGTACAAAACAATTATTAAGCCTATCTGGACTTATGGAATACAAATATGGGGCACAGCCAGCAAAATAAATATAGAAACAATACAAAAGTTTTAAAGCAAACTCCTACGTAGGATCTCGGATGCTCATTATCTAATAACAAACAAAGCTATCCACGAGGAATTAGGTGTTAAATACATCGCCGAGGAAATAAATACCACCAGCGCCAAATACCTTAATAGATTAATGGATCACCCAAACAACTACGCCATCAATCTACTCGACAATAGCACTGCCACGAGAAGACTGAACAGGATACATCCCTTGGATTTACCCTTCCGGAATATGTTGTAAAACAGCACATATATATAGAACTCCTCCTCAATAAACACTAAACATTGTACCCAATTAACTCGTTAAGGCATAGATACAACATTTAACGATTGTCCCCGAGACAGATATTAAATAAAGAACAAGAGAAAAAAAAAAACCCTTAGTTTGTTGGAGTTTGGATATTCTATTTTCTTAATAATTTAAACGGTAAAAATTTATATCAGCCGATTGATCACTGACAGACGCATGCTTAATAATTTTAAACAAATGAAAATAATATTTACATGCAAGTTACGAAATCACTAACTATCACAATAAATAAAATTGATCGGTTTTCCAAAAGTACAAATTTAATAACTATAAAAATGATTTAATTCAATTAATATCGCGGATTTTCAAATTTCCCGAGTCTTGGTTTAGTTGGTCACTACTAGTCTCTTTTTTTTGTGTTCTTTTAGTTGGTAAATTGGATTGCATGCGTTTCTACTTTTAGATGAAGATTTCCATTTCAATGGAGTTCTACACTGAAAAAGAAACTTATGACGCCTCTCCTACACATTAATTTGTCGATTTGTTCTTTTGCGTGTTCATCATACGTTATTCACAAGACCAACGACTGTCGCTTGACGAGCGCCAACACGGACTAGTGAACTGGTACAACGCCGGCGAAGTTACTCCATTCTTCTTCCGTTTTCTTTGGGTTTCTTGCTTCAAACTATAATTAGCATAGCTATGTGTGCGACCACAAAGATCGCCAGCTGATAGAACCGGGAGGGCCGGTATATGCATACCTATGGATTTTAATACCCCCATAGCCAAATAAAGTAGTTGGAACCAACCTTAACCAAGAATATGGGATGGTACTGCCAGTCACGTGTTTTCGGGAGAACCTTCGGCTGGCTTGGTAATTTGCTGAATGTATTTATTCGCAAGTTCCGTATATAAAAGGTGTTAAGCTGGGTTACGACCCCTGTGCAGCCAACTACCATGAACTTTCAAACAGTGCTGATTTTTGAATAGCATGCGAGAATTTGTTTAATTTTCGCGCCCTATTTTATAATTTATGTATATAATTAATTTATTATGACCATTATACTCTTTTGGCAGATGTTTCAAGACTTGACTCGGGTTAGTTCACCGTTATGTTTTCGTGGAAAGGAAAAATTTTGTCTGTTCGCAGTCGTATCGTAAATATAAAGCACATAAGAAAAAGTGAAGTTTAATGAATCGGAATGAAATATTTGGTAGAGATTGATGTTAAAATAATTGTGAAAGTCTAAAATAAATAAAATAGGGCGCTCAACATTGCTTTTGGAGCAGGAAAAAGGAGAAAAATTGGACGCTGTAATTGCCAATTTTCTAAAAAATTTCAGAAGCTTATATCAAAAAACGAAGCTCTGATCGAAAATCAGTTTTAACTAAACGCGACAAACGGCACATTATCAATAAAGTGAGTAATTATTTTGCGTCCTGTTCGCGGCTTGCAGAGAAAATCGATTGCTCACCTATTTAAATAGGTATTTTGAAAAATATTAAAAAAATATAATTTTTATCATTTTGATACACATCTTATTTTAACTTCGAAGATAAATAAAAATTTTGCAAAAAGAATGCAACATGGAGATGAACTAAGTCGTATTTAGAACAAATATGTTAGATAAAATATCAAAAAAGAAAAATTAAAAGAAATGTTTTCAAGACAGGAAAACGAACTTTACGAAATATGAAATGGTTTTGTTTATAAGAAAATAGAACGAAGACTCCTATTTTCTGTACAAACATCGATTGAAAATAGTGTATTGTGTAATGTTTAGATCTTTGCTTACCATTTTTACAGTGGTTTACACGATCATAATTTGACTAGACTGCCTGTGTACCATCAAATAGTTTGGTTTTCGACCACAAGGTTCACAGACTGAGAAAAGAGATTCGGAAAAAAAAGTATTCCAAGGATCAAACTGATCACTGAGTACTATGTAACATAACAAAAGGTTAGGTAAGCATTTCATGAGGTAGAGTGTATTACCAATAATAAACTATACGACTAGTTGTTTATTTCCCATAAACTGTGGAGTATATAATTGCCACTAAACCAAAAAATTTAAATAATTTTCTTATCCCATTGATTGATTCAACTACATGATGTGCTAGTTCCGGATATAACTATTTATTAAGAATTCATTTTTCTCTTCATTTCAAAAACAAAATCCATGATCATATATGACGTTATAAATATATATCGGTTGTTCTATTTCGACATTTAAAAAATAACCGTTGGCAATACTGATGTGCAATTCCTCTTGCGAAATTGACAGTTTCTTATATGGGTATAAAATATCTATGTGACATTACCTGAATGTTACTTACGAACCAAAAGCATGATAATGGGCCCATAATACCACTGCTGAAATCGCTAAAAATTCGAAAGAATAGGTTATGGAAGAATATATATCTAGGTATTATAAATTATAAATTATGTTGCTGATTTAGTTTGCAACTTACATAATTACTCTTTCTCTAGCCTAATATTGACCAATGAAACTTAAAATTTTTTGCTACATTCTAAAGTTGCTTTCACGGTAACTAAAAAAAATTAAATTTAATTCTATGAAAATCACTTAATGATTTACGTTGGAGTACTCCATACCCTACCCTACCTTTTTTTAGAATGGGCATATATGTATGTTTTAAAAGTACTTATCAGAACTTCTCTTAACGACAGGTATAAGTAGCCCAAACAATTGAGTGGTCGCGTATTTGTCATATAATGGATAGTCTTTCTTCTCAAATCTTCAGAATGTAATCTTCAATTGGGAAAAATTCCCAAACAAATTAACAACCCCTCACTCGGTCTCCAAGAGCCTCGTATTTTTTGCTTGAGTCTCCGCAATAGGTGTAGTGCAGATGGAGTGAGCACGTCCAACTATGCAAGAAAAAGATATAACTAGTTGATCAAAGAATGCTATGTTGGACAGAGGTACCTGTAATACCTCCAAGGAAATCTTTATTTTTCTTCAACGTCATCAGCCTAGGTCAAGTGGAAAAGGATCTCGAACAAAGGAAAGCAAAGTTAATAGATGTAGAGACGAATGATCTATGACACAAAGTTCTAGGAAAAGTAGTGTTTGCCATGAATAATAGAAAGAATCAAAGTATCAATGAATATATAGAAATGAATTTGAGTCGATAAACTAAAATAAATCGTCATAGACAAGGATCAGGAAAAGTTAATTAGAAACTTAAAAAAATATGAGGAAAACTGCACAAGAGAGTTAGGAAAAAGATCCAAGATTATAGTAAAACCTACTATGCGGAATGTAAGAAGCCTAATTTGCTTAAGATACGACACTATGCAGTAGCTGAAAATTTTAATTCATAACAAGTCGAGTATGTTCACACAATAATTTAAAGGGGTTTGTATTGTCGTTATATTGATATATTATCAAAGACATTGAGAATTTTCTACAAACTCAAATATCCTAATCAGGAATTTGGGTGGTACAAAACATGAAATGTAAACCATAATGCAAATTCTACAAATTGTTCTAGTGAAAATGTCATTGTAAATAATAATACTAAAACCAAAAAATATAAAAATATTGCAACAGTTTGTTAACATAGTTTACTAGATCCGCAACGTCAGGACGGTAAAATTGTAGTAATAAGTTGCATGTAAGAGCATAAGTAAAAAAGGAATAAATAGTACGTGTTGAGGAACCAAATGCTTTGTTTTTCTTTATAATCCATATCTGTAATTTATAACATGAAATGCCTATGTATAAGAAATTATTGTGAAATTCGCAGGCGTCAGTAAGTCGGCTTCTCGATTTTGTTCTGTCGCTAAGTGGTCGGAACTTCAGTAATAAACACACAAACGAACGATCTAGACGTGTTCCAGCAGTGGCTTATAAAGTTAATTTGCAGAGTTAAAATAAAATAAATCAAACACAGTGGTTTGTTATTCATCATATTTGCATTGTTGTTTATTGGTCATTTGTTAGTAATTGCGCATGTTTTTTGGCGAAAAAAGCACAAGCTAAGAGAAATTCTTTCGTTCATCATGGAACAATTACAGGCTTTAATCAAAGCCTGAGGTCAATTGAAGACATCAATTACCAAGGCATATGGATTCGCGGAGAGTCCGTATGAGAGTCCATATGATTGATACCAAACTGCAGGTATTGACCACTGCATGGAAAGAGCTCGTCAGTCTTGGGGACGAACTAGTGAAATTTGAGGAAATTCCGGGTTATGTGGACCCAACCAATGCGTATGAAAAAAGGAGGGAAGTTGCAATATCTGGTCTGGAAGCTTTGAAGAGTGAACTAGCGTCATCTAGCAAACTGGAAAAGTGTGGTGCCGCTAGTAATGATGCATCGTTCGTTCAAGGAATTCTTCAACAAATGCAGTACCACCAACAGAAAATGTAGTTGCACATGCAACAACAAATTAAAATGCAACAACAAATTAAATAACACGAATGCAGCGTGAAGTTCTACAACAACAACAACAACAGCAAATTTTACAAGGGCTGCTATTGCCACAAACAAATCAAGCGTGCTCATCAGGCTTACAGTCAGCCACAGTGCCAGTGAACTGCCTAAGATTCAAATCAAGCCCTTTGGTGGTAATTACAACGAATGGCATACGTTTAAGGATCTTTATGAAAGTGCCATTCATAGGAAGGAAACTTTAACAAACATTCAAATGTTTCATCATTTAAGGTCATGACTAATTGGAGAAGCTGCGACTCTCATTCAGCATTTACCTGTTGTCGATGCTAATTACGGAATTGGATGGAGATCATTAAGTGAACGCTATGAAAAGCCGCGTTATTTGTTGAATTTGCTTCTGGATGAATTCACCAGTTTGCCGAAAGTCTTCGGTAACAATTTGTCATCACTTCGATCACTGATATGTGGTGCCAGTGATGTTGTTCGGGCATTGGATGCGTCCGGGCAAACTGGACGTGGTTGTTGGCTAATAGACTTGCTCATCGCAAAGGTTGATGAGGCCACCAGACGTGAATGGATAGACAAAAGTCAAAATGTTGAAGCACCTACTGGATTTACGATGTGATAGACTTGAGCTCAGACAAGCTGTTGACTACCTGGTCAAACAAGATAGGCATGTTGCTTGCCGATTCAGGTAACTGTACAAAGTGTCTTAGTATTGAGCATATACTGTCGACTTGTCCCCAAATTCAGAGCTTGTCTGCAAAGCAACTTTACATCTTTCTCAAGAAGAAGTATATGTGCTTGAACTGTTTGAAGCTTGGTCATGGGGTAATCGCTTGCCAGTCTAAGTCTTCCTGCAAGCATTGTAAGCGCCGCCATCATTCACTACTGAATTCCGAGGGACATTCAGCACCGGTTAAGATGCACTCACAATAGCAAGTCAGTTCATATCAACCTCTTGAAGAAACGTCGCCCGCTACATCAGTAGTAGCAATCACAAACACTATCTGCCAGCAAGGTTTATCTGTCAAACCACAAGGGCATACTAGAAGCACACTGCCAACAGCGCTAGTACACGTGCAAAACCAGCAAGGAAGTTTTGCCTCATGCCGTATTTCGCTAGATTGTGGCTCGGAGCTATCCTACATTTCGGAAAGGTGTACCCAAACGTTAGGTCTCCGACGCTCACCATCCCGGATTGGCGTGAAGGGGATATCTGCTATTAAGGCGGAAACAACCAGAGGTTTCTGCTCTCTTCGGCTCAAGTCCCGGGTATCACATCAATACATTAGTATCAAGGCGCATGTATTTGGAAGCATAACTTCATCATTGACGAGGCATAACATAAAGGCGTCAACGCTCGCTGTATCGATGGCTACGAATTGGCAGATCCTGCATTCAGCACTAAGGCGTCAGTTGATATTTTGATTGGAAATGACCACATCTGGTCAGTTATCACTGGCGACAAGCTGTATGATGATTAAGGACACACAATTGCAGTGGCTACAATATTCGGATGGGTCATCACATCAGTGGAATAATCCTGGCAGTTCGCATCCGCATCATTTCTGTCCGCGGTCTTCATAGATGGGCTGCTGCAAAGATTCTGGGAGATGGAAGAAGTGCCATCATACACATCTATTATCGCTGAAGATAAAAATTTTGAGAAACATTTCCTTGATACGCACACTCGACATGTCAATGGAAGATACATAGTCGAATTGCCATTTAAAGAAGACACATTTCAAGGAGCTAAATCCCGTTTCCTCGCAGTCGACCGTCGTTTACTAAAAGATGCTATTCTACAGTCAAAGTAGGTGCTATTCTCCAGTTCATGTGAGAATATATACAGTTGGGCCATATGCAAGAACTGGATAACAAGGAAACTGAACATACCTCCAGGATGATCTTTTACCTGCCTCATCATCCGGTTATGGGTGTTAAGCTGCGGGTGGTGTTTGACGGCTCATTCCAAGATCGGGATGATCGATATCTTAACGATGCGACAAGTGCTTTCAGATACAGCACGCATTTGTGATCCACTTGGCATTCTGGCACCAGTAGTGGTTCAGTTCAAGATCTTGCTTCAAGAACTAGGGTTGCTGGATCTGGGTTGGGATTCTGAACCCCCCAAAAAACAAGCTCTACTATAATCTCGCCTTGTCCAATTAATAAAGTCTGGCCTGCGCCATCGTTCTTTCATGGCTTTCTAATCAATCGCATAAGCTAAAAACCTTTATCGCCAACCGCACATCAGAGATTTTGGAAACCATACCTCGTAGTTCTTGGAGACATGTTAGCACTAAGGAGAATAGAAGGGTCCATCTTGGCTACACAATGAGCAGCAATATTTGGCCATTCTACGAAAATCACAACATTGATGCTCAATCATCGATTCAGCAGCACAACTCGAATTTTAAACGAACGTATTGATGACAGCAAACGAAGATATTGATTCTTCTCCACTTGATCTATTATTTCAGCAGGTATCATCTTGGGCTAAACTGTTTCGAATCGTCGCATACGTATGTCGTTTTGCTCATCGCCTTAGATCAACTAAATCAGGCCTTTTGGTGGCTCTAACGTACAATGAAATCATTAATGCAAAGAAACTTTGTCTACGCCAGGCTCAAAATCATTTCCATGTTGACCGGAACGACGATCAAAGTTACGCAAGCTAGATACATTTATCGACGACGATGGTCTTATTCGTGTGGGAGGACGTTTGAAGAAAGCGGACCTGACTGCCGATGCCAAACATCCGATTGTTTTACCGAAACACCATCGGCTCGTTGACCTATTACTACAGCACGAACATCGTTTTAATTTTCATATTGGAGTTTCAGCAAAGTTTGTAATCATTCGCCAGAAATACTGGATATGTGGCGCCCGAGATCTATTGCGATGGATCACCCTTCAATGCCTGAACTGATTCAGGCAGCAACACCACACTGCTGGCGTCATTAAAACGATTTATAGCTGGCGTCATTAAAATGCTGAGAAATGTACAGCGACAATAGTCACAACTTTGTTGGTGCGAAGCGCACATTGGATGAAATGTCACAACTTCACATTTCTGACAAGCATAACAGCATTGTTTCAAGGAATCTTGGAGAACAGGCAATTCAATTCTTTTCATTCCCCCATATTCGCCACACTGGGGTGAAACGTGGGAGTCAGCAGTACGCACCATCAAACTACGACGACTTATCGGCAGCACGATCGTTACCTATGAGCAGATGCGCACAGTTCGGGGCACAGATAGAAGCAGTCGTCAATTCTCGACCATTATGTGCAACTTCAGACACTGAGATCGCTTATCTTTCACCGGCGCATTTTTTGATCGGCCGAACGTATACCTCGGTACCAGAGGGAAGTTATGTCGAACTTTCAACTAATAGACTGAGCTACTGGTAGCATATTCAGGCTATGCTTCAAGAACTCTGGAAGCGTTGGCAACAGGTGTATTTGACATCGATACAGCAGCGACCAAAATGGTACTATAAGGTACCAATCACACTTGGAAGCGTGGTATTAATAAAGGAGTCAAGGGCACCTCCATCGGCTTGGCACCTCGGACGAGTAACTCAGGTGTTTCCAGGAGATGATGGTCTTATACGAGCAGTTCAACTTCAAACAATCAATGGTACGATCACCCGCCCGATCACAATGATTGCTCCTCTGCCATTTTCAGAAACATAAACACACAAACGAACGATCTAGACGTGTTCCAGCAGTGGCTGATAAAGTTCATTTGCAGAGTAAAAATAAAGTTTAAGTTCTTATGAGATATCAAACACAGTGGTTTGTTATTCATCAGATGCACTTGCTATTGCATGGATATTCTTATTTGATTTAAATTAACGATTTTAGCAGAATTGGTATTATTTAATGTTCGAACAATCATTTCCTTGTGATTGAAAATCGTATTTTAATGAAAATTTCTTTAGTGAATTTCTTGATTTGAAAATAAAATAAGGGGCAACTGCATACTTATGAGATATTAAACACAGTGGTTTGTTATTCACCAGTACGTAACTACTTTTAATAAGTATATAAGTTCGTTTGTTAAATTTTTGATGAATAGCGAACTCGGGACTTACTTTCTGACACTCGCGAGAGCAACATTGTGTTCATTGAATTAATAGAACGAAGTTCAGTTTTAAAGTTATTCGAATCGAATGCAAATGCACTTTTGAGTTCTATTCCGGGACTAAAATATACTTTTATCTATTACACGACATGCTATTAACTGTGCATAGTATAAACCTCTCCGATATTTTATTTCGATTTCAAAGGTGCTTGGTTGTAAAATCCCAATGCTCAAACCGAAGTGCACACAGATGCTTTAATGCATGGTTATGGTGGAGTGCTATTACAAAAGGAGTCTGATGATCAACTTTTCCACCCGATTCAGTATCTTAGCCGAAAAACAAAGCCAGCAGAAGAAAAATATCACTCTTACGAGCTTGGAGTGTTAGCGATAGTAGAAGCTTTGGAAAAGTGGAGAGTGCTTGGAATCAAATTCAAAATCACTACTGATTGCAATGCTTTTGCAATGACGATGACAAAACGTGGTGACATTCCTGTAAGAGTTTCACGTTGGGCGCTTCTCCTACAGGATTTTGATTATGTAATTGAGCACAGAAGTGGTACGAAGATAAGACATGTTGACGCTCTGAGTCGAGAATATTGTTTTATGCATGAGGATTCGCTACACCATAGGTTGAAGCAAGCACAAGTAAAAGACGATTGGATTCGAGCAGTATTGAACGTTGTAGAGCACAGTTCTTACGAAGGTTTCTTCATTAAAAATGGTTTGTTGGATAAGGATATATATTCCGCAGATATCGTCCAAAGTGTCTAGAGTAGTTGAAAGTTGTATCGAATGCATCATCGCAGATGGCAAAAAGGAAGTGTTTCTGACATCAATTAATAAGGAAGGCAAGCCACTTGGTACATCATGTCGGTCCGATAGATCAAAGTAGTAAAAGTTATAACTAAATTCTATATTATAGTGGTAGTTGACGCTTTCTCAAAATTGGTATGGCTTTATCCAACAAAAAATACTGGAGCAGAAGCGGTTGTAGATCGGCTAAAACGACAGGCATCGGTGTTTGGTAATCCAAGGCGAATAATATCTGATAGAGGTGCAGTATTTGTTTCCAATCAATTTAGGGCAACGGGCAAGTAGAGCGCGTTCACAAAATCGTAATACCAATGTTGACCAAGTTGTGTCACGAAAATCCTTGCAGTTGGTACAAACATGTTGATGCTATACAGCAGATGATAAATAATACCCCTCCAAAAAGCACCAAAGTTTCGCCTTTTAGACTTTTAACTGGTTCTGAAGTGAGGTTGAATCAAATACCTGGCTTACGAGAATTACTAGAAGAGACTTTCCTTGATGAGCTAGATAGTGAAAGGGATGAACTTTGCAAACAAGCACAAAGTAATATTTCGAAAATACAACAGGAAAATCGCAAGAACTTTAATAAAAGTCGGAAAATCACAACACCATCTATCTGGGAAAACAACATACCCTCCCATCCCACATATATATATATTGTGGATCAGTTTCTAAAGCGTTCCGTCTTTCCGTTCGGTTGGCTGTCTAGTTTCTAGCAGAGAGCATTTTTTACTATGACCACTTCTGCTTCGTAATTAAAAGAAAACAAATATCTGGAGTCTTATTAAAGGTATTTTATATTGAAATGGCAATACTTAGTTAGCGTGCGTTTATAGTAGCAGCAGTAATACCGATTTCAAGAAAATTGAACTTAATAATAATACATACACAATTCAATAGAAGTACATTAAAATTAAAATAAAGTTTATGAAATAGAAGAGTTTATTAAAGCTTTCCCATCTCGCGAGGTCGAGTTATCGAGCATCAAATGTCAATTTTAAGCTTTGGTCAGTTTTCTTATCTTCTATGTACGATTTACTTTTTGAAGAGTCATTTTACAATAATGCTCCCATTGCAAAACGGTTTCGTATACCACCAATTTATTTTAAAAAAGTGCAGTAAACAAAAATTAAATTAAATTAGAGTTAAAACAAGTATTGTTAAGCCAAGTGGTTAAAATAAAAAAGATAATTATGAACGAACCGTTATTTTATTTACAAGCATTAAAGTCCGAAACGTCACGCCAGATTGTGAGTTTTTCCTTACAATATTAATAATCTATATTAACTACTTAAAAAACTATTTTCTATGGTAAATTTTAAAACCGTCATCAAGGCTAATTCAATTTTCATCATTTCAAAGCTTCGCCATTAAAAGTCGTAAGTACTGTTCGTGCGAGTAATCTCTCGGCAGGCCATATTTTTGGCTACATTTTCAAATCACAGACGGTGAAATGACGCAATTGGTGTGCGTACGTGGATGGCCGTCGCCAAATGCCGAGAGCGTGGGAACCAGCATATGTGCGGCGAGCGGTGATGGACCGATTGACTGTTGAGGTTGGAGAAGCATTGAGATCAAAGTTCTTAAGAGCAATGCAAAAGGTTCGAAGTGCCCATTAGGGAGGTTTGAGAAGTTATGCTAGTTAATCAGGTGATTTGGGGGTTTACATATTGACGAAAATGCATTTAAAATTATTTGGATTATTTATTAGAAATTACATATAATTATGTGTTGCTGTTGATAAAGCATTAATAATTGTTGATTAATTATTTATATCACATTATTATTGTTATTATTCTTAATTATTATTTAGTAATAACTTATAATGTATTCATGTATTTCATTTATTGCACTTTATTAGGCTTGAAAAAGTTCTGACTTCTCAACAGACCAGGACCTAATATTAGCCGTACAAGCAAAGACTAGGAGTATTTCTAACAGTACGAACGAAAAAAGAATATTTAGGAAATAGGAGAATTCCTAGCACAGGTAGAAAAGACCAAGAGTATTCCTGGCATTAAGCAGTAATAAAGCAAGACCATATTATTACAATTAAATAAATAAATAAAATGAGGATACATTTTACTATTAGTTCATTATTTGGCTAGTTATTTTGAATCTGTTTAATCTGGTTATGACAGTCGTTTTCGGAGATTTTGTTAATCAGTAACGAAACTAACGAATGTCGGTACTTTACTTAAATTGTCTATAAATTAAATAAATGACGTGTAATACTAGACCTCAAGATTTTATTGGAATACTTGGTAATAAAATAATTTTTCTATTTCTTTTAGTACAACGCTTTCAATGTCGTGTTTCTTTTATTTTATCGAATTTTATCGAAAAATTTCATAATACCCTAATATTATGTTATGAGTAGTCAAGAAAACGGAGATCTTTCCAACTGAGCGTTTCTGTTTTGGCAAAAAATGTTACTAGAAATAGGAGGTACGACTTTGGTTTTTATATTATAAATTCACAAACCCATCAATGTTATTAAAAGAGCAGGAATGAAATAATATTTTTCCAACCAAAATGCAATTCTCCGATTTATTTTTTTTACAAAATAGAAAAGAGAGAACCAATGAAATTCAAGTTATAAAACTTATGCTTTACAATGCATGTAGATTGCTCATTCAAGTATGCATAATTTTAATTATGTTATACGAGTATACACTGCGCGTCATCAGGTTAGGTTAAAGTTTCATTGTTTAAGAAAAAATTAATTAAATTAAATTTATTGCTGAGGGCGCTATTTTATTACGCATTTTATACCTTTTTATAAAAAAAATTATTGAAATTTTATCTTAAAAAAATCAACAGCCAATTTAATATTATTTTATCAATAATTTTTGAAAGTTTATTGCTTAAAAAGTGTAAAAATGTCATTTAATTGGTTCAACTTAAACGAAGAATGCAAAGGGGGCGCTAACCTGATGATATATTTGTTTTCTTGCATGGCAATGCACATGATCTATGGTGTACAATGTACATATACATACACCAAGTGTGAGTAAGTAGTGGCGCATTGTGCTCTTTCAGTTTTATGTATGCCTGGCAGAGTTTATAAATGTGAGACTTTGGTGAATGAGAGTCGAACATTTAAGTGCGGGACCCACTTTGGGCTGAGGTTAGAATAAAGGTGCCGAGTACGACCAGAAATCATGTGTAAGTTCGTTGGCAAAGTGGACTTTGGCTACTCTGTTCTACAACATAATTTTTGTTTGCTTCTCTGCAGGCATCGATCAAATTTGTTTCAAAATTTTTCCAAGCTATAATTCAGAATAAATTAATATTCGATCGAGCTACACTAATTTATTTAAAGACTCAGTAAGTACATTTATTTTTTATACAACTATTATTAATATTTTAACAATATTAAGTCTATTAGTGCAGAAGTGGTTAACAGTGCGATATAAGCGCTGATAAAAGAAAAAAAAGTGCACAAAAAGATAATTTAAGTTTGAGTTGGTTGGTTTTAGTTAAAACCCTATTTGGTACAGTATATGCCAAACATACATATACACAATTCATTTCGTTATTTTTATACCTTTGCAGAGAGTATAATAATATTGACCAGATTGTCCCATGTTTAAATGACCGCCTGTTTATGTGGACGAAATTTAGTATAAGTATGTATGGGTAAGTTTTTCATAAATGTATTGTAGTTATTGTGTTAAATATTGGATCGGATTACTGCAGATCGGACCAACAAAAACTTTTTTTTTCAATAAATTATTGAAAACTTATATATTGGTTCCAAATTTTGTTTAGATTCAGCGACTGTATCATATGTCTTCCATAGGGACGGCAAATACGAAATTGTGGACTTGGTTTATATGGCCGTTTTATGTATAATATGTATATACATATGTATGTATATGTCGCACATACATTTCCAAAATAATGTTTTGGCTGGTTTTTTATTACTAGTCCAGAGCTGCAAGGATATACAAACTTCGGCACCGTCGAAGTTAGCATTCGAGATATTTTTAAGAGTGCTTAGGTTGTCTAGTTTTTGTGCAATTTTGTTTATGGTGCTCTCGAGTGTGTTAGTGCAGTATATGCAGAACAAGTATTTTGATCAACTTATCTTTATAAAAATAGTTACACTTGATTTACCAGAAACAGAGAGAACAGCTGTGTAGTCGACAGAGCCAGCGTGGTTAGCTACATTGCATGTGTAGTTACCATTGTGCCGCGAGGAGACGTTGTGTATCGATAATATGCTAGAAAATGGTGCATATTGATTGATTGTCAACGTCGTATCTGTAAGTAAATATGTTTTCTCTTTATTTGTCGCCATAGTTATCGGACTCAAGACTCTGGTATCACTTTTACTAGCAGCCGTGTTGTTAAGAATGGGTATATGGTCCCTAAGCCAAGTGATATTTAAAGGATGATCGCCTTGACTGCTAGAGCACATAATCTGCGTTCGCATGCCCTCAGTTATTTCCTCCTCAAACGCAAAAGGTGAAATACGCGGTGGAACTAAGGAATTAATTGTGTAAAAAAATTTATTAGCTGGTTAAAATCCGTATGCTTAATGAATCTAAAATATTTCAAATATTTAACAACTCAAATTCTTATAACCATGGATTTTCTTTTATTATTATTTTATTATAACAGTAGTAGATCAATTGATTTTTGTGCGATATAAAATTCATATCACATATGTTCTTTATTTCAAACATTTGTAACCAAAAAAAAACCTTCTGATAAGATTTTGCTAGAAATTCTTCGCGGTATAAAATTGTGCACCTACTCATTTTTAAAATAACCAATCGAAAAGAATGTGGTGCAAGATTATTTTACTTATCAAGATGTTTAATAGCTTACAGGTAAATCGGCTGAAATCTGTTCGAATAGTTAATAATACATATATGTATAAAACATATATCTATCATAATATTACATATATTTATACGATTTATACATATATAAATATAAAATATTATAAATGTTTTGAATGTTGAAAAATTTAAGGGTTTTGTTTTCAATTAAAATAATAATTCAAATTCCGATCCTCAGAATGACAAAATTTCCCGTATAATTTTAATTCCGACTGTTTGAATTCTACTGTCTCCGTCTGTTAAAGCTGGATCACCACTGAGAAGCAAATTTAATGGATCGCCATTAAGAAACAACATTAAACAAAAATTCTAGGAAGTATGACAGTCTTTTGAAACATCATAGTCTATAAGAATTGTGCAAAAAAAAAAAAAAATAATTAAGCTAAGTAAAGTCAGTATTGTATAATGAAATTAAATAATTTTTGTATAAGTTTTGAATTAGGAACATTCAAATGCAAGTATTTTGCAAATCTTATGAATTCTGTAATTCCAATATTAAAAAATTTAAATCAAAAAAAACAAAATATATATATAAGAAATATTTTGTCTTGGCGTTGCCCAGAATAGAACCCGGCTCTTTCTAAGCGTTGGTAGCGACCAACTCAAAACATCACGGCGACATATTTAAATCGTGTGAAGAAACAGACAGACCGACATGTCTCAGTCGCTTTGGATGTTGATGCTGATCAACTATATAATATATAATTTATGCGGTGCAAATGCTTATTTCTATGCCTTATAAACATATGGTATAAAAAAGAAAAATTAAAGATGTCAAACTAGAAGGTCTTTTTCAACTGATACACGTGATATTAGCTTATGGTAAATTTGTACCAAGAAATTAATTACTATCATGACAAGTTGCGGAAAATCGAAGAAGTTTAATGATTTTCAAAAACTAAATCAGACACATTTAAATAATCTATTGGATTATCAGGAGAATGAATAATGTATAAATATGTGCCATCGTTTTGAATTTAAGGATTTTCGTTGGATTAATAAAAAAACGAACGGGATAATCAAAACCGAAATATTTAAGAACCTTCCAGGTATTTTTCAAAAACAATTTAGCGAGTATTAAATGCATAAAGGCATTCCATATGAATATCCGCAGATAGATTAATCTCAACAAAAAAATATTGGAAAAGCTATTATTAATGAAGGTTTGTCGGAAATATTAAAAGGATAAGTTTCATTTCTTGTGTTTTTTGTTGGTACAGGTAAAGAATTACAAGAATAAATAGACATATGTATTTTATATAAAATTTAATCAGTACATACATTTTTATATAATACCATGCTGTCATCTAAAAACAAAATACTACATATAAAAGAGCGATATTTTCTGATTTTTTATCTGTAAAATGTTTACCAACTAAACTACAAACTTAAGACAAAACATTTGAATGTCTTTTAATATTATTAACTATTTAAAAAGTCAATTAGCTTATATGTATAATTGTTTAGTAAATTTTTCAAAGGCTGAACAAAGCTGAACAAACTATTTTAAATACCATTCACTTTGAGTTGTGCAGACTGCGTAACAATAGCGGCGTCGTTTTGAACGCGACACGTGTAGGTGCCACTCTGGGCTCTCGTCACGTTTGTAATGCTGAGAGCGCTGGTGAAATCATCATTCTGTCGAATTGTCACTACCCCGTTAGCTTTACCAATGCTACGAAAATTGTCATTTGGAACGTGGGATAGATCCGTTGTTGCCGTTGGTAACGACAGAAATAAGGATGGCGAATCGAAACTCGCAACAGCAGCGCCACTGGTACCACTCGGCTTACCGTTGACGCTGCCGATAGAAGCAGTAGTTTGCAGTGGCTGTCCATCCTTTAGCCAAGTAAATGTAAGCGGCAGGTCCCCAGTGCCAATAACGCACTGAATGCTTGTACGATCACCCACATTTAGATCGCGTGCGAATGAAAATGGTGTTATCTTCGGCGGAACTGTGTGATTGAATGCAAAATGAAGTTAAACTTTTTGAGAATCCAATATTTTACATGAAAATGCAAAATTTTCCCTAGTCTAAAATTAAAATCGATATACACAAACATAAAAACGGATGAATCTTT
Organism: Drosophila emarginata; assembly: GCA_037075365.1. Lineage (NCBI taxonomy): Eukaryota > Metazoa > Arthropoda > Insecta > Diptera > Drosophilidae > Drosophila > Drosophila emarginata. Next base: position 212,472 of record JBAMCD010000094.1, on the reverse strand, counting down.
GCTTCAATTGCTTTTATACCAAGTTGGAGAAAGTCCTTAAGAAAAGCTAAAACACAATATATGTAGTAGTATTTTTTTATGCAATATTGTATTATACAAATCCGTTGTCCATTTTCACTATGGACTATTTGTCAATATATTGTTGTCACTTTTGATTATTATTATCTATTATTATTATTATTTTGAATGAATTTAACTTAGTTCGCATAACTTTAAATCTTTCATTCATTATAATGAATCGAAAATGGATTATGATCGAATTTAAATTTCATTTCATTTAAAATTCCATGGTTGTTATACCCGGTAACTATAGGGTAATAAGGTCGCTAAAATGTATGTAAGAGGCAGAAGTAATAGCCTAGCCGATTGAGAAACACCACCTTCCGTCACACCACCTTCCGCCACCGCAATTTTGAAAAACGTAACTAGAGAAATTTTAAATGGATCCGACTTAATTTTGTCGAAATCACATAATAATTATCGGAGATATATGTATGTATTTCCGTTTTGCACTGAAACGGTCAGTGCAACATGGGCTGTTAAGAGTGGGCAAGATAGCATGCGTTCGCTGTTGCTGCATGGTAGGAGATTCTTGTAAATTGATGGCGAATTCGAGCGTTTTTGACTTAATAAAGTACTTGGGTATACTCAATGTCGACAGGAACGGCTTTCTTGTTTCAGTTTCTTTTTTATAATTGTATGTCAGAAACAATTTTACTATTTGTCAAACGATTGCAAATCAAATGACAAATATACATATGGTAATTGATTACAAATTTATTTCAGGGCAATTTAGATGCGGAAGTTAATAAGCTTTCTATCCACAATCTAATGTAGAAGTTCAAATTGATTATCCAAAAAAAATGTAATATTATTTCTTTGTAAACAATTATTAAAAATTAAGTCTTCATTGGATTGTCTGCCATTTGACAGCCACAATAACATCATCAGAAACACGTCCTCAATATCATTGATTTGGAGCGGCTTAGATGAAATCTAGTTATTCTAGAGTTGTATAGATCTTTTGATCCGCAACACATTCTTGGTTGAATTCTGTGGTCTGGTGATTTTCCCGATATTCCCCGATTAAAAGTTGCTTAATGGCGGTGCGTCAAGAAACGCCAACTGACAACTACGACAAAAGGGTCGTAAAAGGTCGTAAAAGGGTCTTTGCAACAATAGCAAAGTACAAATGTATTTTCGTAGCAGTTGTTAGACATTGGGAATAGATAAGTAGCAGTTGAAACCTTGGCTATACAGCCAAGATGAATCCTCATCCCATTACCTACAGAATTCGGTCACTTTGCAGCCTCAAAAAAAAGAAAATTCAGGGCATTTGTTTGATCATAGAGCATCGACGTAATAACCATGTTTAATCTAAGAATATTCTCATCAAATATTTGGTTTCTTAAAACTAAGTCGATTCATTTATTTACCAAGATGAAGTAGCGACAATTGTAAATAACGTACCAGAATCATTTAGTATATATGTAAGTATTACGTATATAAAAATAGTTATTGATCTAAAACTTTCTATACCGATCATATCAATGCTACTATATGGTATGGTCCACCGATTTCAATAAATTTAAAGAAAATTTTTATCAAGTATAAAAAAAAATGTAAACTAAATTTAGTACCTAGTCGTCTACATCTGTAGTTTCATTCACACAACAGAATTGTCTTTCAAATAATTTTCACTAATACTATCACTTAATGCTAGGTAGAAGGCCCCCAACGTGTATATTGAGTATATGGAGAAAAAAACTAAATGTTGACATTGTTGCTACGGAGCAGTTGAACGCCGCTAAAAACTTGCAAGTCGCTTCAAGCTGGGTTGGCTTTCTACTGAAGCATAGCAATTCAGATATATATGTATACATATATGAATGTGTATAAACCTTGGCTATGAGGCAGGCGTAGGTGAAGAGTCTTCAAAAGTTCACCCGCCCACGGGGTAGGTAAGTGCTGACGGCACTTGTAGAAGATGCTCGCTTTGGGGATTCAATGCATGAAATGAAACCGGATCAATAGAAGAGAGACGATCGTCCTTGCTGAGTTTGGTCGGGCAAATCAGGTTAGCTGTCGTGGACCATTGCTTTCTATCCTCTTTATTAATGCCCTTCCTTCAGTTATAATTCATTCATTCATTTATTGACGATGTTAAACTTTTCCTTAGTTTCAAAGATTCAAGTTCCCCGCATCCTCTTCAAGCCGATCTGAATAACCTCCAGACCCCAGACCTCCAAATACATGAGCATTCCCCATGCCTCTTGGTAATTCAATTTTACTAAGCTATGAAGGTCAGTTACCTTCCCGCAGTGATGAACGCCGGCCAATCCACGAATTTTTCATTAATGGTTGGAAGTTTAACCGTTGGAAGCTTCATTTTTTCTAGTACCAGTACCTACATACAGGAATCATTAAATGCGGTGGATGCTGCGTTCTCTCTGCCGTTGCAATTCATTAGGAATATCTGCTACTCCCATGATGTTTCTTCATGCTGCATCGAAAATTACCCTGTTCGTTTTCGCGCTTTCGCGACAGCTGCTCACGATTTCGTTTGAACTCCGCGTGAACTTCTACCAATCAATTCAATCTAGCCTACATATAAATACATATGAATATGTAACGATTCATCAGCCTTATATATTTGCAGCGACTTTTCTTACGATGCTGATAGTGCAGTTTGTTCAGAAACTACATGTAGAAGTTCTGCCATTATGACCAACAACCTGCATATTAGAGTCAAATTGCACTCCCGCGTTCAATTAAATTTGGTCAGTAATTACACTATATCATCCAATCGCCAAAATTAATCTTCAGAGGAGGCACTTAAATATATTTCTATAATATATTTCTAAAAATAATACATTGCGCAGTCTCGTTATATGTTAATAAAATAATTATAAATAATTAAGTCATTGAAGGCAATGGTAAAAATAACAAAAGTGGTAACCTTAAGTTACAGAGTTCAACGTGTAAACGTGGGAATTACCAGCGGTGTAACGAGCAGCCGGGATATAACAGTATCATCCCAATGAGTCGAACAAAAGAAAGAATAAAAAAAATAAAAAGAAAAATGAAAGTTGGAATAAATTTGATTGAATGAAACGGCTTTATAAGGTAGCTACCTCTCTTCCCCTCGGTTCTGGTTCTTAGAGACACTAAACAAACCATAAATATTAGTTGATTTAAACAAATTCATGGAGCTTGCCTAACCCGCCGCCGCTAGACTCGGTTTTTGAGCAGAAAGTGGTCCGAGTTCGCCGAAGGATATCCCTCTTCGGCACTCTGATACGAGGAGATCATTAGGGATGCTGGAAAAGTCTGCTTCTACAGAAAGTGTCGCAAACTTAATTATAAGGTTTTAGTGGAGTTCAGTATAAGAGAGTTCGCCGATATGCAGCAAATGATAACTGTTGCGGCTCAACACGAGTTGTGATCCGGCGAATTTCAGCACCTGCCTCCATCGAGTCTGACATTGAATTTGAACCCGTTATTCAACCAGTCAAGCGTTATGCGCATGAATGTGCATATATCTTCGAAATAAAGAGCTCCACTTAGTCTTTCAAACAGGTAGGTTTGTGTATTTGGGAGCAACTTACGGAGGGAGGATTGTTAAGTCTGACTACTCTTCTTAATGGAGCTTCAAACCAACTCTCCTGAAAACTTCCCAAAGCGACCCTTTGCGAAAAGACATGGGAGTGGAGTAAAGAGGTTATATATGGGAATAAAACTCTGTTCATCTACGTAATTCGTTTCCAATAAAATAAATTGTAAATTACAGTTACGTTACGCGACTGTTATGACGTGGTTGTTAGACGTGGTTATATCGCTAGTTACCTGCAAAAGGAAGATCCCAATACTAACAGTGTGTATATGGATGATTGGGCAAAAAACTTAATCACTTTGGTGACGTTTTAAAGTAATTTATCTCAACTGTGGATATTAAAGGTCTCAAATACGCCGCTGTTCTTGCTAGTTCAAGTGCAAGTTAATTTGTAATTTTAGTTTGAATTTCAATTGAAATATAATAAAAATATTGTGTAGATAAAAAGAAGTTTGTATAATTAGTTACTAAATGTTATCATGGTTAGGTTACAACATGTTCAAAAAATGTGTTTTATTGGCTTTAACTTTATTGTCAATAAAAAAATACTCAAAAATAAATTATAGTTATTTCCACATTAAAGATTTGAAACCTTTTTCCGACTCCATTTGTTATAAAGGGTGCTTTTTCGAGGTACATTATTTTAACTTGGCATTACGTTTCAAAATGGCGACCGATTTAACAGCTGTCAACTGATATATTCTCAGTTTGGTTTGGCAACTCATCATGAGTAGACTCACAATAGTTGCAAATTGTGAAATTTTTAATCGCAAATAATAGTTTTATTGCAATTAAAAGTCCTATACCTCTAAAAGCACTCGTTAGTTTTCTTCATATTAAACTAACTTTTTGAACCTGGTTTTATTTATTTATTTAGTACTTCACAATTTTATTTGATTTATTAAGATTAGTCTTTTATAATAACTCCCTGGGAAATAGGTGACATAAAAAAGTAATGTTATAAATTTTAAGTCAAGTTTTCTTTCAAACTCGTAATGACGTGACATAGTATCATTCCTTTCATATTAAAACATGATGCGTGATGCGATACTGGTAATATAATAAGTTTCTAAAAAAATATCTGCGGTTTCTTTTACATAATTTCAAAAAATTTATTTATTTATTACTATTAGATACAATATAAAATATTATGCCAAATATAATTTATAGGGTACAAGCTGCTATGGCCTTCGACGCCTGTTTTATTAATTGTATTCTAGTCTTAAATTTGGTTTATAATTCTGGCTTGTTTTACAAATTCATTAATGAGATTTATGTTTCTTTCGCTAACAACTTTTAAGATAGTTGGTTGATGGTGATTAAATATATTTATTCTGATTCTCGCCAAGTTGGGGCATTGGTCTAGGATGTGCCTAGTAGTAAGTCGGTTACCGCATATGCACTTATTGGGGAGTTCGCCGGTAAGCAGATATCCGTGGGTCATTGAGGTATGTCCGACTCGGAGGCGTATGAAAATAGACCCTTTATGTTTTAGAGTGTTGGCTGGATAGGTGGTTGCTACTCCTCTTTCATTCACGAGGGTATATGGGGGTCAAAGGTTGTCCAGTTTGCAGCTTCTTTATCCTCAATATATTGCGATATATAATGCTTAACGTCTTTTTCAGCAGAGGGTGTGAATAGAAAGTGTGGGGACCGAGTTGCTGCATCTGCTACTGTGTCGGCATTTTCATTCCCCTCTATTCCTTGATGACTAGGCACCCAAAGAAGGATAATACTTTTTGCGGCGCATATACTCCGAATTTTTGATATTAGGTGATTGTGTCAGTTTAGGTTTTTTACTGCAGAAACCGCGAACAGACTATCGGAGAAATTACAGAATTCTCTTTGTTATTTGGTGCAAATGTACATGCTTTTAGGAGAGCTAGCGCCTCGCCGGTGAATATGGAGTAATGTTCGGGTAGTAATCCTCCTGAGATTAGTGATTTTTTTTGGTCCACTACGGCAAAAGCCGCCCCTGCTATGAAACTTGTACTTTCTGTATGTTGGCTTTCAACATAGATTGGGAGACCGTAATCCAACTTGGAGACAATCAGTGCTCTGGTGATATTAATAAGAACGTTTAAGTGTATATGGGAAAATTTTGAACAAAGGAATTTGATTATGTTTAGGCTAGATTCGAGATTAGTTCTTAAAGCTGTACAGTGTTGCCTAAAGTTAAATTTTTTATCAAATATTATTCCTAGTATTCTCAAGTTATCTACAGTTTCTATATTTATTTTATTAAATGATAAGTTGTGAGCTGGGCAGTGATGCTTGCCGCAAATGTGCAATAATTTGCATTTTTCCATTGACAGCAAGGCACCTGTCAAGTTTCCCCAATTGTTAATATCTTTAGGACTTCTAGAAAGGTGTTTTCTACCATGTTAACGTCTTTTATTTGCTGATCGTCAGCATAGATAGATACTTATAGGTTTTTATGTTGTAGTACAATCGAGTTCAGTTTATCGAACGCGATTATAAACAAAATTACTGAAAGTGGGGAAATAGACGTGGGAGGTAAACGAGTGTTTATTTGAACGCAACGAGATTCTCACCGATTATGTCTGTTCTCGCGGAGTGCTGGACGCTGACTGACAGATGTTTACAAAATTTAATTGTTCTTTAATATCAGTTTGTTATTTTGCAATCGGTTTTTTCTGTGCTACAAAATTATGTAAGACAGGGGCTGAGAGAAGTGAAACCAATGTGACAAATAGTTAGTTAAAATCTTTAAAAAAAATCTAGAAGAATCTCAATGAATCACAAAATATCGAAAAGCCTTGTCCAATGCAAATGTTTCTTCCTCTCTCTCACATTTTCATATATGCATGTTTATGTGGAGTAAATTAATTATTAGATTTCTTTAATTGGTGTGTAATAATTATCCGATCTGACTCTAAGTTGGTATAACGTGTATTGGTAGATTCTCGCAACATGCAGAGATCGAACACGAACTTGTCCTATTTGTAAGATATTTAAATTTTTATTTTTAATATTTTTTAAGATTTTTCGATTCTGTTTTTTTTTACATATTTACCATAATAGGTCAGTGTCAATAAACAAATTATTTCTTGGGCTTCATTTGCATATGTGTAGTACAATTTGGAAAAAAATTTGGAAACAACATAATCGGTCTCGATCCATAAATTCATTGTTGTTGAGAAAAAATATATAGACACGATAAGCCGGTTTTCCCTTTGATGACTATCAACTGCGGTCAGCTTAACTTTGCTTTTTTCAAGAGTATGGTTTGCGTGACTTGGATCATTTCAATTTCAATTGGTATTTAATATTCTCTAGTTTTTTCCACATTATTTTTGTTGAGTATACTTTATGCAATCTGATTAATTAATTTACTTCAATAAAATATTATTTAGAAATATATCAAAGAAATACCTACTTTTATGTTAATTTGGAATGTGAATAAACTTTTACTTTGATCACGATATAACTTGCTAACGTTGAAAACTTCCTAATACGAATTAATAAAAAATAAAGCAAGCAAGTCGCCCCTGCCGATATTGAGTATACCCTGTACCAAGTAGAGGTACCTCATAAAGTCAAAAACGCTCGAAGTCGCCATTAATTTACCAGAAAATTCTCTTAACTCACTCTTAACATACCATGTCGCACTGGGCGTTTCAGTATAATTATTTCCGATTTCGAAAAAATTTGGTCAACTGATGCATTTTGTCTATATTATTGAGTGTGCCAAATAAGAATGCAATATCTTTAATAAAGCTCTAGTTATACGTTTTGTCCAAATTGCGGGAGTGGAACTAGGCGTTTCAAAAATTTGAAAACGGACAGACGGACATGTCTAAATCGACTCGGCTTTTGATATATAATATAATTTACGGTGCCGGAGAATTTTCCTTCTGCTTGTTACATAAATTTTAACGACTATAATATACCCTTTTATCCCAATTGTTACAGGAATAAAAAGCAAAAATCAAATGAAAATAATGGTAAGCAGATTCTATATTTAAAAAACATTTAATTTAATTTCTTAAAAATATTTAAACTAAAATGAACAAAACAATCTTTTCGGCGTTACACCTTTTTATAATGAAAAATTTTCCAATCGGGCAACAACAATTGGATTACAACTTTTGCAGCTAGCACCGCAGCAAATGGAACATCAAACAAATTCTTACAAAGTTTGCAAAATTCCGTGGGAAATTCTATTGAGGATACCCAGAAAGCAAACTTTTTTAACCTCCTTGGAGACGCGATCGCGTCTGCTTGAATTCAAATCAAAAACTAAAGCTAAAGACAATTTTATCTTATAAATTAACCATATCTTATCGCTGAACCGGACGTCACTGTTGAAGAACGCTGAAATCGAACTTTGCAGAAGTGTTGCATTTCCCGCTCGTGAGATGGGGACTCAATAGTCTGGGTGCATCGTCAGCTTTGTCGTAACGCAAGTAACGCGTTCCTGTACTTGTTTCTTCTTCCTATATTGAATTAGCCATACGATTGCAGCCACCATTCCACATATCATGAAGCAGATGAACGACGCTGTAATTGGTCTTTCATCTAGCTGACTCTTTAATTCATCAATGTGCCTTAGGTTGTTCTCACTCATCTGCTGCAGGAAAGGCAGGCTAAATATGTTCGATGACGTTAAGAACTGGTGATAAAGCGGAGACGGGGATTTTTTTGATGGCACTACTGATGTTGATGAACTTGGTACCATTGAGATAAGTAGTACGGTCGAACGTGACCAGATAAGTTCCGGTGACTTTGGTTTGTGGTCCATCGTCGATGCTTACACGGGCTGGCCCATTATTAATTATAATGATTCCCACGTCAATTATCGATATTAGAGTAAATGGCTTGGCTGCGTATTGCAATGAGCCGTGGTGCCAGCGTGTAATTATTGAGCGCACGTGTTAACCGCTGACTTTTTGTAGAAGGACATGTGTAACGATCCATGGCATGATTGTATTGCAATGATTTTACCATCGCTGTTAAAGACAGTTATATTCCGGCATGAGTGACCGGGAAAACTATGACCTTATCACATATATTATAATATAAGCTTAGGTTTAGGGAATTTAATTTTGAAGTGGATTTCTTGATCACTTCCAAAAACATTAACGCTAGAGACATTTAAAATTTGGAATACGCTAATTTCTGTAAAATCTTTGCTTAATATTGAAAAAGACAAATCAATGCACGCATGATCATACACACACACATATGTAAATTTAAGCATACATACATATATATGTCGCAATATCGAGTTGACGAATTGCGGCGTTGAAGTTAGTCGCAAATAAACCACCACAAAGACCACACGCATTCTGTTTTAGTTCTGGGTGTCTGCGTTTTTCAGACAGAATAGAATAAAAGACAATAGGTTATGGGCCCAGGCAACGTGCCTGCCTTTGTGGTCTGAGTTTTAAAAAAAAAAAAAAAGGTTGTGACGGTTTAGTTTTCGCGCAGTGTTTCTTTGTGTATTCCACAAAATGTCTGGATTATATCAAATTGATAAACTAGAGGACAATAATTATGATTCATGGTCCATTCAGATGCGAAGCGTGTTGGTGCACGCAGATTTGTGGAATGTGGCATCAGGCGTATTGGCAAGGCCAACTACGGGAGAGAATACTGAGTGGGTTGCTCTGGATCAGAAAGCATTGGCTATGATTACTTTGAGCGTCAAGACATCGCAGTTGGGGCATGTGAAACATTGTGAAACGTCATACGAGGCTTGGAAGAAGCTTCTGGAAGCACATCAGCCCAGTGGACCTGTACGAAAGGTAGCTCTTTACAAAAAGTTGCTCAGTAAACGGATGGAGGAAGATCAAAATATGACCAGTTATTTGGTGGATTTCATGGAAATTCTGGACCAACTTGCTGGCATTGGAGTTGAGATTGGCGAAGAGCTTCGTACGATCATTTTGCTTTCCAGCCTTCCAGACGATTTTGATAATTTTGTCGGTGCCATAGAGACGCGCGACAGTTTACCAAGTTTCGACATGCTGTGCATAAAACTCAAAGGGGAAGGAGAACGAAAAAGAAACTGCGTAGTAGAAAACAATAAAGCAAAAGCATTTACAGTTATGCAAAAGTCAACAGTGTCCAAAAATAACTTCAAAAGGAAGCCAAAAGTTTTGACTTGTTTTTCGTGCGGAGAAAAAGGCCATTTTCGAGCAAATTGTCCCAATGTAGTTGTTCGAAAAGACAGTTCGACCTCGAACAAAAATGTGCAGCAAAAGTCTTGCAGCCTACTGAACGTGTTGGATGGAACAAGATTTGAACGGTCGAAATGGTGTTTGGACAGTGGTGCAACCAGCCATATGTGTTGCAACAGAGCTATGTTTTCCAAGTTCGAAAAATATTTAGAAAAGATTGGTTTGGCAGATGACGGTTTTCTACAAGCGGAAGGAAAAGGAGAAGTCACTCTTAACACCGATCTTTGTATACTTACATTAAAGAATGTATTGTATGTACCCAGTATGAATGGAAATTTTATGTCAGTAAGCCGAGCAGTAGATAATGAATGTGTTGTTCATTTTGGCGGACAGTGTGCCAAGGTCGTGCAAAATGGTGAGTGCATACTGAGGGTGGAGAAAGTTGGCAATTTGTATATGTTTGGAGCACAGTCAAGCAATTGTTATGCGGTTACTCAATCTTGTGAAGATTTGTGGCATAAAAGATATGGACACCTTAATTATGGTGTGGAAAAGTTTGACTCTTCTTTATTGAAACCATGTAAAACCTGCATGAAGAGTAAAATCACTGTACAGTCGTTTCCAGATTCAACCAAGAATAGGGCTAAGGAAGTTTTGGAGCTGGTGCATACAGATGTCTGCGGTCCATATGATACAAAAAGCCTTGGAGGCAACAGATACTTCCTGACGTTTATCGATGATAAGACCCGTCGTATATTTGTATACTTTATGAAGGGAAAGAATGAAGTACTTTCGAAGTTCGTTGAATTTAAGAATATGGCAGAACGGCAGACGGGAAAGACCTTGAAGTGCATACGAAGTGACAATGGCCGTGAATATGTGAACAATTCATTTGATGCTTATTTAAAACAACATGGAATCCTGCGGCAACTAACTGTGCCATACACACCGCAGCAAAATGGAGTGGCAGAAAGGGCTAACAGAACTCTTGTGGAGATGTCAAGATGCTTGCTCGTCCAATCTGGTTTGAACCAGGCTCTCTGGGGTGAGGCGGTTTACACAGCAGCCTATTTACGAAATCGGTCGCCTACCCGTGCTCTGATGAATATGACTCCGATGGAAGCGTGGACTGGTAAGAAACCATCAATAAATCATCTAAAAGTTTTTGGATCTCTTGCAGTGCCATTAGATAAGGGTCATCATAGAGGCAAATTTGAACCAAAGGGCAAAGAATACCGAATGGTCGGATATTCTAGACATGCAAAAGCCTACCGTTTGTATGATGCTAAGACCAGACAGGTGGTTGAGAAACGTGACATTTTGTTCGACGAGCGCTTTGGTGACGAAGAATCAACTGGAGAGGTCGTCACATTTGATGTTCCATTTGGTCAAGCTGATGAAGAAAATTTTAGCAAAGACGAAGACAGCAGCAGCGAAACGTCTATTTCAGAGAGTGCAACGGAAATCAAAATTGCAGAACCAGAGAATGTGCAACGAGTGGGACCAGGCAGACCAAAGCTGATTAAAACTGGAAGACCTGGAAGACCCAAGAAGCAGTTTAATATTCTGAGTGCCATGGTGGCAAGTGATGTAACCATTCCAGATACGTTCAACGAGGCTATCAGTGGCCCACAAGCCATATATTGGAAGGAAGCTATGCAAAAGGAGTATGATGCTTTAATAAAAAACCAGACATGGCAGCTTGCAACCTTACCGAAAGGGCATAAATCTATCGGTTGCAAATGGGTGTACAGTTTGAAGCGTGATGCGAGAGGCGATATTGAGCGGTTCAAGGCTCGACTTGTAGCTAAAGGATGTTCCCAACAGTATGGAGTAAATTACAGTGAAACCTTCTCACCTGTATGTCGTCTGGAAAGCGTACGTTTCATGTTGGCTTTAGCAGCAGAGTTAAAATTGTATCTGCATCAGATGGATGTCTGCACGGCATATTTAAATAGTGAGTTGGCAGATACGGTATACATGAACCAACCACAGGGTTATGCAGTCGACAAGGACAAGGGCAAGGTGTGCTTATTGAAGAAGGCGTTATATGGACTGAAGCAGTCTGGAAGGGAGTGGAACTTCAAACTTGATGGCGTCCTGCGAGCAAATGGATTTATACCTTGCGATAATGAACCATGTCTTTACAAACAGAAAGAGAGAGGTAATCTATCATTAATATTAATTTATGTAGATGACCTACTTATAGGATGTCAAGAGAAGTCAGATCTGGAAAGGATTAAATCAGCAATCATGTCAGTTTTCGATTGTATTGATAAGGGACCGGTGCAGTTATTCCTTGGCATGGAGGTTCAACGTGATGGCGAATTTGGTGAAATAACATTGGGTCATACGCTATTGGAAAACTATGGTTTTTTGGAATGCAGACCAGCTGCAACACCTTTAGATGCAGGGCATCAAGTTGCATGTGATAGCGAGGAGTGTCAAAAGGTTGATGCGACACTTTATCAGTCAATGGTTGGTGAGCTAATGTGGCTTGCATTGACGACTAGACCAGATATCCTTCATTCAGTTTCGAAGCTGGCGCAACGAAGTAAGGACCCTCACATCGAGCATCTAGCAGGAATAAAGCACGTCCTGCGATATCTAGCATCGACCATAAATTTGAAAATCCATTACAAGCAGAACGAAGGGGCTTTTACAGGATTCGTAGATGCAGACTGGGGTGGCGACAAAAGTGATCGTAAGTCGTATACTGGATATGTATATTTTCTGGCTGGCGGGCCAATATCGTGGAAATCGGAAAAGCAGAGAAGTGTGGCACTTAGCAGCACCGAAGCGGAATACATGGCACTTTCAACGGCGTGCAAAGAGGCGATTGTCATGCGTCGACTAATTATCGAGATTGGTTGTGGAGGAGATAATAGACCAACCGTTATATTTGGCGATAATCTTAGCGCACAGCATCTAGCAAAGAATCCAGTACACCATGCAAGGACTAAGCATATCGACATAAGATATCATTTTGTTAGACAGGTTGTTAATGAAAATCATGTTGTATTGAAGTATTTGTCTACTAATGTAATGATAGCTGATATCTTAACTAAAAATCTTCCTAGGAGGAAGCATTCAGAACTTATAAATATGTTAAATTTAAAATGAATTTGTGACCATACTTGCATTGAGGAAGGGTATTGAAAAAGACAAATCAATGCACGCATGATGATACACACACACATATGTAAATTTAAGCATACATACATATATATGTCGCAATATCGAGTTGACGAATTGCGGCGTTGAAGTTAGTCGCAAATAAACCACCACAAAGACCACACGCATTCTGTTTTAGTTCTGGGTGTCTGCGTTTTTCAGACAGAATAGAATAAAAGACAATACTTAAAATTACCTTTAAGTCACTTATTACGTTATTGGCAGCCAAAGTGATCGCAAAAATAACTTTTTCAATTTCTAACGTTAGTATCATATTTCTTGCAAAAAGGGTCTCATGCAAGTGCGCGGAATCGATTTGCTCTGTTTTCTTTAAGTTCAAAATTTTGTAATCAGTGACTTTGAGTGCATTCATCTGTTTATGGGTGTCTGAATTCATAGTAATTTGCCTATTGCTTTCTCTGACCAATTCGTGCTGTGTCAGTTGTAAATTCCTTAAGTCATCATTTTTTTTATTTATGTTTTCTTAATTTTTTATCTTTTATCATACTACCTAAGGTTGTCCTTTATGAGAACTGTCCTTCCAAGTCTGATATAAGAGGCTTAGCTTATTACCGCCTCAAATTCTTTGTTCTGTTTTGTTGGTCCCTTTGTGTTTGAAATCTTTCTCGATGCGATGAGCTGAAACACAGCAAACTTAGATAATTTGTCTATGACAATCAAAAAGTGCTTTCCTGCAGTAGAGTAAATATCCATGTGGATATTTTCCCCCGTCTAGGATGGGATCGGTGTAACTCCATGCATTTGCTTTTTGGGATACCTGTCGTATTTGCCTTAGCACAAATTTTACAATTTGCAACAATTTCCCCCGCAATTTTGTTCATATTTGTTCATATAAGCACATGTTTTTCATTCGCTTGTGCTGCTCTGTGAGCGCGAGTGTGCTCAGCTTTAACTATTTCTTTTTGTTCATCCTTGTTAAATATGTCGGTTACTCTGATTTTGCAGTACCAAAAGTGCATGTTCTGCCTCCTCCAGAATAACTTGTTTTCTAAAGCAGTTTACTGGCTTTTCAGTGGCGTCGATCGTAAAAGATAAAGACTGCTCTCTATGAATGAGTGATTTCGTTGGATTGTGACAACATTTGCTTGGACAAGGCATCTGCCACATGGTTCTCTTTAACAGGTTTGTAAAAACTTTGGCTCCGTGTTCATCGATGAACACTTTCCAGTGCTTAATTTTCGAATTCGGATTTTAATCCGATACGGCGAATGTCAAAGGCTGATGGTCGGTATAAATGTTTAAGTTGTTCACACCATAAAGGTAATGCTCAATGCCCAAACTGTTGCTAGCAACTCTCTTTCGTTCGTTGCATAGTTTATCTCTTTGTCTTTGAGTGACACATTTTTTGAAAAAATGCGATTTTTCTTTGGTGACTCTCATGTTAGCGTCTATGAGACACCTAAGAACTTGGTCTATGTTCCGCACATGGTCGCGCTCGATTTTCGAAAAAATTATGACATCATCGACGTAGACGTAACAAGTCTTGCCAATGTGGTCACGGAGTCATCGATCACCCGGCGTAATTCAGGCCGAACGGCAGTCGGCAGAATTCGAATTTTCCTGCATTTACGAAGAAGGATGTTTTCTCCAGATCTTGCTCCGCTAGGGTGATTTGGTGGTAGCCTAATTTCAGATCCAACATCGTGAATTACTGGGCCTTACCAAGGTTTGCCAGTATCGGTTCGGTTAGGATTATTCCGACAACAGACATGTTATAAGGCAGCGGCGCGTCTGAGTCTGCAAAAGCCTTTATGGTTTTTTACATGCTTTTTAACTTATTTTTAATGACCACAGGGACCTCAATTTCTTCAATCTTAGTAAAATTAACATTGTGGAATTTATGAAACTGGAGCTTTCCAACCCCATTTTTGTGTTCTTTGATCCAATTTTTCAGGTTTATAGTGGCACTAGCCGGTGTTAAGAGGTACAACCCAATTATGCATGGTGAAATAAATAGACTCTCGAGCCCAAAAACGGACAGGGTACATTAGTGATTTATGCTTTCTACGCCATGACCGCCATGGAGTAGTACTAATATGCTCGATGCTACCGGGACCCAAGTAGTTTTTCGACACCCCCGTATCCACTAGGAACTTCAGAGTGACGGTGCTACGGGATGCACCGTTAAAAAATTAATGTTGTGAGTACTGAAGTCATCCTCATTATCCTCTTGGGACAGGTGATTCACCCACTGTCGCCTCTGGACGGTGTATCTCACAGAGGTGTTTGACCTCTTGGGATTGGGCTGGCTCCAATTCTGACAAGACCGCGAGAAACCATTTAACTGGTCTTGTTGTGTTTTTAAAAATAGGTAGGCTGTCGAAACTTCATCCATTTTTTCAACGGTTTGTCCCCATGGGGTTTTTCATTTACTTCCCTTATCTCTCTGTTCACGCTGGTTCTGATATTTGTTGATGACCATTATTTCTTTTATCCCTTTCTTCTATGCTTCTGGCATAATTTGACGCAAAAGCATACCTATCATGGTTGGCTTCAACCTCTTGTACCAGTGCCAGTGCAGTTTTCAACGGCTGGGCTGTAATGCTTTTTTTAAGACTTGAAATAAAGATTTGAAGAGCGTCCGATCTGTACTTCTCGTTCATAATATATGACATGATAGTCTCATTGGTAAGAAGCGTGAGCTTCTTTTCCACTTTATCATTAAACCGTTATATTCTTAGACTGCTCTGCCATAGAGTACTCATCTCCTGTTCAACCATGTGAATGGGAATGGATGAAATCTAATGTTTATGTTTGCATCAAAGTTTAGCTTCGTGTAAAACGACGACAACGTGAGATTTGCTTGATCTCACGGCGGATGCTTCCGTTTTACGCGCTGTAAAGCCTGTAAAGCTTTTGTTGCTTGACGCCAAGACACATACTGTTCTTGTACGCCGCAAAACTCTGGGAGTGACTTAATCGCATCAAGCGGTTCGTCGTAATTTCCACTGGGTACGATTCTGACATCTTTATATACCTTTACCACGGTTGGCTTACCGCTGCTTTGCTTAGTTTGTCTGTAATTTCTCGCATTTGTATTTTGAAGTTTTTTTTATTGAGTTTGCAATGCAGCCTTAATCGCTGCATTTAGAAAGGTGTTTAACTGTTCCGGGTTCGTGGCTGTTATTTGTTTTAATTGTATTTCTGCTAAAACTTCTTTGTATAAGTCCCCAAGTATTTTTTTAAGTGAGTCCAATGAGTCAGTTTCGTTAATGCTCATCTAATTCAAGACCACTGTGCGTCTTTTTGCCTGTGAAAAATGATCAATACCAAATAATGCGCTCACAATCAAAAGCAATATATAAAACGAATTCTGGTTCTGCATATAATAACCAAAAACAAATTGAACTTTTATTTCTACGTATGTCACAACTGAAACTGTCCAGTTGCAAGAAACAAGTTGTCCGTTAGCCGGCACGGACACATACAATGCATTAAAAAATTGGCGTGTCAGATTTCACTATGCATTTATTAGAGATTTTAAATGTTTTCTTTTTTTTTGGCAGCTAGTTCTTTTCAAGATAAACTTTTTATAACTTGAATAACTTTTTATAACTTTTAATTTATTTGCAATTTTTTCTTAAATAAATAAGGTATATATTTTAAACAAGGATTTTACGTGCATCATTTTCCTCCCTTTTTCTCTTTTTTTTTTTCTTGATCATCGCCGTATTTGGTTAATATCGTCTGCCAAAGCGTGGGGGTTTTTGACTTTGGTCTTCTTCTCCGCTGCCCAAACCGACCATTTAGTGTAACATATATATTTTTTAGTTGCCTGTTTTTACACTTGTGGCTGCGATTTTTTTGCTTTAGCCGTTGTACTTGGCTTTTTACACTTTATTATTTTGTTAGCGTTTAGAAAGACTGTCAGGTTCTGTTGATAGAACTTATTTAGCACTGCACTTAAAACGGTGTGGGTTCGATTTTTAGTTGGGCGGCAGTTATCCCAATATACTAATGGTTGGATTCGCAAAGTGAATTTCTTTGAGCAGCGCGATTGCGTCTGCTTCAATTCAAATCAAATGAATATACCCTGTACCAATTAAAAGGACTTCATAAAGTCAAAAACGCTCAAAATCGCCATCAATTTACAACAAAAAATTCTATTGCCATGCAGTAACAGCAATCGCTGTTATATTGGATATATTATTGAGTGTGCGAAATAAGAATGCAATATCTTTAATATTGCTCTAGTTATACGTCTTTCCCAAATTGCGGGGGCGGAAGTGGGCGTGGGCGTGACCTACAGATGAATGTTGACACCAAATTCGGTTGCTTTAGTTCTTATAGTCTCTGAGATCTAGGTGTTCATACGGACGGACGGACGGATGGATAGACGGACTGACAGACTGACAATCAGACGGACATGTCTCAATCGACTCGGCTATTGATACTGATCAAGAATATATATACTTTATGGGGTCGGTAAATTCTGCTTCTGCCTGTTACATACATTTTAGCGACTTTAATATACCCTTTTGCCCTATAGGTACAGGGTATAAAAATAAAACTAAAGTCAATTTTGTTCCTTTAAATTAACCCTCACTTGTCGCTGAGCCGGACGCAAATAATGCCGGATGTCCAATTTACTTTTGGCTAATGTTAACTTGTATAGACTTGATGGAGTAAAGATAATATTGTGGAATTACATTTAAAATATGACTTCTGGCATATACTGCCACAGCTGGCTTGGATGTAGTGCAATCTCGATGTCCGATTTTCGATGACTTTGTCAATTTTCCAATTCACAAGTTCAAAGAGTGAAATTAGGCCAAACGTGTCTTTCAATAAATTGAGTCACAGTTCCTGGACATCGTGATTGTTCAATTCAGGAATAAAAAATTTTATAATCATGGCTCTATACCGATCACCATTGACTGTAACGTTTTGACCATCGTGGTTTTAAAAAGAGTACTGACTACCAGACCGTAAACCGCAACAAGCATGTAACGGTGTTTTGATATTTACTTGAGCGTTAGCTTCACTCCAACTGCAGCAGTTTTGTTTGTTGATGAACCTGAAGTACGTTTCATCGCTAAACAAATAAAATGGACATACTACGTGATACGTTCTTCACACGGAATCATTATTTTCCAAATAAAATTTCACAATTTGCAACTATTGTGAGTCTACTCATGATGAGTTGCCAAACCAAACTGAGAATATATCAGTTGACAGCTGTTAAATCGGTCGCCATTTTGAAAAGTAATGCCAAGTTAAAATAATGTACCTCGAAAAAGCACCCTTTATAACAAATGGAGTCGGAAAAAGGTTTCAAATCTTTAATGTGGAAATAACTATAATTTATTTTTGAGTATTTTTTTATTGACAATAAAGTTAAAGCCAATAAAACACATTTTTTGAACATGTTGTAACCTAACCATGATAACATTTAGTAACTAATTATACAAACTTCTTTTTATCTACACAATATTTTTATTATATTTCAATTGAAATTCAAACTAAAATTACAAATTAACTTGCACTTGAACTAGCAAGAACAGCGGCGTATTTGAGACCTTTAATATCCACAGTTGAGATAAATTACTTTAAAACGTCACCAAAGTGATTAAGTTTTTTGCCCAATCATCCATATACACACTGTTAGTATTGGGATCTTCCTTTTGCAGGTAACTAGCGATATAACCACGTCTAACAACCACGTCATAACAGTCGCGTAACGTAACTGTAATTTACAATTTATTTTATTGGAAACGAATTACGTAGATGAACAGAGTTTTATTCCCATATATAACCTCTTTACTCCACTCCCATGTCTTTTCGCAAAGGGTCGCTTTGGGAAGTTTTCAGGAGAGTTGGTTTGAAGCTCCATTAAGAAGAGTAGTCAGACTTAACAATCCTCCCTCCGTAAGTTGCTCCCAAATACACAAACCTACCTGTTTGAAAGACTAAGTGGAGCTCTTTATTTCGAAGATATATGCACATTCATGCGCATAACGCTTGACTGGTTGAATAACGGGTTCAAATTCAATGTCAGACTCGATGGAGGCAGGTGCTGAAATTCGCCGGATCACAACTCGTGTTGAGCCGCAACAGTTATCATTTGCTGCATATCGGCGAACTCTCTTATACTGAACTCCACTAAAACCTTATAATTAAGTTTGCGACACTTTCTGTAGAAGCAGACTTTTCCAGCATCCCTAATGATCTCCTCGTATCAGAGTGCCGAAGAGGGATATCCTTCGGCGAACTCGGACCACTTTCTGCTCAAAAACCGAGTCTAGCGGCGGCGGGTTAGGCAACCTCCATGAATTTGTTTAAATCAACTAATATTTATGGTTTGTTTAGTGTCTCTAAGAACCAGAACCGAGGGGAAGAGAGGTAGCTACCTTATAAAGCCGTTTCATTCAATCAAATTTATTCCAACTTTCATTTTTCTTTTTATTTTTTTTATTCTTTCTTTTGTTCGACTCATTGGGATGATACTGTTATATCCCGGCTGCTCGTTACACCGCTGGTAATTCCCACGTTTACACGTTGAACTCTGTAACTTAAGGTTACCACTTTTGTTATTTTTACCATTGCCTTCAATGACTTAATTATTTATAATTATTTTATTAACATATAACGAGACTGCGCAATGTATTATTTTTAGAAATATATTATAGAAATATATTTAAGTGCCTCCTCTGAAGATTAATTTTGGCGATTGGATGATATAGTGTAATTACTGACCAAATTTAATTGAACGCGGGAGTGCAATTTGACTCTAATATGCAGGTTGTTGGTCATAATGGCAGAACTTCTACATGTAGTTTCTGAACAAACTGCACTATCAGCATCGTAAGAAAAGTCGCTGCAAATATATAAGGCTGATGAATCGTTACATATTCATATGTATTTATATGTAGGCTAGATTGAATTGATTGGTAGAAGTTCACGCGGAGTTCAAACGAAATCGTGAGCAGCTGTCGCGAAAGCGAGAAAACGAACAGGGTAATTTTCGATGCAGCATGAAGAAACATCATGGGAGTAGCAGATATTCCTAATGAATTGCAACGGCAGAGAGAACGCAGCATCCACCGCATTTAATGATTCCTGTATGTAGGTACTGGTACTAGAAAAAATGAAGCTTCCAACGGTTAAACTTCCAACCATTAATGAAAAATTCGTGGATTGGCCGGCGTTCATCACTGCGGGAAGGTAACTGACCTTCATAGCTTAGTAAAATTGAATTACCAAGAGGCATGGGGAATGCTCATGTATTTGGAGGTCTGGGGTCTGGAGGTTATTCAGATCGGCTTGAAGAGGATGCGGGGAACTTGAATCTTTGAAACTAAGGAAAAGTTTAACATCGTCAATAAATGAATGAATGAATTATAACTGAAGGAAGGGCATTAATAAAGAGGATAGAAAGCAATGGTCCAAGACAGCTAACCTGATTTGCCCGACCGAACTCAGCAAGGACGATCCTCTTCTAATGATCCGTTTTCATTTTATGCATTGAATCCCCAAAGCGAGCATCTTCCACAAGTGCCGTCAGCACTTACCTACCCCGTGGGCGGGTGAACTTTTGAAGACTCTTCACCTATGCTGGCATCGATTTCGCTGGACCGTCCAAATAACTACATCTGAAGCGCCTGCCTCATAGCCAAGGTTTATACACATTCTTATATCTATATATATCTGAATTGCTATGCTTCAGTAGAAAGCCAACCCAGCTTGAAGCGACTTCCAAGTTTTTAGCGGCGTTCAACTGCTCCGTAGCAACAATGTCAACATTTAGTTTTTTTTCTCCATATACTCAATATACACGTTGGGGGCCTTCTATCTAGCATTAAGTGATAGTATATGTGAAAATTATTTGAAAGACAATTCTGTTGTGTGAATGAAACTACAGATGTAGACGACTAGGTACTAAATTTAGTTTACATTTTTTTTTATACTTGATAAAAATTTTCTTTAAATTTATTGAAATCGGTGGACCATACCATATAGTAGCATTGATATGATCGGTATAGAAAGTTTTAGATCAATAACTATTTTTATATACGTAATACTTACATATATACTAAATGATTCTGGTACGTTATTTACAATTGTCGCTACTTCATCTTGGTAAATAAATGAAACCAAATATTTGGTGAGAATATTCTTAGATTAAACATGGTTATTACGTCGATGCTCTATGATCAAACAAATGCCCTGAATTTTCTTTTTTTCGAGGCTGCAAAGTGACCGAATTCTGTAGGTAATGGGATGACGATTCATCTTGGCTGGATAGCCAACGTTTTAACTGCTACTTATCTATTCCCAATGTCTAACAACTGCTACAAAAATACATTTGCCCTAGACTTAACATAATCAAATTCCTTTGTTCAAAATTTTCCCATATACACTTAAACGTTCTTATTAATATCACCAGAGCATTGATTGTCTCCATGTTGGATTACGGTCTCCCAATCTATGTTGAAAGCCAACATAAAGAAAGTCCAAGTTTCAAATGCATTCCCTACATCACCTATCAGATGTATCCTAGAGGAGGCAGGACTTCCATCGTTGAGCGATAGATTGTTCGAAGCCACTGCAAAATTTATACCAACACTTTGCACAACAACAAACGCACTGTTGAACAAAAGCTTCGAAAAGGCAAGCAAGGCCCAACGCAAATACAAAGTGTTATCCACCACACGCCGATGCGCCAATTTTCGAAAAGAAATAAACGTAGAACTACCAAATAGCACAAATAGAATAGGCGGTTCTCCGCTATGGATACTTCAGGATTCGTCCATTAATATAATTCTTCACACTCGCAAAAAAGAAAATACACAAAGTGGCGTGTACAAAAAACTATTCATGGAAGATGCCACCAAATCCGTAGCAGGGACGGCTTTTGCCGTAGTGGACCAAAAAAAATCACTAATCTCAGGAGGATTACTACCCGAACATTACTCCATATTCACCGGCGAGGCGCTAGCTCTCCTAAAAGCATGTACATTTGCACCAAATAACAAAGAGAATTCTGTAATTTCTCCGATAGTCTGTTCGCGGTTTCTGCAGTAAAAAACCTAAACTGACACAATTACCTAATATCAAAAATTCGGAGTATATGCGCCGCAAAAAGTATTATCCTTCTTTGGGTGCCTAGTCATCAAGGAATAGAGGGGAATGAAAATGCCGACACAGTAGCAGATGCAGCAACTCGGTCCCCACACTTTCTATTCACACCCTCTGCTGAAAAAGACGTTAAGCATTATATATCGCAATATATTGAGGATAAAGAAGCTGCAAACTGGACAACCTTTGACCCCCATATACCCTCGTGAATGAAAGAGGAGTAGCAACCACCTATCCAGCCAATACTCTAAAACATAAAGGGTCTATTTTCATACGCCTCCGAGTCGGACATACCTCAATGACCCACGGATATCTGCTTACCGGCGAACTCCCCAATAAGTGCATATGCGGTAACCGACTTACTACTAGGCACATCCTAGACCAATGCCCCAACTTGGCGAGAATCAGAATAAATATATTTAATCACCATCAACCAACTATCTTAAAAGTTGTTAGCGAAAGAAACATAAATCTCATTAATGAATTTGTAAAACAAGCCAGAATTATAAACCAAATTTAAGACTAGAATACAATTAATAAAACAGGCGTCGAAGGCCATAGCAGCTTGTACCCTATAAATTATATTTGGCATAATATTTTATATTGTATCTAATAGTAATAAATAAATAAATTTTTTGAAATTATGTAAAAGAAACCGCAGATATTTTTTTAGAAACTTATTATATTACCAGTATCGCATCACGCATCATGTTTTAATATGAAAGGAATGATACTATGTCACGTCATTACGAGTTTGAAAGAAAACTTGGCTTAAAATTTATAACATTACTTTTTTGTGTCACCTATTTCCCAGGGAGTTATTATAAAAGACTAATCTTAATAAATCAAATAAAATTGTGAAGTACTAAATAAATAAATAAAACCAGGTTCAAAAAGTTAGTTTAATATCAAGAAAACTAACGGGTGTTTTTAGAGGTATGGGACTTTTAATTGCAATAAAACAATGATGGTACATTTAAATGATACATTTTTAATATGACTTCTGGTAGATGACTGCCACGGCTGGTTCGGATGTAGTCCAATCTGGACGTCCATTTTTCGATGACTTTTTCCAACATTTGCGACCGTAAATCGTCAATAACGCGGCTTACCCGTATAGACTAATGAGTTAACGTAGATCTACAGAAAATAGTCTAACAGTGTTAAGTCTCAAGATCGTGGAGGCCAATCACAGGTCCAAAACGTGAAATGTGGCACCAGCTGTGTGAAATGTTGAGTCGTCTTGTTGGAACCACAGCTCCTAGACAACGTGATTGTTAATTCAGGAATGAAAAAATAAGTAATCATGGCTCTATACCGATCAACATTGACTGTAACGTTCTGGCTATTACCTTTTTTGAAAAAGTACGGACCAATGATTCCACCAGCCCATCAACCGCACCAAACAGTCAGCTTTTCGGTGTTTCTGCATACATTTGAGGATTAGTTTCACTCCAAATGCGGCAGTTTTGTTTTTTGACGTAGCCATTCAACCAGGACGCGAAGTATTCCGAACAGAACTATTATTTTCGATAAAAAATTTCACAATTTGCAACTATTGTTCAGGCATGAGTCTACTCATGATAAATTGCCAAACCAAACTGAGAATATATCACTAAACAGCTGTTAAATCGGTCGCCATCTTGAAAAGTAATGCCAACTTTAAGTTACATACCTCGAAAGAAACAACCTTTACTTATGAAGAAGCCCACATACAAACTGTGACATACCGATGCTAGATCGACTCGGATTTTTGGGCGAATGTAGGCGCAGAAATTCTTAAAAGAAGTAATACTTCGTCCAATGACCCTGACAATTCGTATGTTAAGAAGCTAATGTAAGTATTGATAATATTTGCACACTCAATGTTTTTAACGTGGTTATTGGACTTACCTAATACCTTCACATCTACAGATCGTTGTGAAGTGTGGTTATGCTTATTTCGAGCTGTACAAATATATGTGCCTTGATCAGCAGCACGTTGTACGTTTTCGATTGTAAGTGTTCCATTATGGACACGTTGGCGTATATTGACAGGTAGCCGCATTCCGTCTGTAAATCAATTAAAGTTTAAATTTATTTAAATAATTTTTACTATTTGTTGCAATGTAATTTAAAATGAAGCAAGCAAGTCGTCCCTGCCGACATTGAGTATACCCTGCACTAAGTAGAAGTACTTCATATCTGTGATCTAGGTGTTTATACGGACGGACGGATAGGCGGACATGTCGTCTCGGCTATTGATACTGATCAAGAATATATATACTTTATGGGGTTATATACATTAAACAAATTGAAAAAGAAATAAGATCGCTGTATTCATTTAATTTCATTTTTGTAAATCTCAATTTATTGCTTTCTGTTGTCATACCTTTTTCAATATAAGCACTTTCGATAGGATACCCAGCAATGGGACATTTTAAAAGAAATGTTTTACCAGCGATTGCAGATATTTGTGGCATCTGTCTAACATAAGGCATTCCTGAAATGTACGATATTAGTTCATGTGTATTTATGTTTAGAAAATATGTATATAATAGAGTCTGTAAGAATATGTACCATAAATATTTAGACGGGCGGAGTGAAAATCCTCTCCTGCTCGGGAAATAGCTCTGCATTCGTAGTCCCCGCCATCCTCAGACTTAACTGCAGATATATTCACGTGACTTATGACGTCACCGAAAATTGTCACATATTGCCCAATCATTAGACGATCATTCTGTAGGTATTATTTTATGTTTGAATTAAGTAACTATAAATATAATAAGCATTAACCCATCTCACTCACCTTCGGCAAACTAAACCCATCTAAATGCCATATGATGTTTGGTGTGGGGTTACCGCTAGCACTACATTTTAATGAAACTGAAGGACCGGGCTGCATGGTTTGCTCGATAAACTTGTATAGCAATTGTGGTCCTACTTCTGCAAACGATTTGAATTTTAAAAGAAAATTATTCTTTTAAATGTGAAGTTGTATACATATGTATTGTACATAAATACAATAATGTTTATGTTTTTGTAATTGTTTGCCTAAAACATTAAGTTCAAATATAGTCTAGATAATAAGTGTTATTAATTAAGATGTTCAAATTAAATGAAGCAAGAAAGTCAACCCTGCTGACATTGTGTATACCCTATACCAAGTAGAGGTACTTCATAAAGTCAAAAATCGGAATCGCCATCAATTTACAACGAAAATTCGCTTAGCTTGCAGCAACAACGAACGCACTGGGTGTTAAGTATAAAACGGAAATACATACGTATACATATCTCTGGTAATTATTTCCGATTTCGAAAAAATTTGGTCAAGCTATGTATACTGTCCATATTATTGCGTGTGCCAAATATAAATGCAATATCTTTAACACAGCTCTAGTTATACGTTTAAATTTAGTGGAAATAGGGGTATGCCACAAATTGAAGGGTGTTGACACCCTTGCTCTAGCTCTTAAAGTCTCTGAGATTTAGGTGTCATACGGACGGACAGGCAGGCGAACATGTCTCAATCGACTCGGCTATTAATACTGATCAAGAATATATATACTTTATCGGGTCGGAAAAATTCCCTTCTGCCTGTTACATACATTGCAGAAACTTTAATATACCTTTTACCCTATGAGTAAAGGGTATAAAAATAACAAAGAACTTTTGTCTGAACTCTACACACACCACGAACTTAAAACATCGTGGGCCCGCTTTTTCGGCATACATACCAAGCCCAGTGCAATTCGGTCTTTCAATTTTCTTTGCCTGTAAACACACAATGATAGCTCTAGCTCTTATAGTCTCTGAGACTCTCTTGTATCCTATGGTTACAGGGTACAGGTTATAAAAAAACAAAAAATAATAGAAATATTATAAATAACCACACCGTAGACCAATTCGATTTTTAAATTTGTCAAACACAGTAAAGTTAAAATTTAAGGCGAAAAAAGTATGAAGAAACAGACAAACGGACATGTCTTAATCGACTTGGGTGTTGATGGTGGAAAAAAAAAATATTTCTTTTATTTAACTTCTGGATTTCATGATCTCAATTTGATGAAAACTCAAGACTTCACGTCATTTTTAACAGGCAAAGAATTATATCCCTTCAAGAGACTACTCTACGGTCTGATTACAGCACCAAAGAGAGGAATCGTTCCAAAAAATAGTGACATAAGCTTCTTGAATCTACTCCGAGAAACATATTCAGTATTTTTGAGATATGTCAAAAGCTCAATCTAAACTAACATCCAGACAAATGTTATTTTTTCAGTCACGAAGTAAAATATTTGGTCAGATATATAGAGGTAAAAATTCTAGACTGAAAATCTAAATAAACTTAAAAGATTTGTTATCTTCTGAAATTATTATAGAAGAATATGGAATTTAACCTTAACAAAAAATCTGTATTCCAGACTGTAAAAAAAGGCTCCTTACCTCACTAAACCAGAACTAGCTACCATATAGTACACCAATACTTACTTTAGGCCATACATATTTACATATTTATCTCGCTTAGATTTCCTTTCTGCATCAGAGTCCGAAAACATTATATACAATTTAATAATTTAGTCGATTGAGACATTCCCACACATATACATTTAGCTCGAGTTGTAATACTTTATTTCAGGCATAAATAATTACAAATATATATTTATGTGTGATTGTATGCATGTTCATAATACGAGAGGGCCAAGCTAGCGTGAGAACGTTGAGCTTGCAATTTATTCTGTACAAAACTCCCTCTCTTTGTAGCTGTCATCCAAAGAGCAGTATAAGCATATTGTTATGTATGAATTCATATGCTAAGAACTTAAGAGGGACAATCCGAGTGAAGAAGACCGATTTGCACATTAGCTATTAGATCGTTTTAGCTCCACTTTAAATTATGTAGTAGTTGGGTCAGCATAGTACCTCTTTATTGCTGACTCTAGTAGGGATGCTCAATGAATGGATACCTAATAACGATTGTGATAACGTTTCCCAAGATTTCATAAAGCCTATTATTGGTCAGAAATGTTGGACACGTTTTATTTCTATTATGTACTATGGTAAGGGTGGAAAGACTCTATTTCGTTGTATTGACACTTTGCGAATCACTTGTTCAAAGGTTCCGTTGGTGTTTTACATCAACCGCTTTCATGTCACGACCTTGATTATGCGTCCAATTAGCCACTGCAGCTTTGTGATGTTGTCCTCTTTTAAGATCACCATCATTCCTTCCTTGAAAATGTCTGACCCCGAAGTAGGTGTTAATGGTCGTGAATTTATCACTCCTTCGACATTGACAATGATTGCCGATAGCTGCTCGAATGTGTTTGTAAGTGTTTCGCTGACTTTACTGCTGAAAATAATACTTGATGTTTTTTAAAAGTGGATCGTCACAACGAGCTTTTTTATCTGATTATGAGCTCTAACAAAGTATAGTTCGGGGTCAGACATTTTCCTCTTCTTCCAATAAAGCATTGCAGTGCGGCCAGAAAAGAGGCAGTAGATAAATTTCTCACTATCTTCAAGAGTACTGCCTTTGTCTGGGCTCTGCCATCTCACTTTGTGGTGGATCCAAAATAGCCTACTGTATCTACTTCTGCATAAGCGTTTATTTTTAGTGAATCATTTTTACCGATATCAATTTCATAATATCTGTATGATATTTCTCACTGACAAGATACATAATATTTTCCTGTTGTTGGTGCGTTATTAAGACCAGCAAATATTTGCTGGGTTAAAGTTTTAAAAGGCTTGAAATCCAAAGTAACAAGATCAACGAGCATTTTTCACCTCGGCTTGAGTCAGAGACATGGAAAATTTTTTCTTCTTTTCTGGTACTTCTTTGGCTGCATGCTCCATCTTCTCTTTTAAATTTTGCATTTCAAGGAACTGCCGTCACTTGAAAAATCAAAATAAACTCTTGCCGCAATATCCCGTTTTCGACCCATACTTAATTAAGTTAATTTCCGAATTTAACAGAATTGTAAATCATTGAGCAATCGACCACATGATTGCTAAACTGTTAATTTTAGCGTAGCTGATACAAAGGCGCATTTAATGCTGATTTTCTTAGGAGTATTGATTAAAAACATCGACAGCCCTTTGCAAGCGCCTCTGACCATGGTCAATATCAGACGGTACCGTAGTAAAAATTGATGTTTAGTAGTAGTCAAAGTTGTTGATTAAAGTATGTTTCTATGGTTTCAGTTATAAGTTTTGGAAAGTTATTATAACATTTATTTTGAAAATAAAAAAAAAAGTGCGTCTAACGGTTAGACACGATAGAAGTGAAACCTTCCGTAAAACAAACTGAGAGAGAATGAGACGAAAGCAGCATTAGGAGCGGGATAATTATAGGTTCATTATAATATTGCTATAAAGGTCATATTTTATTTTCTTCATTTTATTATTATTCATCCTCAATGTTTTCAATTTCAACAAATGATACGAGTGGCTTATGATAGCTAAAATATGATACAAATGCTTTGGTTTCGATGTTGTCATCATATCTTTGAAATACCGCGTCAATTGTTGTTTTTGATCGTGTTGTTGATTCAGTGCGATTGTTACACATTTTTTAGTTTTATTTTCTTTTTGTTTTTTTTTTCTGTCGATATTCACGACACTTTTCTGCATTATTTTTCGGCATAATTGCGGTAAATATTTAAAAATAAAAATATTTACATGACGCTTGAACTAACACTAAAGGAAGTATTAGGCAGTGTAGTATACATACTACAATACTCACTCTACTAGCGTGGCTCAGCAGTACGCAGCCACACACATATACGTATATCAACATATAACGCTTCGTAGCCAAGAGTGGGGAGGCTACGAAGCACCGCACAAAGAAGAGACGGAGAATAAGGAACGCTATATAACTCTGTTCTATCTCATTCTCTCGCAGGCTATATACTATAAGATCTATATGTATGTCTCTTTTTAGTGTCGCTTTTTCGTTTCATCGAGTCTCAAATCACTCCCAACGATTCTAAAGAAGTTTTCACTTAAAAAAAAACAATTATTTTGGACTAGATGAATACTACTCATATTTTAATGGTTATTATTGCATTTTTAAATATAACTTATAAATGTTACTGTCGTTGGTAGAAACAAAGGGTCAAATAACCATAAATTATGTCCTGAGTTGAGAAGCTGATATGCCTCGAGACAATATATCTGCAGCATGAAGTTCTCAAGGTACACTTTGCCATTGCCTTAAGTACGAAAATCTGCATCCATTTAAATTTTTTCTTCATCAATATGTTGAAACAACATTTTCGAACTAACTACTACTGTTGCAAACAATTCTAGCCGGTCGAATATTTGACCGATTTCTGATAACACCAACCTCGTGGTTATTCCGTGGGATTGCTTTTGTGCTAGTCCGCACAATTTACAATCTTGTTTAAACACAACTTCGGAAGGTTAAAACCAGACGGTTTCAATATTTTGATCAGTCTGATTCGATTTTGCAGGATATCATTCAGCGACTTCCGGAAGCTGTTTTGCTCGATGCGTCAAACACTTCCCTCAACTTCGTCATGTACCTGAGTGGATAAGTTTATATATTTTAATTTAACCAACACGTTTACACGAGCCTTACTTAATTGAGGCTGTCCTCCTAACCCTTCGATACTTATATCAGCCTTGTGAACCTTTAGAGACAATAATTTTACTAGTCACTCTGAAATAGGATTCACTCGGGACCCGCAATTAAGAAGTGTTTGACACTCTACTTTTGGGTTGTTGGTTCCTTTGACCGCCAACCCTGCTATTGCTAACAAGGTTATCCATTTCTGATTTTCTCCTTTGTGGCCGTTGATTATGCTGTCTTCATTGACTGTTTTGTATTGCTTTCCAAATGCAGCATTGTTTTGTGCTTCTTGTTGCATTTGGGGCATGCCCTTCATGTACATCATGTCATGCGATAAGGTTTAAAAACAATTGACGCACAGTTTTTTGTTTATGTAGTCAATTTAACCTTAATTCTTTAATTGTATTTCCGCCCAATTACCTCCAGCGCTAGGAAACGTCGTTGCCATAATGCCAACAAATCGTTTGTATGCTGCAGTGCTCTTGGGACCATTTTTATTTTGTCATAAACGGGGTACGCTCCGACTCGTACCTGATGAGTGATCAAGATTAGGCAATTTTTTCTCTGGACATTGACGTGTGCTATGCACAGTTCGTTCAAGTGGCGCATGCAATGCCAGTTACGCGCAAAACCTAGCAGACAGACGGACGACAATTAAAACAATACTTAAGGTCAACACCAATTAATTAAAACTAACTACGTGCTAGATAGCAAAGGATAAGAATTTTTAACATAGAAATAGAGGACTCTAATCTGATTACGGGATAAAGGCATTTGTAATCGGAACAAAGAACGCGGAAAGGTTCATGCAAAGTAATTCGAAGTGCAATGTGTTAAAGTTAAAGGAACACAATTTCTTGTTAGTCTACAAGGTACAGATAGATTGTTCTGTATGTAAATTAGGAGAGCCTTTTTGCCCATTCAAAAGATTGTGTATAAACAAACTACCACGCATTACTCTACGGTTAAGTAACGAAGGAAGATTGATTAGAAGAAGTCTACTAGAATACGATGGCAACTAACATTGCAATTAAATTTCAAACCACGAAAAGCAAAAATCAAAAATTACTTTTGAACGGATTCAATTTTAATTTGGTGTGATTCATATTGTGGTGAAATAAAGCAAGCAAGTCGTCCCTGCCGACATTGACTATACCCTCTACCAAGTAAAAGTACTTCATAAAGTCAAAAACGATCAAAATCGCCACCAATTTGCAACAAAAATTCTCTTAGCATGCAGCAACAGCGAACGCATGCTATCTCGCTCACTCCTAACAGGTCACTTTGCATGGGGCGTTTCAGTACAAAATGGAAATACGTATGTATATCACCGATAATTATTGTCCGATTTGGTCAGCTATTGCATATTGGCTATATTATTGACTGTGCAAAATAAGAATTCAATATCTTTAATATTGCTCTAGTTATACGTTTTTCCCAAAATGCGGGGGCGGGGGTGGGCGTGGCAGAAATTTGAAATAAACTTGACCTCTCTACACAATAGACGGATGTTGACAGCAAATTTGATTGCTTTAGCTCTTATAGTCTCTGAGATTTAGGTGTTCATACGGACGGACGGACAGACGGACATGTTTCAATCGACTCGGCTATTGATCCTGATCAAGAATACATATAAATATTTATGGGGTCGGAAAATTCTCCTTTTGCCTATTACATACATTTTAGTAACTTTAATATACCCTTTTACCCAATAGGTACAGGGTATAAAAACACATGATCCGTACTGCAGAATAGGACAGACCAGTGAAATAAAAATGGATTTGGTTGTGTAAGAATCGTCAAATTGAAACGAAGCTGAGCAGCTTTTTATCTTTTGGTTGTGTGGGGTGAGAGTATCGGCTGACACTCTATAATTTCGTCTCCCCGTGTAGAAATTAAAACGCGCGACTTTTCGCTTACAACACAAGGCCAGACTTTATTTCTAATTCAGGGTCACACACGTTTGGAAAAATACTATCCGTTTTAGGGGACAAGAAATCTTGGAGTTCGACATAGAACATCGCGGAGATGAAAAAAACCAACCGTGTAAGATGGAGTTTTAAAAAAAACAAAGTGTGCCCGTTGGGCTCTATTACGATAATCCCCCCTCTGGTTCCTGGAGGTCGCTGCAGTGGGAAAATTATTCTCTTTCATTTTTATACCCTGTACCCAAAGGGTAAAAGGGTATATTAAAGTCGCTAAAATGTATGTAACAGGCAGAAAGAAAATTTCCGACCCCATAAATATATACATATATTCTTGATCAGTCTATTGTATAGACAGGTCCAGTTTGTTTCAAATTTTGGCGACGCCCACTTCTGCCCCCGCAATTTAGAAAAAACTATAACTAGAGCTGTAATAAAGATATCGTATTCTTATTTGGCAGACTCAATAATATTGGAAAAATGCACCAGCTGATCAATAATTATCGGAGATATACGTATTTCCATTTTGTACTGAAACGCCTCATACAAAATGGGCTGTGATGTGTGAACGAGATAGCATGCGTTCGCTGTTGCTGCATGTTTTGTAAATTGATGGCGATTTTGATCGTGTTTGACTTTATGGAGTACTTTTACTTGTTACAGGGTATACTCAATGTCGGCAGGGACGACTTGCGTGCTTAATTTTTTTCTTGACTTGGTGACCCCGATAATGTGAATTGGGTGGACTTCGAAGCATGAGAACTCTAGGGCCAAAGACACAGCGATACACACCCCCTACATAAAGACATTAAATTATGCTTAGTTTATGGATTACATTCTACTTACTTATGTATGTAGCCTCGCTGCATAGATTATCTTAGCTCCACCTTTCATTATGTAGTAGCTGGGTCAGCATAGTAGGACAGCTCAATGAATTGATAGTCAATAACGATTGTGATAAAATTACTTATGCATATACAAATGTATATAGTGAGAGACGTTTTATATATAATGGTATCGTGTTTTATAAAAGTAGTATTTTTGCGTTTTAGTGTGCTTATCTAAGGGAAGGCATCAAGAAACAGCATTAACAAACCGCATAATAATTTTAGTGGTATGAACACGAATGTATTCACGTTTCGAGAGTGACTGATGGAATTGTAAATCGCGTATACACTACCTTTTGGTACGTATTCAACGTCCCTTTTATTGACCTCTTCTCGGTTGACTGATATGACTCAATTTCATTTTATAAGTAACTCCCTAGAATTTGTGTGTCGAGTAAAGAGGTGTAAATAAGAAAACTGTGAAAGATAACTACCCGTTGCCCTTATAGAAGATTTATGTTAGAGTTTTTGGAAAAAAAACACTGTGTTTCCTGTGACATTTTAAAAATAAGTTTTACGAAACGAGTCAGTTAAATATATTCCTTTCGTGTCTTTAGATAGACAATTTGATATATTTGAACATTTGTGGATGCCTTTCGGACTTAAAAATAGGCTGAACAGATTGATACCCCGTATATGAGTGATATGGTTAAAAATGAAATACTTGTAGTATATATGGATAACCTTTGAGCATCAGCAAAAATTGTAAGCAAGGATTTTAGACTGTTTGAAAAGTGGCTCAAGTGTTAATCTAAAAATGGCACCTTTTTACAAAAGTAAAAATCTTTCTTTTTTAATAAAATGTTTGCTGTTAGAGATACCATCTTACGTTCCCACGTTCCTTAGATGCACAACCTACATGTTTTAACTGTTTTGGAAATAGCTATACGGCTATTTGCACAGATTTGGTAGCAGAAGTTTCTTCGCCGATCAACGAGGCCTGAAGAAGAGTCGTATAAAACGAACACTGCAAATCAGGTTTTCTTTAACACTCAAGTGCCTTATACTTATCCTTTAACTCTTTATCGAGTTATGGCCGATAGGCTATAAGTATAACAACAGGAATTACTGCCTTAGCATCAGATATTGCTTAGTTTCAGTGACATGTAGATTATACAGTCGTCTCCTATGAGTCAGTGCCAAAAAGCAATATTAGGGCTACAACTTACAGTGATGGTCGGGCTCTGAGTCAGCAGCTCAAGTAACCGCAATTTATTATATGGTTACAACAGCAATAGCAATGACAACAACATAACAATCGAGAAACCAATTGATGCCCTGAAATGCTAATAGAATTTAAAGGAGAAGCTAATGAAACAAAGCTTTTGGCGAACAATAACTGCATTGACAATCTATTGCTTACGGATATCAGCATTAGACAAGGGGTAAAAATGTAGGAAAATTAATTCTATCCAGTTTTCAAACCATCATGGAAAAATAACACCGTTATTGGAGGAGAAGTATTCGTGAGGTTCTCTCTACGCCAATTTTTACAAAGAATCGTTGAGATACGCAGCAAACGAAAGTCATCAGTTAATGAAGCCATTGGTTTTGGTGATGTAGAGTTTAGTGCCATTTACTGTCCACCTGGAATCAGGATTCAGATATCGAAAAGCCTCTATATAACTCACTGAGAGGATTAACATGGTTGCAGTTGCTTCAACACTGAGTTTCAGAGAGGTACCACATGTGGAATAGTATTAACAAGAAAGGCCAGAGAACTTTTAGCATGGAGAAGGAGATTCCGAAGACGAACAATCCGATCCCAAGATCCATTGGGTCGAATTCAATGGAAAATGGTGCTTAGCAACTACGAAGGCAGAAGCTGGCTTCTGCATTGTATATTGGATGCTGGAAGAGTACTAAGACTGAAGTCGTGTCCGCCTCATACCGTCCGATAAGTCTCCTTCTTTATCTAAGGTATGGGAGACGCTAATTTGCAATCGAATGGATTGCCATATTTTGCTGGACCACCAGTGATAACGCTGCAGTATATAGCTCCAAGTTATGTAACGGAAATACGTTTATCTCCGATAATTATCATCCGATTTCCACAAAATTTGATCAGCTAGTGCATATTAACTATATAATTAAATGTGCTAAATGAGACATGTGTCAATCGACTTCGCTATTGATACTGATAAAGAATACATATATATACTTTATGGGGGAAATTCTCCTTCTGACTGTTAAATACATTTTAGCGACTTTAATATACCCTTACGAGATTTATAAACTTGACTTGGTGGTGCAGGTAGCGATCAGTCTTACGATTACGAAAGTCTCGCGTTCGAACTCTGTGTGTAGCGTTAAATCTATTTACAGTTTGTATACAGCACCCAACGTTTCAAATCAAGAATATGAATTCTCAAATTGCTGGTCATGCACTTCAAGCACTAAGCATCCGTTAGTAACAGTTTTCCAATTTTCCTAGTTACATTTATTTTTCATGTAACATATATTATTATAAATAATACAATTGCTATTATTAAGGAAACATGACCAGTTAAGTGTTGGAAATTTAATCCTCAGAACTCGATGTGATGTTCTTTTAAAGATTTTAATTCAATTTTTAACCTTTCAAGTTCTGCTGTGTGGTTCAATAAATTGTTTCCCACTGGAACCCAGATTATCTTCGGAACTTCGTTAATATCACCTATATGACAAGTTGCGATGGCTTGATAAAATTCTGACTGTATGCTGTGATAGGCAGCTAATATTATATCTTTTGTTCTAGCAGTGCAATCTGACCTAATGATAAAAATGTCTTGCTCTGGAATATCTAAATATCACTTTCCGTTGTACATACTGCACTCTAACCTTTGAATAGGGTGGAACTTTAATGAACAAGCTACTTCTGTTCTCTAGCTCGATCAAATAGGATCTTAAGTCAAATAGCGTTTTATAGACACAGTTAGATTTCACATTTTTTAGTTTTAAATAGTGTGATTTCACATGCACTGTCATTGGCACTACTCCAACTTCCTTCACACACTCTTTTATTAGTTTGCCACGTCTGACATTCATTCAAAGTGAATCCACAAATTCAAATAAAGCTCGTTTATTTTGCCATTTACTTTGTATTGTAGAATGTTCACATATCGAATACTCACTGTACTCAGTGAATATACATAAATACTAATACAAACATTTTGTAGCACGCATTTTCGGTAACGTAACCAACCATGAGTGCATTGTACTGGACAGAGCTGAGTCGGCATATTTAACACGCGCGACGGCTCTGTCACCAAGTGAACATTACACGTCCTCTCTTCCATTTATACATAAGCAGACCGCTCTCTCTGCCGGCGTCACTGACAACGGAGCTACGTGGTCTTTAGCTGTACAACATAATTGTTATAGAACTAAGATTCATTCAATAAAGATAACTTTAAATAAAAAGACATATACTACTTGTCTTTGAAACCAAAATAACCCCTCGAACATTACAGTATCATATACAGTTTCTTGTTTCTTGGCTTATTTTTCTACCACAGATGCATTCGAAGAATGGTAAAGAAGCATTAGCATGCACAAAACCGTTAACGTTACCAATTTTGTTATTCCTGGCAATATGCAATTTTTTGTTTTTCCAGAATTGTTTTCCTCCTCTTCGCTTTGTTTAACTCCAATTAAAGGACAAATTTTACTTTTGGTCTTGTAATCAACCCTTTCTGTAGTTTTATTTTTTCAACCTTAACTTTCGTATACCGACTTTCGTGTACTTCATCTATTTTACCCAAGGGCCATACGGCGGGATGACAATGTTCATCTTTTATGAGCACAATCTGTCCTTCATCTACATTTTCTATGAACTTCCACCATTTGTACCTTTGTTGGAGAGTATGCAAATACTCCTTTTTTCATTTCATCCAGAAATCTCTCTACATTTTCCGGACAATTTTGCACCTGTCTAGGTTTCCAATTTTTTGGTCTGATATGGATTCTACTGACTGAATATTACATTATCATCTACGTCTTCACCCGTTGTGTATAATTGACGTGCGTTCAAGACAGCTTTAATCTGGCATAATAACTTTGCCAATTCCTCTTATGTCAAATTACTGTCTCCTATAATTATTTTTAGGTGGTACTTGCATGTCTTAACCCCAGCCTCGCAAATACCTTCAAAGTGCCGGGAGATAAAATGCCATTTATTTGCTGTTTTTCTAGAACTGGCGCATCCCGTTAATTGTCTTGAATTGCTCTAATAAACTGTCTGAGTATATGCTAGCACATTTACCCCGGCTTGCCGCGAATCGTCGTAAAGATGCTCAAAAGATATCACTGGTTAAGGCAGTAAGTAAGTGTATAGCTTTAGTTCCCATACTTATAAATACAGCTATGTATCCCTTATATGTTTTTTGTCCACGGTTTTTGAAACACCTAATATGATAAGGTCCAGCATAATCCACTCCGGTATTTTGAAATGGCCACGACATTATGATTCTGTGTTTTGGGAAATTACCCATTATCTGTTCTGCTGTGTTCTGGCGATACCTAGCACAAGTAACAAATTCTCTCAAATATCTTTCTTAGTCTTTCTTAGTCCAATTATACAAAAGCTGATTTCTCATAAGAATTATTCCACCATGAAATGTTTCCTTATGGGCATTTTTAATTAATAACATCCCCAGATGACATTTGCCTAAAATAATTGGATGATTTTTGTTGAAACTCATATTGGAATTTTGCAATCTGCTCGTAGTATCCCGTCGTAATTTAAAAACAGATTTAAACTCAAAACTTTACTTTTTATATTAATTCCTTTTTTCTTTGTTATACAATATATCTTCCTACTAAAATGAAGTGATTGTTGATATTTGATTATTCAAAATGAGGCATTTTTGAGTTCATTGAGGATGTACAACGTCTTTTCTTTTGACTGAAATAAACCTTAATATATATGCAACTATTCAGATCAGCTTGTTGATACATCAATACTTTTCTAGCAGCTTTTGAATTATATTGTAACGTGCCTCAACCAATACTGTACTGACAATAATATTGCTACCTTGAAGTTTTTCTTTATCCTAGTTCTCTTTCGGCGCAACAAGCTATTAGGGACCATTTCAACAAATATCACAATCGTTTATTTTGGTTTGGCAAATTCTTTTTCAGATTTCACAGGACTCCATATATCTTCAGTCAGCCTCCTAATGAATTTGTTTTTGTTATTCCCATTTTTTATCCAGTAGAGTGTAATTGTTGAATCACTCCAAGCATATATCTCTGCTGGGACGGCAATACACTTTTTTTTTTTTTTTTTTGCATTTATTTATTTGCAATCTGTCCTATAAGGACAATAAGCAAATTGGATAAGGGGATTAACATTGACCTGATTTGAGTACAAATATGTGTTTTAAATAATAGTATAAAGGATATTAGAGAAATAGAAAATTATGGTGGTTTGACAAATGATTGTTATAATTTCAAAAATTTCATTATTTTTATTGGTCGGATACATATGATAGCAGCTTTCAGCGCCTCTGCATGAATCACCAGTCCAAGTCTTGTCTGAATGGGATATCCAGGGGGTGGCATCTTTTAAGACGCCTTGTTTGCGCACTATTGTCCAGCAGGTTGAGTGCAAGAGTGTTGTTGTGCGACTCGAGCCTGGAGCAATGCCGAATGCCGTACCTCCTTATTTCTCTGCTGACGGATGGAACTTCCAAGTCTCTATGGATAACCGAGTTTCTAACAAATGCAGGCGCTCCAGCAATTCTTTGCAGCAAGAAGCGTTGAAGAATTTTAACATTAGTGTCTGACGCAGTGCCCCAGAGCTGGATGCCATAGGTCCACACCGGTTTGATGATGGCTTTATACAGCAGCACCTTGTTGCGGATGCTGAGCTGAGATTTCCTGCCAATGAGCCATTGCATTTTGGTCAGCTTTAAG
This sequence comes from Drosophila emarginata, assembly GCA_037075365.1. Taxonomy (NCBI): domain Eukaryota; kingdom Metazoa; phylum Arthropoda; class Insecta; order Diptera; family Drosophilidae; genus Drosophila; species Drosophila emarginata. The sequence goes on along the minus strand of JBAMCD010000094.1, from coordinate 174,154 downwards.
CTAAGCTGAGCTCGTTTAGCTTTTAAGTGCGTTTTCCAATTTAAACGCCTGTCCAGGGTAAGGCCCAGATACTTTACCGACTCTACACTTGGGAGAAGCGTCCCATGTAGACTGACCGAGGGGCAGTCGAGCCTGCGTGTGGCGAAGGTCATGTGGAGGGACTTGTCCGAATTCACGCCAATGTTCCACCTGTTGAGCCAGGGCTCAAGTAAGAGCAGTTGGTCTTGTATGTTCCCGGAGGCCTCGTTGGGGTTCGGTGCACTGGCAATGAATGCAGTGTCGTCAGCATAAGAGGCAATCAGTAGTTGTGGGTGTTGCAGCACTGGCAAGTCTGCAGTGCATAAGGTGTATAGGATTGGGCCCAGCACACTGCCCTGAGGGACGCCCGCTTTAATGTGCTCGATTCTGGAAAGAGAGCTCTTGCACCTAACGTAGAAACGCCTGTCCGCGAGGTAGGACTTCAGTACCATGAAGTACGGGGCCGGAAGAAGCAGTTTTATTTTGTGAAGGAGCCCATCGTGCCAGACTCGGTCGAAAGCCTGCTTGACATCCAAAAATACAGCGGAGGAATACTGCTTGTCCTCAAAGGCAGAGAGAACCTTCTGCACGATGCGATGACAGTGCTCGGGAGTGCCGTGGTGTTGCCGGAATCCAAACTGGTGTTCTGGGATAATATTTCCTTCGTCCAGTAGCGGCAACACTCTAGCCAAAAGTATTCTTTCGAATACTTTGGAGTGTATCGCCAGCAGACTGATCGGACGGTACGAAGCTACTTCATTCTCGGGTTTCCCAGGTTTTGGAATCATTATAATCTCTGCGCACTTCCATTGGGTCGGGAAGTGGCAGAGATCAAAGATCCTGTTGAATATGTTGGCAAGAAGCTGAATCACTTTTGGCGGCAAGCAGTTGATAGTGACTGCATCGATGCCATCGTAGCCAGGGCTTTTAGACGTTTTCAGGCAGTTTATCTCGGATTTGACTTCCTCAGGAGTGACTCGTTCAATGGGGAGAGCCATCTGGAGAGGGGCCTCAAGGAAGGACTGGGTGGCATTGGTATCAGCTGTGCTGCAGGTACTAAATGGTGTGAAGCAATTTACCAGATGAGTCGCAAACTCTTCGGCCGTGTCTTCGGTGGTTCTGCACCATTGACCGCTTGGTCCTCGAATGGGGACTTTCCTCACGGTAGGCCTTTTTAGATATTTTGTGGCTTGCCAAAGGTTGTGGTCAGGCTGATTAGGTTTGAGATCTATGAGGTATGCAGCAGTGGCTTCATTACGAGCTTTGAAATACACCGCTTTCAGCTCCTTCGTGGCGCGGTTGAAGGCCCTTTTATCCAAGGGATTGCGGCTGAATTGCCATACACGTCGCAATCGTCTTTTCTCCCGCAAAGCGTTGCTGATCTCGTCGGACCAGGCGAACATTGCTTGTTGTCTGGAACTGATTGGTGGTGTGCAGACGCTAGCAGCTTCGCAGATGTTGCGAGTTAGTTTCTCCACAGTCTCGTCGATGTCCTCTCCACTGTTGAGGCAGGCATCGGGCTCAGTGATCTCGTCAAGCATAGTTTTAAAAGAGTCTATGTTGGAGTTTTTCCTGAGCAGCCTGGTGGAGCGTGTACTCGACTCAACTGGGATGTCTAACCAAACCTTCACAGCACTGTGGTCCGATTGCAAGTTATAATCTGCATCTGTTTGAATGCGGCTGCTGTGGATGCCTCTGGAGATTGCGAAGTCCAGGACGTCGGGGATCTTGTTAGGATCAGTAGGCCAGTACGTAGGTTGGCCGGAAGAGTGAGTGGTCAGGTTGAGGCTACGAATACACGGGAAGAGAGCGAGTCCCTTTGGATTGTTGAGCCTGGACCCCCACCAGGTATGTTGAAATCACCTCCAGCCAGGAACCTAGGTCCAAAACCACTGAGGGCTTGGTAAAACATCAGTGTGTCTACTGTATGTCTGGGAGGGACATAACAGGAAGCGATGTTGATATTGCCGATGGAAGTGGCAATGTTGACAGAAGCCGCTTGAAACCACGGATGACGTAGGGGCGCATTAACGGAGTAGCTAAGCCTGGACTTTATAAGAATGCCAGAACCTCCTCTGGCATTGCCGCTTGGGTGGTTGGCATGCAGCAAATCATATCCGCCAATTTGAAAGTAGGAATTTTCGGAGAGATGGGTTTCGGAGACAAGTAAAATATCGACATTGTTTCTTCTGAGGAACAAGTCGATCTCTGGCCTACTTTTGCATAGGCCGTTCGCATTCCACAGTACGATTTTTAGTCCGACTTGCATAGTGAAGACATGAGCGTTTTCATCATTAAAGTCATTTGCTCCATTTGGGCCTGAAGCAGCTGGATAATTTGCTGAAGATGAGCGACGGTGGGGGCACCCTGCTGGGACGGAGGAGGAGCCTGATTGTTGTCCACAGGAGCGCTTGCTGTGGCCGAGTTTTTAGCCACTCCGGCGTAGGACATACCAGGTTGAGTATAGCTAGATGGGAAGCTATGTGGTACGAAGAAGTTTGGTGCAGCTCGATTCTGCATCCGTCGTGCGGAGCGTGCTTGGCCTTGCTCCCTTTGTTTTTTTGCCTCTTTATAGACACGACATCCTTTGTAAGACGCGGTGTGATTTTCTCCGCAATTGACGCATTCCGGAGGCTGCTCGTTGTCCTTGGGACACTTTCCAGGCTCATTGTCCCTGGTACATTTCACACACCTACGTCCTTTACCACAGAAGTTTTGGGTGTGGTTAAATTCTTGACATTTGTGACATTGAGGAACGTCATTGTTCTTCCTCGGCGGCTCGATAGTTACCACGGCGTTACAGAGGCGTTTAATTGCGAAGATTTTCTTGTTATTGATAGCTGGCTCTAGGTCGATGAAGAAAATCGGCATCGGGTTTTTAGTGTGTCGGTGTTTGGCATTGGTGAGATGACGCACGTTATGATCCATCTTTGCCAGTTCTTCACGGATGAAGTTTAGGGGGTACTATGGTGCAGGCTACGAATAACTGCTCTATAAGCGCGCTCCTGCTTGAGCTGTTATGTGTGGAAGGGCATTTTTCCCACCTCTAAAACAGCTACCAGACTCCTGTAGCCCTGTACGCTGGTTGTCATAACCCGGACCTGATCTTCTCTGCCCGCCTTTTTATCGTGAATTCCTCTCCACCGATTTTATCTTTGACGAATGAGAGCATGCCAGTTATGTCACTAACGTTGGAGATAAAGATTGGCGGTATTTTAGGAGGATTAGGTGCGGCTGTTGGAGTAGACACGGGAGGCTTCGCTTCGGGAGAGCGATCACTTGCTGGAGTTGATGGCGGGGCAAGCAGGGCAAACCTGTTGCTATTGGCAGCAGAGGATGGTGCAGACCCAGCTGCAGACGAGCGCCTAATTTCTCCAGGCTCCAAAGTGTCTCCTGTGGAATCAGAGTCCATGGACGTTGACGAATCCATTGATAGGCGTCTGGATTTAGGTTTTGAACTCGTTAGGACCTTTGAGACCTTCTTGCGGTCAACTTCCGGGGATGCCGTGGCCTTTCTTTTGGTTACATAGAACCATGATGCAGTATTGGTAGCACTACCGCTGGGGACATTGTCGTATACCATCTCGGTCTGGAAGAGACCCACAGGAACTGCCCTTTAAACTCCCGGGGGAGTACGATGAAAAAAATTTTTGATTTCTCCTAAGAGTACACCACACAAGCGGCCCCTTAGGGATATGCAACAAACTAAGTTTGTATCGGTGTCTAAAAGTATGCACCAACTTTTTAGGCTTCGCCGATTGGCTGGCCAATCAAAAGTCTCTAACGGAGCTTGCTGAGCAAGAACCGAATTGAGAGCGCGAAAATACAGTTAGTTATCACTCCTTTTGTTTTCATCTTCAGTTCGCGAGATAGGATTACGGTTGTTTTAAGTCGACTTGAGACACTAATTGCGAGGTTCATCCGCGTAGACGTCCGTACACTTAGATAGTCACAACGAGACTCGGCAATACACTGATAGATTCTTTTGAACAGCTGCGTTAACAAATGAGCTGCACAAAATTCCAATTTCGGAAGGGTCTTTTGTTTTTGATAAAATCAATTTGATGATCAAATTGCTTAAACTTAAACTTATTATTGAGTGCAAACCTAAGGTTTTTATCGATTTTTTAACACTTTGGTGTCGCCCGTATCACATACTGTTGGAATAATATCGGACTTGTTGGAGATCCACTTTCTCAAATTCATTCCCGCTTTTTCCAGATCTCTAGATACCTGCTCTACTTTGTACTTGGACTCTTCTGTGGTATGTCATTAAAACGTCCATATAAAATTCATCTTGAATAACATTGCTAATTAAATTGTCTTCCACTTATCTGCTATATCTGACAGAACCCTTGTGGCTAAATATGCTTATAATTTTTTATTTTGCTTATGGTGACTTTTACCACAAAATATATATATATTTCTAATCACCCTGATGGATTTTAAGTTGACAAAACATTTTTCCTATGTCTGCGGATACAACAAACTGGAATTTGCTTCAATAAGTATCAAAATTAAAGAAGCCGTGGAAAATGGATTCGGATACATTAAGTAGGAAAAGTTCACCAAATTTGGGAATATCTAGAGAAGACGAATGGAGCCATAGGGGAGAGAAAGGTTGAGATTTTTAAGATACATAGAAATAAAATTCTTTTTTTATGGCAGAAGGTACAGAATAAGGTAGAGAAACTGTACCAGACGTTTGAATCGAATAGGGAATTTGAAGATGCCTTACAGGAGCTAGAGTTCGATATGCAGAATACTCTAGAGGCGTTAGAGGAAGTTCATAATAAACCGGTAGGAGTTAAAGTCAAGAATGTTGGTCTTAGAGAGGAGCTGCCGGTGTCACCAACAATTCAGGTACCGTTTCTCGGAGAACCGAAACAGAGGGATATATTTGCGGAGTTATGCTTAGAACTAATCGATCGAAGAGAGGATTTAAGTACTGCTCTTAAGTTTAATTATTCAAAATCCGCGTTACGGGGAGCAGTGAGGATCATGGTAGATCATTTATTGTCGGGCTCCGACGATAACTAGAATGCTGCTTGAGATTTGCTAACCAAGCGGTATGAAAATCATCGCACCAATGAAGTTGTTTGTTCATTGTGCAATAGAGGGCACCATACTTTACTCCACTTTTGTGAAAAAGGGAGAAAGTAAACACTTCTGTGCACCCTGCACTGTTGGCTACCGCCCTAATAAAAGTAAAGGCAGTAAATGGAGTGTATGTGACCCTTAATTGGTAGTGCGTCACAGAGCACTATCGTGTCTGAGGAAGCAGCTCAGATTTTAAAGCTGCCGAAAGTAAAGGCACACACGGAGAGAAGCGTAGTTTCGTCAACCAAGACAAGTACATCAAAGTATAAAATTAAGTTGGCAATGGAGATGCGTGAGCCGTGGAAAGAACTTCTAAAGGTTGAGGTAATTGTGTTGCCAAGATTAGTGTGGTCTCTGCCACTAAAGATAGCAAACGTTGATATGTCAAAATGGCAATCGTATGTGTTAGCTGATCCCAATTTTAATATGCGAGGTCGCGTAGATATGATAATGGGGGTAGATTTATATACCCATATTGTAAAAAGCGGTGTTACAAAAGTTGACTGATTGTTGTAACAAAATACACAGTTTGGTTGGATAGTGTCAGGGTGCACTAAATCCAAAGGAAAGACTTCGATAGTTGTGACAACAATTGATGTAACGGATCTAGAGCGGTTTTGGGAGTTAGAAGAAGATGAAAAAGAGAATGTGAAAGCCAATACGTGTGAGGAAAATTTTAAAAAGACAACGAGACATGAGGCTTCTGAAAGATATGTGGTTACAATGCCATTTAAAAATGACAAAGAATTGGGAGAATCAAAGGCTCAAGCGATTGCACGATTTCTAAGTTTGGAGAGAAAATTTCAACGAAACCCAAAATTAAATGATGAATATACAAAGTTTATAAACGAATATTTAGAGTTGGATCATATGATCGAAACCAATGACGAAGGCTTATATTATCCACCGCATCAATCACTGATTAAGAATTCAAGTCTAACCACTAAATTAAGAGTTGTGTTTGACGCCTCGGCAAAAACAACAAATAATAAAAGTCTAAATGATATTATGTGGGTCGGTCCTCGACTACAGAAAGACATTTTCGACATAATTCTGAAATGGCGCAAATGGCGGTTTGTTGTGTCCGCAGGCATAGAAAAAATGTATCGCCAAATTAATATCGATCGCGATGATCAAAAATATTTATATATTTTGTGGAGAAAGTCAATACAAGGAAAATTAAAAAATTATAAGCTGACAACAGTCACGTACGGTACTGCCTCAGCTCCATATTTAGCCACAAGGGTGCTGTCAGATATCGCTAACAAATGCAAAGACAAGATAATTGGTGAGGTAATTCAAGATGAGTTCTACATGGACGATTTAATGATAGGAGGTAATACCACTGGAGAGTCCAAGTACAAAGTAGAGCAGGTGTCTAGAGAGCTGGAAAACGCGGGGAATGAATCTGAGAAAGTGGATCTCCAACAAGTCCGATATTATTCAAACAATATGTGATATGGGCGATAACAAAGTGTTAAAAGTTGAAATTCAAGGTGCACTGTGACGAGGACAAAAAAACAAATAAATGAGCAGTGTTATCCACACTTGCAAGAATATATGACCCTCTAGGGTGGTTAGCTCCAGTAACAGTGATAGGAAAATTGTTCATTTCGGTTAGCTGAACAAAATTGTGATCAAGAGTTGTTCGATATGATAAAAAGGAAATCAGTCAAAAGCAATTTGATACAATGGATTAAAACGAAGCCTGGCGAGTTATTAAAGGTCCATGGATTTCATTGGAAAAGGCATATGCCGCGGTAGTGTATGCTAAGATGGATAAAATCACCTTGATAGCCTGTAAGAGCAAAGTAAATCCTATCAAAAATAAAAGACCCTTCCGAAATTGGAATTTTGTTCAGCTCATTTGTTAACGCAGCTGTTCAAAAGAATCTATTAGTGTATTGTCGTCCCAGCAGAGATATATGCTTAGAGTGATTCAACAATTACACTCTACTGGATAAAAAATGGGAATAACAAAAACAAATTCATTAGGAGGCTGACTGAAGATATATGGAGTCCTGTGAAATCTGAAAAAGAATTTGCCAAACAAAATTAAACGATTGTGATATTTGTTGAAATGGTCCCTAATAGCTTGTTGGGCCGAAAGAGAACTAGGATAAAGAAAAACTTCAAGGTAGCAATATTATTGTCAGTACAGTATTGGTTGAGGCACGATACAATATAATTCAAAATCTGCTAGAAAAGTATTGCTGTATCAACAAGCTCATCTGAATAGTTGCATATATATTAAAGTTTATTTCAGTCAAAAGAAAATACGTTGTACATCCTCAATGAACTCAAAAATGCCTCATTTTGAATAATCAAATATCAACAATCACTTCATTTTAGTAGGAAGATATATTGTATAACAAAGAAAAAGGAATTAATATAAAAAGTAAAGTTTTGAGTTTAAATCTGTTTTTAAATTACGACGGGATACTACGAGCGGGGAGCAGATTGCAAAATTCCAATATGAGTTTCAACACAAATCATCCAATTATTTTAGGCAAATGTCATCTGGGGATGTTATTAATTAAAAATGCCCATAAGGAAACATTTCATGGTGGAATAATTCTTATGAGAAATCAGCTTTTGTATAATTGGACTAAGAAAGACTAAGAAAGATATTTGAGAGAATTTGTTACTTGTGCTAGGTATCGCCAGAACACAGCCGAACAGATAATGGGTAATTTCCCAAAATACAGAATCACAATGTCGTGGCCATTTCAAAATACCGGAGTGGATTATGGTGGACCTTATCATATTAGGTGTTTCAAAAACCGTGGACAAAAAACATATAAGGGATACATAGCTGTATTTGTAAGTATGGGAACTAAAGCTATACACTTACTTACTGCCTTAACCAGTGATATCTTTTTAGCATCTTTTCGACGATTCGCGGCAAGCCGGGGTAAATGTGCTAGCATATACTCAGACAATTTATTAGAGCAATTCAAGACAATTAACGGGATGCGCCAGTTCTAGAAAAACAGCAAATAAATGGCATTTTATCTCCCGGCACTTTGAAGGTATTTGCGAGGCTGGGGTTAAGACATGCAAGTACCACCTAAAAATAATTATAGGAGACAGTAATTTGACATAAGAGGAATTGGCAAAGTTATTATGCCAGATTAAAGCTGTCTTGAACGCACGTCAATTATACACAACGGGTGAAGACGTAGATGATAATGTAATATTCAGTCAGTAGAATCCATATCAGACCAAAAAGTTGGAAACCTAGACAGGTGCAAAACTGTCCGGAAAATGTAGAGAGATTTCTGAATGAAATGAAAAGAGGAGTATTTGCATACTCTCCAACAAAGGTACAAATGGTGGAAGTTCATAGAAAATGTAGATGAAGGACAGATTGTGCTCATAAAAGATGAACATTGTCATCCCGCCGTATGGCCCTTGGGTAAAATAGATGAAGTACACGAAAGTCGGTATACGAAAGTTAAGGTTGAAAAAATAAAACTACAGAAAGGGTTGATTACAAGACCAAAAGTAAAATTTGTCCTTTAATTGGAGTTAAACAAAGCGAAGAGGAGGAAAACAATTCTGGAAAAACAAAAAATTGCATATTGCCAGGAATAACAAAATTGGTAGCGTTAACGGTTTTGTGCATGCTAATGCTTCTTTACCACGTTTCGAATGCATCTGTTGTAGAAAAATAAGCCAAGAAACAAGAAACTGTTTATGATACAATGCAAATGGCAAAATAAACGGGCTTTATTTGAATTTGTGGATTCACTGTACGGTATATAATATTATTCGGTATAATGGATGCGGAATATAAAGAAACTATAGAAGAAAACATGAGAAATTTGCTAGCAAAACAAGAACAATGTAAAAGTATTGGAAGGGAAGCTTGCATCAGTTGTTGATGAATGAAAATTTCTGCAATATGAATAGAGAGTTGCAAATATAACAAAGTTAATAAAAGAAAATTACTACGTGTCCAAAGCATCCAATAACTTCTTAATGATAACAAAGCAGTTATATTCTGTTACTGAGGTCTGTGGAAAAATTCAAGCAGGGATAATAAGTCTTCTGATAGACATTAATCATGGAAGATTAAACCGTAATATTTCCGAGTCAATTAAAGGAAATTGCAAATGTAAAAGATAAGATTGTCCGAGTCGTTAGTTCTGCCAGACAAAAGATCAAATACTGAGCTAAAAGATATATATACATTTTTAACAGCTAAAGGAAGTTTTGCTAATAGGAAGTTGATAATTAACGTGAAAATTCCAGTATTTGGTAGGCATCTATCTCTTCTTTATAGAATAATCCCAGTGCCAGTTAGGATTAGTAATGATCGGATGATAATGGTACAGGTAAATAGGCATTTAAACAAAATAAGCAGTTTATCCTTGTTTACAAAACGAGAGTTAACTTAAGATCGTAATGGATCGAGCAAGAGAGCAGAAGTAGTTGGCTATTTAAAGCTCTACCATATTTAAAGGCTAGAGTGCAATGCATCGCAACATCACATATAGGGGATATTAGCGAGGTTCCGAAGATAATGTGGGATCTAGTGGGAAAGAACTTATTGAATCATACTGCAAAACATATATTCTTTAGAAGAACATCTCGATTTCTTAGGATTTAATTTTCTCCAAATCTTTGCCAGCCAGAATGTTTAAAACTAAGTACATATACATAAATATTCTGAGTTAAAAAAGAGATAAGACTGCAGCTTACAATGAAGTAACGTATAGTTCTATGTAATATAGCTCACATGCAGTGAATATATTTTTATCAGGCGATGCATTCAGCTAATAATTGATAATTGAAATATATTTAACAGCAAGCTATCAGTATAGTGCATATATGCTGATAAAACTAGACCTTAAATCCCACCAACTAATATGTGACCCATAGACATTAAGACTTCTGCCAAGCAAATTCTTTTTAAATAAAATCAGTTCACATGTTGAATTCAACAAATGAAGATCGGGTTTAATTTCTCTTCTCACCGGCAGCGATATTCAGACGGAGTGGTTATGATATTAACACACAGACTGTCAAATCCTACAAGCCTCATCAAAACTCGCGACAAAACCAATTTGAGACAATCAAAACAGTATAACGTGCCGATGGACATCATTTTTTGAATGAAAATTCGGATTTTCATCATGTAGACTGTACATCATGTAACGACAAACCCAAGCAGTAGTTATGAAAATCAAAATTGAGGAAAAAATTCCAACTGTCTTATTGACTCAGTCAGTAGTTTAAGTTTAATAAAGACCAATTTAGGTAATAAAATTTTTATAGACAAGGTAATTCAAATACAAACTACAAAAGGCAGTAAAACTCTCAAGGAATATGTTATGAGAAATGTGATTAATCTTTTTAATATTTATCCATTCCATTTCGAAAACTTTTCCGAACGTTATAGTGTATTAATGGGTGGTCCCGTATTTAAGGCGTGCCGAGCGAAAATCGATTACGAGTCTGAGACGGTTACCTTAAAAGGTATTACATTTGAAATGATAGATCTTGTATCTCATACATACGAGGAAATTATGTTAGCAAAAGACAATGAGAATGGCAATTTTGAAGAACTTACATTTATTAAAATTATATTCAGAATTTTCACCTTCTTTAAGAGGAAAAAAGGGCTTATATGCAGTGAAAGAATTTGAATTGCTTAAATTTAATGAGTCCAAAATACTTAAAGGTACACATAAAATATACCATACTATAAAAACGAAAACAGAAGAAGACTAGTTATAAGAAACCATAACCTTACCCTCAAAATCAGGAAGAGGAAGTAAACAAACAAATTGAAGATATGATTATGCAAGGCATAATCAGAATGTCTAATTCCTTTCATTGCAGTGCGAAAGGGGGGAACCAAAAAAAGAGGAACCAAACCAGGTCTCTATGAAATTAACGGAATGCCATTTGTTTATTAAAAATGCACTTGTTGAAAGATATCGAATTGTTCGAAAATGTGTCACCCCTGATAATCAAAGAAACTATTGACTACACTTGCGGAGGGGATGTCGAATCTTGCAAAAAACAAGGGACGGCTCTCTCCTAGTAAAAACAAAAAACAAACTGCAAGTATTAAAACTGCTAAAGCTAACAAAATGACAGACTTCAACATTTCCTCATCTGAACACAAAACATTAAATATCACAAATGGAGTTATTTACTGCAATGAATCATCGCAAAATGTAACAAAAGTCAAAAAAATATTTAAAAAAGAAACAAAACACCACACAACAAACAATCAACACTGAAGACAAAAACGGGAAACTTCTCGAAACAGGGCTCATCACATTAACATTTGCTACACTTAAACTACCAGAAACCATTAAGATCGGTTACGAAACCGTCCGGATCAGACCATACATACCACTTCCACTCAGATGCAAAAATTGCCTTCGTCTTGGTCATCCGACTACAGTCTGCAAAATCTCAGCATTATGCAAAAACACACACAAACGGAGTCGAACAGTGCAAGAACAACAAAAAGCGTCTCAATTGCATAAACAACACCGAAATCGATCATCAACACTCCCCTCTCGACCGACAATGCCCCACATTCCGCAAACAGCAAGAACTAACAGCGATAAAAAGCAACCGAAAAAGTAGATCACAAAACAGCACTTAACAAATACTTTACAAGACACAGTCAACAATTGGTTATTACATATGCCAACATACTCACACACTCAGCTCAACACATAGGAAGCATGCCTACTCCAACCAACCCACTACCCAGGAAACCAAACACACACTCACAAAGCTACTCGGAACAACAAACAACTCTTACATCAACCTCCGGACATAATCAAACATCCAATCCAACAAGAGCAGCAGAGACGCCAACACGACAACAAATACAACACGATAAACACCAACATACACCAGAAGACATGAAAACCGACGGCAATCTGTTAAATACAACATATTTATCTCAACAAACCAGGAATCTACAATTAAAATTATTTAAATCCAACACCCTCTCTATCAATTTGAAAGCCACAAAATCAAAATCAAAAGTAAAAGCGAAAACCCTAACTAAGAACCAATTAACAAACAACAGCGACAGTGAATCCATATAATCAAACAAGTATCCAAAACAACTTAAACTTTAAACTTTTCTTAAAAACTTAGACACCACAACCTACACTTATAACAATGCTTAAGATAATACAATGGAACATAAAAAGAAGCACTAACAACTACAACGAACCCCTAATCATTATAAAACAATACTGACCATAAATAATATGCCTTCAAGAAAATCACTATTATAATACACACATACCAGTACCCATCCCAACTAACTACCTAATTTTCACCAATACAGCTTCCAACAGCTTCTCCAATCTGCACACCATAACATACCACAAACCTCACCCAACCACTTTAAAAGATATACACCCTGGTGAAACAAAACACTCAACGAACTTAGAGCAAACAAACAAAAAACATGGAAACGTAGCACCAACAACCTAATTAACTATAAAAGAGCTAATGCAATCTTTCGCATGGAACTTAAATTATCAAAAATCAAGGCCACAACCGAATTCACCTCCACAATAGAACACAAAAATAATTTCATCCACCCTAATAAATCAGGATTTAAACAGGGGGAGGCCGTTTCAGATGGTCTGCTCATAGCAGATTATCTAATAAAAAAAATCGCTGCGCACTAAAACCCACGCCTCTGTAATCGCCCTTGATTTTTCAAAAGCTTTTGACAGGGTCGGAGTGCACTCCATAGTTGACCAATTAATAAAATGGAAAATGGGCCCCAAAATTATAAACTTCGTCAAAAACTTCATGTCGAACAGAAAAATCAAAGTCAAAATTAGAAACATAATGAGTCTACCCTTCCCCCTCTTTAACGACATCCCCCAAGGATCACCCAATTCAGTAATCCTTTTTCTAATCGCCTACAACAAACTAGCGATCATAATCAGCCTACAAAAAGAAATCCAATTTAGTGCATATGCAGACGATTTTGTCCTTTATAATTCCATTCAAAAGACAAAAAAAACAGTCGTACAATCTAGACTCCCTTTTCGCAAACATTCAATAATGGTGCTCATACTCAGGAGCACCATTATCCCTAGAAAAATGCCAACACCTACATATTTGCAGGAAAAAAACTGTAGAAGCAATATATCCTCAAGCAATATATATCGTCGCCGAAGTATCTAACCTCAAAATACTAGGTTTAACAATAAACAACAAACGCAGATGGGCCCCAAGTCTAACTGCAACGCCCACACACTTGTTAATATAGCAAAGGCAATACTTATTGCCAAAATAGACTACGCCATATTTATTTATGGACACGCACCCACATCGACCCTAAATAAATAAAAAACAACACTTAATGCGGGAATACGCACAGCGCTAGGAGCTCTTCTCTCAACACCTATAGCCAACCTACTTTTTGAAGCAAACACACCTACAATTGAACAAAAAAAAACCTCATGACAGCGAAAACGTTCAAAACAACGGTACACAGTGCAAACTCAATTCAAAAATATATCACACATATAAAGCACCAAAATGGAAAGAAACTTAAATCCACATTAGAAAGAACCATAGCACCACCTACCCCCATCCAACAAACAAGCAATCACACCCAATGGCTATTTCCATCTTCTAACATTAATATCTCACTACACAATTTTAGCAAACTCAATACACCACCAGAAATATACCAAAAAATGTTTCTAGAATTGAAAAGCAAACACCAAGAACACAAATTCATATATACAGACGGCTCACTGCAACACAACACAGCTACCTTCCCCATAATCACCGATACAGAAATCCTAAAAGCAGGCATCCTTCCACACTATTCCTCCATCCTCTCCACAGAAACGATAGCCATTCTTGAAGCCATAAAGCTAAGAACAAACAGAAAAGGTAAATTTATAATATGCTCTGACTCCCTATCAGCTATCAGATCAATAGCCAACATCAACAACAACAATTTTTACTTCACACTAATAAGATCAACCATCACTAAAACCAACACCAAAATAAAACTTCTCTGGATTGTAACATAAAAGGAAATGAACTTGCTGACCAAACCGCCAAATCCACCATTATTTCTTCACTCCATTACACTCCCAAATTCAACAAACTTAAGAACAATATACCAGCAATTAAACAATAACATAACACACACAGAGCACTATCTTAGAAATAGAATACAAAAAGATATTCCATGCATAGCACACCAAATAAAAATTCTAAGGCTCAGACTAGGACACACAAGATTTACCCAACAACGCTACATCAAACCTGACGATATAGCACTCTGCTCTAATTGCAATTCTACATCCGACCTATACATAGAACACATACTAAAAGACTGCTCTGCCACATTTCACATAAAAAAAACCTTTAAAAAATTATGTCCCATAGAAATGCTATCAAACCCAACCTCATTCAACATGATTATAATAATAAAATATCTCAAAAAATCTAATTTCTACCACATACTATAAGCTTAAGTAAACATTTTTAAGGCTAACAGTTAGATAAAAACATGTACACAAATACACTCAACCCACCAAGCCGAAGGCCCAAGCAGCCAGCGCTTTAAAATTAAGTTTGGTTTAATTTTAATTACTCCCAACTCTAAGATAAATAAATAAATTTGATGTCCGTGGATGAAAAAAAATTTTTTAATACAAAAATAAAAAAAAAATTTTTTAATACAAAATTTTTTTGCTCCGATTGTTTCTACGACAGCCATAGCATATAGTTGATTTCGTTACAATCGCTTCAAAAAGACCCAGTTATTGATCAAAACATATATTTTTGACCGATTGGTCCTATATGATTGTTCCTATATTTATAATATGTTCCTATATGATATAGTCAACCGATTCTTGATGTGTTGAGCAGTATATAGAAAACACCAAATTTCGTGACATTCGATTGAAAAACAACAGAATTATTGATGTTAAACCCTATTCTTGACCGATCGTTCCTAAGGGAGTGTTTAATATTAAACACTGTAGTCGTAGACATAAAATATTTTAAAAACATATACATAAATATTCTAAACTAAGTGAGAAATAAAGTACAGCGCACAAAAAATATAACGTATTGTTTGAATGTAATGTAAGTAGCTCACATGGTGTGAGTATATTTTTATATGCCCATGCATTTAGCTAAGCATCTAACGGCCAACGCAGGCTTTGATTTAAATAGATTTAACCCCAAGAACTAGACATAAAATCCCACCACCAACTATGTGTAAATTTAAATAAAACCATTTCACATTTTAAATTCAACAAATGAAGATCGGGTTATAATTTTTCTTCTCCCCAGAAGCCCTATTAATTTTGGTCCTTCGAGTAACAAAAAACTCTGTTGTTTTCCCCCACCAGTGGTAAGAGACAAAGAGGTGAACCAGCTTCTTAAAGTCTGTGGTCTTATGCTACGCAGTAAATGCTAAGACCAGCTAAAGGTAGCAAAATAAAGAACTCCTATTTTCCCCCACCAGTGGTAAGAAACGGACTATAATATCAAATTCAAAACAAAAAAAGTGCGTCCGAAGTTAAAAGGCAGTTTGCTGTGGAACAATTGTATAACGATCGGGACGAATTCATGAAAGTGTGGCGTGTTCGCAGCTAATATCGAACTGAAATACAAAACGTTAAAACTCGCGACGGGAAAAAATCGTGCGAGTGGCTACAAAAATTTAAAGAAGCGAAGCAAAAATAAGAATCTGTAATAGTCAAAGAAACGGTAAAAGAACAGTTCCAGGACAGTTCCAATGACAGTTCCAATGAAGTGAATGTAAGAAGCTCAGTGCTAGAAGAAGACCTACCAACGAGACGAGTGGGACATGAAGACCAGGAATATTCAATACAGCCGAACAACAAACACCGGCAAAACAACACCAAGAAGGAGGGACGGCGCCATCAACACCAGTAGCAACAGATAAGATAATATTGTTTATTTTTACGTTTTTTAAATATTATTATTATTTTTATTATTAAAATTATTTTAATTATTATTAATATTATATTTAGTTATATTTAGAAGCAGTCCAAGTTGATGGATAGATTGATGTTTTTAGAGACGCTACACGCTAGTGGGATAACTAGCGAAGTATTGAAAGAAGTAGATGGGATAGAAAGCGAGTGGGTAGGGAATCATAATTTATTGCTTTAAATTGGAGTAATCGATCATGATTACTTTAACGATAAGCGGGTGGAGGATGCCCTAACCATTATTTCGAAATTAAAAAGTAGAGCTGTTGAAACAGCCAAGGCAGGCACTAGCATGTCAACTGTCGTTGAAGTAGACGTTAGACCGGGAACTAGAAAAGCAGCTATTGTCAAAGTGCATTCGGACACGGTAGGTAGGAGTTTCGAGAAGGAGTTTGAGGAAAGAGTTCACCAACTTTGGGAATATCTAGAGAAGATGAATGGAGCCATAGGGGAGAGAAAGATAGAGATTTTTAAAATACATAGAAATGAAATTCATTTTTTGTGGCAGAAGGTACAGAATAAGGTAGAGGAACTGTACCAGACGTTTGAGTCGGATAGGGAATTTGAAGATGCCTTACAGGAGCTAGAGTTCGATATACAGAATACTCTAGAGGCGTTAGAGGAAGTTATTAATAAACCGGTAGGAGTTAAAGTCGAGAATGTTGGTCTTAGAGAGGAGCTGCCGGTGTCATCAACAATTCAGGTACCCACGTTTCTCGGAGAACCGAAAGAGAGGGATATATTTGCGGAGTTATGCTTAGAACTAATCGATCGAAGAGAGGATTTAAGTACTGCTCTTAAGTTTAATTATTTAAAATCCGCGTTACGGGGAGCAGTGAGGATCATGGTAGATCATTTATTGTCGGGCGCGGCCGATACCTAGAATGCTGCTTGAGATTTGCTAACCAAGCGGTATGAAAATCATCGTAGGATATTATATAAACCGGATATTTGAATTACCAGTAATCTACATCGAATCCGCAAAACATATCAAGGGAGTGATTGACACGGTAAATGCGTCAATACACTTGATTAAAGTTAAATCCAATTTGTCCGATGAGGTTGACGTGATATTCGCGCAATTTATACTTAGGAAATTGGATAGAGAGGCTCTTCAGCTCTATGAGAGCCAAGTAAAGAAGACAAAGCAGATACAATTGCTATCTGATGTCTTGGAATATTTGGAACAAAGATATTGTTCTCTAAGTTTCATTAAAGAAGAAGAAAGAAACTGGTGCAACAAGTGGCAAACACGGCGCTTAGAGAAAGCTGTCCGATTTGCAAAGTTGCCGGGCATAGCACACTTCAGTGCTACAAATTCAAAATCTTGACAGCAATTCATTGTGCAATAGAGGGCACCATACTTTACTCCACTTTAGTGAAAAAAGGAAGAAAGTAAACACTTGTGTGCACCCTGCACTGTTGGATAGCGCCCTAATAAAAGTAATAAAAGTAAAGGCAGTAAATGGAGTGTATGAGACCCTATCCCCAGAGCACTATCGTGTCTGAGGAAGCAGCTCAGATTTTAAAGCTGCCGAAAGTAAAGGCACACACGGAGAGAAGCGGAGTTTCGTCAACCAAGACAAGTACATCAAAGTACAAAATTAAGTTGGCAATTGAGATGCGTGAGCCGTGGAAAGAACTTCTAAAGGTTGAGGTAATTGTGTTGCCAAGATTAGTGTAGTCTCTGCCAATAAAGATAGCAAACGTTGATATGTCAAAATGGCAATCGTATGTGTTAGCTGATCCCAATTTTAATATGCGAGGTCACGTAGATATGTTAATAAAGAAAAGAATTGAAAGATTCAAAGGCTCAAGCGATTCCACGATTTCTAAGTTTAGAAAAGTTTCAACGAAACCCAAAATTAAATGATGAATATACAAAGTTTATAAACGAATATTTAGAGTTGGGTCATATAATCGAAACCAATGACGAAGGCTTATATTATCCACCGCATCAATCACTGATTAAGAATTCAAGTCTAACCACTAAATTAAGAGTTGTGTTTGACGCCTCGGCAAAGACAACAAATAATAAAAGTCTAAATGATATTATGTGGGTCGGTCCTCGACTACAGAAAGACATTTTCGACATAATTCTGAAATGGCGCAAATGGCGGTTTGTTGTGTCCGCAGGCATAGAAAAAATGTATCGCCAAATTAATATCGATCGCGATGATCAAAAATATTTATATATTTTGTGGAGAAAGTCAATACAAGGAAAATTAAAAAATTATAAGCTGACAACAGTCACGTACGGTTCTGCCTCAGCTCCATATTTAGCCACAAGGGTGCTGTCAGATATCGCTAACAAATGCAAAGACAAGATAATTGGTGAAGTAATTCAAGATGAGTTCTACATGGACGATTTAATGATAGGAGGTAATACCACTGGAGAGTCCAAGTACAAAGTAGAGCAGGTGTCTAGAGAGCTGGAAAACGCGGGAATGAATTTGAGAAAGTGGATCTCCAACAAGTCCGATATTATTCAAACAATATGTGATATGGGCGATAACAAAGGGTTAAAAGTTGAAGAAAACGCTCAAGGATGAGTTTAAATTCAAGGTGCACTGTGACGAGGACAAAAAAACAAATAAATGAGCAGTGTTATCCACACTTGCAAGAATATATGACCCTCTAGGGTGGTTAGCTCCAGTAACAGTGATAGGAAAATTGTTCATTTCGGTTAGCTGAACAAAATTGTGATCAAGAGTTGTTCGATATGATAAAAAGGAAATCAGTCAAAAGCAATTTGATACAATGGATTAAAACGAAGCCTGGCGAGTAAATCCTATCAAAAATAAAAGACCCTTCCGAAATTGGAATTTTGTTCAGCTCATTTGTTAACGCAGCTGTTCAAAAGAATCTATCAGTGTATTGCCGTCCCAGCAGAGATATAAGCTTGGAGTGATTCAACAATTACACTCTACTGGATAAAAAATGGGAATAACAAAAACAAATTCAATAGGAGGTTGACTGAAGATATATGGAGTCCTGTGAAATCTGAAAAATAATTTGCCAAACCAAATTAAACGATTGTGATATTTGTTGAAATGGTCCCGAATAGCTTGTTGGGCCGAAAGAGAACTAGGATAACGAAAAACTTCAAGGTAGCAATATTATTGTCAGTACAGTATTGGTTGAGGCACGTTACAATATAATTCAAAATCTGCTAGAAAAGTATTGCTGTATCAACAAGCTCATCTGAATAGTTGCATATATATTAAAGTTTATTTCAGTCAAAAGAAAATACGTTGTACATCCTCAATGAACTCAAAAATGCCTCATTTTGAATAATCAAATATCAACAATCACTTCATTTTAGTAGGAAGATATATTGTATAACAAAGAAAAAGGAATTAATATAAAAAGTAAAGTTTTGAGTTTAAATCTGTTTTTAAATTACGACGGGATACTACGAGCGGGGAGCAGATTGCAAAATTCCAATATGAGTTTCAACACAAATCATCCAATTATTTTAGGTAAATGTCATCTGGGGATGTTATTAATTAAAAATGCCCATAAGGAAACATTTCATGGTGGAATAATTCTTATGAGAAGTCAGCTTTTGTATAATTGGACTAAGGCGCTTAAAAAATATTTGAGAGAATTTGTTACTTGTGCTAGGTATCGCCAGAACACAGCAGAACAGTTAATGGGTAATTTCCCAAAACACAAAGTCACAATGTCGTGGCCATTTCAAAATACCGGAGTGGATTATGCTGGACCTTATCATATTAGGTGTTTCAAAAACCGTGGACAAAAAACATATAAGGGATACATAGCTGTATTTATAAGTATGGGAACTAAAGCTATACACTTACTTACTGCCTTAACCAGTGATATCTTTTGAGCATCTTTTCGACGATTCGCGGCAAGCCGGGGTAAATGTGCTAGCATATACTCAGACAGTTTATTAGAGCAATTCAAGACAATTAACGGGATGCGCCAGTTCTAGAAAAACAGCAAATAAATGGCATTTTATCTCCCGGCACTTTGAAGGTATTTGCGAGGCTGGGGTTAAGACATGCAAGTACCACCTAAAAATAATTATAGGAGACAGTAATTTGACATAAGAGGAATTGGCAAAGTTATTATGCCAGATTAAAGCTGTCTTGAACGCACGTCAATTATACACAACGGGTGAAGACGTAGATGATAATGTAATATTCAGTCAGTAGAATCCATATCAGACCAAAAAATTGGAAAACTAGACAGGTGCAAAATTGTCCGGAAAATGTAGAGAGATTTCTGGATGAAATGAAAAGAGGAGTATTTGCATACTCTCCAACAAAGGTACAAATGGTGGAAGTTCATAGAAAATGTAGATGAAGGACAGATTGTGCTCATAAAAGATGAGAATTGTCATCCCGCCAGATGGCCCTTGGGTAAAATAGAAGAAGTACACAAAAGTCGGGACATGAATGTTAAGCTTGTAAAGTTATAAGGTTGTAAGACTGAACCGTAATATATTAAAACCGAGTCAACTAGAAGTTTTCCACCTTGCAAATATAAAAGATATATTGTCCGAATCGTTAGTTCTACCAGTCAAAAGAACAGATACTGAGCTAAAAGATATGTATACGTTGTTAACAGCCAAGGGAATTTTTGTTGCTAGGAAACTAATAATTAATGTAAAAATCCCATTATTTGGTAAGCATCCATCTCTTCGATATAGAATAATCCCAGTGCCGTTTAGGATTAGTAATGATCAGATGGTACAAGTGAATAGCGAGTTTTGATTTTATAACTTTGAAATAGACTCCTATCGTCTAATGACCGAATCCACTTTAAATAAATGTCAGACATGGCAAACTAATAAAAGAGTAGTGCCAATGACAATGAATGTGAAATCACACTATTTAAAGAAAATATGAAATTTAACTGTGTCTATAAAACGATATTTGACTTAAGATCCTATTTGATCGAGCTAGAGAACAGAAGTAGCTTGTTCATTAAAGTTCCACCCTATTCAAAGGTTAGAGTGCAATGTGGTAGTGTACAACAGTAAGTGATATTTAGATATTCCGGAGCAAGACATTTTTAGCATCAGGTCAGATTGCACTGCTAGAACAGAAGATAAAATATTAGCTGCCCATCATAGCACACAGTGAGAATCTTATCAAGCCATCGCAACATCTCATATAGGGGATACTGGCGAGGTTCCGAAAATAATCTGGGATCCAGTGGGAAATAATTTATCAACCACACAGCAGAACTTGAAAGGGTAAAAATTGAATTAAAATCTTTAAAAGAACATCACATCGAGTTCTTAGGATTAAATGTCCATCACGCAACTGGCCATGATCAGTTTGCTATGCATTCCTGAATCCATCGATCGATTAAAAAGTAAGTTCTAAAAGGTTAGTGGTAGTACATCTGCGTTACATTAACCCATTGGTATTATGGAGAAATTATAATTTTCTCAAGGGTATAACAGACAATTCGGAAATGCAACTGTTATTTGAAGCTACGGACAAAGTAAAATAGAATTAAGAATTGGATTACACAAAGTCTCAGCGCAAAACCTCAGTACACAAGCAGGTATCACATCAGGTCCTGGTGAATGCACAGGTTTTACTAAAGCAAGCACGGTAAAAAGCAAATTTTCATCGATCACAGGATCAAAGATACAGTTAGAGCTATTCAACTGATCAGAATAAGAGTTAAGTAGAAGAGTTGGCTTGTTACTGCTTGGAGGAATATGCTGTATTAAAAAAAAGCAGAAAAAATACGGGCTATGGCCTGATCATCGTTTTATTAATTGCGAAACATAAGTTATTCACGTTTGGCGTTGACGAAGTTATGAAATCGTTTAGGATTACAGGAAAACTGAAAACTGCCTAAAGTAATCCTTGAGTATTGAGCTATGATAAATTTGATCGAGCATCTACGTAAAGAGAAATATCCCATCCCATATGCTTCTAGAATATCTATATTCTACATTTTTTAAATTAGATAACTCACGTGAAAACCATGGCGGCTTGTCAGCAACACATGGGTCATACGTGTCTGTAGGAAAAATAAGCTTACTGAGGTTACTTGGAATTATGAGTTTTACAAAATCAACGACGTTGAACGGCGTTGAAATGGTACCAGCAGTAAGTCCGAAGTTGGATAAAAATTATCTGCAGGGTCAACTAAAGGATCAATTCTCGAAAGAGAGCAGTTGGAAGAATCTAACATAATTAGAAGATCTAGTAATCATCCATTTATATAATGCGGATGACTAACTTGGGTTAAGGATAATTCAAGTAGACCATTAATAAAGCAAGGGAAGGCAACACAAAGGAAGACTCATTTGATAGAATTCTTATAGGGCAGCATAAGGGCAAACATTAGTTTTTTGACATGCTAGTAGGTACTGACGATCCTGAAGCTAGGGAAGAATTAGTAATCATTGTGCTACCGGGTGCGGAGAGCACATGAATCGGAAGCTTTACTATTACGACGCATTTGGTCAAAATGATTAAGCGGAACACTACGTTTAAAAGAGGAAATTTTAGGCTATGAAATCATCTGATGTAGTGTTGGGATCTAGCCTCGAAACAAAGATTAGCTTTTTTGGAGGAACACCAATAAGAAGCGAAATTGAAACACCAGGCAGTATTTGGCGTTAAAGCTACTGAGGCGTAGGATGCTCCTCTCTTTACTATTTTATGGGAAACTTCTCTAGAAGAGGATGTTCGGCCGGACACATCGGACACTACACCCGATATCGCATCAGCAGGCGGGGCAGGGTTGCCAGGGGAAATGGCAATAGTGTACGTACCTACAGCCATTGCTGGGCTTTTAAATGATATGAGGTGCTGAGAATTTGGAGTTAAAACTAGAGATGCCGCCGGATCGGGAGTAAAATTCGATTAACAGTTTGTAACTACTAATCTGAGTTTCCACAGTCGAAAATCGACAAAGTTGTAAATCCTTCCTCGGCCGCCGATATCAGGATTTAATTTAAATTGATTTAACCCCAGCTTTCAATACGGTGCATGTATACTGATAGAACTAGACCTAAAATCCCACTACCAAATATGTGACCCCATAGACAGAAAGACTTCTCTCAACCAAACATTTTCTAAATAAAAACAGTTCACATGTTGAATTCAACAAATGAAAATCGGGTTTCATTTCTTTTCTCACAGGAAGCCCTATTCATTTTTGCTCCTTCGAATGGCGAAATACTCTGTTGTTAAAGGTAGCAAAATAAACATTTTCCATTTTCCCCCAACAGTGGTAGTATAGCTTAAAATGAAGCAAGCAAGTCGTCCCTGCCGATATTGACTATACCCTGTATTAATTAAAAGTACTTCATAAAGTCAAAAAAGATATTGATGCTGGATTCGGCGCAACTAGATTTGTTCGCTAATCGCATGTTACACAGGGTGGCATGCATGGACGTGGTACAACTATTTAAAGAACGTTGAGGCTAGATGTGGAGTAATGGGTGATAATCGCGAAACTGGTGAGTTCGATGGGACTCATGGCTGCAACAACATGTGTTCTTTACCATCAAGAAGTCTAGGGGAATAGAAAAGGGCAGGTTTCACAGTGCAACATAATCCATCGGCATTTAGGATAGTTGGTTTGCCGGAGTTCAAGGGAAACACTGAGGATTGTCCAGTGTTTGACTCAATGTTCAAAGAGTCCTTAATAGCATACGGTTACAGCAATTTGGAAAACTTAATGAAAATACAAAAATGTTTAAAATGAAAAGATGTTATTCGTCATATTTCTTGAATATAAAGTTTAAATTAGCCACGATGTCAAGATAAACCGACGCATATTATGAAGTGATTCAAGAACGGTTATATTATGGATGTGCTCTGATAATCGCCAATATGACCAATTTGTGGCGCTCTGCACTTTCAATCAGATATCCAAATCAATATGCTCCATTTAACTTTTGAATAGATTAAGGTAAGTTTTTAGATTGTAATTTCGAATATCCTACACTTTAACACTACACTTTTATATTCATCATTTTTATTTCCTTATACATATTTGTAATTTTTTCTGTAATCAATAAAGAGAAAATATTTTTGTAAATATATTAGTTCTACTACATTAATTTTTTAAATTAGAGAAAAAAGAAATGGTGGATCAGCAAAGCATAGTTTATCCAGTACAAGACAAGAAAAGAACAACACGTCACACAGCAAGTGCCACAAATAATTTATTGAAAGGCACGCTTGGTCACCGCCTAATTTCTCAATTTGGACCGGTGAATTGGCCTTCATGACCTTGTGACTTAACACCGCTAGACTATTTCCTGTGGGTCTATGTAAAGTCATTGGTCTATGCGGATAAGCCACAAACGCTTGGCCATTTGGAAGACAACATTCGCCGCGTTATTGACGATATACGACCACAAATGTTGGAAGTCATCGAAAATTGGACGTCCAGATTGGAATACATCTGAACCAGCCGTGGCAGTCATATGCCAGAAATCATATTTAAAATGTAATGCCACAAGATTATCTTTTAAATAAAAATGAAGTCATGTCGATCGTGGATTATACCGTTCGTTGTTTTTTTGCAATTCAAATTTCTATACCTCTAAAAAGGCTGCAATAGGTAGAGTAACCAAATTTGATGTCAACGCAAATTAGGTTTGAATAAAATTTTAGCGTGCCCTTCTCAAGCCTCGCAAATTGGAAAAACTTTTAACTAGAGCTATATTGTATATATATAACATTATTATTTAGAACACTCAATAATATTGCCAAAATACACTAGCTGACCAAATTTTGTCGAAGTTGTACAATCATTGTCGGAGATAAACTTATTTAGCTTTATACATTCAATCTCAGCAGGGACGACTTGTTTGCTTCATTATACCCTGTACCTACAAGGTACAAGGGTATATTAAATTTGCTAAAATGTGTGTAACAGGCAAAAGGCGAATTTTCCGAATCCATAAAGTATATATATTCTTGAACAGTATCAATAGCAAAGTCGATTGAGGAGACATGTCCGTCTCTCCGTATGAACACCTAGATCTCAGAGACTATAAGAGCTAGAGAATCCAAATTTGGCAAGTCAAGTTTTCTCAAATTTGTGCCACGCACTTTTAATAATATAGCTAGCTTATATAGCTTGCGAAGGGGTACGGGAGGTGTGTGAATGGTGATCATTTGGGGAATGGTAATTCCTCCCTTGCCCTCCCCAGTATGGAGTGACGGCCAAAAGTTATGTACCTGCGGTACGAACATCAACTGGTGTGTCGTTGAAGATTGCTTACTTACATCAGCCTGATTCTGCAAACCGTCCGAACAATTTTGAGTTTTCCAGCTGTTAGAGCAATGTCGGCTACTGTCGCGGGGACTCCCGAGTAAGCTGGGTACAGGCTTCTAATAGCCTCGGGATGTATACTCACTCTCAGCTGCGAGAACGCATTGATTGTGTCTCCTTGCGACGTCATCTTATCCAGATCTCAGATGTCCATCTAGGTGACCTTGGACAATGCCCCTGCCTCAGCTTGGCTGCCAAGCACTAATCCAATCGGCTCGCTCAGGATCTAAAGGTTGCCAGTTCCTGTCTAGTTCAGTTGTAGTATCAGGTGCGCCTTACAATATGGACATTCTCACCAAGTGCCTTCAGCTTTTTATTTCATTTCTCAGCATATCGCTGTAGAAGATGCTGCCTTACTGTGGAGTAGGACTGCATCAAGTCGCTCTCTTGGGAGTGGGGTTATTCGCTTCTTGTTCATATAATGTTGCAGTCTTTCGCAAACGCCATTTCTTCTACCTGGGAGTTTGGCATTTTGCTTGTTAAGGCGAGATCTAGCTGCGGGCGATTTACTCAGTGTCGCCCATTTTTGCTGCGGCGGAGTACGGTGCAATATCCCGCTCCCCGTAAGCCGCCCGAACGGCTTACGTAGAGCAAAGAAATATTTTTCCATTTGTTGACGCGGAGGGGATCCCAGCCGCTAACGCTTCACGTTAAGAGTGCGTAAGTTAACAGCTTCTGATGGTGCCACTCAGTAGGGTTTGCCGGTTTGGTTGTCTGTCTTGTCAGCAGACAGACCATAGATATCGTAGTCCGCTATTTGGCCACATATAGCAAGTACAAGGCATCTCGCTCTTTCGAATTAAGTTCTGTGCAAGAACAAAATGGAATGTTTTTGTCTCTCTCTCTCACTCTCTCAATCATCGTGATATTTGTCTGCATGTATTTTGTTAAAACTAGTATTAATTAGTAAAATCGGGATTTGAACCAACATCTTTCGTGTTTATAACGATGATTTCTTGTATTTTATCTTATGTTATTTTTATTACTTATTTTCAAATTTTGTATCAACCAAGTTTCAACAAAATAGCTAAAATTTTAGCTATAAAGAGAACAAACAAATAACCACACAAACAAACACAGAGACACAGAAACACAGAAAATATACTTTATGGGGTTAGAAATGCTTTTTTCAATGCTATTGATACAAAAAGAAATAATAGCTTTGATTTACAGTTTAACAACAAATGAAAGACCAATATCAAACGTTTGCGATATTTAAGTAAATTAGTTAATTATCATTTTTTCTTTATCACACTGAGAATATGTATTTCTTTCTGTATTTCTTTGTTCTGGATAGCTACTATCGGTAAGCTAAGGATGGTTTCCATATTGATCTTACTTGCGTTTCCCGATTTCCCAATATCGTTCCAGAAATACTGGAGATTGTGCAGTGATAAGCCCATATAAGCTACTTGCTTTAAGCTTAAGTTGTGTTGCCTAGATAGACATGGCTGTCGAATTGAACCACTAATACATTGCTCAGCATCACTATGGGGTAGGTTCGTATATTTAGAGTAATTGTAACATGCTTTTTAATCATATACACACATACACCGGTTTGCTAGTCATTCTTTAAACATCTTCAAATGGATTGCTCATAGGTTAGAAGCTTTAAACGGACACTTGTGTTTTTAAATTTTTTTAAGTGGATTGCTAATTGGTTAGAAGTTTTGATCGGCCACTTGGATCTGCTTAGTATGACAGTGTTATCGATGAGAATTGATATGGCACATATAGGATCTTATTCGAAGTCATTAATGGTCGAGTTATTGCACAGTTCGGTAAATTTATTATTGAAAAGTATAGGAAGTATTTGTTTTATTTAATATAGGATTGACGATGATCACGATGCAGCAATTTTGTTGAAACTAGTGACTCACTTTTTAATGGAGTGGTCAGAGAGGTGATGAGTCTGTTGATGGATTTGGCAAACCATTTTTTTTATTACCTGCAAGTGTGGATGCCCTTTTCTCATCTCTACGGGCCCATTTCGCAATTGGACATCTTATTGATGAGACTTTCTAGGTTGGAGCTCTTATAGTTAAGTGGCCTTTCCACAAAAGAAATCCGTTCGGTCTTTAGAATACTGTTTTGGATAAGCATATTGATGCCATTGCTATTTCTAACTTAAGCATCTCTCCAAGAGTACGGTTAGCGGTCCTTAAAACGAACTTTTGCTGCCGGTGACCAAAACATCTGTTATAAGTAGTTCAATTCAAAAACGGCTAGGTTATTGGACTTGTGATATGCAAGGCATATCATAATGAGCACCGACTCTAATGACTCGATGTCTTTCTTGTCGTCCAATTTAAAGTCCTGCTTAATTTGGGTGCTTACAAATTTCTTCAATGTAAGCCAGTTTATTTCATAATTTGTTAGCCTAAATATCCAAATTGTCCATGTAGTAATACATTGAAAGTACTGGTGAGTGATTAGATCACAATTCTTTTAGTGAGTAAGTTATCAAGTTATCATAATTATCAATTGCATCGTACGAGTAGTGGCTTTTAGATTTCGTGATTTGGCAACCCTGGTGTTGCAATCTGGCAACTGAGTTTGAGGCAGCACTAGGTATTAGTGGAACCAGCATTTATTCAATATTGCGATTTGACTGACAAAAAAATTTCTTCGCGTTGACTGCCACACAATATTTCAATCGCTCAAAAGAAGGCTCGTGTGGAAACACATCTATGACATCGTAACAGCTGATGAATCGTTGATTTACGCATATGAGCCCGAAAGTAAACAGTAGTCGACTGTATGGATGTTTCAAGCTAACCCAAATCCAACAAAAGTGGTTCGCGCACGAAGCACTTCTAAGCGAATGGTCCCCCGTTTTTTCGGAAAAACGGGACATGTCGCAACCGTACCACTAGAACAACGCAGAACAGGCAATTCTGAGTGGTACACAACCATTTGTTTGCCAGTTCTCTTCCACGGATCATTCTTCACCAGGACAATGTGTAGTGAACACGTAGTGATGGTTGGGGAACTACTAGCTGACTAAATGAGCCGTTCACGGTACTACCGACTGAAGGCGGGCGTGCACTTATCTTCCGGCTCCATATGAGGATAGCTCGACGGATGGGGTGGGGTTCTTGCCTCGTCTCATAGTACGCATTATTATGAAAGAAAATATAGAAGTGCTAATGGAAATAATCAATTTTTGAAATTATAGGGTTTTCCCCTGTAAGATTCAGATTGTGCCTCGTAGAGTTGATTTTCACGGGGGGGATGCTGAGATGTTATTCGCGTTCCCCGTCTTTACCCTCCCTGCCTTGGCAGTTCACTGAACATATTTTCTAAACTGCCCTATACGAAATCTACGAGTTACTAAATTGGATCAGGCTTAGACATGATGTAGGTGACAGATTTCTTTATATTTATTCACAATTCATTATTACTCAATTTTCATTCCAAAACAAAATTTTAAACATAATTTCAAAACAATTATCCTCCACATTTTCTTTTTCTTCACTATCATACTGCGTCATTCTAACAAGATTTGATAAACATTATTAACACTTTTATCTCTATATAAAGAGGCTTAGGGATACAAATCACAAATCATTACAAACAATGGCTATTTTTCATTAATTTCTTACTCAGACCGTTTCCTTGCGCTGGATCGATGGGCCCGTCGACTACGTGGTGGCTTTGGAATTTTCAGATTAACATTAGCCTATATAAAGAAATAGTGTTTAGAAAAAGTGTTTATAAAATCTTGTTCTAATGAACAAAAAAAAGAACTTATACCAAAATTATACTTCATAAACTAATTCTACATTCTTTTGCTTAAAATCTACATTTTTCTACTACTACTATTCATATTTCATCCAGCGCCGAAAGCGCTACAAACCAATCGGAGAGCCCTAGTGGAAAATTAGTTTTCCTAGGCGAGTCTCACTACGTCAAAAGTAGAGTTTCCTCTGAGGCGACTTTATGGAGAATCAACGTAATTGGGTAGAGATTCCCAGTGCCTCCAAAATAAAATTTAGTATAGATGTTTCTCCAGACTATTTCCTGGATGATGTGGTGGCTTAACAGTTGTGGCTGTTTTTCCCAAATATGCCGAGGCGCATCTGTCATTTTTAGAGTTTTGTAAGTTTTCTATAATTAGGCGGATGCCTTAAAGTTTCCAAAACACCAATTCCTAAAGCAGTCTAGCGGGAGCGTTGTGTTAGGTGGCCAGAAAATGCGTTTAGATAAATTGCATTAGCTAATGGTCCCAATTCGCTGAATATCCGTGCACCGACACCTGGTAAAATCAATTCAAAATCAATACACAAATACCCTACTAATTTGTAACCTCTATTACGTGGGCACTTTTCACTTCACACTGAGGAACGAATTCTCTTTGGAATTTAAATTATAATAATTTATATCATTCGATTTCACATGTGTTTATACTTCAATGTCTCTTGACAATAATTTTTATACTGCTGAACTTTTTCACTTAGTGATGTCACTGCTCAAAAAAAAACAATTATGCACTCCTCCGCTCTCTTATTTATAGCAGACTTTTTGCACACCGACCCAAGCTTATTCTTTAAGT
Source organism: Drosophila emarginata (assembly GCA_037075365.1). Lineage (NCBI taxonomy): Eukaryota > Metazoa > Arthropoda > Insecta > Diptera > Drosophilidae > Drosophila > Drosophila emarginata. Next base: position 144,193 of record JBAMCD010000094.1, on the reverse strand, counting down.
CCAACTGTAAAGTCGTATGATCTTGTTGTGGGTGTGAGTAAGATCCATGAACCTAAAGTTGTAATTAGCTATTGCTAAGTGCGTTGATCTGAAGCTTTGTCTAATCGTTAAAGAAAGTAAGGGTGGGGGAGAAAGATAAAGAGAGAATCAAAGCTTGTAAGCCAATCGAACGTTAATCTCTTCCAAAAATGATTTAGTAAAGTTTCAAACCTAATCTAGATATACTATAAATTAGAATGCACACTACAAATGCGAGGTCTCACACATCAACTCAAACAACTGCATTCTTGAGCACCCAAAACATCGAATTAATGGGTCATTCGCCGTAAAATCCTGACTTGGCACAGAGTGACTTATTATTCCCGTACTTAAAAAGCAAACTGAGAGGTTAACGTTTTCCGACACCTCAAGAAGCGGTTGCGGCATTCAGAATGCATGTTTTGGAGATTCAGAGTTGAGACGCATGCTACTTGTGACTACTTGTGACACTACTTAAAAATATGCAATGTTACGTTATGTAGAGAGCCGTTGCTCGGTTCGTTGCTGAAGAAGTAGTTCTAGTAGCTGCTGCTGGCGACAGTCTAATAAAGAAATTTTGCCAGATGACTCGAAATATGAGGTTATCGAAAATTCGTTGCATTCTGCAACTATTGCAGACGTTATGTTAAATAATTCGCTGTCTATTTACGGCACATAATTCGATTATGTAAAAAGCAAAGTTAGTTCCGACATATTAAAGATAATTTTATGCAGCCCACACTAACTTAAACTATCTTGACTTCAGCAAAGAGTTTAGCATAATAACTGAGGGAAGTAAGCAAGTGTGTGGAGCGGTTTTAACTCAAAAGGAGAATAGTCTTCACCTTTTAGTAGCATTTGCATCGCGTACCAAAAAGCAACAGAGAACAGTCAATTCTAAGTGGTACACATTCATTTGTTTGCTAGTTGTCTTCCAAGAAATTAGGTGAAACAACCGCCGAAGACGCATCATTCTTCACCATGACAATGCGAACTCTCACACATCGGCTCAAACAGCTGCATTTTTGAGCACCCAAAGCATTGAATTAATGGGTCATCCGCCGTATAATCCTAACTTGGCACCGAGTGACTTGTGCGAACTGAGAGGACAACGTTTTTCGACACCTGCTTTTTCAGTTGCGGCATCAGAATACATGTTTTTAAGATTCAGAGTGGCAAAAGTTCGTCGAGATATGGGTAATATTTTGAAAAATAATAAAGTGAAATCACAAATCGATGATTAAATTTTGTTTTTGTTGTCCAATCAAGAAATATAACAGGCACCCCTTGTACAATTGTTTTCATTTAGTATTTACAGCAAGAGATTCCCAATAGGTGTATCTAGTGCAATTGCTGCACCAATAAAACATACAACGAGTGTATTGAAGAAAACATTAAACTTTTTTGCAGAGATCCAAAAGAGTTAACGTGAAAAAAATTCTGTCGTAGCTTTGTCAGCGAGTTAGAATACCTAATGCAATTGCATGAAACCTTTTTTATGTGGAGTTTGCTCCGTGGATGTAATATATTTAACCTTAATTTTCTTAATTTTAGGTATGTTCCTCCTTGTTTTTCACTGCTGACTAAGCTTTCGCTTGTTAATACTAATATCAACCTAACTATACCAGTCTGGACGATGAACTTTAATTCGTCCTCACTGCTGAGGAGATTTTGTCGTGGTATTTAGTATTGAATGATGATTGAAGCTTGAGCGGACGTTGCAATAGCTGCTCTTCTCGTTGTGACAGTGCTACAGTTGCTGTTGTGTGCGAGCTGGCGGTAACATTTGTTAACGTATGAGTAAAATTATGTTAATACGTTGCGCTTATAATTAAATAATTATGACCCGGTGTTAGGAATATAGTGTCGCTGCTATGTCTTTATGGTGCTCCACAATAAGACTAGTTTGATTTGATACGTTTGCATTTGAAGACCAAATAAATTAAGCATAAATTAAGCAAGTTAACTAAGTTAACTACCCCAAGTCTTGAAATCCCAAAGAACGAAAAAAAAACTCTCCATCTGCACCCCCATAAGACTCATCCGTCTATAAAAATTTTGACAACAGTGAACTAGAAGTAAGGCCGTTCACTTAGAATATGAGGATTAATGTCAAAGCTAAGGATAAAGAGTCTGAGAAACTCTGCCTGTTGACGACTGCAGACACGAACCTAATGACGAACCTTGTGTTTTGAGTCATTTAAAAATATTTTTCTTTTTTTTTACCTTGTGGTCTTTATTGACTTCTTTTAAAATACTCATCTTTTCAAAGTGATGGTTTATCTTTGGAGATCTTTCTTGGCTTATGTAATTATTTTACCAATGTCTTATGTCATTTCACCCCTTTCCTTTTAGGACTGAAGATATTTGTAATCCAAAAATATTTTTTTGTTTCACCTTGTGGTCTTTATTGACTTTCTTTAAAAGCCTCATCTTCTTAAACTGAGATCTTCTTCGTCTTTGGAGATCTTTCTTGACTTATGTAATTTTTTTACCAATGTGTTTTGTCATTTTACCGTATAAAGTAAATATATTCTTGATCAGTATCAATAGCGGAGTCGATTGAGACATGTCCGTCTGTCCGTCCGTCAGTATGAACAACTAGATCTCAGAGACTATAAGAGCTAGAGCAACCAAATTCGGTGTCAACACCCGTCTATTGTGTAGACAGGTCAAGTTTGTTTTAAAGTTTTGCCACGTCCACTTCCGCATTAGCGATTTAGAAAAAACTATAACTAGAGCTGTAATAAAGAATTCGCATTCGCACTTCTTCGTGGATTGACGTGTTTTTTTTTTCGCTCCTGCTTAAATATTCATTTTCGGGTTAAAATCATTGAGATTGACTCTATAAATTTTTTTAATATTACAGTGTTAACTTTGTTAATAACATAAAACCAATCCATCGATTTGAATTTGTGCAATTTCTGTTTAATTATTCAAACGCAAAATCAAAGCATTAAACTTATTGTTTCTGAACAACGACAAACCCTACACAGTTGTTGCTGTTCTTGTAAATCTTTGCTCTTGTGTTTGTACTTCTTACCGTTTCAATTTGCTCTCGCGCTCTCGCCCACACATTGTTGTTGCATGTGCATTGTTTGTGGCTCTCCCGCTCTTCTTTAATTTCTTTTGTTCGTGCTCGCATCTTTGCACCGCGTACAAGTACACGTGTAACTGTGTAATTTCTCTTAGATATTTTCAATCTTTCTCTGCAAGTTTGACCCAAGTGTCGAATTTGCTTTAAAACTGAGCGAGTTTTTTCTTTGGCTTTTTTCTGTGAAATTTTTTTTCTTGTTTCAATTAATACTTGCAATTAATTTTATAATGTCTGTCTGCTCTAATAAAAAGTGTTTAAACCCCCCCGCGCCCCATAACGCATTTCTCGCATGTTGGCTGTGTGAAAATGTCATGCACGTTAAGTGTGCTGGCTACACAGCCAAGGTAAGAGATAGCTTGGAGCAAAACGGGGGTCCAAAAGGGCATGTCACACATGCCGAGAAGTTGAAATTGAGATGAGAGTATTTATGAGGCAGACCAGGGATAGGTTTAAAAAACTCTCAACTAGTTTTCGTAAACTCTACGACGAGATTAATGCTGTGGAGACGGAATTTAGTAGCTATAAGCTGCTGAATGAGTCTCCAAAGCGAAAGAAAACTAGTGTGCGTAACTTGTCCCCGCATCTGCCGATACCTAATTTAGTCTCGGCCGCGATGTCACATTCACCATCTCAAGACACAAATCCGCCGCAGCTAATATCGTTTACAACCCCCATCCCGCATGGTGGCCGTAAGGATGAGGCGATTTCCGTTTCTCCAGGAAATGGTCTCTCCTTGCAGACGAATGTAGCTGTAGTTTCCGAAAAGTCTGGGCAATCATCAAGTATTGGTATTGCCGATAGTCGTCCAGTTAGAGGCACACTTACGGACAGTCAAGGCGACTCAATCGCGACATCTAGAGACGCCATTGATTTAAGGCCTGGCTCCCGTAGGCCTCTGACTGGAGTTCCACCAAAGAAACATATCTTTGTTTCTAGACTTGATCCCGAACATTCGTCGGATGATGTCTTAGCATATATTAAGACAAAAGTTCAAGTCTCCAAAATAGTGGTGGAAAAATTCAAGTTCAACTATTCAAGGGAGATATCTTCCTGTAAAATAGGTGTCCCGGTCGAACTGTTTGACTGCATTTGTAGTAACAGTTTTTGGCCGGATCATATCTTAGTAAAAGAATACACGGCCAAAAAGAAAACTTACAGGTCAGTCAAGCTTTCCATCCCTCCCAATTCCTTGCCTTCTAGAAAGCCAGCATCTGCTGGTGTCCAAAAAAACTAGTTTCGTCCCTTTCTCTCGCCTATCAGAATGTAAGAGGACTTAAATCTAAGCTTCCTAGACTATATGTAGATAGTTTAGCTTTTGACTTTAAAATTTTAGTGTTTACAGAGACATGGCTTAAACCTGATATTAACGATGCATCCGTTCTTTCTTCAAAATTTTCAATTTATAGGTGTGATCGGACTTCTCGTGCAGGCGGAGGAGTTTTGATTGCGGTGGACTCTGCCTTACACTCTGACCAGATTCATCTACCTGATAATCAGGAAATTGAGTTTGTCAGTATCAAGGTTGGACTTAAATCCTTCTCGGTCTACATCACTTGTTCTTATATCCCGCCACAATCCGACATGACGGTATATATTAAACATTTAGAATATATTCAACATGTTTCATCATTACTTTCTAATAGGGACATATTAATTGTCTTTGGTGATTTTAATCTACCTGAAATAGCATGGTCCCCTTCTGACTAGTCTGGCCTGCTGCTCCCTTGTACTTCACATTTATTTATTAATGGCCTGTTCGAGTTATCATTAACTCAAATAAATCCAGTGCGCAATAAAAATGGAAGATCTTTGGATCTGATATTCGTGTTGGATTCTACCAACTACGCAGTCACTAGAATTGACCCTCTTGTCTTTCCAGAAGACAACTTTCATCCCACTTTGGAATTAACTGTTGATCTGCCGTTTCGTGCACCAATTGTTAGTGCCTGCCCTGTGCCCAAATCCCGTAACTTTCGTAAAACTAACTTTGTCAAACTAAATAGTCTCATTCTTTCAACAGATTGGTCCTCCTTGTACAGATGTTCAGACATGAATCAAGCTATTTCTTTGTTTTATAATACTCTCGATTCTCTTTTTGAAGTTTGTGTCCCATTGAGGACTCCGGTGTTGTCTCACAGACCTCCCTGGTTTTCTCGTGAGTTATCCAACTTGAAGAATGTGAAATCGAGATATTATAGAAAGTATAAGAAATCGGGTCGTTCTTCAGACTTTGCTCTATACGCAGTTGCACGTTCTAACTTTATGATGCTTAATGCAGAATGCTATAAAAATTACCTTCAGCGTTGTAAATTAGAGTTTTCCCGCGACCCGAAGCGGTTTTATAATTTTGTCAATACTAAACGTAAGACATCTATCCACCCATCTTGTTTATCTTTGAAAATATCACAGCCGACTCTGATCAAGCAATTGCTGATCTGTTTGCTGATTTTTTCACATCTACTTACTCCTCAGTAGAATATCGAGCAAATCTTCCGTATCATTATCAGTTAAGAAAATCTAATTGTATCTGTATTCCTTCGATCGACGAAAGCTCGCTCCATAGCGTGCTTAATTTAGTAAAACCTGTGTACTCTCTTGGTCCTGAGGGTATACCTGGATGTGTAATAAGGTTTTGCGCCGCGGCATTATGTAAGCCAATTCAAAAACTTTTTCTATTATCCGTTAAATCTTCAACTTTTCCATCCATTTGGAAGGAATCCTATATAATTCCTCTCCATAAAACTGGTAGGAAATCCGATGCATCTAACTATAGGGGTATTTCTAAATTGTCCGCTATTCCTAAAGCTTTTGAAAAGTTAATTACTTCTCAACTGCAACATTTTTGTAGTTCTATAATTTCACCATCGCAGCATGGATTTGTGAAACGTAGATCTACAACCACTAACCTTTTAGAATTTACATCATTGACGATCGAAGGATTTCGGAATGCAAGGCAAACTGATGTCATATATACTGATTTCAGCAAGGCTTTTGATTCTGTTAATCATACGCTACTTCTCCTTAAATTAAATAACATTGGCTTCCCTAGCCCTTTAGTTTCCTGGATTCGGGAATATCTGACAGGCAGAACACAGAAGGTTCTTTTCAAATCTTTATATTCTAGGTCCATAAATGTGACTTCGGGAGTGCCCCAGGGCAGTCATCTGGGACCATTGCTTTTTACTCTTTTTATCAATGATCTTCCGTCTGTTATAAATCATTCTCATGTCCTTATGTACGCAGATGATGTTAAGCTTTGTCTTAGTTACAAAGATATTATCTCTCCCTGTCGGTTACAATCTGATCTTCAAAATTTTCAGTCGTGGTGTCAAAATAATTTGTTAAGTTTAAATCCAACCAAATGCAAGGTCATGACTTTTCACAGAAATACTCCGCGGTTGGTAACTTATTTTCTTAATGATATCCCAATAAAATGTTTTAATGAGATGAACGATTTGGGCGTCCTTATGGACTATAAATTAACCTTTAAATCTCATATCTCCACTACTGTAGGTAAAGCTATGGGTGTTCTTGGGTTTGTTAAACGATGGTCAAAGGAGTTTGATGACCCTTATACAACCAAAATTCTTTTTACCTCATTGGTTCGTCCTATTTTAGAATATGGATCTTGCATATGGTCTCCTCAATATGAGTCACACAAATCAAGAATAGAATCTGTCCAAAAACAGTTCCTACTTTTTGCTCTTCGTGGTCTGAACTGGGATCGCAATATCAATCTGCCATTGTACTCTAGTAGACTTCTTCTTGTTAACCTACCATCTCTTACTAATCGTAGAATAATGCTTGGTGTGATTTTTATGCACAAGCTCCTTAATGGTGATATAGACTCTCCTAAGCTATTGAGCCAAGTAAATCTATCGGTTCCTTGTAGGCCTACTAGAAATTTTATACCTCTATCTCTTCCCCGCTGTACCATTAACTATGCTCTGCATGAACCTTTCCGAGTACTTTGTTCTGATTACAATCGACTTTACTGTGTAATCAGTTCGGAGCTCTCACTTCCTACATTAAAAATATCTATCCTTTTACATTCAGCTCGTAACTAGTTATAGTTTTCGTTTCTTATCTGTTTTGTGGAATGTCCCCGCGACTCGAGCCGTGCGTCATGCGGCTAGCGCCCCTCAGTCGGTTGGGCGGGAGGTTGAGGGCACTTAGAGCACCCAATTGGATTCGCGCGAAAAAAAAAAAAAAAAAAAAAAATAATATGGTCAATATGCAATAGCTGATTAAATTTTGACAAAATCGAACAATAATTATCGGAGATATACGTATTTCCGTTTTGTGCTGAAACGAACAGTGCAATATGGCCTGTTAAGTGTGAGCGAGATAGCATGCGTTCGCGTTTGCTGCATGTTTTGTAAATTGATGCCGACTTTGAACGTTTTTGCTTTATGAAGTACTTTTACTTGGTACAGGGTATACTCAATGTCGGTAGAGACGACTTGCTTGCTTCATTTTTAGAAGAGAAGTTGAATCAAAACAAAGTTGAAACAAATGGAAGCAATAAGTAATTTTAACATGCGTATTTTAAACTAATTTCTTAGCTTATGCAATTTTTAAAAAAGTTGATTTTTGATGTATTTGTTAGTTACTTAAAATATTTGAAGTTTTATAAAATTTAAGGTGACATACCACCTAGTTTTAGTTCTGCTGAACTCTGAGTAGACTCCAAGTCATTTTTAATAACACATTGATATATTCCTTTATCTTCTTTTATGACAGAAGAAATACGTAACTGTTCTTTCGATATCAGTCTTACACGACCACCCGAACGCAGAAACTTGCCATCTTTTAGCCAAATAATATTTTGCTTCGGAAACCCAGATATACTGCAAATCTGTAAAAAGCCAGGATATTATAATTCTACAAATATAAAGCGGTTTTTATGTCACTTTACTCACTAAATCAGCAGCATGACCGAGGTTCACAGTTTGTATACTGGGCTGTATACTTGCAATTAAAGGGGAAGTAACAAGAAGATTTACTTCAATTGTTCCCGTACCTTCAGAGTTTGTAGCCATGCAGAAAAATGCTCCATTATCATTTCTCGCTACGGCTGATATTATAAGAGTACCGTCCTTGATTTTGGCTCGACCAGTTGCTAAAATCTGTTGCATGAATTCCTCATTATTTGATCGTTTTGTAAACCATCTGGAACACAAATTAACAATTAATTAACAAACTGCAAACATTATATTATGGTAATTACAAAATAATATTTGTCTTTAAACTTCTGTGTAATTGTCCAATAATTAATGAGTAGATTTGAGTTACATTTTGCAACTATGTATGTATTATTTTTTCACCGCAATAAATAATTAATAAAATAACGATTGTTCTCATAAGTTTTTTGTTACAACATACTCAAATTCATATGACATATCATGTACAAATTATAACAAATAAAATATTGTTTTTATACGTGGGTTTATTAGTGACCTAAACTGGTCGACTCAAAATATTTATTAAAACTAAACTTATAATTAATTTACCCAAACCTAAGAAGCCCCTAGGCAGCAACAATTGTAAACAAACTGCTGACATAGTCATACCCAAGTCATACACAAGAAGCGGGATCATATTTCCAGTCGGCCGCGTGACCGATGGAATTGCTGATTCTGCGTTATTGACATTGTTGCAGCCGCATCCGGTCTTCTATTGGAGTTGGCTGGTGATAACTTCTGCCTGGGCTAAGTGAAGGGCGTCCTCGGTCTTCTTAATCGTTGCATGGAAATCAGTAAGCACATTTTTTGTTGTTTGCTTTTCTAATGACGACGGACTGCGTAACCAATTAACATTAGTGCCACTACTACGAGCCCTAACCACTAATAATTCGAACAGCATGTTTTTTTTGCAGTGCGCAATGTCCAACATACTATATTATCAATACTACTAAAGATAATGCATGCCAATGTATTTTGTCTTAAAGAGAATTTTATTTTCTTAACGATGAAAAAAAAGTTTTGTTCTATTTCCAACAACAACAACAATATGAGTAATTTATTCAAACGGTAGATTTAAGAGATAAGAAAAAAAATGACCACTATTAATTCGAACGCTGAGTAAGCTTACCTTTATCTTAAAAGAAGAGCAAAACAAAAGCAACCAAAGTAACAAAATCACTGTACAGCTATAATAAGAAAATAATATTACAATATAGCATGCAAAAAATTTAAAAATTGCTGCAGATCAGTGAAACTTTAGTAACGATGGTACGTGGTAAGCCTATTTGCAACGAAATCAGAATATTGATTAGAGATTATTTTAAGTCTGGGAAGACACTTACGGAAATCAGTAAGCAATTAAACTTGTCTAAGTCGTCTATGCATGGGGTTATAAAAATTTTCAAAAAAACTTGGGATATTTAAAATAACATTAAAAATAGAGGCCGAACATCAGCAATAACACCGCGCGATAAAAGAGAACTAGCCAAAATTGTTAAGGCTGATCGTCGCCAATCTTTAAGAAATTTGGCTTCTGAGTGGTCGCAGAAAATTGGCAAAACTGTCAAGCGAGAATGGACGCGACTGCAGTTAAAAAATATTGGATATGTTTTTTATAAAGTATGTATGTTTTGTTATTAACTATGCATCGTACCCAATAACTTATCTTACTCGTAGGCCAAGGAAAACCCCTTGCTTACGCTTCGTCAAAAAATGAAGCGTTTGCAATGGGCTCGGGAAAGGATGTCTTGGACTCAAAGGCAATGGGATACCATAAATTTTAGCGATGAAGCTAAATTTAATGTTAGTGTCGGCGATACGAGAAAACGCGTCATCTGTCAGAGGGTAGAAACATACCATAAAGACTGCCTTAAAAGAACAGTAAAGTTTCCTGCAGGCACTATGGTATGGGGATGTATGTCTGCTAAAGGTTTAGGGAAACTGCATTTCATTGAAGGGACGGTTAATGCTGAAAAATACAATAATATTTTGGAAGAGAGTTTGCTCCCATCAATACCAAAACTGGCAGATTGCGGTGAATTCACTTTTCAACAGGACGGAGCATCATCGCACACAGCCAAACGAATCAAAAATTGGCTGGAATATAATGAAATGGAGGTTTTAGATTGGCCATCAAATAGCCCAGATCTAAGCCCAATTGAGAATATTTGGTGGCTAATGAAAAGCAAGCTTCGAAATGAGCCACAAAGGAACATTTCTGACTTAAAGATTAAGTTGCAAGAGATGTGGGAATCGTTTTCTCAAGAAGACTTTTTTTTCTTGGAAATTTAATGCTATGTTAGAATATTATACTGGGTAAACATTAATCTTTTTACAAACTAATTTTGGATTAGGATATTTAATTAAAAAATACAATACATCATTATTTTGGAATGCCCTAATACTAGCTACTTCAAGGATGTCGGTTACATTGATATTCGTAAGATATTTGCTTGTGATTTCATTTATGTCAAGATCATCAAGAATTACTGGGCTGATCAGATTCGCCCTTGCAAGAGTGATTGTCAAAATTTAATTCTGTACATCCGAAATAATCATTCTATTTTTTGCTAAGATAGTTTCATAGAAGTGCTCAGTGTTTATCCTATCACTTTTATTTAATTCATTTAAAGATTTGGTTAATTCATTAGGTCTATTTTGGAGTTTATTATTAATATTGACCTGTCTATTTTCTAACTCAATTAATTGGTTTTGTCTGAACCTAATCTGCTCCCAGCGGGTGTATCTGCTACTACTTCAAGGGCCGTTCCTAAAATATTTAAGCTCCTAGTATGTCTATGATGTACCCTTAAGGTTCCTACTAGTGCGTTTATTCTATCGATATCTGCTAAGATTATTCTCCTTACGTGATCCTGTTTGAACATCTCCACTGTCTTTTTTTTTTCTTTGTCACCGAATGAAAACATCGACATGTAAAATTTCCCCTGCGTAAGATGGTATAGGTGTTGTACCCAGTAAATGTTTTTTAGGGTGCCGATTGTATTACTCCGCGGTTGGTAACTTATTTTCTTAATGATATCCCAATAAAATGTTTTAATGAGATGAACGATTTGGGCATCCTTATGGTCTGTAAATTAACCTTCAAATCTCATATCTACACTACCGTAGGTAAAGCTATGGGTGTTCTTGGGTTTGTTAAACGATGGTCAAAGGAGTTTGATGACCCTTATACAACCAAAATTCTTTTTACCTCATTGGTTCGTCCTATTTTAGAATATGGATCTTGCATATGGTCTCCTCAATATGAGTCACACAAATCAAGAATAGAATCTGTCCAAAAACAGTTCCTACTTTTTGCTCTTCGTGGTCTGAATCTGCCATCGTACTCTAGTAGACTTCTTCTTGTTAACCTACTATCTCTTACTAATCGTAGAATAATGCTTGGTGTGATTTTTATGCACAAGCTCCTTAATGGTGATATAGACTCTAAGCTAAGCTATTGGGCCAAGTAAATCTATCGGTTCCTTGTAAGCCTACTAGAAATTTTATACCTCTATCTCTTCCCCGCTGTACTACTAACTATGCTCTGCATGAACCTTTCCGAGTACTTTGTTCTGATTACAATCGACTTTACTGTGTAATCAGTTCAGAGCTCTCTCTTCCTACAGTCGATTTTCACTTTTCTCGACTGGTTGGAACTAACCTTGCCATTGTCCCCTTTCAGTATGTCTGTCAATGGTCTAGCAACTGAAGCATAATTTCTTATGAAACAGCGATAGTAACTGGACAAGCATAAAAATGACCTAAGCCCAAATAGAGTTGTTGGTGGATTGAATGGTTGTATCGCCTTTACTTTGTCTAGTGAGGTTTTTATGCCTCCCCTAGCAACCACCATGGGTAAGTTTAGAGAAAACTGGCTCACCATCAACAGTGCTTATATTAAAAGGTAAGGCCTTATTGGGGTCTGCGAAAGAATGAGACCTTGACCTGATCATTTTTTGAAATTTTTCTTTCACTGCAGATGGAACATCTACTCCATCTATTTCGATGAATTTGACTTCGGGGCATCCTTGAAACTAAATATTTTCAGTACCTCCGGTAAAATTAAGTCTTCCATTAATTAAATCAAATGTAGCTTTTATATAAGCAAGTCTAGTCCTATAAAGTCACTTATTGTTGGTAAAATAAAAAAAAGGATTTTACTCCGAAGAGTTTGAGTTGGCACTTTTATGGTACACTAGAGCTGCCATGGATGGACTTAACCTCGAAGGGTTTTTCTACTGGAAATATATTTTTTAGTTAGGACATTGGCTTAATGTAGTTCTTAGATGCACCGGTGTCTATTAGTATTTTTGTTGTTTTTCCTGCTAATTCCCTTGTGATGAAAGGGAGGAGGGACCCCTAAAAAATGAAAAGCCTCAGTATCAGATAGTTCATCCTCAAAAAAATGTGACAACCTCCTCCGATTTTGATTGGTAATCTTTGTCTCTGTTGGGAACCACTTGGATATTGTTAACTTTTTGACGGCTTTGTGTCGAATTTGAGGTGAACTTTCGTTGCTGAAAAGTTGTAGACTGCTTGTACCGTGATGTGGACGGGTCGACGTTCATTGGCTCAACGGTTTGAGTTTGTTGTTGTCCTTGGTACCTTGTCTTGAAACTACCGGACTATTTGGAACTCGTGTTTCCCTTGCCGCCAAAGTTTGGTATTTTATTAAAATGTGGATTTCTGCTCTGAGTCGAATTCTTGTCAGAGTCACTCTGATGGCGTGTAAATCCACGTTCATCAGTGTTTTTTTGTTTTCTGTCATCTGAGTCCTTTGCGAATGTCGCCACGAAAGAAACATAATCGTTGCTAGCTTCCGCCTCTTGTGCCAGAGCAATCGGTAAAGAATCTGGCTTAGCTGGTTGGACATGAGCTTTAAGGGATTCTTTCAACCCCGAAACGAAGGAGTGATGCGCATCTTTACGATACTCATTATTTAAAACAAGAGCTACAGAAGCATCATTTGTCATAAGCGTTTTGTTTGTAAAAAGTGTCAGAGTCTTTTCGATTTCATCGAAGAGAGATTGTTCTCCCTGTCTAAGTATACCCAATTTCTGTTTGAGAATGCAAAATGGGGTCCTATCTGCCTACGTAAAGTCTAGCCTAGCCACAATCGCGTCAAAATTTTACGCGGTACTATAAGTTGATAATGTCGCGCTTGCCGTACCTTTTATTTTGATTCGCATATTCCCACTGCATACGTAAAGTCTAGCCTAGCCACAATCGCGTCAAAATTTTACGCGGTACTATAAGATAATAATGTCGCGCTTGCCGTACCTTTTATTTTGTTTCGAATATTCCCACTGCTTGATAGTGTGTGGTACTACCATCGTATTTGCGGAACAGTTCATACGGGAATGTTGTCGCCGATCGCCATGCGACATATTCTACCTGAGTTCTACTAAAATCCGGTAGAGATTTAACTACATCTAACGGCTCCTTGCACTTTACACCATCAAACACCTTCATATTTTCATACATTTCTACTTCTCGTATTGAAGTTTTTTTTAATCATTGACTTGCTGAGTCAATGCTCTAAGCTCGATCCAATAGGATCTTAAGTCAACTATCGTTTTATAGACAGAGTTAGATTTCATATTTTCTTTAAATAGTGTGATTTCATATGCATTGTCATTAGGACTACTCCAACTTCCTTCACACACTCTTTTATTAGTTTGCCATGTCTGAGATTTATTCAAAGTGGATTCGGTCATTAGACGATAAGAGTCTAATTCAAAGTTATAGAATAAAAACTCGCTATTCACTTGTACCATTATCATCTGATCATTACTAATCCTAAACGGCACTGGGATTATTCTATATCGAAGAGATGGATGTCTACCAAATAAGGGTATTTTTACGTTAATTATTAGTTTCCTATCCTTTTGCTGTTAATAACGTATATACATATATCTTTTAGCTCAGTATCTGTTCCTTTGCCTGGTAGAACTAACGATTCGGACAAACTATCTTTTATAATTGCAATTTCCACCTTCAGTTAACTCGGTTTTAATATATTAGGGTTCAGTCTTCCATGATTAATATCTATCAAAAGACTTATTATCCCCGCTTGAATTTTCTCGCAATCCTCAATAACAGAACTAAGTTGCTTCGTTATCATAATGAAATTAATGGACTCTTTGTAGACATAGTAATTTTCTTTTATTAACTTTGTCATGTTTTCAACTCTCCTATTCATGTTGCGGAAATTTTCATTTATCTCTTCGGTAGTACTTTTGAGAATGTTTGCCGTAGAATCAATAACTGACGTTCGCTACGCCTCCAATTCCTTTAGATTCTCTTGGATTGCTAGCAAATTTCTCTATCATCCGCATCCATTATACCGAATAAGATATGACAAAGCGAACCCACAAATTCAAATGGCGCCCGTTTATTTCATAAACATAAACAGTTTGTTGTTATCCTCAATTTCTCTTATCTGTTTATCAGTATTGTCTAATATTAGATTGCACTGTTCTTCAAAACTGTACAATTTTTTACATATCTCCCTCATTTTAACTATTAACTTGTCACCCTTATTAAGCATTTCAAAATAAACCCTCATATCATAATATACAATAAGATCCCATGAAGAAGACACTATTTCTACCTCACCCATTGGATCTAAATATAATGCGGCTGTTGTATTCATCAACAATTCGACATTGTTATCTGTTTCTATTTTACCTTTATTTATTTCACAGATCCTTGTCGCCACAATGGAATCGTTTACTTTTGACTTGTCAATCCATCCAAACTGTGTATTTAGGCCTAACACACCGTCAATCCTTGCAACCCCTTTTTTTACAATATGGATATACACATCTAGTCCCAGTATTAGATCTACCCGACCTGGCATATTAAAATTGGGATCAGCTAACACTTGCCATTTTGACATATTTACCTTTGCTTCTTTTTCTGGAAGAGCAGTCATTAATTTTGGTAGTACAATTGACTCAACATAAAGCAGCTTTTTCCACGGTTCCCGCACTTTGTGACCCACTATCAATCAAAGCTCTTAGGGTCTCATACCCTCCATTTACTGCCTTTACCTTTATTAGGGCGGTAGTCAACAGTGCAGGCTGTGCTGTCACATGTATTTACTTTCTCCCTTTTTTCATTAAAGTGGAGTAAAGTATGGTGCCCTCTATTGCACAATGAACAAACAACTTCATTGGTGCATCTTTTATTGCTTGAATGCTTCAAGCACCTTGTGCATAATTGCTCTTTTTTTGCTATTTCGACCTTTTCTATTGCTGTCAAGATTTTGAATTTGTAGCACTGAAGTGTGCTATGCCCGGCAACTTTGCAAATCGGACAGCTTTCTCTAAGCGCCGTTTTTGCCATTTTTTGCACCAGTTTCTTTCTTCTTCTTTAATGAAACTTAGAGAACAATATCTTTGTTCCAAATATTCCAAGACATCAGATAGCAATTGTATCTGCTTTGTCTTCTTTACTTGGCTCTCATAGAGCTGAAGAGCCTCTCTATCCAATTTCCTAAGTATAAATTGCGCGAATATCACGTCAACCTCATCGGACAAATTGGATTTTACTTTAATCAAGTGTATTGACGCATTTACCGTGTCAATCACTCCCTTAATATGTTTTGCGGATTCGATGTAGATTACTGGTAATTCAAATATCCGGTTTATATAATATCCTACGATGATTTTCATACCGCTTGGTTAGCAAATCTCAAGCAGCATTCTAGTTATCGGCCGCGCCCGACAATAAATGATCTACCATGATCCTCACTGCTCCCCGTAACGCGGATTTTAAATAATTAAACTTAAGAGCAGTACTTAAATCCTCTCTTCGATCGATTAGTTCTAAGCATAACTCCGCAAATATATCTCTCTCTTTCGGTTCTCCGAGAAACCTGAATTATTGGTGACACCGGCAGCTCCTCTCTAAGACCAACATTCTCGACTTTAACTTCTACCGGTTTATTAATAACTTCCTCTAACGCCTCTAGAGTATTCTGTATATCGAACTCTAGCTCCTGTAAGGCATCTTCAAATTCCCTATCCGACTCAAACGTCTGGTACAGTTCCTCTACCTTATTCTGTACCTTCTGCCACAAAAAATGAATTTCATTTCTATGTATTTTAAAAATCTCTATCTTTCTCTCCCCTATGGCTCCATTCGTCTTCTCTAGATATTCCCAAAGTTGGTGAACTCTTTCCTCAAACTCCTTCTCGAAACTCCTACCTACCGTGTCCGAATGCACTTTGACAATAGCTGCTTTTCTAGTTCCCGGTCTAACGTCTACTTCAACGACAGTTGACATGCTAGTGCCTGCCTTGGCTGTTTCAACAGCTCTACTTTTTAATTTCGAAATAATGGCTAGGGCATCCTCCACCCGCTTATCATTAAAGTAATCATGATCGATTACTCCAATTTAAAGCAATAAATTATGATTCCCTACCCACTGGCTTTCTCTCGCATCTACTTCTTTCAATACTTCGCTAGTTATCCCACTAGCGTCTAGCGTCTCTATCCATCAACTTGGACTGCTTTTCTAACAACGCAATACTTTTTTCCGATAACATGTTGTTTTTTTCAAATATTAATAATAATTAAAATAATTATAATAATAAAAATAATAGTAATATTTCAAGAAAACATAAAAATAAACAATATTATCTTATCTGTTGCTCCAGCTTCACTGGAACATTCACTGGAACATTCAGTGGAACATTCACTGGAACTGTCACTGGAACTGTCACTGGAACTGTCACTGGAACTGTCACTAGAACTGTCACTGTAACTGTCACTCAAAATTCACTGGAACTGTCACTGAAACTATCACTGGAACTGTCACTGGAACTATCACTGGAACTGTCACTGGAACTGTCCTAGAACTGCTCTTTGACTTTTATAGTCTCTTCTTTCTGCTTCGCTACTTTAAATTTTTGTTGCCACTAACACGATGTTTTATTTCCGTCGCGAGTTGTAACGTTTTTTATTTCAGTTCGATATTAGCTTCGGACACGCCCCACTTTCATAAATTCGTCCCGATCGTTATACAATTTTTCCACAGCAAACTGACTTTTAACTTCGGACGCACTTTTTTTGTTTTGAATTTTATATTATACTCCGTTTCTTACCACTGGTGGGGGAAAATAGGAGTTCTTTATTTTGCTACCTTTAGCTGGTCTTAGCATTTACTGCGTAGCATAAGACCACAGACTTTAAGGAGCTGGTTCACCTCTTTGTCTCTTACCACTGGTGGGGGAAAACAACAGAGTTTTTTGTTACTCGAAGGACCAAAATTAATAGGGCTTCTGGGGAGAAGAAAAATTATAACCCGATCTTCATTTGTTGAATTTAAAATGTGAACTGATTTTATTTAGAAAATATTTGGTTGGGAGAAGTCAAAAAGTCTATGGGGTCATATATTTGGTGGTGGGATTTTAGGTCTAATTTTGAAGCTTCTATAGCGGACAAAAACAAAAAACATTTTCCTAAATTTTACATTGCCACATCGTCAGGAGAAAAATCTTTAATTACACATGATTAGTTTGGTTGTGGGTTCAAACTTTATAGACTATATATTTGTTTAACATTATATGTAGTTTCAAGGAAAAAATTTCTTGGACTGATTGATTTCATGTTACTATAACTAAAGAGTACCCTAGATTCATTAGAGATACAAATTAATTACACAAGGTACCAAGGCAAAGCTTAAGCATTTTATTATTGATATAATTGCGTATGTTACATTGATGTCTCTTATTTTTTGGGTTTTGGTTTTGTAAAGTAGCTAGAAAAAAAATAGACTAGTAGTGGACAGTAAACAAGACGAGGTTTTCTCGTTGCACCGTTATTTTTTAATTCGCTGACCTACATTTGGGAAATCAGCATGATTAATATCTATCAAAAGACTTATTATCCCCGCTTGAATTTTCTCGCAATCCTCAATAACAGAACTAAGTTGCTTCGTTATCATAATGAAATTAATGGACTCTTTGTAGACATAGTAATTTTCTTTTATTAACTTTGTCATGTTTTCAACTCTCCTATTCATGTTGCGGAAATTTTCATTTATCTCTTCGGTAGTACTTTTGAGAATGTTTGCCGTAGAATCAATAACTGACGTTCGCTACGCCTCCAATTCCTTTAGATTCTCTTGGATTGCTAGCAAATTTCTCTATCATCCGCATCCATTATACCGAATAAGATATGACAAAGCGAACCCACAAATTCAAATGGCGCCCGTTTATTTCATAAACATAAACAGTTTGTTGTTATCCTCAATTTCTCTTATCTGTTTATCAGTATTGTCTAATATTAGATTGCACTGTTCTTCAAAACTGTACAATTTTTTACATATCTCCCTCATTTTAACTATTAACTTGTCACCCTTATTAAGCATTTCAAAATAAACCCTCATATCATAATATACAATAAGATCCCATGAAGAAGACACTATTTCTACCTCACCCATTGGATCTAAATATAATGCGGCTGTTGTATTCATCAACAATTCGACATTGTTATCTGTTTCTATTTTACCTTTATTTATTTCACAGATCCTTGTCGCCACAATGGAATCGTTTACTTTTGACTTGTCAATCCATCCAAACTGTGTATTTAGGCCTAACACACCGTCAATCCTTGCAACCCCTTTTTTTACAATATGGATATACACATCTAGTCCCAGTATTAGATCTACCCGACCTGGCATATTAAAATTGGGATCAGCTAACACTTGCCATTTTGACATATTTACCTTTGCTTCTTTTTCTGGAAGAGCAGTCATTAATTTTGGTAGTACAATTGACTCAACATAAAGCAGCTTTTTCCACGGTTCCCGCACTTTGTGACCCACTATCAATCAAAGCTCTTAGGGTCTCATACCCTCCATTTACTGCCTTTACCTTTATTAGGGCGGTAGTCAACAGTGCAGGCTGTGCTGTCACATGTATTTACTTTCTCCCTTTTTTCATTAAAGTGGAGTAAAGTATGGTGCCCTCTATTGCACAATGAACAAACAACTTCATTGGTGCATCTTTTATTGCTTGAATGCTTCAAGCACCTTGTGCATAATTGCTCTTTTTTTGCTATTTCGACCTTTTCTATTGCTGTCAAGATTTTGAATTTGTAGCACTGAAGTGTGCTATGCCCGGCAACTTTGCAAATCGGACAGCTTTCTCTAAGCGCCGTTTTTGCCATTTTTTGCACCAGTTTCTTTCTTCTTCTTTAATGAAACTTAGAGAACAATATCTTTGTTCCAAATATTCCAAGACATCAGATAGCAATTGTATCTGCTTTGTCTTCTTTACTTGGCTCTCATAGAGCTGAAGAGCCTCTCTATCCAATTTCCTAAGTATAAATTGCGCGAATATCACGTCAACCTCATCGGACAAATTGGATTTTACTTTAATCAAGTGTATTGACGCATTTACCGTGTCAAGGGAGTGCCCTTAATATGTTTTGCGGATTCGATGTAGATTACTGGTAATTCAAATATCCGGTTTATATAATATCCTACGATGATTTTCATACCGCTTGGTTAGCAAATCTCAAGCAGCATTCTAGTTATCGGCCGCGCCCGACAATAAATGATCTACCATGATCCTCACTGCTCCCCGTAACGCGGATTTTAAATAATTAAACTTAAGAGCAGTACTTAAATCCTCTCTTCGATCGATTAGTTCTAAGCATAACTCCGCAAATATATCTCTCTCTTTCGGTTCTCCGAGAAACCTGAATTGTTGGTGACACCGGCAGCTCCTCTCTAAGACCAACATTCTCGACTTTAACTTCTACCGGTTTATTAATAACTTCCTCTAACGCCTCTAGAGTATTCTGTATATCGAACTCTAGCTCCTGTAAGGCATCTTCAAATTCCCTATCCGACTCAAACGTCTGGTACAGTTCCTCTACCTTATTCTGTACCTTCTGCCACAAAAAATGAATTTCATTTCTATGTATTTTAAAAATCTCTATCTTTCTCTCCCCTATGGCTCCATTCGTCTTCTCTAGATATTCCCAAAGTTGGTGAACTCTTTCCTCAAACTCCTTCTCGAAACTCCTACCTACCGTGTCCGAATGCACTTTGACAATAGCTGCTTTTCTAGTTCCCGGTCTAACGTCTACTTCAACGACAGTTGACATGCTAGTGCCTGCCTTGGCTGTTTCAACAGCTCTACTTTTTAATTTCGAAATAATGGCTAGGGCATCCTCCACCCGCTTATCATTAAAGTAATCATGATCGATTACTCCAATTTAAAGCAATAAATTATGATTCCCTACCCACTGGCTTTCTCTCGCATCTACTTCTTTCAATACTTCGCTAGTTATCCCACTAGCGTCTAGCGTCTCTATCCATCAACTTGGACTGCTTTTCTAACAACGCAATACTTTTTTCCGATAACATGTTGTTTTTTTCAAATATTAATAATAATTAAAATAATTATAATAATAAAAATAATAGTAATATTTCAAGAAAACATAAAAATAAACAATATTATCTTATCTGTTGCTCCAGCTTCACTGGAACATTCACTGGAACATTCAGTGGAACATTCACTGGAACTGTCACTGGAACTGTCACTGGAACTGTCACTGGAACTGTCACTAGAACTGTCACTGTAACTGTCACTCAAAATTCACTGGAACTGTCACTGAAACTATCACTGGAACTGTCACTGGAACTATCACTGGAACTGTCACTGGAACTGTCCTAGAACTGCTCTTTGACTTTTATAGTCTCTTCTTTCTGCTTCGCTACTTTAAATTTTTGTTGCCACTAACACGATGTTTTATTTCCGTCGCGAGTTGTAACGTTTTTTATTTCAGTTCGATATTAGCTTCGGACACGCCCCACTTTCATAAATTCGTCCCGATCGTTATACAATTTTTCCACAGCAAACTGACTTTTAACTTCGGACGCACTTTTTTTGTTTTGAATTTTATATTATACTCCGTTTCTTACCACTGGTGGGGGAAAATAGGAGTTCTTTATTTTGCTACCTTTAGCTGGTCTTAGCATTTACTGCGTAGCATAAGACCACAGACTTTAAGGAGCTGGTTCACCTCTCTGTCTCTTACCACTGGTGGGGGAAAACAACAGAGTTTTTTGTTACTCGAAGGACCAAAATTAATAGGGCTTCTGGGGAGAAGAAAAATTATAACCCGATCTTCATTTGTTGAATTTAAAATGTGAACTGATTTTATTTAGAAAATATTTGGTTGGGAGAAGTCAAAAAGTCTATGGGGTCATATATTTGGTGGTGGGATTTTAGGTCTAATTTTGAAGCTTCTATAGCGGACAAAAACAAAAAACATTTTCCTAAATTTTACATTGCCACATCGTCAGGAGAAAAATCTTTAATTACACATGATTAGTTTGGTTGTGGGTTCAAACTTTATAGACTATATATTTGTTTAACATTATATGTAGTTTCAAGGAAAAAATTTCTTGGACTGATTGATTTCATGTTACTATAACTAAAGAGTACCCTAGATTCATTAGAGATACAAATTAATTACACAAGGTACCAAAGCAAAGCTTAAGCATTTTATTATTGATATAATTGCGTATGTTACATTGATGTCTCTTATTTTTTGGGTTTTGGTTTTGTAAAGTAGCTAGAAAAAAAATAGACTAGTAGTGGACAGTAAACAAGACGAGGTTTTCTCGTTGCACCGTTATTTTTTAATTCGCTGACCTACATTTGGGAAATCAGCTTTTCGGAAAGCACCGGTTTCTTTTGTCTTTTTTTATATATTTTAAAGACTAATGAAATTATTATGCATGCTTAACTGAGAGAAACGGGGGGAATCAGGTTTGGTTACGAACGTGGGGGGATCATTTGGATGAGTACTGACTATTGTGTATATAGATCATACTGTAAATTAATTTTCGTTTTCTTTTTGCCTGCCTCCATATGATTGGTCCACAAGCGAGGGAAGGCTAAAAGATAGATATGTTTTTTTCAAAAAGTACATATTTTAAATTGATAAACTTACTCGCATTTTCTTATTTTGTTGTTTCCAACGGTGTAAGGCCTTCCAATGATGATTTGATGGGGAGTAGGTTACAGATTACTTGATGAAGGATTAAGTTTTAGGTTGCAAACGGTTTCTTTGTTTTTTATACCCTGTACCCATAGGGTAAAAGGGTATATTAAAGTCGCTAAAATGTATGTAACAGGCAGAAGGAGAATTTTCCGACCCCATAAAGTATATATATTCTTGATCAGTATCAATAGCCGAGTCGATTGAGCCATGTCCGTCTGTCCGTCCGTCCGTCCGTCTGTCCGTCCGTCCGTATGAACACCTAGATCTCAGAGACTATAAGAGCTTGTAACGATCCTTTTTGGTCCTTACTAATGGCAGAGCCGGATTTCAGGAGTCGGGGTACGACACAACAAATTTATATTGTGCGCTGGTGAAAATAAGGAAGACTATTTCGATTTAGTTTTAATTCTATTTATCTTTTATTGGTATATAGTTTCTGGTGGGTGATGGCAGCTGGGTGAAAATGATGATTGGCTGATGAGTTGTTGTGTCGGGCACTGTTGGGCACCCGTATGCTGGATATTCCTTTGGGCAACTAAAGTTGGCTTGCTGTGTGCCCTAGCTATTGCCAGGAATACTCCAGGTCTTGCCTGTCTACCCTCATGCACTGCTATTCTCCTAATTCTTGCTAAGACTACTCCTAGTCTCTCCCCAATGTGCCAGGAATACTCCGGGTCTTTCCTAACTGTGCTAGGAATACTCCTAGTCTTCCCTGCCTGTGCCAGGAATACTCCTGGTCTTTCCTGTCTGTGCTAGGAATACTCCTAGTCTTCCCTATCTGCGCTAGGAATAACTCCTAGTCTTTACGTTGATTGCTTTTACCCACTCTTGATTGCCCTTTAAGGATATGCCAGGATATGGATCCCGTTTGCCGGTCCTTGTTGCTTAGCTTGGGTGGGGTTATCTTCACTTGTATGTTGCTTCACTTGGTCGTGACCTTCACTTGTATATTTCTTCGCTGTACTTCACTTAATAGATGTCCTCATGGTCTCAGCCGTGCGTATTTATAGGCATCTTGAACCAATGAGGACGCGTGGTGGGATGCTGCACCGCAGCCAGTAAATTTCCATCCACTTATACCATTCCCTCAGAACTTTCCATCGCTTTCCTCTTTGGGTCGACTTTCTCTGCCGACCCCGCAGCATAGCTTGCCTGCAGCTATGCATGGTGAAATTGCCTTTTTGGCAGCCGCAGCTTTCTAAATCGCTGGGCGCCCAGCCGCTGTCGTCAACGGCCTTTCTTTCACCCACAATGTCACTTTCCAGGTCACTCATACATGCATACGCATACTTCGGTATGCATGCCCTTCGGCCTTTATGTCACTCTCTCGCTGCCACCACCCTTGCTCTTAACAACTAACAATCTCTTAACTTCGGCTTATATATATATATATAATTAAATCTCGCCAACATACCTAAATACAATATATAATAAATATATAATAAATAAATATAATAAAATATAACAAAACATTAATAATTCCCTATATACATACAATAGAACAACATATTAATAATTCCCTACAACACAATGATAATAATGATCAAAATGCATATATAATACAATATTAATAATAATCAAAATGCATTCAAGTTGCCCTTCCACATTTTGAATTCAACTTATACTCCCGCTGCAACCGGATCGATGCCCAATGCTTCTCAAACCTATCGATGGGCGTTCCCATACGTATTCGCCCCACTCTCCCACTCTCGCATTGCACCTATGATTTCGACTTATCTGGTCTGCCGCTGACTCACGCATACATGCACGCATGCGCTCTCCCACGCTTTCGGCACCTGCCGACGACCACCCACGATGCTCATTTCATCTGGTCGCCCCGCACCCCCCGCCGATTCTCGCTATGGCCCCCACTTGGCCCCTAGCAACAAGCGCATGCTGCCGACAATGCTTATGAGCTTGGTACTTTGGTACGTTCTATTTTGGTGACGTCACTTGAACTTCCCAGCGGTCAAGCTTTGTTATTATTTTGATGCTTTGCTTGTGATCGCTCCATTCGCATATGTTCTTGTATGTATCAAATGAGCTGCGAACATATGTCGATTCCGCTCGCATATTTGTTATGATCATATGCAGTTCAAATCGATTTGTTTACCATCATATGGTTATGCTGGATTGATGCTTTGTTTACCATCATATGGTGTTTTCCAGCCTGATGGATGTATGATTAGGTTTGATACCCAACCCCCGATGTGCGGTTGTATCATACCATTGGGTTCGTTTATATGTTTGATTCGAACCCAATCTATGTGTACAGCCCGTTTTGCATATTTATATCTGTGTATTGGTACATTTAATTCTGTATACTCGTATCTCGAAATATGAGCATCTACTGTTGCATATTTGTGAGGGATAATTATTAATCATATATAATTATTCCTCAAAAGCTAAAGCAACCAAATTTGATGTCAACA
This sequence comes from Drosophila emarginata, assembly GCA_037075365.1. Classification (NCBI taxonomy): domain Eukaryota; kingdom Metazoa; phylum Arthropoda; class Insecta; order Diptera; family Drosophilidae; genus Drosophila; species Drosophila emarginata. The sequence continues at coordinate 119,645 of JBAMCD010000094.1, read as the reverse complement.
TCCGTCTGTTGTGTAGACAGGTTAAGTTTGTTTCAAATTTTTGCCACGTCCACTTCCGCCCCCGAAATTTGAGAAAAACCTATAACTAGGGCAATATTAAATATATCGTATTCTTATTTGACATGCACATTAATATAGCTAAAATGCACCAGCTGACCGAATTTAACCGAAATCGGACAATAATTATCGGAGATATACGTATTTCCGTTTTGTACTGAAACGCCCCATGCAAAATTGGCTGTTAAGTGTGAGCGAGATAGCATGCGTTCGCTGTTGCTGCATGGCAAGCAGTGTAGTGTTGCTGCATGGCAAGCAGTGTAGTGTTGCTGCATGGCAAGCAGTGTAGTGTTGCTGCATGGCAAGCAGTGTAGTGTTGCTGCATGGCAAGCAGTGTAGTGTTCCTGCATGGCAAGCAGTGCATGCTAAGAGCATTTTTTTTTGTAAATTGATAGCGATTTTGATTATTTTTGATTTTATGGGGTACTTTTACTTGGTACAGGGTATACTCAATGTCGTCAGGGACGACTTGCTTGCTTCATTTTTTTTGCTTATTATTTTTTTCCGCATTGTTTGTTTAGGTTTGGATATTTTATTCTTTTAATAATTTAATCGGAAAAATTTATTTCAGCCGATTCATCACCCACAGACGCATGTTTAATAATTATATATTATATATTATATATTATATATTATATATTATATATTATATATTATATATTATATATTATATATTATATATTATATATTATATATTATATATTATATATTATATATTATATATTATATATTATATATTATATATTATTTTATATATTATATATTATATATTATTTGAAATCAGGACAAAAAGGATGGTTACATAACTTTTCGAGCGATTCAAAAGGGTCCTTATTCTCTTAGGACGTTTAATTCAAATAGCTTTTGTGTGTCATTGAATTCAAATTAAACAAAATTCGTGTGAAAATGAATTTTCATTTCACAAATTCAAGCGCTGAATGAATATTGTTAACAGAACAAGCAAATATCTGGAAAGAACTTCTTTCGAATTTTAGTGACTTATCATCTCACAAAAAAGAACTATCGCTTTTCGATTTATTTAACTTTTTTTGGCTGAGGTAAGATTCTTGGGAATTAAAGAAAGAGTCAGAGACCAAATAAAGACCACAATGATTTGAAATAAGGCTAACCAAGGATTCTATACGTAGTACTCTTTTTTCCGATAAGGTTCGATGTATTTCATATTCAACACCTTTAAAATATCGTCGTAGACTTCTGACGCCATCTGGATAGTGCTTGCACTTTCCAGAAAATAGCATACGAGTTTAACCGGTTTTGTTTTTCTTTCGAAAATCGTAGAGTAATGCGAATGCGGTGTGTACGCTTCACAAAATTTTTCTTGACGAATGTTTTATACACAAATTGAAAAATATGTTCTTGAAACATAAGAAAAATTCGGGATGAATTTCTTCGCTACTTTTCTTTCATTTTTAAGATATGAAGTTATGTATTCCAACTTTTCAAAGTAGCTTCTTAGGTGTGTTGAAGGTGAAGCCAATTGTAAATCATATTTTTTCAAACATACGTTCATTACACTATTTTTTGTCATTATTACCTCCGTCCCATTGTATCGACTTAACATGTACTAAAAATTTACTCTAATTCCTCACGAAGAGCTTTATCTCTGTATAAGAAAACTCATTAATACAACTCGAACGAGAGAAGACATTGGCTTCATTTTGGGAATTGACTACATTGCGCAGATTTTAGAAGAATAATTTGCAATGCATGTCCCAATATAAAACCTAAAAATTCATCTAAATTCGGTATTAATTTACCCTGAAAACGTTTGACGTAGAAAACGTCTATAACCTTCAATGAGCTATTATCGTTGGACTTGACCACCATCTTTGGCATTGGCCTCCCATAAGCTACATCAAGTTGAGTGGAAACGTATTTACTCCAAAGAATAGCTCGACCACGTGTCTCACCAATCATAATCTGTCATCTTGAGGGGAACAGCATCTAGTCTCAAAACCGTCAGATTAAACAAGCGCACAGCTTAATAGAAACCGCTTGTGCGCTCACTTAGGTAATCGAATTGCTCATTGAGCGGAACTTTATCAAATTTGAGTGTTTATTAAAAAATTAGTAAAAGTCTGACATCAATCTTTTGCCTAAAAGAGTCATAAAGACTCCAGAGCCACGACTTGAAACTCAAACAATAGCTCTCTGATTAGAATGATTAATGAAGAAAGCAAGTCGTCCCTGCCGACATTGAGTGTACCCTGTACCAAGTAAAAGTACTCCATGAAGTCAAAAACGATCAAAATCACCATCGATTCACAAAAAAATTCTCTTAGCATCCACTACTTGCCATGCAGCAACAGCGAACGCATGCTATCTCGCTCACACTTAACAGCCCATTCTGCATAAGGCGTTTCTGTACAAAACGGAAATACATATATCTCCGATAATTATTGTCCGATTTCGACAAATTTTGGTCAGCTGGTGCATATTGGCTATATTATTAAGTGTGCCAAATAAGAATGGGATTTATTATACCTCAAGTTATAGTTTTTTCTAAATTACGGGGGCGGAAGTGGGCGTGGCAAAAATTTAAAACAAACTTGACCCACTTATACAATAGATGTTGACACCAAATTTGGTTGCTCTAGCTCTTATAGTCTCTGAGATCTCGGTGTTCATACGGACGGACGGACAGACGGACAGACGGACGGACGGACAAACGGACATGTCTCAATCGACTTCGCTATTGATACTGATCAAGAATATATATACTTTATAGGGTCGGAAAATTTTCCTTCTGCCTGTTACATACATTTTAGCGACTTTAATATACCCTTTTACCCTATGGGTACAGGGTATAAAAATTATAATTGCACTTTAAGGAAGCTTTACAAACTCTATTGAACATTGAAAGATTAGTGCCAAACAAAAAGCATTATCTTGAAGCGTATTGGCACAAATAAAAAAGACAAACCAGAGACAACAAGTTTTTTTAAAGTTCATCACCATTGGACACCATAATCGTCTTCCATAAATATGGAAGATTTCACAAATTCGTCACTTCATTCATGGCAATGGTGCATGACGCATAAGCTCGACTCAATGAACGGTAAGTGAAAACCGTCCTTTTTATACCCAGTACCCCTAGCGTACAAGGGTATATTAAAGTCGCTAAAATGTAAATAAAAGGCAGAAGGAGAATTTTCCGACTCCATAAAGTGTATATATTCTTGATCAGTATCAACAGCCGAGTCGATTAAGACATATCCGTCTGTCCGTCCGTCAGTATGAAGACACACATCTCAGAGATTATAAGAGCTAGAGGAACCAAATTCGGTGTCAGCATCCGTCTTTTGTCTAGGCAGGTCAATTTAAAAAATCGTATAACTATCGCTGTAATAAAGATATCGTTGTTATTTGCCACACTCAATAAAATAGCCAATATGCACCAACTGACCCAAATTTAATGAAGTCGGACAATAATTAACGGAAATATACGTATTTCCGGTTTGTACTGAATCGCCTAGTGCAACATGGGCTGTTAAGAGTGAGCGGGATAGCATGCGATCGCTGTTTCTGCATGCTAAGAGAATTTTGTTGTTAGTTGATGGCGACATTAATCGTTTTTGACTTTATGAAGTATTTTTCCTTGGTATAGAGTAAACTCAATGTCGGAAGGGACGACTTGCTTGCTTCCTTATTGTAGAGCATTAAAAATTACATGCTGTAACCTTGCGAACAATTTATGATAGTGTCTCAGACCTTCGATCTGGATTTGTTGTATCTGAAGCAGACATATTAAAAGCGATACTAATTCAACTGGTTTTAAGTAAAATTGACATTGAATCCAAACCAGCATATGATCGTGTTCAAGAATTCGATAAGTTGCTAGCTTCGGATGACTGTTATGATGTTCTTAGTCGACACTGCCTAAGAAATAATCGTGAGGAGATCAGCTCCAGATAAAAACATCAACATGCTTCAAAACTACGACAATCTAATGGGAACAATCTGGCATTTTGTCAAGTTTTTAAGTCGCTGACATTCGCGGAAAAATTTAAGGTTGTAAAGCAAGCACAATTATGCTTAAATTGTCTAAGAAAGGGTCACTCTGCATCCAAATGTCCTACTAAATCCAGATGCCGCAGGTGTCATGGACTACACCATACAATTATGCATAAGTATGAATCGACCACTCACTCTAATGTAGAGACTGGAACAAACAATTCATACACTCATCACATTCATCCAACTCATTCAATGCTCAAGTCAAATTCAGAACTGGTAACCAATCAAGAAGACAAAACATATGCAACATCTATGCTAACTCGTCGTTTTCGGAATGCACTCATTCCTACAGCAGTAGTTTTAATTCAAGACAAAAACGGCTGTTTCCAATTCGCTAGAGCTCTGGTTCGCAGATGAACTTTATAACTGAAGAATTGGCTAAAAGACTTCAACTAATATTTCATAAGCAACATTATGAAATCTCTGAAGTTGGTCAAATACGAACACACATGAAGTATTCAGTGTCCACTAAAATTCGCTCGAGAATAGCGTCCGACGAATGGAACTTGGACTTCGTTGTTACTAAATCAATTTCAGTGTAAGTTAAATGTATGTAATTGGGTCATACCAACTGTGATAGATTTAGTAGACCCATTCTTTTATGTACCAGAACGAATTGATTTATTGATCATCATGCAAGAGTTTTTCGATCTAATCAACGATGGAAAGGTAAGCTTAGGTGTTGGTTTACCATGTCATATAAATACGTCTCTTGAATGGATCGTTGGAGGAAAGAGCGGCGAAAATCCAAAACGTCAGTCATTTACATGTCATTTTACACAAAATTAAGATCTGCATTCAGCTTTGAGACGTTTTCGGAATATTGACGAATTAAGTGGACTAGACTGGACGGATAGTTCTTTAACCCAGGAGGAGCTGGCATGTGAAAACCACTTGCAACTGCATACCGAAATTCTTGGTTCCCGTCGTATTCAAGTTCGATTGCCATTCAAAAGATCACCTGACCGATTAGAAGACTCATTGGGAAGCGCGGAAAATAGATTTTTGCAAATTGAACGACGTCTCACGACTCAACCACAGGTAAAGGAAATGTACATTGAAACCTGGTCATACAGTGCAAAATAACACTTATACTTGAAATACAAATCGCCAAGCTGGAATCACCATATGATCGAAAACAAATAAATTGTATACAAGAGCATATGTAAAAGAAACGAATACAAGCAAGCGAGAAACAATAACAAAGCTTGGTGGCAGGGAAATCTGTTTGGATGATGTCACCACAAAGAAGCAGAACAGTTAGGCATATGTGAGATTTCCCAAGCCATAGGTGCAATGCTGAGAGTGGGAGAGCTAGCCGAATACTCGAGGGCAAGTAAATTAAATTCAAACTGTACCGGGAAAAATTCATATGAAAAGATAAGCGGTGGATTAATGCAGTGTGTTGGTCATATTAATGCTACTATTATATGTATTTATTATTACATATTATTATTGTTCCTATAGATATCTATATATGTATATGTATATAGGGCAGGGGGATGAGTAGGGGAAATTATTGTGATAATTGATTATATATATAATTAGGTAGTAAACTGTGATTAGGCGATTGGGATATATAGAGACTAAGAGCTGTTGTTAGCAATTAAAGCGAAATGCCGAAGGGCATGCATTTGCGATGTAAGCATATGCGTGTATGGGTTATCTGGAAAGTGATCCTGGGAGAAAGAAAGGCCGTAGTCCTGGCAACTATTTGAAGAATAGCAGTGTATAAGGTTAGATAGGCAAGAACTGGAGTATTTGCGGCAACAGTTAGGACCCGTAATAAATACTCTTTTATTTTGACCACAAGGGTATACAGCATACGGTGTCCAGAGCGTGCCCGACATACCCAATCACAAGCCCATCATCGCCCTAAAGCTGTCATCACCCTCAAGAAATTGCATACCAATAAACTGAGTCATTAAAATTAAAATCAAGCCAAACTAGTTTCCTTCTTTTCACCAGCGCACAATATAAATTTGAAATCCAGCTCTGTCAATAGTAAGGACCAAGAAAGATCGTTATACCCAGTAGCCAGCAAGATCTCATCTTGACATTACTGGCATTTCGTTTACAATGCCACGATGTAACAGCAGATATATTTAAAACGTATCGAGGATTTCTCGCACCTGAAGAAAGATCATTTCAACAAATTATGTGGAGAAGATCACCACATTTAAACTATTTCAATGTGCTCCATTTCTCGCAATTCGAAGTCTCAAATTTTTAGCCGAGACAGAAGGATGTGTACCCAATAGGATCTCCGGTTTTTTCTCACGACATGTATGTAGACGATCTTTTATCTGAAGCCGACTCAACCGAAGAACTACATTGCAAAATTGCATTTGATTTCCGTCCGTCTGTCCGTCCGTCCGTATGAACACCTAGATCTCAGAGACTATAAGAGCTAGAGCAACCAAATTTGATGTCAACATCCGTCTGTTGTGTAGACAGGTTAAGTTTGTTTCAAATTTTTGCCACGCCCACTTCCGCCCCCGAAATTTGAGAAAAACCTATAACTAGGGCAATATTAAATATATCGTATTCTTATTTAACATGCACATTAATATAGCTAAAATACACCAGCTGACCAAATTTAACCAAAATCGGACAATAATTATCGGAGATATACGTATTTCCGTTTTGTACTGAAACGCCCCATGCAAAATTGGCTGTTAAGTGTGAGCGAGATAGCATGCGTTCGCTGTTGCTGCATGGCAAGCAGTGTAGTGTTGCTGCATGGCAAGCAGTGTAGTGTTGCTGCATGGCAAGCAGTGCATGCTAAGAGCATTTTTTTTTGTAAATTGATAGCGATTTTGATTATTTTTGATTTTATGGGGTACTTTTACTTGGTACAGGGTATACTCAATACCCAGTACCCCTAGCGTACAAGGGTATATTAAAGTCGCTAAAATGTAAATAAAAGGCAGAAGGAGAATTTTCCGACTCCATAAAGTGTATATCTTCTTGATCAGTATCAACAGCCGAGTCGATTAAGACATATCCGTCTGTCCGTCCGTCAGTATGAAGACACACATCTCAGAGATTATAAGAGCTAGAGGAACCAAATTCGGTGTCAGCATCCGTCTTTTGTCTAGGCAGGTCAATTTAAAAAATCGTATAACTATCGCTGTAATAAAGATATCGTTGTTATTTGCCACACTCAATAAAATAGCCAATATGCACCAACTGACCCAAATTTAATGAAGTCGGACAATAATTAACGGAAATATACGTATTTCCGGTTTGTACTGAATCGCCTAGTGCAACATGGGCTGTTAAGAGTGAGCGGGATAGCATGCGATCGCTGTTTCTGCATGCTAAGAGAATTTTGTTGTTAGTTGATGGCGACATTAATCGTTTTTGACTTTATGAAGTATTTTTCCTTGGTATAGAGTAAACTCAATGTCGGAAGGGACGACTTGCTTGCTTCCTTATTGTAGAGCATTAAAAATTACATGCTGTAACCTTGCGAACAATTTATGATAGTGTCTCAGACCTTCGATCTGGATTTGTTGTATCTGAAGCAGACATATTAAAAGCGATACTAATTCAACTGGTTTTAAGTAAAATTGACATTGAATCCAAACCAGCATATGATCGTGTTCAAGAATTCGATAAGTTGCTAGCTTCGGATGACTGTTATGATGTTCTTAGTCGACACTGCCTAAGAAATAATCGTGAGGAGATCAGCTCCAGATAAAAACATCAACATGCTTCAAAACTACGACAATCTAATGGGAACAATCTGGCATTTTGTCAAGTTTTTAAGTCGCTGACATTCGCGGAAAAATTTAAGGTTGTAAAGCAAGCACAATTATGCTTAAATTGTCTAAGAAAGGGTCACTCTGCATCCAAATGTCCTACTAAATCCAGATGCCGCAGGTGTCATGGACTACACCATACAATTATGCATAAGTATGAATCGACCACTCACTCTAATGTAGAGACTGGAACAAACAATTCATACACTCATCACATTCATCCAACTCATTCAATGCTCAAGTCAAATTCAGTACTGGTAACCAATCAAGAAGACAAAACATATGCAACATCTATGCTAACTCGTCGTTTTCGGAATGCACTCATTCCTACAGCAGTAGTTTTAATTCAAGACAAAAACGGCTGTTTCCAATTCGCTAGAGCTCTGGTTCGCAGATGAACTTTATAACTGAAGAATTGGCTAAAAGACTTCAACTAATATTTCATAAGCAACATTATGAAATCTCTGAAGTTGGTCAAATACGAACACACATGAAGTATTCAGTGTCCACTAAAATTCGCTCGAGAATAGCGTCCGACGAATGGAACTTGGACTTCGTTGTTACTAAATCAATTTCAGTGTAAGTTAAATGTATGTAATTGGGTCATACCAACTGTGATAGATTTAGCAGACCCATTCTTTTATGTACCAGAACGAATTGATTTATTGATCATCATGCAAGAGTTTTTCGATCTAATCAACGATGGAAAGGTAAGCTTAGGTGTTGGTTTACCATGTCATATAAATACGTCTCTTGAATGGATCGTTGGAGGAAAGAGCGGCGAAAATCCAAAACGTCAGTCATTTACATGTCATTTTACACAAAATTAAGATCTGCATTCAGCTTTGAGACGTTTTCGGAATATTGACGAATTAAGTGGACTAGACTGGACGGATAGTTCTTTAACCCAGGAGGAGCTGGCATGTGAAAACCACTTGCAACTGCATACCGAAATTCTTGGTTCCCGTCGTATTCAAGTTCGATTGCCATTCAAAAGATCACCTGACCGATTAGAAGACTCATTGGGAAGCGCGGAAAATAGATTTTTGCAAATTGAACGACGTCTCACGACTCAACCACAGGTAAAGGAAATGTACATTGAAACCTGGTCATACAGTGCAAAATAACACTTATACTTGAAATACAAATCGCCAAGCTGGAATCACCATATGATCGAAAACAAATAAATTGTATACAAGAGCATATGTAAAAGAAACGAATACAAGCAAGCGAGAAACAATAACAAAGCTTGGTGGCAGGGAAATCTGTTTGGATGATGTCACCACAAAGAAGCAGAACAGTTAGGCATATGTGAGATTTCCCAAGCCATAGGTGCAATGCTGAGAGTGGGAGAGCTAGCCGAATACTCGAGGGCAAGTAAATTAAATTCAAACTGTACCGGGAAAAATTCATATGAAAAGATAAGCGGTGGATTAATGCAGTGTGTTGGTCATATTAATGCTACTATTATATGTATTTATTATTACATATAATTATTGTTCCTATAGATATCTATATATGTATATGTATATAGGGCAGGGGGATGAGTAGGGGAAATTATTGTGATAATTGATTATATATATAATTAGGTAGTAAACTGTGATTAGGCGATTGGGATATATAGAGACTAAGAGTTGTTGTTAGCAATTAAAGCGAAATGCCGAAGGGCATGCATTTGCGATGTAAGCGTATGCGTGTATGGGTTATCTGGAAAGTGATCCTGGGAGAAAGAAAGGCCGTAGTCCTGGCAACTATTTGAAGAATAGCAGTGTATAAGGTTAGATAGGCAAGAACTGGAGTATTTGCGGCAACAGTTAGGACCCGTAATAAATACTCTTTTATTTTGACCACAAGGGTATACAGCATACGGTGTCCAGAGCGTGCCCGACATACCCAATCACAAGCCCATCATCGCCCTAAAGCTGTCATCACCCTCAAGAAATTGCATACCAATAAACTGAGTCATTAAAATTAAAATCAAGCCAAACTAGTTTCCTTCTTTTCACCAGCGCACAATATAAATTTGAAATCCAGCTCTGTCAATAGTAAGGACCAAGAAAGATCGTTATACCCAGTAGCCAGCAAGATCTCATCTTGACATTACTGGCATTTCGTTTACAATGCCACGATGTAACAGCAGATATATTTAAAACGTATCGAGGATTTCTCGCACCTGAAGAAAGATCATTTCAACAAATTATGTGGAGAAGACCACCACATTTAAACTATTTCAATGTGCTCCATTTCTCGCAATTCGAAGTCTCAAATTTTTAGCCGAGACATAGAAGGATGTGTACCCAATAGGATCTCCGGTTTTTTCTCACGACATGTATGTAGACGATCTTTTATCTGAAGCCGACTCAACCGAAGAACTACATTGCAAAATTGCATTTGATTTCGAAGGTAGGTTTAGAATTACCAAAGTGGAACTTTAGCCAATCCCCAGTTCAATCAAACAGTCATTGATCATACAAAGCTTAATATTGTAACCATCGTGGCCAGACTTTATGATCTGTTTAGCCCAGTAGTGCGCTGCAAAATTCAAGTGCAAGACTTGTGGATCTAGCGTCTAGACTGGGATGACCGTTTGCCAGATACTTTACAGATGAAATGAAAGGCGACTAAAGGATTTCTTCACAATCTACCCGCGATTCGGGTCCCTCGGTTCGTTTAGGGATTTTCTGATGCGTCAGAACGAGCATTTGAATGCTGTATTTATTCTCGGACGAATTTGAATGGAAAGTTTTAAACATCATTAATTATATCCAGATCAAGAGTAGCTCCCACAAAGTCACAAAGTATACCTCGTTTGGAACTTTGTGCCGCTGTTTTACTTTGTCAAACATGGACAAGAATTAAAGAGAAACTTGGATCACTCGGAATTTGGATACTTTTGGACCGTTGTTCTGCATTGGCTTAAAAGACATCCATCAACGCTTAAATGTTTTATTGCAAACCGCGTTTCCATCGTATAATCGCAGTTAGAGGATATTATTTGGCGTCATGTGCCTGGAAATGGCAACCATGCTGATGTTGTATCTCGTGGTTGTGAGGCAGTGAATTAATGAAATCAAGTTGGTTTTATGGCCCGAACATTTTAAAACTTGATTCAACCCAATGGCATCAGCCTAAAATCAAGAATGAATATGACCTCAACGAATTAGAAGTGCGAAGGTCCCTAGTGACATGTAACAATGGTAGTTCGAAATTAAGCATAGTTGAACAGATTATCGGCAGACTTTCATCGTTTCAGAAGAGTGTACGTGGTTTTTTAACCGACTTTCCATTAACAGAAGCAAGACAGTCTATGCTACAATGAACATTTCTGTAGCAGAATTTAAATCAGCCTTTACTTATATAACATATTCTATTTAGCACCAGGTTATTTTAATGAAATCACTGCTTTAAGGTCTGGAAACATCTAAATCCCTTTCTAACAGAAGAGAAAGTAGGCACACAAATAGTTCATGTCGTGCGTGTTGGAGGCCGGCCATACGAATAGTTCGAAAAGTCGTTAGATGGTGCACTGATTGTTACCACCATAAGCCGACTCTTATGCGACAAATAATGGGTATTCTCCATGCTAACCGCGTTCTGGCAAACCGGGCTTTTCTTATTTGCAGAATGGATTTGTGCGAACCGTTTCTCACGTCATACCGGATTCGCAGTAGTTGATTACTTCGCTTCAAAAGCGATACATACGGAATGTTGCGACGCTGTTCGTCGTTTCGCACCTTCTTCGAATTAATATTATATCACTTTCTCACGTTAATGTACGTATTAATACTTTTTTTGATTTCTTTTATTTTTATTTCGTTACAAAATATATAAAATACAAAATGTAGGAAATCGTAATAGGTAAAATAATGGCTAATTAAATTCCGCTGCTGACAACTGCCCTCTGCTGTTTAGCGACCACTGCACTTTGCTGTACCTTCCCTCGTCTTTCGTTTAGGTATCACGCCACTTTACCGTTTCTTGCTGAATTCGCTCCTATGCAAAATGTCGAATCATCGCATCAGCTGTTCGATTAACAGAGGGCAGCTTGCCGCGAGGGCTTCTCTTAAACGGCAACACGGAACTTATTTCAGATCTCTCTGCTAATAACTTCATTCTCAGTTTAAAGCGATTTATTGGACGACGAGGTATTCCCAAAAGAATCTATTGTGACAACGCCACTAATTTTGTCGGTGCGTGCTCACAACTTGAAGGCGTCAAAAAACTTTTCTGGACGGAGGACAATCTTAGAAATCTTGCAGAATTCAGTCATAATACTGGTTTCGAATTCAACTTTATTCCACCTCGTGCGCCACATTTTGGAGGTCTATGGGATGCCGCGGTCAAATCAATGAAGACGTTGTTGGTCAAAAATTTGACTAATTCACACATGACCTATGAAAAGCTTCAATCAATTGTAATCGAAGTAGAAGCAATTTTAAATTCTCGCCCTATTTTCATTCACAGCGATGGCCCTAATGACGGGGAAGCGTTAACACCAGCGCATCTGCTTGTCGGTGTTGACTACGGGCAATTCCTGAACCAACATTGGATCAAGCCCAACCGTCTTCTTATTTAACTCGTTGGCAGCGAATTACATATAGCAACGAATCAACTCATCTTGATCCAAGAAGAGAATCTTCCTCCTTAATATTGGCTGACTGGAAGAGTAGTCGACATTGTACGATGAGCTGATGGGAGAATTAGATTGGCGGATGTCCGAACAAAGAAAAGAATTATTCGCCGACCGATCTGCAAGCTTGCACCGCTACCCTGTTAAAAATTTAATTTAATTAGGTTGAAGACACTAATAGATTCTTCAATGGGGGAGTATGTTGAAAGAGAAGCCAGTCATAAATTATATTTTACCAGATTCACTACACTAATTTATCATAATCACATTTATCCCATTGTATCAACTTTCATTGTACTACAAGTTTACTCTCACTGCTCACAAAGAGCTTTATTCAGTACAAGAAATTCACTACACTCACTTCTTTTGGAAACTCAAACGAGAGAAGACATTGGTTTCATTTTGGGAATCAATAATCTGTATTGGACAGATTTTAGTTGAACCATCTGCAATTGGACAGATCAAACATTTTATTTTGTACTCATCGATCCATATTCATGGGACGCTGCCTTACTATTCTTAAGTTGAACACCATGTTTTTCATTTAAACTTCTGTACGCGCATATTTTTTTTGTCTTAAATAAAGCTATATTAAATAATTGGCTACTAGTAACTTAATTGTACTAGCAACAGCTAAATAACTTCCCTCAGGAACGCCCTCTGTCATTAAAGACGGTTGCTTTTTGAACAGCCGTTGTATGTGTTGCTACTAATTCAATGTCGGGTTAATACTTAGGTGACTTCGAACTCTCCTACTTGTACTTCACTGTAGTTTATTCATGATTCACTTAGATCCTCGGATTAGCTATATATACCACAAATATGAATATGTCGCGTAGCTAATTTGGTAAACTATTATTTTGAAAAAAGAAATATTATTTTGTTTGATCTATCAGCTAAAAATTGTGCAAAACTTGTATTTCCAGGAAGTTTTCTGGAAGTTTAATAAAAAATCATCATCGCTCATGAGACATTAAGCACCTTTTAATGCTAGACTGTGAGTTTTGATTCATGGACTATGGTAGGAAGATTGAGAAAAATGTGTGTTTTAGTATGCTTGTCAGGTGACATCCAAACGAGCCATGAGATTCTGCTAAAAGACCTGAAAGACTTCATTTGTAAGAAGGAATCTTGAAAGAATGTTCGCCTTTCGTCTGAAAACCATTTTGTAATCGATTATTGTGAGTTCTTCATAATGGAGGTTAACGTTTTGGTCTCGAACGAGGTCAGATTGACTGAATTGACTGAAAACCAGTCGATTTTAGAGAGACATTGCCATGGAAACTCTTAATTTGATGGTATCGTTGAACAGCGAGTGAAGTAGGATTTTGTACGCCTTTCGAAAAGTTAGTCAGAGATAGCATGACTGAACTAAAATGAAGTACGAAAGGATATCCTTTTTTAATATCAGTGTAAAAAAAAACAAAAGGGTATTGGCAAAGTGGACTGTATTGTGTTAAAAAGTATATGCGCAATTTTTTATAAGGATGTGATTGGATTCCAAAGCTCGAAGCTCGTGTAAATGAAAACGGAATATGCCTGATCCTGTTCATCCACGGAACTGGAGTATCCTTCTATAAAGTTGCTTATAATTTTAATCGATTAAAAATATTAATAATCACTGTGGTCGGACATAAGTCCGGCTGGCTAACTATTCTATGAGATTAAAAAAACGCGCAATTGATACGACAAAATTCAATCTAACCACCACCTTCGGGTTCCAGCACAGTTTAGCTTACCCATCTTCAGAAAAAATCATATCAATAAATGGATGAATTTAAATTTGGATTAAATTTTGTCGTATCAGTGGATTTACACGAAAAACGATCAATTCTATCAAGAATTGCGTGATTATTTGATATCAGAGAATGGTTAGCCAGCCAAACTAAGGTCTGATGGAGCGACTATAGAAGGAAACGATAGGCTGGAATGACTTATTACCATTGCAACATAATAGAAGACATTTTTTATGAGGAATGCAGAGTATGTTTTTTCAAAAGAAAATTTTGCCAATAACATAAGACGGCGGGTTAGTGCATCCAAATTACCACCCTGTGACCCCTGGTGTCATGGTTGACAATAGATACAAGAAGCAGACAAAGAATGGCTTGCAATGTTATCAATCAGCGACCATTTCTGGATATAACCGCTAAATAGCAAAGTGTTTTTACGTTAATTCAGAAAAAACTAGAAACTATTTCACGAATTGAGTTGGGTACTATTCCATTCTTTCTACCAAAACAAATGCAAACTTGGAAAAAAAAAACAAAATAAAGAAAAATAGGGTAATTGAATAACAAGGAGAAGGAATCATTTTCCGATCAGCATCAACAGCAGAGTCGACTAATTTTCCTGTCTGTTCGACTACCCGTCCATCCATCCATATATACACCACGATCACGGACACGACTAGAGCTACAGATACCAAATTTGGTATAAACTTCTGTCTATTTTCTATGAAGAGTAAGTTCATTTTAGGGTTTTGTTGTGGTACTTCAAACTAGTGTCGACTTTGAAATAGTGTGACTTTTTCAAATTTTACTAAATTTATATGGCGGCGTGAAAATCAGAATAATAAAATAGAAGAAGAATAAAGTATCAAAAAGCTTAAAATTCTATTTCAGCGCCGCTTAGGCGTAAATGGGCAGGGCTTTTTAACTCATGAGAAAATTTTGTACTTGTAGTAAAAACAGTAAAGGCTCAGTTCAATTTGAGAATAAATATATTAGTCTTGGCTTAGTGACTAACCAGAATCACCACAAAAGATGTTAACATGTATGTATAAATGCTAAAAAATGCTTGAGACAGATTAAACTGTCCCCCAACACATTATTCAACACTTTATCAGCCACTGGTATAGTTGGACATAGTTAACACCATAGTCAGTAAACTACACAAATATACAAACTGCGGAATTGACTTAGAATCCGTAAATCGTTACCTTCATAGTTTCTACTTTGAAGTTTCTACTTTAACAAGACCAACTATATTCTGGAAATATATTTTTATACTCTGTATTTATAGGGTAAAAGGGTATATTAAAGTCACTTAACTATATGTAACAGGCAGAAGGAAAATTTTCCGACTCCATAAAGTATATATATTCTTGATAAGTATCAACAGCCGAGTCGATTAAGACATATCCGTTTGTTCGTATGAACACCTAGATCTCAGAGACTATAAGAGCTAGCTCAAGAAGCCCAGCTGACCCACATTTATCGAAATCATAAATATTTATCGGAGATAGCACGTGTTCGCTGTATGCTAAGAAAATTTTGTTGTAAATTGAAGGCGATTTTGATTGTTTTTGACTTTATGAAGTACTTTTGCATGCGTCTGAACTCTGAATGTCCAAAACGTGCATTCCGAATGCCGCAACCGCTTCTTCAGGTGTCGAAAACGTTGACCTCTCAGTTTGTTTTTTACGTACGGGAATAAGAAGAAGTCACTCGGTGCCAAGTCAGGATTATACGGCGGATGACCCATTAATTCGATGTTTTGTGTGCTCAAAAATGATAGTGTAAGATTGTGGGTTGTATTAAATTATCTTTAATATGTCGGAACTAACTTTGCTTTTTACATAATCGAATTATGTGCCGTAAATAGACAGCGAATTATTTAACATAACGTCTGCAATAGTTGCAGAATGCAACGAATTTTCGATAACCTCATATTTTGAGTCATCTGGCAAAATTTCTTTATCTCTGCATTTATGACACTTTGTGCATGGAGAATGAACATTTTTGTGGATGTAATTTTAAAATCCAAAGTGATAGGGCTCTCAGTCGTCACAGAGACGCGTTATCACAAATCGCTTCTAGAACATGGGCCCACCTTCATTAGACTGTCGCCAGCAGCAGCTACTAGAACTACTTCTTCAGCAACGAACCGAGCAACGGCTCTCTACATAACGCAACATTGCATATTATTAAGTAGTGTCACAACAACAACAAGCGCTAAATGTATAAGTACGTTTAAATTGCTTACACGACTCGCCACGGCGCAGCCAATTCACTTTACCGTCAAATAGTGATTGGGTCGCTGAGCACGTCGACTTGCACCGTCTGCTCGCTCACAACAACAACGACAGCTACTGTTTTTACGACATTAGCAACAATTGCAGCGTCTGCACTAGCTTCGATCAGCACCCATCCGGCTACCACAACAAAATCTACTTCGACAGGGAAGACGAATCCGAGTTCATCTTTTCAGACTGGTATGGACAGATACATTAATATTAACAAGCGTAAGCAACCAAGAACAGTCAAACGACGACTCAGACGAGAGTGGCAAATGACTCGATCAATGGCAGCAAAACTTCGTCTGAGGACAGTTAACCGCACTCAAGCAAAGGCGCTAAGGCAACACGCTGCAAGGGCCCAGCGGACATACATTTAGAACCTCACCCCAATAAGTACAAGATATCCTCTGTAGAAAAGTCGCCCAACTATGAGCGCTACAACCGAAACAGTGTCTCCTATGAGATGTCGAACTGGTAATCGTTCCCGTACAGACAAAAAAAAAGGTATCAACCTTTGCAGCTCATCTTAAAACGGTATTTCAGCCAAATCAATCCACAAACTAATTTGAGCCCTTTCTGACCACCTCACCAGAAAACGAGCTTACGGAATTTCAAGTGGAGGAAATTTCCGCAGTCATTAAAAACCATCTAAACGCAATAAAATCACCTGGTCATGATCAAATAACTCCGAAAATGGTCTTAGAACTGCCGAGCTGTGCTATGTGCCACATCTGCATGCTGTTTAACGTGATTCCAAAAATTAGTCAGTTTCCTCTAAGGTGAAAAAAATCAATAATCGTGGTGATTCCAAAACCCGGAACGGATAACACACAGCCATCATCATACAGACATCATAGTTTACTGCCAAATCTGTAAAATTATTTGCAAAGGTCCTACAACTCCTCATAAACTATATCTGGCAAACGAAAATATAAACCCATCACATCAGTTCAGATTTAAAGAAATGCATGGCACAGGATTTGACCAAAAGGAATACTGCATCTCGATGTTGACTAAGCATTTGATGGAATCTGGTTAGACGGCTTTATATATAAAATAGAAGCGACGCTACCACAATACACACATAAGCTGGAATCTTATATTTTCAATAGAAAATATGTATACAGCGGACGAACCCTGCACATACACCTTCGCCGATGAGACGGCTATCCTCCGCCTATCCAAATACCTGATCGAAGCTTCTGACCCATAAGCAATTTACTAAGGGAATGTTGAACAATGGTTAGCAAAAATTCGTTTTAAGCAGACGAACTTACCTAACCGTGACGCTGAACACTGTTTGTGTGCCCCAGAGTGACGCCATTGTCTATCTAATAGTCCACTTCGGCAAAAGACTTACCTCACGAAAGCACTTAAAGCATGCAGCCTACACTAGCTTATCAATGCACGATCTAGAATATAAAGTTCTCCTCTACAACTCGGTACTTAAACCTATCTGGACGTACTGCGTTGAACTGTGGGGAAGCTCAAGTAGGAGCAATATAGAAACCATCCAAAGAGCGCAGTCTAAGATTCTCAGAACTATCACGGGAGCACCCTGGTATATCCGGAATGATAATATAAAGAAAGACCTAAATATTCCTAGTGTGGTAACCGAAATGCAGTCACAGCAGGTAAAGTACACTGATAAGCATTGTATGTTATTGGTACATGAATTGGGAATTCTAAATTATTTGGTCTAATTATAAACTAATCTTTGGACGGGTTACTATCAATCTAGCAATTAAATTTCCTTCATAAAATGAATGCCTAATATACCATCACTTGGTATTGGAAATTTTGATCCGATCTTTATTTTTATATAAATTCTTCAGCAGTAATTTCTTTCTTAAGCTAGATTCAAAACATTATTAAGTTGGCTGCGGAATCAAGATATAACTAAGTTGTCTGTGAACTCAATTGAGAGCTGTCAATCATAAGTCATCGGCGAGGTGGGAGGGCTAGGTTACGTTCGGCGCTACCACACCGGCCGTCGCCGTTACATTACCCCCTCTTTAGACTCGAGGCTCCTGACCTGAGTTGTCATGGCTTGTTCTAGTCCGCGGTATTCTTGTGGGCGTCCTCTGGTTCATTTGCCTGCAGCGCTATCACGGGATCTGCTCTATCCAGGATAATGGTAAGATGGGCGGACTTCGCCCTGAAAAGGCCGGGTCGCAGGATGACATCGTCTTGAAGTTCCGAATAGTCGCTTTCCTCTAGAACGATTGTTTTTGAGTACTCTGCGACCGTAGATTCCAACCGAGTGCACGTCTAGGAGCGCGGCGGCAAACAAGTGGGAGCCAGCAGGTGCACCGAAGAGTGGCAGGGCACCCCAACGAAATCTCAACGAAATGCTGAAAGGAAACAAGGCAATGTAAACTAAGTACACCAGTACATCCATATGAACACGTAGCTTGGGTAGCGCCGGTAGTCCCACGGTGGACGCTAAGTGTAGAGTTTTCCAGCATAGATACAGGTTGCTCCGGGTGCAAACCACTCTCTTGGGAAGTCTCAGATTCGCAAAACAACAGGGCTAACACGCTTACCTCCTCCTCTCCGGCATCCTCGGCTCCAGCCGTGTTTTCTACCAACCAAGATATGCTGGACGACGCCGATGGGCGTGGGTTACGGCGATTGGTGGAAGCCTCTGATTCTGTGGGAATAGCCTGCTCCGAGTTGCCAAGCGACTCGACCACGGCAACGGTGGGAGCATAAGGGCAGCAATGGTTTGATTTATTAGTAGTGGAGTGTTGGTCGTCTCGATTTTCTCCTGATGGACATTTTTCTCCTGCTGGTGGTAGCAGTTCGAAATCAATCCAAGAGCCGGTGTTATCGAACTACGGCAGCACATTTGGATTAACTTCAATTGACCGCTTCTATGCTGTTGTCGTTGCATGAGGGTGGTGAGCGCGGTAGATGAATCGCCCTTGGCTGCGAGTTGGACAGTGTGCGTTTCAGTGCATCGAAAATGTGATCGATCTTTTGCTTCACCGCGGCTACTGCTTGTGTTAAAGCGTACACGGTAGCAGTGCCATCCTCTACATCTCGGCTGTTGCGTCCCTTGCTCCTAGGCATGTCTGTGAGGCTCTTCGCAGTAGCCGAAGATCCACACACAGATCCAATCTTTATTTTTGTACAAATTCTTCAGCAGTAATTTTTTTCTTAAGCTACATTCAAAACATTATTAAGTTGGCTGAGGAACCAAGATCTAATTAAGTTGTCTGTGAACTCAATTGAGAGCAGCCAGTCTGTACTTTTAAAAATTAGCATTGCCAATCAGAAGTTATTGGAGGGCTAGGTTACGTTCGGCTAGGAATTAAGTTCTCCTCTTCCGTAACAAATTCTTTTATTATTTTTTTGTTTCTTTTCTAATTTAAATTTCGATTTCTTAATTGTCGTTGTTGTTTTTTGAAGTGAAAACTTCTTTAGAATCGTTGGGAGTGATTTGAGACTCGATGAAACGAAAAAGCGACACTAAAAAGAGACATACATATAGATCTTATAGTATATAGCCTGCGAGAGAATGAGATAGAACAGAGTTATATAGCGTTCCTTATTCTCCGTCTCCTCTTTGTTCGGTGCTTCGGAGCCTCCCCACTCTTGGCTACGAAGCGTTATATGTTGATATACGTATATGTGTGTGGCTGCGTACTGCTGAGCCACGCTAGTAGAGTGAGTATTGTAGTATGTATACTACACTGCCTAATACTTGCTTTAGTGTTAGTTCAAGCGTCATACGTATGTATGTTTGTATGTATGCTAGTACGTATGTGTGCGTTTTGATATTGTAGATCAATTTAAAAGACCACAAACGAGAGCAGGCGGTGTTGCAATATACCACAATCAAAATGACGGTGCTCGTATTGTAACTCCACAGATAGATATGAATGCACAGCAACTAGAATCACTGACTGTTCAGCTCTCTAAAGTGGGAGAAATATGTGCATGCGAAACCAGATTGAGCAATGGAAAAACAGTTTTAATTGTGGCAATTTATATTTCACCGAATCAATCAATAAATAGCATCACGGAATTCATTCATGAAAATTTAATAAAGTATACACCAGAAGTATCGCGGATACTTAGAAAAGATTACGATAAAGTTCCAATGATTTTAAGTGGCGATTTTAACGTAAATTTTGCATTGGACACAGCGGTTCCTTTAATTGACTTTCTCAATACGACATTCAGTTTAAAAATGTGTAACAATCGCACTGAATCAACAACACGATCAAAAACAACAATTGACGCGGTATTTCAAAGATATGTTGACAACATTGAAACCAAAGCATTTGTATCATATTTTAGCTATCATAAGCCACTCGTATCATTTGTTGAAATTGAAAACATTGAGGATGAATAATAATAAAATGAAGAAAATAAAATATGACCTTTATAGCAATATTATAATGAACCTATAATTATCCCGCCCCTAATGCTGCTTTCGTCTCATTCTCTCTCAGTTTGTTTTACGGAAGGTTTCACTTCTATCGTGTCTAACCGTTAGACGCACTTTTTTGTGGTTGTTTTGTTTTTTTTTAATTTATTGTGAATATCTTATTCTCTTTGTTTCTTTTTTTTTTTTTAAATGTTATGTTCGAAGGTTGATCAGACGCAGTTTCATGAATCGTTTTTTGTTCTTTCTTCTTACTATCTCTAATTAAAATGTTATCATTAACTCCTATTTCTATGGTCCTAAATATTTATCTTCTTATTTATGAGCTGCTTCATTTTTTAATAACACTTGGTCTCCCACTTTTTTTTTTTTTTTTTTTCGCGCGTATCCCATTGGGTGCACTAAGTGCCCACAACCTCCCGCCCAACCGACCGAGGGGCGCTAGCCGCATGACGCACGGCTCGAGTCGCGGGGACATTCCACAAAACAGACAACAAACGAAAACTATAACTAGTTACGAGCTAAATGTAAAAGGATAGATTTTTTTAATGTAGGAAGAGAGAGCTCCGAACTGATTACACAGTAAAGTCGATTGTAATCAGAACAAAGTACTCGGAAAGGTTCATGCAGAGCATAGTTAGTGGTACAGCGGGGAAGAGATAGAGGTATAAAATTTCTAGTAGGCCTACAAGGAACCGATAGATTTACTTGGCTCAATAGCTTAGGAGAGTCTATATCACCATTAAGGAGCTTGTGCATAAAAATCACACCAAGCATTATTCTACGATTAGTAAGAGATGGTAGGTTAACAAGAAGAAGTCTACTAGAGTACAATGGCAGATTGATATTGCGATCCCAGTTCAGACCACGAAGAGCAAAGAGTAGGAACTGTTTTTGGACAGATTCTATTCTTGATTTGTGTGAGTCATATTGAGGAGACCATATGCAAGATCCATATTCTAAAATAGGACGAACCAATGAGGTAAAAAGAATTTTGGTTGTATAAGGGTCATTAAACTCCTTTGACCATCGTTTAACAAACCCAAGAACACCCATAGCTTTACCTACAGTAGTGGAGATATGAGATTTAAAGGTTAATTTATAGTCCATAAGGACACCCAAATCGTTCATCTCATGAAAACGTTTTAGTGGGATGTCATTAAGAAAATAAGTTACCAACCGCGGAGTATTTCTGTGAAAAGTCATGATCTTGCATTTGGTTGGATTTAAACTTAACAAATTATTTTGACACCACGACTGAAAATTTTGAAGATCAGATTGTAACCGACAGGGAGAGATAATATCTTTGTAACTAAGACAAAGCTTAACATCATCTGCGTACATAAGGACATGAGAATGATTTATAACAGACGGAAGATCATTGATAAAAAGAGTAAAAAGCAATGGTCTTAAATGACTGCCCTGGGGCACTCCCGAAGTCACATTTATGGACCTAGAATATAAAGATTTGAAAAGAACCTTCTGTGTTCTGCCTGTCAGATATTCCCGAATCCAGGAAACTAAAGGGCTAGGGAAGCCAATGTTATTTAATTTAAGGAGAAGTAGCGTATGATTAACAGAATCAAAAGCCTTGCTGAAATCAGTATATATGACATCAGTTTGCCTTGCATTCCGAAATCCTTCGATCGTCAATGATGTGAATTCTAAAAGGTTAGTGGTTGTAGATCTACGTTTCACAAATCCATGCTGCGATGGTGAAATTATAGAACTACAAAAATGTTGTAGTTGAGAAGTAATTAACTTTTCAAAAGCTTTAGGAATAGCGGACAATTTAGAAATACCCCTATAGTTAGATGCATCGGATTTCCTACCAGTTTTATGGAGAGGAATTATATAGGATTCCTTCCAAATGGATGGAAAAGTTGAAGATTTAACGGACAATAGAAAAAGTTTCTGAATTGGCTTACATAATGCCGCGGCGCAAAACCTTATTACACATCCAGGTAACTTCTATGCTTAAATCCTTAGTATTCCCTATCATAATATGTTTCTTTGCCTAGCTTTATTTTTTTTTTTTTTCAAAAATATACGAGCTCTTTTATAAGCTGTTTCTAATCTAAACTTAACCTCCTTAGCGTAATCGTCTATATTATAGAGTGGATCTATTGTATCTATGCTATTAAAATGTTTTAGCAAATTAAATTGTTTGCCATATACTAGTTCATATGGACAATAATTATGTGCCTTAGATGGTGTGGTGTTAAAACAGAAAACAATTACATTATTATATTTAGGTGAGGAAGCGTGTATTGGTGATAATTAATTATATATATATATAATTTTATTTTTAACGTTGTTTATATTTAAAAAAAAAATTATTTTTTATTTTTCAACGGAGTTCTTTTTCCTTTTACACTTTAACAATTATAAGTTATAAGATAGTGTACAGAGTTTTTTAGCTTAACCGAAACTGGACTAAAGCTGGGCTGGAACTAAACTGAACTGAACTCTTAAGGTTCTAAGATTATTTATAGTAAATTTTATGAGAGTGGAGTGATTTTTGGGAGTTGGCTCGAGTGGCGTGATCGATTCCGATTGGTCACTTTGGAGTAGGTTCCCATGAAAAGGGTGTATATAATCTTCCTGTTTATAAGTGATAGACTTTGCTTAGTTTGCAGTTTTCTGGGGTGATTTGTATATTATAAGTTTTCTGTGGGGTCATTCGTTTATAATAAGTTTTATGTGGGGTGATTTGTTTATAATAAGTTTTGTGTGGGGTCATTTGTTTATAATAAGTTTTGTGTAGGGTCATTTGTTTATAATAAAATAAGTAAGGAAAGTTGTGTGAGGAGTCAGATATATTACTCCCCCAACCTTTAGAAAATAGCCTGTCCTCAGGCGGGAAATGCAGGGTATAACGAAGGAAGAGTTTGTGTATTTTCAATAGGGATTTCTTGTGAAATTATTTGTTCTCGTGGAACGGGATTGTCTAACGCTAAGTCGACTGATTTAATTTGTTTTATAATTAGTTTTTTCGTCATTGACTTAAACTTATAAATAAGATATATGGTTAAACTTATTAAAGTAATTTTAAAAGTAGTGGTTGTTATAATATTAAATATTTTGTTATATTTAGTTTTTTCAAGAATTATTTGTTTCGTTTGTATATAAGAAATAGGTTCCAGTTTTGTTACATTATTTGTTACAAAAATGTTGTGTGTGTAATCTGACAGTGTGTTTACAATTGATATTTTATTTAGTTGAATAGCACAATCGTATATTTTAATTATATTATTTCCTTGTACAAATATTCTATTTTGATTGCAATTTTGTTTAAGATTTGTTCTCGGTAGGTTCCAAGTTACAATAACGTTGGGTTCTACATAAGTAATTTGATTTGATTTAATAGTTTTTGTATATTTGCATTCTGCTGGAATTTGTCTTAAAATTCCACTTATACACTTTGTATTAATTTCTTGTTTTCTTGTTTTCTAGTTGATTTTATATAAGTTTTATTATTTTTTAAATAATAGGTTTCATAAACGTTTTCTGTTAAAGTATTATTCTTTTCGTCTGGATAGGGAATAATTTTGAATAGTGGTGTTTTAGATATTTGTCTAGGTACGTGCGAAATTATAAATATTTCGTTCGTATCCGACTTTAACCAAGTAGATGTTTTTATATTTAAAAGTTTTCCTGTATTAATATTGACTATGTATTGATGATTCAAGAGTTTCGGGTTAAATATTCCTAGTCTTGTCAATTACATGCCTAGTTCTATGTCTTCTATATATTCAGTAAAATGTTCTCTAAGTTGAATACGAGAATATTTAATTTTTTGTCTGCATCTTCTTTAATGGTGAGGTTATTTAAAATTTCGATGTTTTTATTTACTGCTTCTATAATATGATTAAGTTCATCGTTTTGAGCACTATTTGTTGATAGACTGTTAATTTTTTGTTCTACTTTTTCTTTACCATTCTGATCTAAAGTGCCAAACAAATATTTATGTGCTGTACCTACGAAGTTAATAAGGCCTCTTTTGTTTCTTTTTATTATTCTTATGCCATTCATTTCGCGGTTTAATTTCTCAATTAGATATTGGATGTGTACTATATTTCTTTATGGTTTTGTTTGCTCTAGCAAATTGTTGTAGGTGATTTCCACTTTGGTTAGATTTATGGTTAAATAATTATATTCCAAATCAGAGGGTAAGTCCATAATTCCTGTTTTAAATACTAGATAGCCATTGGGTGCTTTGATGGGATTTATTTCTATACTTTGATTATGCGTCGAAGGTGCCATTGATAAGAGCAGAAGTAGTAATATTGGAATGTCTGAAATTAATTAGTATATTTGCTTTGATGAATTTTCTTTCTTTTCTTGAATTTCGATTTGTAGTGTGTGGTTTGTCTTCCTCTATTTGTTTCGATGAAATGTTTGTCGTCAATTTTGGTTATTTCTCCAGTATTTTTAAATGGTGTAGTTGTTTTGCTTCTAACTAATGGGGCATGTTTATATTTCGTAATTATTTCGAAGTCGATTCTGTTTTTATTTAAGTTCTCAATTATATTTCTCTTGTTAGCTTGAGTATTATAAAGGGGTGATCCTGCATAAATGAAAATATCGGCTGGTGTTCTATTTGTTGTTAAATGTTTAGTTTTGTGATTATAAGTATAAAGGATGGGTTCGAACTTTGTTTGTTTATCCTCTATGCTGGATTCTGTATTGATAATTCTCAGTTTTTCATTCACAGTTCTATGAAATCTTTCTATGTCAGTAATACCATTTTTACTTGTTGTTATACTTATTTTGACGTTTTCGGAATTTAGCCAATTCTGGAGTGCTACACATATGAACGCTGAATCTTTATCTGCCTTAATTTCTAAGGGTTTTCCCATATCATTAAAGATTTTTATGATTGCTCTTTTTGCTTCCAGCCAATCACGACTTTGGACTTCAACTAGAGAGGCAAATTTCGAATATATGTCTATGCAAGATAAAAATTGTTGATTGTCAACTAAATAAAAGTCCGTAACATATTTTTCTCTGGGTTTAAATATTTCTGGGGTGATTTCGAAAGTTAGTTTAGTATTTCTGATTGATTAAGTTCTGAGTCTTTTGAACCAATTTATAGTTTTGGTGATACCTGGGTGAAGTAATGTTTTATGATTTTTCAAAATGATTTCTTTGAATTCTGCATAAGTGGGTATGTCTTTTAATTTGAAAGTAGTTCTTAAAGTTTTGATTTGACTATCTCGACTTATTATTTCAACATAAGCTAGTTGGAATATTAAGAAATCTGCGTCGTTATGGAAGTAGATTGCATTCTTTTTTGAACATAAGTATTCTTTGATGAGTTCTTTTGCGGAAAGATTAGTGCTTTCCTTATAGTATATTTCTATTTGTGTTTTGTGAAAAAAAAGTGAAGTGTCAACTTTGTCTTCGTTGCTCTTGATGAATTCTATTTGATGATTGTAATAATTCAAAGGTTTTTCTGAGATAGTTATTAAATTTTCAGTGTCCTCTTGTGCACTGTAAATTGGTGCTCATGAACTGCTTATTTCATCTCCTAAATAGTTTTCATCCAGTTTGACTCTGGAAAGAGCATCGGCCACATAATTTTCTTTTCCTGGTAGATATTTTATTTTGTAATCATATCCGTTTAGTTTTATTTTCCATCGCTGTAATTTCATATTGGGTTCTTTCATATTGGATAACCAAACAAGGGGCTTGAGATCACTTAAGATCTCGAAGTGTCTACCGAAAAGTTATGGTCAAAAGTACTTAGCTGTCCATACGATAGGTAATAGTTCCTTTTCTATAGCTGAATTAAGTTCGTGCTCATTAAGGGTTCGGCTTGCAAAAAGATGGGTTTATGGTCCTGTGAGAGGACCGCGCCTATAGCTACATTACTGGCATCAGTAGTTAAGGAAAAAGTTTTTTTGAAATCAGGATATGCAAGTATAGGATCATTGATAATGAGAAGTTTTAATTTATCGAAGCTGAAATGTAATCTGGATTTTTTATGTTGATTTTAGAACCTTTCTATAATCCAAGAGTTAGAGTTTTGCAATCTTTGCAAAGTTGGGAATAAACTTGCGGTAGAACCCGCATAAACCTAAAAAAGATTTTATTTCTTTTGGTGTTTTAGGAATAGGAAACTTTAGAATTGCTTTGACTTTGTCTGGGTTTGGTTTAACGCCGTCTGTGGTTATAACGTGACCTAGGAATTTCGATTCCAACACCAAGAATTCGCATTTGTCTAATTGTAATTTCAGATTAGCTTTGCGCAATTTAGTATAAACCTTTTGGATTGAGGCTAAGTGTTCCTCGAATTAGGTTGAATAAATGATTATGTCGTCCAAGTAAACTAAACAATCTTTGTAGATTAGATCTTCTAATAAATTGTTCATGCATCTTTGAAATGTGGCTCGTGCGTTTTTTAGGCCAAATGGCATTCGGGTAAATTCGTAATGCCCATGTTTTGTTGAGAATGCGATTTTTTCAATTGATTTAGGGTCCATTTGAATTTGATGAAATCCCTTGGCAAGATCAATGGTTGTGAAATACTGACACTTTCCTAATTTGTCAAGTATTTCATCCATTATGGGTATTGGGAATTTGTCATCGACACTGATCTCGTTAAGACTACGATAATCAATGACTAAACGGAACTTTTGTTCCTTGGATGCGTCCTCTTTCTTAGGTACGATCCATATTGGCGAAAAAAAGGGCGATTTCGATTTTCGAATTATTCCCTGTTGTATCATTTCGTTAATTTGTTTGTTGACTTCTTCGTCTTTTTCTTCTGAATTTAAGTGATTCAGTCGAAATTCGTTTTTTCTTCAATATTATTATTTATTACGTATGCAAATGCATCGTATTCGAAATCTTCAGGGGGATAAGGAGGTGACTCTTGTGTTTCTTTTTCATTATTTGTGAATTCAAAAAAGAATTTGTGATTACTTAGGGTAACGCTGTTATTGTTATAGTTAACAATGGCTTGACATGCTTTAAGGTATTTTCTACCTAGTAGTAAGTCATATGTAGTCGAGAATTTATGAAAATAAAATTTTTGAGTAGTGGGGCAAAGTTTGCTGGGTGCAAAAGAAACGCTTTTAGTAAGCTCTATTGTGCCTTTTATTGTCTGGACATTTAATTTTTCTGCGGTTTCTGGGAAATTGAAAAAGTTCTGGTTTATAAGGTTAATTAAAGAGCCTATATCGATTATACATTTAAGAGGAGTGTTGTTGGTTAACAGGATGTAGTGATTTGATCCGTCGGATCTGTCTGAGTTATTTGTTCCGAGGCTGATTGATGAAAATTTTCAGACCATTCCATTCTACTCTAACCACTGGTACTTTCTCTTTGCCTTTTAGTAGGTCGATTGGCTACTGGATTTTGATTTTGAGATTGAGTTCTGATTTGATGATTCAGGGGATTCTGCTCTCTGCCCTGATTAAGATTCTGCTGCAATTCTTCTCTAAGTTGCTGATAATTTTGGGGATTATTTTGTGGATTGGGCTAACTTGAGTTGTAATATTGACTGCTTTGTCAGTAATTATTTCTTCCTGAGTTACTATGGTTTGATGATTGACCTGTGAAATTGGAAATGTTGTTTCTAGGTTTGTCTGTCGAGCTATTCTCGTAAAGACCCTCTCTTTGTGCTACTTGTTTTAAGCCGGACACTGAGGAAATATCGAACTTCGCTAAGGTCATATAAAGTCTGTCAGGTAATTTCTTGATAATGACGTCTTTTACTGTATTTTTCATTGCGTTAGTATATAGATTAGTATTATCTGGATTGCCTTCTAATGCTAAATTATTTATGATTGTGAATGACTTAAATTCTAAATCCTCGATGAACTTACGAAGATTTCCTCCGAAATTCGTGTTGTAGAGACGTCTCAGAAGTTCTTCATAGGGTGTCTGCACGGTGAATTCACTGATTAGGGCGGTTCGTAGTTCCATCCATTGAGCGAGCTGGGATGCCATCTGTGCTTCTCCGGAAAGTTGCATCTCAATTGTGCCGAACATCACACTATGTTGGCGAACGTCCCTTGTTAAGTACAGCTGCTTGATGTAGTCAACCCTTCGAATAAATGCAATTAAGGCTGCAAAATTTCTATCGAACGTATGCACTGGAATTAACACGGTAAGCGCGTGGTTTAGGTGGACCTCTGACAATTCCAATGCCATCTTCGAGTTGTGCTCTTTAATGTATTTTTGATAGTTAGATGCTGTTATGCGTTTTACTTGCACGATGATTCTTTTGCGGATAAAACTTAAAAGTGATGTTAGCTCTTTCTGGACTATTTTTTTCCAGTTTTAAGTTACACAGAAGTCCTGGTATTCAAGCAGGTTAGGTACTAAAGCACAAAAAGGTCCTGGTTATTTAACAACTTGGGATGTAGTATCCGTAATGGTTGTTTTTTTTTTTTTGTTTAACACAAGTTTTTGCATTGCACTAACGTTTCCTCCTTTCTTGTTTTATCCTACCTACTGCGCCAATTTTACTTTTAACGTTGTTTTTATTTAAAAAAAAATTATTTTTTTATTTTTCAAGGGAGTTCTTTTTCCTTTAACACTTTAACAATTATAAGTTATAAGATAGTGTACAGAGTTTTTTAGCTTAACCGAAACTGGACTAAAGCTGAGCTGGAACTGAACTGAACTAAGATTATTTATAGTAAATTTTATGAGAGTGGCGTCATTTTTTGGAGTTGGCTCGAGTGGCCTGATCGATTCCGATTGGTGAGAGTTAGTTAAATCTGGGGTGTTTATAATAAGTTTTCTGTGGGGTGATTTGTTTGTAATAAAATAAGTAAGGAAATTTGTGTGAGGAGTCGGATATATTACTATATATATATTGTAATCTAGTAATAGGCAATCGTGAGAGATGTTGTTATTTGTTAAGAGCAAGGGTGGTGGCAGCGAGAGAGTGAGAGAAAGGCAGAAGGGCATGCATACCGAAGTATGCGTATGCATGTATGGGTGCCCTGGAAGGTGATCTTGTGGGTGAAAGAAAGGCCGTTGACGACAGCGGCTAGGAGTTATTCCTAGCGCAGATAGGGAAGACTAGGAGTATTCCTAGCACAGATAGGAAAGACCCGGAGTATTCCTGGCACAGGCAGGGAAGACTAGGAGTATTCCTAGCACAGTTAGGAAAGACCCGAAGTATTCCTGGCACATTGGGGAGGGACTACTCCTATGAGTAGTCCTAGCAAATATTAGAAGGATAGCAACGCATGAGGGTAGACAGGCAAGACCTAAAGTATTCCTGGCAACAGCTATGGCACATAACGAGCCAACTTTATTTGCCCAGAGAAATATCCAGCATACGGGTGCCCAACAGTGCCCGACATAACAACTCATCAGCCCATCGTCATCATCACATAGCTGCCTTCACCCACCAGATTATATACCAATAAAAAAAGGATCAGTAAAATTAAAACAAAAATCGAAATCGTTTTCCTTATTTCCACCAGCGCACAATATAAATTTGTTGTGTCGTACCCCAACTCCTGAAATCCGGCTCTGCCATTAGTAAGGACCCGAAAGGATCGTTATAACTGCAAGAAGAAAATTTATAAACAGTTTGTATCTAAACGATTAAATGCACTGCTAAAAAAGAAAGCGAAGTAGGTATGGGAAGAAAAACATCAAACAGCTTTCGATATGGTGAAAGGAAAGTTGATGGCGGACCCAGTGCTGGCATGCCCAGATTTCTTAAAAACGTTTGTACTGACCCGCCTCGGTGGAATCAGTGCACAGAGTCGGTCCAAAAAGGGGGTTGGTGGGTCCATAAGACCACGACGGTGGAGGAGTGGACTTCCCCTATCCAACCACCACAACCACAACCAGAACCACAACCAGAACCACAACCAGAACCACAACCCGAACCACCACCAGAACCACAACCAGAACCACAACCAGGACCACAACCAGAACCACAACCACCACCACAACCAGAACCACCGCTACAACAACAAGCACCACCGTAACTACAGCCGCAACTACAGCCGCAACAACAACAGGCCCACTCCGCGCCAGAGGCCCGGCCTGAGCCGTCCAGGCCAGTTTTCCGCCGGCAACTATCAGTGCCGGTTGGGATAGGTCATGACCGGTGACAGGCGGTCGATGTGGACCAGTGGCCACGGGAGGTGGCCATAGCGGTGCAGGTAATGGGCGGCAGCGGAAGGCAGGCACAGGCGGTGTGCATGGGGCGAGTGTGCTATAGGGTACGGATGGTGAGTGGAAGGGCGCGGGTGGTGCGCGAGAGATTAGAGTAGAGTAGGAGAAGAGATAGGTTAGGTTAAGAGATTTTTATGAAGTATAGGCTAGATTTAGGTTAAGAGATTTTTATGAAGTATAAGTTAGGCCTAGGTTAAGAGAAAATGTGAAATATAGGTTAAGAAAATGAATAAAAGATGCTGAATGAATCATTCATATCAAAATAAGATATGAAAACGTAATGAAATGAAAAGTTGCTCATATCAGCCAACAGGTAAGAAAAGAAGCCTCGATGAATCGTCAAGTTGGAAAGGGGGGAATGTGAGGAATAATGCTATAGGATCTACGATTATCCCCCACAAACATACAGAATTAAATATATATAAAGAAACGGAAGCCAAACATATAAACGAACATGTTGGTTTGATACAAACATATAAACGATCATATTGGTTTGGTATGGTAATCATCAACCAACCATTGTAATAAATGTCATCTTTTATATTGGTGTTAGGGTACGGTACTCCTAAAAGGACCGTGGACGTAGGAAGAAAGGCTTGCCTTTGCTGCTTGCCGGATGGGGGGGGGGGGGGATCTTTTCCTTCTCCTGACGTCTGATATTTTATATACAAAAATTTATAAAGTGCACAGAAAAAAAAAATAAAAGAAAGGGTTATTGGAACTTGTTGGGATTTGGCTCGTTTTGGTGTTATGGACTAGATGTTCCTCCATGTCTCCTTGTTCTGTACCCACCCTACCTATGGACATCTTGATGAGGGAATTATCAATGTCCCCTATGCAAAATTACTTTATCATTTCAGGTTACTTCGGGCATATTCAACAATTATTATATTTTACAAATCAGATCATTATTCAACAACAAAAGAATTCAGTGATATTCAAAAAAAAAAACATTGCAAGCAATCTGACTCTAATTGATTTCAAAAGAATTAACTAGCATAGTCAAGATAAAATAGAATACGATATTTTCAATATATATTGTAACGGCGACGGCCAGTGTGGTAGCGCCGAAAAATTGAGCCCTCCCACCTCGCCGATAACACCGATTGGCAACGCCAATTTTTACTTAGAAAAGCCGGCCAGACCAGCTGCTCGTTTTGGAGTGGCGCAGCTGACTTAAGAATAGAACTTCCTGTCTAGATAAGTAAGCGTGAATCAAAGACTGTGAAAAATAAAGAATTGAAGAATCCATTCGATCTCCACGTGTCGTGCTACTGTTGCCTTATTAACCCCAATACCATTTTGACCATCTTGAAACCAACCGCTCGGCCACGAGACACACCACAGAGGCGACTTTCGTTACATTGGTGTCAGGTGTGGGGTTAAGTCCGGCTTCTGCGAAGAGCCTCACCACGTGCAGACATGCCTAGGATCCATGGCGACATGGCGATGCGAGTGCAAGCGCAAGTTGGACGCACTCCTGGCAGGACTATTCTACATACGCAGCTAGTAGAAGATAATCGAGATCTGCCAGCGCGCCGGAGACGGAGACGCGGTCGCAATTCCAATGCAACTGAGATTCCTACCGCGGCCCGTCATTCGGAAAACACCAGCATGCCAACGTCTCGGGGCAGACATTGGCAGTAAACAAGAATGCCCCAACCGAAAATTGCCGGGCACGCAACATCGCCCTGACAGTCGATCGAGCAGAAGCGGTATTGCGGCCCAGTTACCACCAGCCGACGAGATATGCGAATTCAGGAGGAAGTCGCGACGCCCAACACTCAAACCTTCGCTGCCCTTTACCCACCGTAGCGGTGGTCGAGTCGCTTGCCAATTCAGAGCAGGCTATTCCCACCGCATCAGAGGTTCCCACCGATCGCTGTGACCCACGCCTATCGGCGTCGTCCAGCAGGTCTTGGGTGGTAGAGCCCACGGCTGGAGCCCAGGATGCCGGCGAGGAGGAGGAAAGCGTGTTAGGCCGGTTGTTTTGTGAACCCGAGCCTACCCAGGGGAGCGACTTGCACCCAGAGAAACCTGAGTCTACGCTGGAGAAAGACGCACCTACACTTAGCGTCCAGCGTGGGACTACCAGCGCTACCCAAGCTACGTATTCGTATGGATGTACTGGTGTACAAAGTTTAAAGCCGATCAGCCACCCCTTGTACCTGCTGGCCCACCAAGCTGCGGGACGCGCACCATGCTGGAAACGCAGCAAGAAAATCAACCAGAGGACGCCCACAAGAACACTGCAGACTGGAACCAGCCATGGGACCCCGGGTTACCACCGGTTAGCCGTCGCCTTCCTGATCCCCGATCTGATCTGGTACTCGGTCAGGAGCCTCGAGTCTAAGGAGGGGGTAATGTAACGGCGACGGCCAGTGTGGTAGCGCCGAAAAATTGAGCCCTCCCACCTCGCCGATAACACCGATTGGCAACGCCAATTTTTTGCTTAGAAAAGCCGGCCAGACCAGCTGCTCGTTTTGGAGTGGCGCAGCTGACTTAAGAATAGAACTTCCTGTCTAGATAAGTAAGCGTGAATCAAAGACTGTGAAAAATAAAGAATTGAAGAATCCATCCGATCTCCACGTGTCGTGCTACTGTTGCCTTATTAACCCCAATACCATTTTGACCATCTTGAAACCAACCGCTCGGCCACGAGACACACCACAGAGGCGACTTTCGTTACAATATAAATAGAATTCAAAATAATACATACTACTTGCAATACAGGTTGTATAATCTTACTCAGTGCATTTATATTCCGTGGGCCCAGGGAGGTTCGATGCGTAGCTGATGAGATTTAAACTGCTGCTTCTGGGGGACAAAATATTAATTAAATATGGTATCTTTTTTTTTTTTTTTTTTTTTTTAACGCGCGAATCCCATCGGGTGCACTAAGTGCCCACAACCTCCCGCCCAACCGACCGAGGGGCGCTAGCCGCATGACGCACGGCTCGAGTCGCGGGGACATTCCACAAAACAGACAAGAAACGAAAACTATAACTAGTTACGAGCTAAATGTAAAAGGATAGATTTTTTTAATGTAGGAAGAGAGAGCTCCGAACTGATTACACAGTAAAGTCGATTGTAATCAGAACAAAGTACTCGGAAAGGTTCATGCAGAGCATAGTTAGTAGTACTGCGGGGAAGAGATAGAGGTATAAAATTTCTAGTAGGCCTACAAGGAACCGATAGATTTACTTGGCTCAATAGCTTAGGAGAGTCTATATCACCATTAAGGAGCTTGTGCATAAAAATCACACCAAGCATTATTCTACGATTAGTAAGAGATGGTAGGTTAACAAGAAGAAGTCTACTAGAGTACAATGGCAGATTGATATTGCGATCCCAGTTCAGACCACGAAGAGCAAAGAGTAGGAACTGTTTTTGGACAGATTCTATTCTTGATTTGTGTGAGTCATATTGAGGAGACCATATGCAAGATCCATATTCTAAAATAGGACGAACCAATGAGGTAAAAAGAATTTTGGTTGTATAAGGGTCATCAAACTCCTTTGACCATCGTTTAACAAACCCAAGAACACCCATAGCTTTACCTACAGTAGTGGAGATATGAGATTTAAAGGTTAATTTATAGTCCATAAGGACGCCCAAATCGTTCATCTCATGAAAACGTTTTAGTGGGATGTCATTAAGAAAATAAGTTACCAACCGCGGAGTATTTCTGTGAAAAGTCATGACCTTGCATTTGGTTGGATTTAAAATTAACAAATTATTTCGACACCACGACTGAAAATTTTGAAGATCAGATTGTAACCGACAGGGAGAGATAATATCTTTGTAACTAAGACAAAGCTTAACATCATCTGCGTACATAAGGACATGAGAATGATTTATAACAGACGGAAGATCATTGATAAAAAGAGTAAAAAGCAATGGTCCCAGATGACTGCCCTGGGGCACTCCCGAAGTCACATTTATGGACCTAGAATATAAAGACTTGAAAAGAACCTTCTGTGTTCTGCCTGTCAGATATTCCCGAATCCAGGAAACTAAAGGGCTAGGGAAGCCAATGTCGTTTAATTTAAGGAGAAGTAGCGTATGATTAACAGAATCAAAAGCCTTGCTGAAATCAGTATATATGACATCAGTTTGCCTTGCATTCCGAAATCCTTCGATCGTCAATGATGTAAATTCTAAAAGGTTAGTGGTTGTAGATCTACGTTTCACAAATCCATGCTGCGATGGTGAAATTATAGAACTACAAAAATGTTGCAGTTGAGAAGTAAATAACTTTTCAAAAGCTTTAGGAATAGCGGACAATTTAGAAATACCCCTATAGTTAGATGCATCGGATTTCCTACCAGTTTTATGGAGAGGAATTATATAGGATTCCTTCCAAATGGATGGAAAAGTTGAAGATTTAACGGATAATAGAAAAGTTTTTGAATTGGCTTACATAATGCCGCGGCGCAAAACCTTATTACACATCCAGGTATACCCTCAGGACCAGGAGAGTACACAGGTTTTACTAAATTAAGCACGCTATGGAGCGAGCTTTCGTCGATCGAAGGAATACAGATACAATTAGATTTTCTTAACTGATAATGATACGGAAGATTTGCTCGATATTCTACTGAGGAGTAAGTAGATGTGAAAAAATCAGCAAACAGATCAGCAATTGCTTGATCAGAGTCGGCTGTGATATTTTCAAAGATAAACAAGATGGGTGGATAGATGTCTTACGTTTAGTATTGACAAAATTATAAAACCGCTTCGGGTCGCGGGAAAACTCTAATTTACAACGCTGAAGGTAATTTTTATAGCATTCTGCATTAAGCATCATAAAGTTAGAACGTGTAACTGCGTAAAGAGCAAAGTCTGAAGAACGACGCGATTTCTTATACTTTCTATAATATCTTGATTTCACATTCTTCAAGTTGGATAACTCACGAGAAAACCAGGGAGATCTGTGAGACAACACCGGGGTTCTCAATGGGACACAAACTTCAAAAAGAGAATCGAGAGTATTATAAAACAAAGAAATAGCTTGATTCATGTCTGAACATCTGTACAAGGAGGACCAATCTGTTGAAAGAATGAGACTATTTAGTTTGACAAAGTTAGTTTTACGAAAGTTACGGGATTTGGGCACAGGGCAGGCACTAACAATTGGTGCAAGCAACGGCAGACCAACAGTTAATTCCAAAGTGGGATGAAAGTTGTCTTCTGGAAAGACAAGAGAGTCAATTCTAGCGACTGCGTAGTTGGTAGAATCCAACACGAATATCAGATCCAAAGATCTTCCATTTTTATTACGCACTGGATTTATTTGAGTTAATGATAACTCGAACAGGCCATCAATAAATAAATGTGAAGTACAAGGGAGCAGCAGGCCAGACTCGTCAGAAGGGGACCATGGTATTTCAGGTAAATTAAAATCAGAAACTATCTACATATAGTCTAGGAAGCTTAGATTTAAGTCCTCTTACATTCTGAGAGGCCAGAAAAAGGGAGGAAACTAGTTTTTTTTTTGGACAGCAGCAGATGCTGGCGTTCCAGAAGGCAAGGAATTGGGAGGGATTGAAAGCTTGACTGACCTCTGAGTTTTCTTTTTGGCCGTGTATTCTTTTACTAAGATGTGATCCGGCCAAAAACTGTTACTACAAATGCAGTCAAACAGTTCGACCGGGACACGTATTTTAAAGGAAGATATCTCCCTTGAATAATTGAACTTGAATTTTTCCACCAATATTTTGGAGACTTGAACTTTTGTCTTAATATATGCTAAGACATCATCCGACGAATGTTCGGGATCAAGTCTAGAAACAAAGATATGTTTCTTTGGTGGAACTCCAGTCAGAGGCCTACGGGAGCCAGGCCTTAAATCAATGGCGTCTCTAGTTGTCGCAATTGAGTCGCCTTGACTGTCCGTAAGTGTGCCTCTAACTGGACGTCGTCCAGTGGACGACTATCGGCAATAACAATACTTGATGATTGCCCAGACTTTTCGGAAACTACAGCTACATTCGTCTGCAAGGAGAGACCATTTCGTGGAGAAACGGAAATCGCCTCATCCTTACGGCCACCATGCGGGATGGG
Source organism: Drosophila emarginata (assembly GCA_037075365.1). Lineage (NCBI taxonomy): Eukaryota > Metazoa > Arthropoda > Insecta > Diptera > Drosophilidae > Drosophila > Drosophila emarginata. The sequence continues at coordinate 82,512 of JBAMCD010000094.1, read as the reverse complement.
GGTTGTAAACGATATTAGCTGCGGCGGATTTGTGTCTTGAGATGGTGAATGTGACATCGCGGCCGAGACTAAGTTAGGTATCGGCAGATGCGGGGACAAGCTACGCGCACTAGTTTTCTTTCGCTTTGGAGACTCATTCAGCAGCTTATAGCTACTAAATTCCGTCTCCACAGCATTAAACTCGTCGTAGAGTTTACGAAAACTAGATGAGAGTTTTTTAAACCTATCCCTGGTCTGCCTCATAAATACCCTTATCTCGATTTCAACTTCTCGGCATGAGTCACATCCCCATTTGAGACCCCCTTTTTGCTCCAAGCTATCTCTTACCTTGGCTGTGTAGCCAGCACACTTAACGTGCATGACATTTTCACACAGCCAACATGCGAGAAATGCGTTATGGGGCGCGGGGGGGTTTAAACACTTTTTATTAGAGCAGACAGACATTATAAAATTAATTGCAAATATTAAATGAAACAAGAAATAAAATGTCACAGAAAGAAGCCAAAGAAAAAACTCACTCAGTTTTAAAGCAAATTCGACACTTGGGTCAAACTTGCAGAGAAAGATTGAAAATATCTAAGAGAAATTACACAGTTACACGTGTCACTTGTACGCGGTGCAAAGATGCGAGCACGAACAAAAGAAATTAAAGAAGAGCGGGAGAGCCACAAACAATGCACATGCAACAACAATGTGTGGGCGAGAGCGCGAGAGCAAATTGAAACGGTAAGAAGTACAAACACAAGAGCAAAGATTAACAAGAACAGCAACAACTGTGTAGGGTTTTTTGTTGTTCAGAAACAATAAGTTTAATGCTTTGATTTTGCGTATGCGTGTTCCCTGGGTACCGACGAAATTATTTAGTCGGTAGCAAATTCGAGCGGCGTTTCAAAAATTATTAAATATTTTCTTAATTTATCAAAAATTATGTGTTATTTTTGTTTGTGTTTTATAACACAATAGAATAAATTGTTAAAATTTTACATAAAGAACTTTAGGGTGCGCAAAAAAACCGTATAAACAACCAACCAAGTTTGGTGTCAACATCCGTCTACTTTCTAGGCAGGTCAAGTTTGTTTGATCTGACCAATGCATAATCAATATGAGTAAGGGTGAAAATAAAAGAAAATAATATGCAGATAGAAATTAATAGCTATACAATTTGCGTTAAATGTTAAATGTAGAGATGCTACATATTACAAAAAAAAATTAACTTAATCATTCATTATGCATTTCCAGAGAATATAGCGACTTGAATTAGTATACGCCACTGTAACTTTATTGCGTTAGTTTACTTAGCTCTATTTTATGAATATTTTTGAATAAGCGGGATCTTTTCCTCATCTGTCGAGTTAGCAATCCAAATTCGTGGCTAGAGCAATTCGGCCTTCTTAGCAACTTCAGCCTGCTCTTTGGCTGTGATTGGTCATTCCCACACCGATATTAAATTGAGGAGATGGAAGTATCTTTAATCAGCTATCAATTCCTGGTTCCTTAACTGCTGATTCTTGGGGGGAAAATCGGGGAAGGCGAACTAGTATTATGCCTCTTAGACTGCCAAAAATTTCTCTGCCTGACCTGTCGCAAATTCTTTGTTAAAACCAAAAAAAAATATTTTTATATTTGTATTGATATCACCTGTCGCCGCCAGTTAGCATTCACTTTTATATTTCTTTTTATTTCTGCACGGGCACAGCCACACACTCAAAGCTGAGCTTCCACTCGCTTGAGCTGCGTCGCGAAGCTTTTGTGCTTGCGCTCCTGCACTGCTTGCAGTTATGCTAGGCTTGTCGTTTACTAAGAACTATAACGCTTTTTCCTAATTCAAACAAAATACAATGTTTATTAGAACCGAACATTACAACGCAGGTAATGCCACTGACTATAGAAGGGGTCATTATCTGAAAAGGAAGGTTATTTTCTAGGCTGCAAATCTTTTAAATGGTATACTTTAAGTAGTTTGCCTTTTAAGTTGTAAACTTCATAATAAATCGGACTAATTTTCTTTCGAATCACACCTTTAATGAATACAAGATCTAATTTACGACTAAACTTTTTGCTGGCATTGCTTCGGGCGAAATTGCGAGCATAAACTTGGTCGTTGATTTTTTACTGGGAGTACGCAAATTATATCTGTATGGCATTTGGATAATCAATTCTGACATCGTCAATTAATAAGTTTAACTTCCGAAGCAGAGCATAGTCTTTACCGTTTAGAATCATATTCTGGCCGAAAGTTAGAAAATTAGTATATTAGTGCACCGTTTATCTCGTTTAGCTTTAAGTCCCAACCTGTATGGTCTTGACCTACATATGCTCGTACAGCTGCTAAGATGCTTCGATTTAGTCTCTCACTTGCATTAGCTTGTGGGGAATAGATCGCTGTGCAAATATGTTTTATCGAAAATCTAGTTAGAAATACTTCAAAATAACCAGAACGGAATTGAGATCCGTTGTCCGTCAATATATATTCTGGAACTCCGAAAGTGTAAAAGATGTGCTGTTCCAGGTAATTGCATATCTTCGGGGATGTAAATTGTTTTAACGGAAACAAGAAGTGAAATTTAGTGTGGTGATCAACATTGATCAAAAGACCAATATGTCCTGCTTTTGTTCGAGGGTATGGACCTAACAAATCCATATACAATTTCTGAAAGGGTCTCTCAGACTGCATAGGTTTTCCTAGTGGTGGTTTTAAAACAATATTTGGACTTTTAGTTCCTTTACATATGTCACATTTCGAAATATGTTCCCTGACTTGAGATGACATACGAGGCCAATATAAATATCTTTTCAGTTTCTCAATGGTTTTCCTCATGCCTCCATGTGAAGAGCTTGGAGTCATGACCGCGACTTAATACTTGTGGAATAAGACCAGAGGGTACTCAGAGTTTAAATGAATCTTCTGAGTTTTCTGTTGTGGACGGTTCGGTTCTCTTATAGACGTAGCCGTCTAAGATTTTGAGATCAGGCTATCTCTCTTGTTGTTCTTTAATTCGATTAATAAGATCTAGATATTCTAAGCTGGTAAATTGTTCTGAACTTAAGTCAATTATCGGACCATAATCGTCAAATTCCTCTACCGATGGTTCGTGTTGTCAGGACAGCGTATCTGCTACGACATTTTCTGTTCCTTTACGATGTCCTATTCTAAAGTGAAATCCCTGTAACTGAAGAGACCATCATGCTAATCGACCTGTTAAGTCCTTTTGCCTCATCAACCATTGCAGAGCTGCATGGTCGGTGATCACTACGAAATCTTGACCTTCTATGTATGGAAGGCGAGGCATTCCAATTCAGAAACTGAGTAGTTCCGTTGGGCTTTCGTGAATTTTACTGACATAAAGGCAATGGGTAACTCAACTCCTTCTTCATTCTTCTGCGCTTGCACGCAACCAAGTCCGTGTAGACTAGCATCACACAGTAAAACAAATGGTTTGGTGAAATCCGGTGTTACTAATATGGATGCTGTTGTGAGTAACCGCTTAAATTGTGCAAACGCGTTGTTAGCTGAGTCTGTCCATTCGAACGTCTTCTGCTTTTTGAGTAATTCGGTAAGTGGAAAACTAACCGCTGTGTAATTGGAAACGAATCGTCTATACCAACCCGATAGACCAAGAAATCTTCTAAGTTGCTTTACGGTTCTAGGTATTGGAAATTCATTGATTGCTTGGATCTTTGCAGGGTCAGTCATTAGTTGACCTTCACTGATAATGAATCCCAGATATTTAATTTCGCGGAGACAAAATTTAGACTTACTTATATTAATAGTGATATTAGCTTTACGTAAATGTAGCGCAATTTCTTCCAAAAGATCCATGCGTGGCTGGAAATCATCGGACAAGACCAGTAGGTCGTCTAAGTAAACAAAGACTCTACTTCGGAGTTGTGCGAGTATGACTTGATCCATGAATTGACATAATGTTTGTGGTGCGTTGCAAAGCCCGAATGGCATTCCTTTGTACTGGTATAGTGGACGATTGGGAATAGTAAAAGCTGTATACTGTCTTGATTTCTTTTCTAGAGGTATTTGCCAAAAAGCATTTTTCAAATCCAGTCCGATTATGAACCTTGCTGGTGGTGATCGACTTAAAATTCCTTCAATATGTGGTAACGGATATGCATCCTTCCGGGTGTGCTTGTATCTAGGCATAACCGATATTTTTCTCGTCGTTTAACTAAAACGCAATTACTGCATGGACTATCCGATATTTCTATAATGTCTAGTGCTAACATTCTATCGGCTTCTTTGAACATGACTTTTCCAATAGCAGGGGAAACTGGCCAGTGACTTTGTTTTACCAGTCTCACCTGTTCTACCTCAATGTAGTGTTCAGCTAAATGTGTACGTCCTAAACCTTCTCGATCATATGATGGAAATAGGTTGACAATTGTATCTAATTGCTTTTGCTGCTCCATCGTTAAATCATGAACTAGTGAAAAATCTTCCATTTGTCCATTCTCGTGTTTTATCCCTGAAATAGTATGGCCTGTAAATCTGTCTAAAAAAGAGAACTCTTTCCAAAAGTCTATTCCCAGATATATGTCTTATCTTAAATTTGGTACTAAATAAAACTCTATATTTTTTGTGACCTTACAATATGTAACCGATGTGTCCAACTTCCCGAGCACTTCGCACTTGGTTCCGTCTGCCATTTTAATATGGCCAAAACTTTTGCGTTTTGATGTTTTGTTAAGAAAGTATTCAGCAGCTTTATTTCCAATGCAACTTATTGTAGCCCCTGAATCCAACAATCCTATATATGTTTTACCTTCAATTTCTATATTAGTATATAATCTGTAATCTGCCTTAAGGAAAATTGATGATACGAACTTCTTCCTCAAGTGCTTAATGTTCCGCCAGTAATCCTGGATCCTAATCGTCGACCGTTTTGGTCGCAGTTTAAAAGCTTCTACGCCACCAAAAATACGTTCTCTAGCTGCTTTGTAAATAGCTAATCTTGTATGAAAAGGTAACTTGGGATTCGAACCGCTTTGTTTAAACTCTTCTGGACTATCTGTTTGTATACTTATTTCCCTAAATTTGCATGTACCTTCTGACTGATTAATCGTCTCGTAAATTATTGCCTTGGTTGCGTCAGTGGGGTACTCCTTGGCGCATCCACTTTGCAGTTTCCCGTGGGATTACATTTTAGACATTTTGGTTTAAAAACGTTTGGTTTAAAAACGTCGCAAATTCTTTGTTAAAACCAAAAAAAAATATTTTTATATTTGTATTGATATCACCTGTCGCCGCCAGTTAGCATTCACTTTTATATTTCTTTTTGTTTCTGCACGGGCACAGCCACACACTCAAGCTGAGCTTCCACTCGCTTGAGCTGCGTCGCGAAGCTTTTGTGCTTGCGCTCCTGCACTGCTTGCAGTTATGCTAGGCTTGTCGTTTACTAAGAACTATAACGCTTTTTCCTAATTCAAACAAAATACAATGTTTATTAGAACCGAACATTACAACGCAGGTAATGCCACTGACTATAGAAGGGGTCATTATCTGAAAAGGAAGGTTATTTTCTAGGCTGCAAATCTTTTAAATGGTATACTTTAAGTAGTTTGCCTTTTAAGTTGTAAACTTCATAATAAATCGGACTAATTTTCTTTCGAATCACACCTTTAATGAATACAAGATCTAATTTACGACTAAACTTTTTGCTGGCATTGCTTCGGGCGAAATTGCGAGCATAAACTTGGTCGTTGATTTTTTACTGGGAGTACGCAAATTATATCTGTATGGCATTTGGATAATCAATTCTGACATCGTCAATTAATAAGTTTAACTTCCGAAGCAGAGCATAGTCTTTACCGTTTAGAATCATATTCTGGCCGAAAGTTAGAAAATTAGTATATTAGTGCACCGTTTATCTCGTTTAGCTTTAAGTCCCAACCTGTATGGTCTTGACCTACATATGCTCGTACAGCTGCTAAGATGCTTCGATTTAGTCTCTCACTTGCATTAGCTTGTGGGGAATAGATCGCTGTGCAAATATGTTTTATCGAAAATCTAGTTAGAAATACTTCAAAATAACCAGAACGGAATTGAGATCCGTTGTCCGTCAATATATATTCTGGAACTCCGAAAGTGTAAAAGATGTGCTGTTCCAGGTAATTGCATATCTTCGGGGATGTAAATTGTTTTAACGGAAACAAGAAGTGAAATTTAGTGTGGTGATCAACATTGATCAAAAGACCAATATGTCCTGCTTTTGTTCGAGGGTATGGACCTAACAAATCCATATACAATTTCTGAAAGGGTCTCTCAGACTGCATAGGTTTTCCTAGTGGTGGTTTTAAAACAATATTTGGACTTTTAGTTCCTTTACATATGTCACATTTCGAAATATGTTCCCTGACTTGAGATGACATACGAGGCCAATATAAATATCTTTTCAGTTTCTCAATGGTTTTCCTCATGCCTCCATGTGAAGAGCTTGGAATCATGACCGCGACTTAATACTTGTGGAATAAGACCAGAGGGTACTCAGAGTTTAAATGAATCTTCTGAGTTTTCTGTTGTGGACGGTTCGGTTCTCTTATAGACGTAGCCGTCTAAGATTTTGAGATCAGGCTATCTCTCTTGTTGTTCTTTAATTCGATTAATAAGATCTAGATATTCTAAGCTGGTAAATTGTTCTGAACTTAAGTCAATTATCGGACCATAATCGTCAAATTCCTCTACCGATGGTTCGTGTTGTCAGGACAGCGTATCTGCTACGACATTTTCTGTTCCTTTACGATGTCCTATTCTAAAGTGAAATCCCTGTAACTGAAGAGACCATCATGCTAATCGACCTGTTAAGTCCTTTTGCCTCATCAACCATTGCAGAGCTGCATGGTCGGTGATCACTACGAAATCTTGACCTTCTATGTATGGAAGGCGAGGCATTCCAATTCAGCAACTGAGTAGTTCCGTTGGGCTTTCGTGAATTTTACTGACATAAAGGCAATGGGTAACTCAACTCCTTCTTCATTCTTCTGCGCTTGCACGCAACCAAGTCCGTGTAGACTAGCATCACACAGTAAAACAAATGGTTTGGTGAAATCCGGTGTTACTAATATGGATGCTGTTGTGAGTAACCGCTTAAATTGTGCAAACGCGTTGTTAGCTGAGTCTGTCCATTCGAACGTCTTCTGCTTTTTGAGTAATTCGGTAAGTGGAAAACTAACCGCTGTGTAATTGGAAACGAATCGTCTATACCAACCCGATAGACCAAGAAATCTTCTAAGTTGCTTTACGGTTCTAGGTATTGGAAATTCATTGATTGCTTGGATCTTTGCAGGGTCAGTCATTAGTTGACCTTCACTGATAATGAATCCCAGATATTTAATTTCGCGGAGACAAAATTTAGACTTACTTATATTAATAGTGATATTAGCTTTACGTAAATGTAGCGCAATTTCTTCCAAAAGATCCATGCGTGGCTGGAAATCATCGGACAAGACCAGTAGGTCGTCTAAGTAAACAAAGACTCTACTTCGGAGTTGTGCGAGTATGACTTGATCCATGAATTGACATAATGTTTGTGGTGCGTTGCAAAGCCCGAATGGCATTCCTTTGTACTGGTATAGTGGACGATTGGGAATAGTAAAAGCTGTATACTGTCTTGATTTCTTTTCTAGAGGTATTTGCCAAAAAGCATTTTTCAAATCCAGTCCGATTATGAACCTTGCTGGTGGTAATCGACTTAAAATTCCTTCAATATGTGGTAACGGATATGCATCCTTCCGGGTGTGCTTGCATCTAGGCATAACCGATATTTTTCTCGTCGTTTAACTAAAACGCAATTACTGCATGGACTATCCGATATTTCTATAATGTCTAGTGCTAACATTCTATCGGCTTCTTTGAACATGACTTTTCCAATAGCAGGGGAAACTGGCCAGTGACTTTGTTTTACCAGTCTCACCTGTTCTACCTCAATGTAGTGTTCAGCTAAATGTGTACGTCCTAAACCTTCTCGATCATATGATGGAAATAGGTTGACAATTGTATCTAATTGCTTTTGCTGCTCCATCGTTAAATCATGAACTAGTGAAAAATCTTCCATTTGTCCATTCTCGTGTTTTATCCCTGAAATAGTATGGCCTGTAAATCTGTCTAAAAAAGAGAACTCTTTCCAAAAGTCTATTCCCAGATATATGTCTTATCTTAAATTTGGTACTAAATAAAACTCTATATTTTTTGTGACCTTACAATATGTAACCGATGTGTCCAACTTCCCGAGCACTTCGCACTTGGTTCCGTCTGCCATTTTAATATGGCCAAAACTTTTGCGTTTTGATGTTTTGTTAAGAAAGTATTCAGCAGCTTTATTTCCAATGCAACTTATTGTAGCCCCTGAATCCAACAATCCTATATATGTTTTACCTTCAATTTCTATATTAGTATATAATCTGTAATCTTCCTTAAGGAAAATTGATGATACGAACTTCTTCCTCAAGTGCTTAATGTTCCGCCAGTAATCCTGGATCCTAATCGTCGACCGTTTTGGTCGCAGTTTAAAAGCTTCTACGCCACCAAAAATACGTTCTCTAGCTGCTTTGTAAATAGCTAATCTTGTATGAAAAGGTAACTTGGGATTCGAACCGCTTTGTTTAAACTCTTCTGGACTATCTGTTTGTATACTTATTTCCCTAAATTTGCATGTACCTTCTGACTGATTAATCGTCTCGTAAATTATTGCCTTGGTTGCGTCAGTGGGGTACTCCTTGGCGCATCCACTTTGCAGTTTCCCGTGGGATTACATTTTAGACATTTTGGTTTAAAAACGTTTTTAAGTCCACATCCATAGCAAAATATGGAGGGCGCTTCACAACAATTGTCGAACCTGTGTCCTCGACGATCACAATTCCAAAAAATAATTTTACTATCTTTTATGTCTACAATCTCTTCTAAGCACGGTTCGTCATCTTCTAGTTCAGCTACAGCGCGTGAGTTACCTAGAGAGAGGAAAATGTTACCCTTTCCTTGACCAAGTTGATAACTGGCGCAGCTTAACGACTTCACGGACGGGAAAAAGTGCCCTGAGGGAACTTACGTTCATGCAAAAGTATCAAAAAAAAAAAAACATTTCAAAGCAACAAGTATATAAACAATGATTAATTATTCATAAATATTTCATCAAAAAAAAAAAAATTTTTTTTTGATAATGCATAAATTGTTGCCTAATCGTGCTAAAGATCATTAAGTGCGCTAAACTAGTGCATTTAGCGATTGAACCTGCTGTATCGGACAGAGCGAGAAGGGTAGCAAAACATGTACACATACATATGTATGTATGTACATGTATGCATAAATCGTCAATGTGTATTGTGCACTCCGTGATATTGATGTTGGTGTTGCCTTTGAGTTTAAAATATTTCATCATCTTTTTAAAATTTTTGCTTCGGGTGTATTTGTTCCCCCGAATTCACCAATTCCCGTTAAGCACATACACACATGTATGTACATATATGGGTACCAGCTGCGTAACAGGCGACATTGTCTTTGGCTACATTTTGCAGACTTGCATGTCTCGTCAGGGTGATGTCGATGTCGCAATGGTACAAAGTTGCTTCGCAACAAGCGTCTCGAATTCATCATCTCGGTGGTCTGATCGCGTCGCGAGTCGCACATTTTGGTGGCTTTACGTGTCCCGTTAGAGCAGAACGACAGCGATGTCGCGACAGTCAGAATTGTTTGCCGAGTTGCGTCGCAAATTTTGGAATGCGTTTTGTAGCTTCCTAACCTTTTAGGCAGCGTGTCATTTAAATTTCAATCGCCTTGCAAGCAACATCGATCTTTCAAAAAAAAAAAAAAAAAGTAGACAGAAGTCTAAGTGTGCGCAAATTAAACAACAAGCTGAGAAATTTGAATGCTTCAAGTTTGTTAACTGGAGTGAGCAAGGACCCAACAATATTAGCGGAAAGTGAATGGGGTAATATATATATATAAAAAAAAACAAAAAAAAACAACAAAATTGATTTAAATAAAATATGTAAAACTATAAACAAAAAACAATACTATAAAAATAGTATAACTTTCCCCAACTTTGCGATTCCCAAGGGACCCTCCAAAGTAAAAGGGGCAAACCAGCCTCTGGTTTTCATACCCAAATAAAAAAGAAAAGAAAAAACAAATAGTTAGACGACACATAAGCTGTTTAAACCAACACATAAGTTGTTGACACGAATTTCTTTTTGTGTTCTTATCGCGCTAGAAGGTTATACATATGTGGCCACAAGTTTGTATGTATGTGTAACCGGAACCTGCTGTGTTGGACAGAGCGAACAAGAAAAAAAAAAAAAAAAAACTATATATCAATTATAAAACAACAAAAAAAAAAGATGTTGAATATACATAAAAACTTGTCTTTCAAAAAATAATAATTTTTTAATTAACAAGGTATGGCATAGCTTAATCTGGTGAAATTCACGGCTGATGACTGTCCGCCCTTAGTTGGGACTACTGCAACGAGCAACAATCTTAGCTAGCTTCAGCACAATCGCGAAATAAACCAACAAATATTTAAAGACATCATTTCATCGCTTACCACACGGAGGGACAATAATTCGTACGTCGATAGATTCAAAAAAAAGGAGACACCTTGATTACACATAACACTAATTACAATAAAACATAAGTAAGAAAGATATATTAAGCTACGATGAAGTAAAAAGTAAGAAACACGATCTAAGAGACTAGATAGTAACAAAAACAAAATCAAAACCATAATTTGTTCATGTCGAGTTTAGATAGAAGTAGAAGAGCTGTAACCACTAGAGGCGCAAAGCGTACTGTTACCATACCAGACATTAGGGAAGAAGTTTTGGAATTATCAATGCCTTTAGATCAGGAGATTGCTCCATCCCAACCCACTGGCCCCCAAACACAGGAGCCATTGGGTGGGTTTAAGATGTCCGATTTATTACAATTGATTCAGTCTATGCCTGTATATGAAGGAAAAAAAGAGGGACTAAAAGAATTCATTACCAATGTTGAGGAGTTTTTAATGCTTGTAAAAGGAGCAGATCAGACACCGGCAGGGGTCATGATTTTGAGAGCAATCAGAAACAAAATTCATGGTAAAGCTCATGAAGTCTTGTACCAATCAAATGTGCGACTTAATTGGGATGAAACTAAAGATACCTTAATTAAACACTTTGTCGATAAAAGAACCGAGAATAATTTAATAGCCGAACTTGGAATATTAACACTGCAAAGCCATCCGGTAGAGGTATTATACGAAAAAATCACAAATATTCAAAGAGCCCTACTAAACATCATTGACCAAAAGGATACCAATCCAACTATCATACAAACAAAGAAAGAATTGTTTCTTAACCAATGCCTAACCACTTTCTTGAAGGGACTTCGCGGACCTTTAGGTTCAATAGTTCGAGGCAGAGACCCCACGGATATCGTTACAACATATGAAATAGCAATTGCGGAAAAGGAAATTTATACTAGTCAAAGAGAAGCTAGGCGAATAAATCAGAGCTTTGAAAGGACAACTTATAATGGTCGAAATTCGGAATCGTTTGGGCCCCGAAACCAACAAAAAAGAGAGAGAAATTTGTCTCAAGAGGGAAAAACGAATAATTACAGTAACAACAATCAAAGACCATTTAAACAAAGAAAGTACGACAATGAGCAACAAAGTGACCGACAGAGACACAAAAATTGGGGAAACTATAGTACTCAAAGCAGAAATTCCAACTTCTCTAACCAGTCTGCAAAATCCAACACAAACAACAGTAATCAAACAAAGAAAAGGGATGAGTTGCACAACATTAATGATGACCGAAATTTTCAGTATGTAGCCTCAACATCCAAGCAGGCTACATAACCAAGCACACACATGGCTCGATTTTACCATATGTTCAAATTCAATTCCCATTTGGTACAAAATTAAACTTTTTGATCGACACAGGGTCTACTACTTCTTTTATTGACCCTCAATTTGTTCCAAGTGAACAACATATTAAACTAACCGAGCCAAAAATTACAAAAACAATTATAAATACACATGCACTATATTCAGCATGTTCATTAGAGATGTTTAATGAATTTAACCAAAATGATACAATAAAATTTTCATTATTTAAATTCCATTCATTTTCCGATGGCCTTATAGGAGTCGATTTACTTAAAACATTGAAAGCAAAAGTAGACTTAGAAAATTTCGTGTTGATCACATAAAATGCTAAACTCCCAATACTCACAAAAGAAAATTTAGCAGGAGAAAAGCTAGAGATTGAGCATTCAACCAGAAAACTAATCAAAATCCCTGTTGACCTTAAAGAAGGCACCTTTTTTTGTCAAAAAATCCAACTAGATAATGACCTTTTTATTTCAAACGGATTATATTCAGCAGAAAATAACTTCAGTTGGGTCGAAATAACAAATTACTCCGACTCACATAAAAGTATATGTTTTGACCAACCACTTCAAGTAAATTCATATTCCAAAGATCAGCATATAGAAGTAAACATCGCTTTCCAAAATGATAATAAAACATATTTAAGCTCATTTGATTTTAACAATATAATTAGAACTACACATATCAACTCAGAAGAAATCCAATTATTAAAAGACATTTGTGTTGAATTTTCTGACATCTTTTATGATGACAATAATCAACTATCATTTACAAACGAAGTCAAACATAGGATTTTGACTAAAGATGATATCCCTATCTATACAAGACCCTATAGGTATGGAAAGAATTGAGGTAAAGGAACAATTAAAAAAATTACTCGATAATAAAATAATAAGACATAGTCACTCTCCTTGGAGTGCACCGGTTTGGCTTGTGGCAAAGAAAGCCGATGCCTCAGGAAAAAGAAAGTGGCGTTTAGTTGTAGATTTTAGATTTTAGAGAAAACCATAAAAGACAAATACCCTATGCCAATAATAAATGATGTCTTAGATAGAATTGGGAAATCGAAATATTTTTCAATACTGGATTTAGCCAGTGGTTACCACCAGATAGATATGCACAAAAACGACATCCAGAAAACAGCATTTTCGGCGGAGGGAGGACATTACGAGTTTATCAGAATGCCCTTTGGCCTGACTAATGCACCTGCAACTTTTTAAAGGGTAATAGATTCCATATTTGGTGACTTATTTGGAACCTGTTGCCTTGCATATATGGATGACATCATTGTTTTCTCGTCATCCTTGCAGGAACATATCCAACATTTAAAAAAAGTTTTCAAGAAAATTAGAAATGCAAATTTAAAATTACAACCGGATAAGTCTGAATTCCTGAAAAAGGAAATCGAATATCTAGGTCACATTGTTACCCCTGAAGGGGTAAAGCCAAACCCGACAAAGATTGAGACAATAAAGAATTTACCTTTGCCTACTACACAGAAACAAATTAAATCATTCTAAGGTGTCATGGGTTATTATAGAAAGTTTATTAAAGATTTTGCTAAAATAACAAAACCACTAATTACACAACTGAAGGGAAAATCAAAGGTTACTGTTGACGAGGACTTTATAAAAACTTTCGAACCTGTGAAACCTTGTTATGTAATGACCCGATCCTAATATACCCTGATTTCGATAAACCGTTTATACTTACTACGGATGCAAGTAATGTCGATTTAGGGGCTGTTTTATCTCAAGGAAACTTAGGATCGGACAAGCCAGTTTCATTCGCTAGCAGAACACTAACGGACACCGAGGCGAACTACTCTACGGTCGAAAAAGAGATGCATGCCATAATTTGGGCAATCAAGTATTTTAGACCGTATCTTTTTGGTCAAAAATTCAAAATTGTCACTGACCATAAGCCCCTGACGTGGCTTATGAGGCTTTCAAGGAATCAAATTCCAAATTGGTGAGATGGAAGCTCAGACTGTTAGAGTACGATTACGAAGTTATATACAAAAAGGGGTCTCAAAACGTGATTGCCGACGCTTTGAGCAGAACAACACTTGATATCAACTTAAATAACCAAGAATCAGTCGAGGCGACATGTGGGGAAACCGTACATTCAGGCCTAGAGAACATTTCACAGCTTATAGCAATTTCGGAAAAATGTTTAAACGATTTTAATATCCAAATTATCCTTAAAAAAAGATCCAGTCTCTAACATCAAAATCGAAAGCCCGTTTAAAAACAAACTTCGCCGCATTATATCAGAACCCATTTTAAATACAAAATTCGTGACTAGAATTTTGAAAACTATTTCAAAACCAAATAAAACTGGTGCAATTTTTACCACACAATATTCAAAATAGTACAAGAAGTTTTTTCACAGTTTTTCTCACACAGTACACTCTATAAACTTGTTAGATGCACAGAGTTTTTGGAAGAACGTACCACACAGGATGAACAAGAAAAAGAAATTAGAGACTATCACTATTATAATAATCACAGGGGAATTGATGTAACTCTAGCCCATTTAAAAAGATCAATATATTTTCCACATATGAAGCAAAAAATTACAAAAACAATAAACAATTGTGACTTATGCCAAACCTTGAAATACGATAGACATCCGCAAAAAGTTCCCTATCAGGAAACAGAGGTTCCAAAACTACCATTAGACATAATTCATATCGATTTGTATACCATTAACCATCAAAATGTGTTAACAATAATAGACAAGTTCTAAAAATTTGCTGCTGGGTACACCAGCAAGAGATAGCCTTAACATAGTAAAATCAATCAGACATTTTATGTGCACTCATGGCATACCAAAAAAGATTGTGTGTGACCAGGGTGCAGAGTTCGCATGGAAAACATACGTTGGAGGTGTCCTATACAAGTCATGGGGAGTGTATTACACAAAAAAAAGAAAGGAATCTAAGGAAATCCAAGGGAGCATGAACAAATGAATAAACAATGTCAATCATCAATTAAATGTTAATAATAAAATAATATTTTTATTAAAAACTATAAAAATAAGATCTTTAAGGAATTAAACACTGAACACAACGAAATCTATGTTCTTCAACATATAAATAGAATTGGCCTTAGCATTGACGTTATGCATAACCATTTAAATAATACTTTATTTTTTTTTTTGCTTAAAATTATCCAAAAATTTATTTTATCAACTAAAGAAATAGACAAAATCACAGAAATTTTAGCAAGACGAAATGTCACAATTTTATCGCAAGAACATTTATATAGATTACTTGAAATAGATACATTTGTAAACAAAACTAATGTAATAAAAAAAAATAAAAACTATAAATTCATTCACCTTATACCATTGCCAATGACAAGACTAAATGTCTAAAAATACCTAAACATGTTATTTATAATAGATATAGTGTTAAGCCTTTTATAGATAAAAAAAAATTCATTATGAGTACATGTGTATGAAACAAATCGTAAATGCCCCAACGTGGGATACAAATTGTCTACAAGGAATCATCAATGGAGAGAACAACCGCATGATGATAATGTCATGACCAGGATACCACTGTTCACCAAAATCCAAATTAACAACGCCACGGAAGAGTAAATTCTACACAAGCGCCACCTGCAAGCATTTAAAGCGCAACCATATTTTTTTTTCTTTTTTTAATCCTTTGAAGAGGATCAGTCGTTCTCAAACCACCACCAGTCGCTATTAATTTCGTTCAGACCACCGCTATGGCCCTCACTTCAATCCAGTGGGGGAGGAGGTACCTATCCGGTCACCACACCAACGAATCCACCTTCAACTACACAAACCACGGACAACATATCAAAAAGGGCAACGAATAACACATACATATATATATACATACATAATGACATACATATATACACACAAAGTTTTGTACGCATTAGCTGAAGGAGAACGGCATTTTTGTCGAACAAAAAAATCATTATATTATTGTGTTGAACTTCAAACAAGACGGAGGTTTTTCTTAATTCCACTAATTGTATTTGGAAAATGAAAGAGAGAGGAAAATGTTACCCTTTCCTTGACCAAGTTGATAACTCGTGCACCGAATTTAGTTCTAGCAGGATGCATCTGAATGTGCTTATGAAATTGTTCATGTGTGCGAATTTCCGGACGCAAGCTGGCTAACGTTGAAATACTTAAATCCATCAGGTCGAAGCGTAGCGAGGTTTTGCAATAACGTATCAAAAGTCTGACTAAAGTTGGTTCTGGTACCGTTTCGTGTAATCGGCCTACCAGTCGTTCTACTGCGAATTGGTAGTCCTCAAATGTTTCTTTCTCGGATTGCCTTCTGGAATTAATGAATTCCCAAACATCTAAATCTGTTTCTGTAGTTTCGAACTTCTTTATGAATTCGTTACAAAATTCTCTCCAGCTGAATGTTGGGTTGGATTTGTGAAATCTCCAAAACCATTCATTAGCTTTGTCAATAAATAATATATGCAAATGATCACATAGAAGTAAAAAATTGCCGTTCAATCTTTGCTGAGTAAGAGATCGCGCACGATATAGAAACTTTTCCGCCTGTATGCCGGATCTAGATCCATCAAACTTAAGGCGCCAGTTCTGAATTATATTGGCTGCTTTATCGGATGTTATAGATGTTTCCTCCCTGCTGTTTCTCATGTTAGAATTACTTGTGTTACGGCTGTGGTTTGCAAGCTGTGTGATATTATCGGCTGATGGTGCTCTACCCGAAACTTCTGGAACTATTCTGGGTGAACTATGAGTGTTAATACCAATGTTAAGAGAAGCTAAATGAGACTGAATTGACCTCTCTATGATTTGTGCTATAGAAGCGGTGATATCTTGCATTAAGAGTTGCTGCTGAGCATACACTGGCGACTGAATCATATTAGTGATTTCACTTCTGTTAAGTGTTTGATTATTATTGGAAGTGTTCTGTCTGCTGCTGTTAAACGGCTTACGACTTTGCACTGTTTCTTGTTGAGCTCTCTGTTTAGATCTAGTAGCGACGCCTCCTTTTGAAGAAGTCAGTTGTTTCCTTATTGTACCAGTTGTTGGTCTTGAACCATTTGGTTCTGTATCTAAAGGATTATCAATCTGTGATTAAGTGTTGGAACTGCCAGCTGCTTCTAGCATTTCTACTTCTAAATTATTGTTGATGTACTTTAATTGCCTTGGGCTACAGCTGAAGTTGCATCTCGGACAAGCTGGAGCATTCCGAAGCCACTCAACTATACATCTATTGTGAAAGTGGTGGTTACAGGGTGCTATTGCTATAAGGTCGTTGTGTGTTAATCTTTCGTGGCAAGTGCCACACAATTGCTCTTTAGAAGGCATAGCCTCGATTAAGTTCTCGTTGCTACGTCTTACTGGCATAGTGGTTTTATCAATGTTGTTTGCCTTAATTATTCTTTAATTATAATTGTTGTTTTAGCTCCGAAGAACTTGAAATGATAATACGAGTCAGATTTATCCCCTATTGATATTCTAATGACTATTGTAACTTATATTTCGTAAGTACACTAAAGATTGATCAAGACCCTAGAGTAAACTAAAAGGCTTGCAAAATCCGATCCTAACACGCCTACAAATAAAAGTATGATTAGCTCTGGTGCAATGTAGATTCATCCAGGTCAATTGATCTCACTTGATGATAAATCAATCGCTTAATCCATGGGAACCTCCAAAAACTCTAAAAAAAAATTGTTCTCCATTCGAATTTTCTAGTACCCCCGTCTGAGACACTTTTCCACTGGTCGATCAACCCTTATTCATTGGAGTTTCAATCGCAGTTCCAAGTTTCAAAGAACTCGAGAATGAAACACTAGAATTTCGAAAAACTTGTTACTAACCTGAAGGGATTATGTAGAGGGGTTTTAGCTGCTGTTGTTGCTAAATGTGTTGTTGGTATGAAAATAATTGGGCTAAATTCGCGTTGCTATAATCGTGTTGGCTAGATTATTTACTGCTACCTTAGGTGTGCCATTTCTATTTAATGCTATAGCTATGCTGTTCTGAGCTCCACGTTTGGGCGCCATTTTGTAATAATTGTCATCTTTTATATTGGTGTTGGGGTACGGTACTCCTAAAAGGACCGTGGACGTAGGAAGAAAGGCTTGCCTTTGCTGCTTGCCGGATGGGGGGGGGGGGGATCTTTTCCTTCTCCTGACGTCTGATATTTTATATACAAAAATTTATAAAGTGCACAGAAAAAAAAAATAAAAGAAAGGGTTATTGGAACTTGTTGGGATTTGGCTCGTTTTGGTGTTATGGACTAGATGTTCATCCATGTCTCCTTGTTCTGTACCCACCCTACCTATGGACATCTTGATGAGGGAATTATCAATGTCCCCTATGCAAAATTACTTTATCATTTCAGGTTACTTCGGGCATATTCAACAATTATTATATTTTACAAATCAGATCATTATTCAACAACAAAAGAATTCAGTGATATTCAAAAAAAAAAACATTGCAAGAAATCTGACTCTAATTGATTTCAAAAGAATTAACTAGCATGGCCAAGATAAAATAGAATACGATATTTTCAATATATATAAATAGAATTCAAAAAAATACATACTACTTGCAATTCAGGTTGTATAATCTTACTCAGTGCATTTATATTCCGTGGGCCCAGGGAGGTTCGATGCGTAGCTGATGAGATTTAAACTGCTGCTTCTGGGGGACAAAATATTAATTAAATATGGTATCTTTTGATCTGGCCAATGCATAATCGATATGAGTAAGGGTGAAAATAAAAGAAAATAATATGTAGATAGAAATTAATAGCTATACAATTTGCGTTAAATGTTAAATGTAGAGATGCTACATATTACAAAAAAAAATTAACTTAATCATTCATTATGCATTTCCAGAGAATATAGCGACTTGAATTAGTATACGCCACTGTAACTTTATTGCGTTAGTTTACTTAGCTCTATTTTATGAATATTTTTGAATAAGCGGGATCTTTTCCTCATCTGTCGAGTTAGCAATCCAAATTCGTGGCTAGAGCAATTCGGCCTTCTTAGCAACTTCAGCCTGCTCTTTGGCTGTGATTGGTCATTCCCACACCGATATTAAATTGAGGAGATGGAAGTATCTTTAATCAGCTACCAATTCCTGGTTCCTTAACTGCTGATTCTTGGGGGGAAAATCGGGGAAGGCGAACTAGTATTATGCCTCTTAGACTGCCAAAAATTTCTCTGCCTGACCTGTCGCAAATTCTTTGTTAAAACCAAAAAAAAATATTTTTATATTTGTATTGATATCACCTGTCGCCGCCAGTTAGCATTCACTTTTATATTTCTTTTTATTTCTGTCGGGATAAATGTAACGAATTCAGTCTGGTTCGTGTATTTAGTTTGCAATTTTAATTAAACTCGTTTCCGTGATCACAATTTATTTATCTCGTCACTTCTTAACCATTGATGTTACGTTCGCTTAAACAACTGCCGCACTTCTTCTGCCGACCCTACTGTCTTTGCCCTACATATAGGCTCTAAAACTTGAATGCTAGTAATTTTCCATTCAGTCTAACCGTAAATATGGTCTGATCTTTATTATCAGACTTTATTTATGGAGTTCGTGGACGAAAAAGTAATTGCACGGGCACAGCCACACACTCAAAGCTGAGCTTCCACTCGCTTAAGCTGCGTCGCGAAGCTTTTGTGCTTGCGCTCCTGCACTGCTTGCAGTTATGCTAGGCTTGTCGTTTACTAGAACCGAACATTACACCATAACCATATGATCGTAAACAAATGATTTGGATATATATTCATAAAGAAATGAAATGTACACAAGAACATGTGCGAAAGAAGCGTAACCAAAATTTGTTCCAATGACGTCACTGCATAAGAAACAGAACATACAGAAATCCCAAGCTCATAAGCATAACCGAAATTTGTCGGCAGCATGCATTTGTCGCTAGGGCCAAGTGATGAGCATAGCGAGAATCGGCGGGGGGGGTGAGGGGCGAAGTTGAATTCGAACTGTGGAATTGCAACCTAAACGTATTATTAGTGTTTAATATATTATATATTTGATGGTTATCATTATTTTATTATTGAATTAACTTTTTCGTTTTATGGAATTATAATTATTTTAATACATTATTATATTTAGGTGAGGATTGGTGATAATTATTTATATATATATATATATATATATATATATATATATTGTAATCTAGTAATAGGCAATTGTGAGAGATGTTGTTATTTGTTAAAGGCCGAAGGAAAGCTTTAATGGAATGATACAAGTGGGATGGAAATTTACTGGCTGCGGCGCAGCATCCCACCACGCATCCTGATTGTTTCAAGATGCATATAAATACACACAGCTGAGACCATAAGGATATCTAGTAAGCGAAGTATAGCGAAGGATTATACAAGTGAAGTTCATACTCAAGCGAAGCAGTATACAAGTGAAGATACCCAGACGCAAGTCAAGGACCAGCACATCGACAAGGACTCGCAGACAGGATACATATCCTGGCATATCCTTGCAAAGCAAATAAGAGTGTTTAAGTCAAAACAAATAAAGACTAGGAGTTATTCTTAGCACATATAGGGAAGACTAGGAGAATTCCTAGCACAGTAAGAAAAGACCCGGAGTATTCCTGGCACAGAAAGGGACAACTAGGAGTATTCCTAGCACAGTTAGGAAAGACCCGGAGTATGCTTGTTTTTCAAGCCTTTGAAAGAATTGATCTAAATCAAAATTTACGTTAGTGTACAGATCGTCAACATTAATTCTTGCTATAACTTTTTTTCCATGTTTAAATAAACACAAATTATTTGTTATGTGCAAGGTCACTACTTTTCGTGCTTCATCATTGCAAATGACTTCATGTAAGTTGGTTCTAGAAGCTTTATTAGGAACTTGCCTAAGTATAGTTTCATTTTTGTTTTCTGGCCAGAGATTATTTTGTCTACTTTGTTGCGTGGTAGTGACTTTCATGACTTTATTTTGAATGAATGAAAATAGGTATGTTAGTGGTCTGTGGTCAGTTTTTACTATAGATATATGGTCGAAAATATACTATAACTCAATGAATTGCTGCTAATTCTTGTGCTCTTATTGCTTTCACCTTTCGTGAATGCTCCCGATGCATATGCTATTGGAAGTTGGAGTCCATTGTGGTTTTGAGTTAAAACTGCTTTGCTTGCATCTGTTATTATGTAAAAATCTTTGCTAAAATCTGGATATTGTAATATAGTTGGTTCCATTAGCTTATCTTTTAGATATTGGCATGCCTTCTGGAATTCATCTATCCATTGGAAGAAATATTCCCTTTACATAATCTTGTTATGTGGCACGAATGATCGGCAAAGTTTTTTGTGAAGCGTCTTTAGTAATTGCAAAATGCAATAAAGTGTCTTGCACTATCCGCATCATGTGGAACTGGATAATTCATGATGACGGCATCTTTCTTGTCATCTGGTAATATTCCTTTGTCCGTACACTTGTGACCAAGGAATGTCACTTCGTGCATGAAAAATATGCATTTTTCTGGATGTAATTTGAGATTAGATTTTCTACAAAGCTCAAAAACGTCTTGCAGATTTTTTATCATTTGTTTATCTGAACATCCAACAACGATTAAATCGTCCATATAAAGGAATGCTTGTGAGGGTTCTAGACCCGAAAACGCGATAGCCATCATCCTCTGGAATGAGTTTGGTGCCATCGTTAGACCAAATGGTAATCGTGTGAAACGATATGAGCCATTGCTCGTTGAAAAGGAGGTTATGTTTCTTGAACTTTCTTCTAGTTCAATTTGATGGAATCCTGGCATTAAGTCAAGACATGAAAAATATTTTGCTTGGCCCAATTGATCTAAAATATCATCAATTCTGGGGAGTGAAAATTTGTCAGACAAGTGATTTTTATTGATTTGGCGATAGTCGATTACTAATCGCCATTTATTTTTTCAGATCCCTGAAGGGATTTCTTTGGTACTAAAAGAAGTGGGTACTATTCGGATACAGAGGGTTCCACTTCATTATTGTTGATTAAATTCTTAACTTGTTCCTGAATTTCAGGATTTCTATAATTTTTTATTTATACTGGTTCATTGTCTTTCAATCTCAATGTTTGTTTATAAAAGTTATTTGTTGTGATTGGTTCGGTCTGTAGTCCGAATACATAACTATATCTGGTTCACAATTCTGTTAGTTGACTTTTAAATTGTATTGGAAAATTTTTCTTTAATTCCATTACCATGATTGTTTTGGGCTACTTCGTAGTTCGAAAGTGATTCATATTTGATATTGTTTATGTTCACTAATAAATACATACATATGTTTTTGGAACATAAATTGGATAAGATAAATTTTGTGGTCGAATAATAAATCAGTCCTATTTTCATTTGAAATCTAGTAGGTAGTTGAATTTTTTTTATAAAATCAATGCCTAAAATACCATCACAAGTTATTGCAAAGCTTGTACATAGTAGATACTATGTTGAATTCGTGTCGAATTGTGTATTGTTTAAATTGGAGATGTATTAGTGTAGTGCCTTGGGATTTTATTACTCCCTGGCCTATTCCTTGAACGTTTATAATTTTATTGTGTTTAATGTCATAGTTATCTGAGTTCAATTTTAGAAGTCATATATCCGCACCTGTGTATATTAAAAATGTTAAAATTGTTTTTGTGGCATGATTTACAAATTTTATAGAAAGATTGAGACAAAAATTTATTGAATGTATTCTATTTATTATTCGGTTGTACTTAAAGGGTTTTGAGAGTTTTCCGAATTATTGCATAACTCTCACATTATTGTTATTGTTAGGGTTTTGGTTTTAGTGATTTCTACCTCTATAGTTTTCTCTATTCTGACCTTGTCATCAATAACTTCCGCGATTATTGTTGCGACCTCTGTTGTTGTTATTTTGATAATAGCCTCTTTTTCGGTTATTACCCCAGCCTGCATTATTATAATTGCTTGCTGTCTGCCTAACATGTAGGACAGAGTTAACCCTTTCAAGTCCACTGTTGCCTATAGGTAACATTGACTTTATGTTCCAAAAAGCATGTTGCGAAGATTTATTTCCCGTTATGTTTCTTTTTTTTCTTATCTAATTAGCTGATCTTCTATGAGTAGATCTGCATTTGCAAAGCTAAATACAAATACTTCAAAAGTGAACTATTATGTACAAATCAGGTAAGTTTACAGATTACGAATTAATTCGGTTGTTGAGTTTTTGTCTTTGGAATTTTCCAAAGACAATGTTGCCCATAGGCAACATTGGTCCCGAATGGTATACAAAATTTGAAAATATTTCTGCTCTGCTAGATATGCGACCCAAAGGCTTAACACAGTTGGAAATTGAAAAAATTTGCCAATTTAGTTGGAATGATTCTGACGATGACGAAAATAATGAAGAAAATGAAGATAAACTTTGGAAGATTTTATTGAAGAATCTTTACAAGATGCTGTTACCAAAGGTGAAAGTCTAGAAGGCGCACTGTTGAATATAAGTCAATTGGAATGTAGAAAGAACGAAACCAGTACTGAAATGGTGCAGGAAATTATCGAAAAAGTAAACCAAGATACTCTGAGTTGGAGAAAAAATACTTCAACTCTAATTGAACCAATTAGCTATTGGAAAGGATTCGAAAAATCTGGAGAAACAAAGGAACCAATTTCGTATTTCTCTGTATATTTCGATGATGAAATTTTGGATAAAGTCTGCTCAGAAACAATAGCATATGCCTTACAAAGTAATGGAGTCGAACTCAAGTGCAGTGTCATTGAAATTAAACGTTTTATAGGCATTTTAACGATTCAATGAGTCGAATCAGATTTGAAAAAATTGAAGCAAATTTCCATCTGAATGACAACCTAAAACAACCCCCAAAAGGTTCAGGTGACTACGACAAGTTATATAAAGTGCGGTCGTGCTTTCAAAAATAAAAGCAGTTTGCAACAAATTGGAGCAAGAGGAGTATCAAAGCATTGACGAACAAATGATTCCATTTAAAGGTCAACATAGCTTGAAACAATATCTTCCTAAGAAACCACAGAAGTGGGGCTTTAAAATGTTTTCAAGAGCTGGAGTATCTGGTCTTATATATGATTTCTGCCTTTATATTGGTGAAGGAACTTGTGATTCTTTTGGGCTTAGAATATCATCGGTTATAGTTCTTCATTTGGCATCAAATGTGCCCCAAGATCAAAACTTTAAACTCTTCTTTGATAACTAATTCACTTCCGTAAGTCTTATGATTGCTTTAAAAGAAAAAGGTATCCTTAATTAATACGTAGGACTAAAATATTGATTTTGGTCAATATTTGTGGCCATATTAATCGTAATATGCAATCAAATAGTCTTCCCATTTTAATTCAGTCCTGAAAGGGTTAACTTGACCAGTTGCCTCTGTGCAACTGTTGACAAATTTATCAATGGCATCATTCATATTACTGAATGTGCCCGCCTGCATAATAAGTTTTACCTTATCAATAGCGCAGTTTTGTGTCATTGCCTTTACATCTTGCGATGTACTGTATTTGGATGCCAAATCTGATGATAACCCATCATTTATGTAGGTTGCTTCTAGAGATTTCGCAGTTTTTCAACCTCTTGGGTGTACTGATTGGCTGTTTTGCTCTTTTGTTGCAAATTAAGGAGTTTGGCAGCAATAACTTCTACTGATTTTCCTCTTACAGACTTTTTTAATTGAGCGATTATCGCAACAATTGTCTGTTCGTTACTAAAAAGGTTTCGACATTTTAATTTGGTTTTTATTATCTAGATTGCAATTGCTTCGTGAGTGCCTTTTGTGAGGAATTTTATTTTTTTTTGGAATAAGGAATATTCACAGTATCGTTATCTACTTGATTCACGATTTAGTTCACCATTGGGGAGTTGGCTATTTTTGTTGCCAATAGGAGCGGCATTAGTTTTAATTAGATTATCAACTTATATAGTCTCGTTTTAAAAATTTAGTAGCGTATTTAAAGTTCGAGTATAATCTAACTTGCACCTGAAAAGTGCACAGAAGAACTGCAATAATCAAGCAGAAGCTGGAGTAGAAGTAGAATAAAATAAAGAAGTCATCATTTGTATTGCCAAAAGATTTTTTTTGTCTCCACAACCTATGCACAAAGACAAATACAAAAGAAACATAAGCAAGCATAACGAAGCGAAACGCAACGAAGAGCGGCGGTAGAAGACTCGGGGTCCACCGTATGTACTTTTTTTGTGTAGGCTAGTCTTCGTCGATATCTCAACATTGAGCGAATAGCGCTAGAGTGCTGCTGTAATTGACGCTGCCAAAAATTAACCACAAGGGAAACCCAGAGAGGAGGAATTGGCAACTTTTGGAACAAGCCACGGCACACCCAGGCTGCTCCAAACGCTTATGGAAACGGAGATTTGCGAGCCATCAAAACCACTGGCGGATGGAAAGAGGGAAGCGAGAAGTGATCAGTAGTGCGCATATATATATAAGTTTGGAAAAAATAGAGGAAAAAGAGAAACAAAGGCAGAACAGAAAAAAAAAAAAAACGTTTAAGTATCACGTGTTCTTCAGGCCACAGTAGGGGTTATATTTATTAAATCATCATCTGTGACTTTAAGAATAATGATATAATTTGAATTTTTTGAGTATAAAGTGAATGTGAAGCAGCTAATTAATGAAATGTCATCAGGTGAAGGCCTTCATCGGATTTAACGAGGGATAAGTGTGGCATTGTTTTATATCAATATTCTCATAGTCCACGATGAGTGAGTTATAGAGTAACTGAGACTCGCGTTGAAAATTTTGTGTAGGAATCAGTGAGTGAGAGTGAGTGAGAAAACGAAGTGAGAATAAAAAATGGGAAAATTTAATAATTCCGCACCTGATTAAGAACACATTAAATGAAAAAAAAAAAAATAAGAAATAAAAGAAAAGAAAAAAACAAAAACAAAACAAATATGAGTGAAAGAATAATAATATAAAAGAAGTTGTTTAGCATGAGTATTTAGCTTAAACCCAGCACAGCTGATTCGCATTTTATTTTTTTTTATTTGCATAGCGGTGCTTGTCAATTGTAATTTTTCAAGGTCAATATTTAGATAAGCACTAATGATCGACTTATCTTTGCGCATTATTTGATAGGTTCTACTTATATATCGAATCTAAATATTAAGCAAGAAATTTTTTTTAAGTATAATGAAGTTTACATGTAAGATGATTACTCGTGAAAAAAGAAATATAAAATTATAATGAATTACTAATTTAAATAGTTGGGTTCCTGTGCGTAGGATTATGCGATGATGAAACACTTTAGGGAGTTCGCCCAAATAGCGGCACTCATAGTAAAGGTAAACTCAGGTAGGGAGGGCAAAGAAGCCTCGTTGCAGTCACATCTTCGCAACGACATCGTGTCATGTTAATCTTTCTATTTGAGGTTTATTGGCTAGGGATATATCACAATGTAATATGTATTCGGGAGAGGATTTCGAGATAGGAAAAGAACCCCCCCACAGGCTGTTTTTGCTGGCTGTTTCCGATTGTCCCGCGCGACGGTCTTCTCTACGTCTATTACCTTCCGAAACCATTCGAACTGGCTGTTATTTATTTTTTTTTTAGCTGCCAGGTCAAATTCTTCATTACACTTTCAGCGTATCAATCAAGTTGAGCGCATATAGGAAACTCAGAAGGTTTTCAATTTTTCCATCGAACTCTGGAATCAGAGATGGTGCGAGCTTTAAAAACTCAGTCGCAGACTGTTCATTGACCATTGTTGATTCTTCAAGGGGTATTTGTAGCAAAGGTGCTACTGGGGCCGTTTCAGTTTTTTGTCAGATATGAATATTATGTCTATCCGAGATTGTTCTAAGCTCTGTTCTTAATCGGTCTAGATTTTCTCTCACTTGTAGCAAGTGTAAGTTATTAAGCCGACTGAATACTTCTGCGAATAATTTATTAATAGCATTAAATTTGGTAACCAAAATTCGCACATGTTTTAGTTTGCTTTTATTTTTTATATTCATGCTTTTGTTAAGGCATTTGAATGATTTCTCGAATTAAACTCTATGGTCTTTGATAATTTCAACAATTTTTAGCCATTCCATTTGAAAAGTCGTAATGTCTGTAATGAACGTCTTCATTAGACCATACTTTAGAATAAAGAATTCGAATATAGCTTTTGAGATTGTTATTGCGCTTTTATTTGCAACTGGAATGGCTACTAAATATTTTGTAAGATCACATATTACAGTGACTACATATTCATTGCCGTTTTCTGTGCGTGGCAATGGAAAGCATCGAAAGCATATATGGGGATTCTGAAATTTTCGACATTTACTTATGAACTCTATTACATGAGGAGTCAGGCTTTTCCAATAATAGTGTCTCTTTATTTTGATTTGCCATTGTGACCTCCTTAATGATTTTAGTTTTTTATTGCCCTTTTTTTTAAAAGATTCTATTGAAATAGTTTTAAATATCTTTTCCTCTGTGCCAATTTGAGTTGAGAAATCTTAAGTATATTAAGTAAGCTTGTTTTTCAAGCCTTTGAAAGAATTGATTTAAATCAAAATTTACGTTGGTGTACAGATCGTCAACATTAATTCTTGCTATAACTTCTTTTCCATGTTTAAATAAACACAAATTATTTGTTATGTGCAAGGTCACTACTTTTCGTGCTTCATCATTGCAAATGACTTCATGTAAGTTGGTTCTAGAAGCTTTATTAGGAACTTGCCTAAGTATAGTTTCATTTTTGTTTTCTGGCCAGAGATTATTTTGTCTACTTTGTTGCGTGGTAGTGACTTTCATGACTTTATTTTGAATGTCCTTTAGTTCGGATATAGTTATCTTGGACAGAGCGTCTGCCACAAAATTGTCTTCTCCCTTTAAGTATTCCACTGTGAAATCATATTCCTCTAGTTCTAGTCTCATACGTGTTAATTTCGAACTTGGATTAACCATTGAAAATAGGTATGTTAGTGGTCTGTGGTCAGTTTTTACTATAGATATATGGTCGAAAATATACTATAACTCAATGAATTGCTGCTAATTCTTGTGCTCTTATTGCTTTCACCTTTCGTGAATGCTCCCGATGCATATGCTATTGGAAGTTGGAGTCCATTGTGGTTTTGAGTTAAAACTGCTTTGCTTGCATCTGTTATTATGTAAAAATCTTTGCTAAAATCTGGATATTGTAATATAGTTGGTTCCATTAGCTTATCTTTTAGATATTGGCATGCCTTCTGGAATTCATCTATCCATTGGAAGAAATATTCCCTTTACATAATCTTGTTATGTGGCACGAATGATCGGCAAAGTTTTTTGTGAAGCGTCTTTAGTAATTGCAAAATGCAATAAAGTGTCTTGCACTATCCGCATCATGTGGAACTGGATAATTCATGATGACGGCATCTTTCTTGTCATCTGGTAATATTCCTTTGTCCGTACACTTGTGACCAAGGAATGTCACTTCGTGCATGAAAAATATGCATTTTTCTGGATGTAATTTGAGATTAGATTTTCTACAAAGCTCAAAAACGTCTTGCAGATTTTTTATCATTTGTTTATCTGAACATCCAACAACGATTAAATCGTCCATATAAAGGAATGCTTGTGAGGGTTCTAGACCCGAAAACGCGATAGCCATCATCCTCTGGAATGAGTTTGGTGCCATCGTTAGACCAAATGGTAATCGTGTGAAACGATATGAGCCATTGCTCGTTGAAAAGGAGGTTATGTTTCTTGAACTTTCTTCTAGTTCAATTTGATGGAATCCTGGCATTAAGTCAAGACATGAAAAATATTTTGCTTGGCCCAATTGATCTAAAATATCATCAATTCTGGGGAGTGAAAATTTGTCAGACAAGTGATTTTTATTGATTTGATGATAATCGATTACTAATCGCCATTTATTTTCTTCAGATCCCTGAAGGGATTTCTTTGGTACTTAAAGAAGTGGGCTATTATATTCAGACACAGAGGGTTCCACTTCATTATTGTTGATTAATTTCTTAACTTGTTTGTGAATTTCATCTACATGACTATGTGCTATTCCATAGTTTTCCTTTAGTCGGGTTTATTGCCTTTTAATCCCAAGGCTTGCGTATAAAAGTTGTTTATTGTAATTGGTTTATTTAGTGCACAATTCTGTTAGTTGATTTTAAAATTGTATTTCGAATTTTTTTCATTTCCATTATCTTGAGTGTTTTGGGCAACTTCGAAGTTCGAAAGTGATTCATATTTGATGTTGTTTATGTTTACTAAAAAATCGGAATTGGTTCTATTTAACAATCGGAAAAATGTACATAGCGATTTTGTTATTGTATTGGCAATATATACCTTTTTGTATTTCTTGATTAGGTATATAGATGAAATCATTTTTTGAATCAATCTTTATATTTCTTATCAGTTCAGATCTTCCTGGTAGAATTAGGGAATTATTACCAGAACCATATGTTAATGGAACATAAATTGGATAAGATAGATTTCGAAGTCGAATAATAAACTAGTCCTCTGGTGGATTGAAATCTAGTAGGCATAAAAAAGTTCTATAAAATCAATGGCATTAATTCTATTACAAGGTATTGCGAATTTGGCATCCACTATGCTTGATTCGTGTGGAATTGTGTATTGTTTGAATTGGAGATCTATTAGAGTAGTGCCTTGGGATTTTATTACTCCCTGGCCTATTCCTTATTTATAGTTTTATCTTGAGAAATGGTATCAAAGTGATCGGATTTAATTTCGAGAATTGAAATATCAGCACCACTGTAAAGTTGTTCTAGTAGCATTATTCATAAATTTTACAAAAACATTGAGACTAAAATTTATTTATTGTATTTTATTTCTTATTGGGTGGTACCTAAAGATACACATTATTGTTATTGTTTGTTCGGTTTTAGCTATTGTAAATGATTTGCATTCTAAATCTTCGATGAATTTACGAAGATTTTTCCAAACTTCGTGTTGTAGAGACTTCTCAGAAATTCCTTATAGGTCGGCTCGGAATCGCATCCAGATGTTACGTTAAGCGAGCTGGGATGCCCCTTGTGCTTCTCTAGCATCACAATTTTGCCAAACATCACGTTATATTGGCGAACGGCCCTCGTTGGTTAAAACTGCATGATGTAGTCCACCCTCCAAATAAATGCAAGTGCAAAGCTTTCTAAATCGCTGGGCGCCCAGCCGCTGTCGTCAACGGCCTTTCGGTACGCGTGCCCTTCGGCCTTTCGCTCGCTCTCTGGCTGCCACCACCCTTGCTCAGATAAATAGCTCTTACACTTGCCCACTAATAGATTAAATAATATATATATATTATTAATAATCACATTGCTTTTCCCCTAGTCAACCCATCTCACCTAAATATAATAATAGTACAATAATAAATAATATAATAAATCAATAATAAAATAATACGAAAGTAAAAATAATCAGATATATAAGAAACATATAAAAATACGTTCATATTCTAGATTCCATAGTTTGAATTTATTTTATATTCCCGCCGCCAACTGATCAACGACCAATGCTTCTCAAACCCACGCATTGGGCGTGCCCTAGCATATTCGCCACGCTCTCCCACTCACGGCATTGCACCGATCTTTACGGCTTATCTGGCTTCCCGCTGGCTCACGCATACCTGCACGTGTCATCTGGTCGCCCCTCACCTCAACGAATTCCGGTTATCCTCATGTACTTGGGATTTCTAACAATTCTGTTTCCTTACTGTGACGTCATTTGAACAGATTCCCCAGATTTGTTATTGTTTCTGTGCTTGCTTGTGGCTGCTTCTTTCTTATATGTTTTTTTATACGTTATATTTGTTTACGATCATATGTTGGTTCCAAGGTGATTTGTTTACGATCATATGTTGGTTCCAAAGTGATTTGTTTACGATCATATGGTAATGCACGCTTGACAATTTGTTTATCATCATATGGCATTCCAGCCTGATAATTTTAAGCATGATCAGGTTTGACACCCACCCAAATGTTCGTTTGCAAGTCAAGCTTAGAAAAATGTTTTTTATTTGCTATTCTTTCTAATAAATCATCTATATGGGGAATTGGATAGTTATCTTTACGTGTGGCATTGTTCAGACGTTGATAGTCTAAGCACATGTTTCTTCAACAACATTTAATTTACTTTCATTTAATTCAACATAATTTGTTTCTCTATTTTCAATATTAATTTTGGTTTCTTTTGGAACTATTGATTGTTTAAATAAAGTGACTGGGCCCCCTATAATCTATCAGGCATTCTATGAAATAAAAGTTCCTTCTCCATCAAATTCACATTGTCAGCCAAACTTCATATGTCGTAAAAATATTCCACAAATTTCTCTTCTGGTTGCCATTTCCGACCTTCAAATTTTCTGCGTATTTCTGGAATGCTCTTTTTGGCACCAAAAACAATATCCAGCTGCTTCATAATGTCTTCGACGTTTTCCGTTTAGGGATAAACGTGACAAAAGCCATAAGTTGACTTTTCCTTTGAAAAGTGTACATATCAAGGTTCTTGTGACATCGTCGTTTACGACGTTTGACGTCACTAATTTGTATGGCATTGCCAACAGCAAAATTGCCAATCACTTCTGCGCGTCGTACATCTAAATTGGCTAATTGTTTGCTGCGCCTTCTACTTCGTCGTTTGCTGCGTCTTGTGCTTCGTCAATTAATGTCACTTAAACTTAAATTGTATAAGTTTATTTTTTTCATTTTTTTTTGTGTTGTTTTTACAAATAAAATCAAAAAGTTTTATTTTAAACGGGTTTTTCAATCCCACTTCTGAATTTTAGTCAGGAACACAATTAGTGAGTCTGTTTTCAATGCGTGTTACTCAGAGACTGAAACTCTTTATTATATCACAGTGTTGCTCTCGCGAGAGCGACCGTAAGTCTTGAGAGCTCGCTCATTAGAGAAGCTCTCATAATAGAACTAATGCAATTACATACCACTTATTACTACAATTCGGGCGTCCTGACGTTAAGGATCTCCTGATTATCGTCACCATGCTTCTAGTTATAATATTAGTAAATCTATATTTAAATAAATTTTTACAATTTTTTGTTTTGACGTTATTATTTACAATGAAATTTTCACTAGAACTAGAAGAATTTGCATTACTGTTTACATTTCCGGTTGATTCATTTTCACTGGATTCATTTACATTTGATTCATTATCATCCGATTCATTTATATTTGATTCATCATCATCTAATTTATTTACATTTGATTCATTATCATCTGATTCATTTACATTTGATTCAGTTTTTATATTTTCTTTGCTAGTAAGCCATTTATTCATGTTTTGTACAGCCCAAATTCCCGAAAAAGGGACTTGTGTTTGCTGGAAATTCTCAAGATCCTCCATCTGTCATTTGTTACTACAAAAAGACCTTTGAACTTTGGTATGAGCTTACTCGATACTCCTTACTGAGAATTGATATTTCGAACTACTACATTATTTTAAATACAGTAGCCTTTTTCCGTTTAACATCAACGTAGCTTTTATTATAATCTTGGATGTTTTGCTGGCTCTAATGAGTATTCTTCTTATACTTTTTAAATTCCCAATTATCTTTCTCTGATTCCATCTATGACGCTTTCCTTCAGACTATCGATGCAAACTCCTTTCTGTGGAACTTCGAATAGCATTACACTGGGGTATTCATGTATACTTCGATTTTTTGTATTATTTATCGTAAACTATATTTTTCCTAAAACTTTGTGCCACGGTTCGTTCTTCTCAACATCTATTAACTTTGCTATCTGGTTACTAATGAGTGAACTGTATTAATCTTTTGTCGGTTGGAACTATATTTATTTGATTAAAATCGTTACAATGGTTATCACGTCTATTCTACTAAGCTTCCAAAGATTTAGTGTTTTCAACTATGCATACGTTTTGTCGGCAAACCATCATTTTCACATTATCTGCTCCCTTCTTTCCGAAGCCAAAATCATGTTCACAACAAATGCCGAACAAAGAGAATTAGAGAATTACAGTGTTCTATACCCACTACGAATTGACTTAACTGTACGTGGCCATTTAACTCCTAAATATACCGCCCTCCCTGAACGACTGTTCAGAATAATGGTAGAGTGACCACTGTTTGTAGGGGGATGGAGCAATCTATGCCAATCTCGCTCGTCTGGTTTTCAGGTGAAAATTAAAAACGCGCGACTTTTCGTTTAATTTAACGGCTAAGATTTATTGGAATATATTCGGGTCACACACGTATATAAAAGGGTAAGCGTTGGGAAAAAACTGTCCGCACATAGGGCCAGAAAAGAGTCTCGAGTTTTCGGGTTAAACCAAATCCGGAGGTGGAAAAGAACGTCTTCTCAATATGGAGTTTTCCACAAAACTTGGCTATCATTGGCCCAGTGTGCCCTTTCCTTCCTTCTCGGAAAAAACCCCCTCCGGTCCCTGCTGGTCACCCTCCTTTCAACAATTTGCAATAGCCCAGGTGGACTCAAGGGGATGGGGGCGGCCGCGCTCTGGATCGCCTAAAGTCCACAAGACCCGGAAAGGATCCAGCCGAACACAGTGCTCTGGGCCGCGGGTGCGCCGCTCTGTCCAGGTACACATCCGGGCTGGATGACCTCAGGATAGAGGTCTGCCCCAAGCACCATGGACACGGAGGCTGGGCGGTAGAACGCAGGGCCAACACCAGCGTGGCGAATCTTTGTTGCGTCGCCTGAGAGACCTCCCGGATGGGAATGTGGATCTTCATGTCAGTGACCACCTGGAGCACGACTCCTTTCTGGAACGAAGGCTCGGCGCGGGATCCAATGGTAGCATGGCAGGCTCGGTCCTTGCCCACCCGTGCCACAGCCAGGCCTAGCGCTGCGGCAAAGGATTGGCCTTTTGATCGAACCGCGTGCAGTTCGCACGTCGACGACTCGGACGAAGCCGTCGGTGCCGGAATGGACTCGGTGGGCGGTAAATTGTCCTCATAGACGATAACGAGGTCTCCCTGCTGCAAATTGCGTTTCGGCAGCTTCCACTTATTGCGATTGTGGAGTTCCTTAAGATACTCGTCCTTCCATCGTCGGCAGAAGTGGTGGTGAATCGTTGCCACCGATTGATTAGAGACATCGGTTCCTCAAGAATCTCTGGTTCCGCAAAAGACACCAGAGGTCCTCCCACTAGGAAACGCACTGGGCTCATGGGCTCACTCATGGGTGAGAGGGGCCGCGAATTCAAATACGCTTCAATCCGGCACAGCAATGTGGAGAGCTCCTCGAAGGTGTATCGCGATGTGGCAGCGGACTTGTAAAAGAATGAAGTGCCACGACACGATCTGCTGCCCAAAGGCACGCAGGATATAGCGTTTCGTCGCTTCCAGGAGATCCTTCCCAGAGCCTTAAATGCTCCAACAAAGGTCTTCCCATTGTCAGAATAGATGCGCTGTGGGCAAATCGGAGGTCGCTTCCAGGTGGTTTGCCTTCGTGCTGAAGCATACGAACACACACGCATCCCTTGGTTATGAGGCAGGCCCTTCCGGTGTAGTTTTTGATCTCGAACGGGCCGGCGAAGTAAATACCAGTATAGGTGAAGGGTCGCGAAAAGGTAACTCGCGCACGCGGTAGGTCGCCCATCAACTGCGTTTGTTGACGGGGCTTATACAGGATGCACACCTTACACCCACGAATGTGGGCCTTGACCGCGTTCTTCATCCTGGGAATCCAATACATTCCGCGGAGAAACCGGATCATCAACTGGTTTCCGCCATGCAACGTGGTACGGTGCGTGAAGTTGACGAGGAGCCGAGTCAGTTGAGCATCGAACGGAAGGAGAATGGGATAACGCTCATGGTAACTCAGGGAGTCGGATGCCTGTAGCCGACTGCAAGCCCGGAGGACTCCATATTGGTAGAGGAACGGATGGAAGCAAGCGAGTGAGCTTCCAGAGGCAATCGGTCGCTGCTCTGCCAGACATCGGATCTCTGCCTTTTGACGTTGGGTCAGGTGGACGAGGACTCTTTCCGCGGCACATAATTCCTGATGGGTGAGAGTGAGCGTTGTGGGATGAGATCTGCTCCGGCAGTAAGCTCTCCGGATATAGGCGGTCACGATTGAGAGATGCGTATGTGTATTGATTTCAGACAATTGAACGCCCAATCCATTAGAGACGCCTACCCCCTTCCTCGAATCAACCGCATACTGGAGAAGCTTCGTCATGCTAAATTCATTTCTACATTGGATCTCAAAAGTGGCAAATACCATTGCCTAAGGCGAGTCGCGAATGTACCGTCTTTACAGTTCCGGGACGTGGACTATTTCAGCGAGCACTGGATAGTGTAATTGGCCCAGAAATTTAACCTACCGCTTTCGCTTACTTAGACGATATAATCGTCGTAGGAAAAACGCTTAAACAACATATGACCAATCTACAAGAGGTCTTTCGACGGCTGCGGAAAGCTAATCTACGCATCAACCAGGCAAAGTGCAGATTCTTCAAACGAAGAATAAAGTTTCTAGGACACGTGATCAGCGAGCTGGGTATACACACCGACCCTGAGAAGGTAGCAGCAGTCCGTGAATTGGCTCCACCAAGTAATATACGACAACTTCGACGTTGCTTAGGCATTGCTTCCTGGTACCGCAGATTCGTTCCAGAATTCTCAAGCATTGTACAACCGATCACCGCGTTATTAAAGAAGAATACCAAGTGGAAGTGGGATGTCGAACAACAGCGGGCTTTCGACCAGCTAAAATCTAGATTGACTTCCGCACCTATACTAGCATGCCCCGACTTCAATGAGAAGTTCTCCTTACACGGAGATGCCCTCAATGCTCGCCCGAACTCAGAAAAACGCTCCAGCAGGTCATCTTCCGAGGATAGAGTGGCGACGTGACAGCGGGTCCGCTGCTCCATTTGAGTGTAGAGACTCATGCACGGATATGCGCGCCAGTCTTCGGGGGGCTGCCGCAGCCATTCAGGACCCAGCCACCACAATTGGCTTCCCGCTAGGTCAACGGCCGCCACACCTCTACTTGCCAGATCCGCGGGGTTATCTTCGGATCGAACATGGGCCCAGACGCCGATGGCGGTCTTCCGGGGAATCGATGATACCCAATTCGTGACGAAGGTGGACCAATTGCAGGGGGGCTTACTCAGCCACGCCAAGACGATGGTGGAATCGGTCCAAAAGAAAGAGCGGATGTTGGGGATCGAGAGTTTTGGAACCACTGCAGCAAACAGGTCGGCGAGGAGCACCGCCCCGCACAGTTCCAGGCGAGGCAGGTGGACGCATACGTGGTCAGGATGTGGTACGCGCACGTACAATGCTGCCCTGTAAGCGCGTTGAGAAGCGTCGCAGAACCCATGCAGCTGCCAGTCATATTCCGGTCGGATCTCCACCCATCGTGGAATACGAGTTCCGCCGAGGCCCGGGACGAAAGGGGGCCAACCGCCCTGCGGGGTCAAACAGCTTCGCTATATGAAACAACACCTCCCTCTTAGTAACTGACGCTTGCAGTGGCTGGTCGCGAAGAAGAAGTGATCCTGGGTCGCATTCCAGCAGATACCTAGCGCCTTGGCTGTACTAGCGTCCTTCAATTCCAGGAAGTCTGCGTTGAGTAGGTTCTCACGAGGAATGGCTTAAAGCATCCCCCTCTTTTCGAAGTCCATTCTCGTAGCGGAAAACCTGCAGATCACAGAGCCTTTTGGAGTTCCTGGATAGCGAGATGGGCCTTCTTTTGGGTATGGGCTCCAGCGAGAAATTCGTTGACGTACATGTAATTCCGCAGCATCTCGCTTGCCCTTGGGTATTCTTGCTGTACATCCTGGGCCAGTTGGAGGAGGACTCGGATGGCCAAAAAGTGGGCGCAGTTAACGTGCGCCTTTAAAGCGGGGTCTTTGGATAGGCGTGACTTGTTTCGGTGGAACTGAGCCATGGCGATGAACCTGGAATGCCCCAGGTCGACGTTCTGGGGGTCCTTGAATGGTAATGCCACCTCGTATCGACCATCCTTCCTTTGATTGGTGGTTTCCTGGAAATGCCTCTCGCATTTCACGTCTGCCTCCTTTTCCAGTTTCACTGGAAGATCTTCTACCTCCCTCTGCTCTGGACAGATTGGGCAGGACCAAGGCGGACGTCTCCACTTGTCTGAAGAGATACTTGGGAGACACTACCTGAAGATGGCATAACTTTTGAGAGATTGAAAACGAAGAAATTTTGGAGGCTATGGCTGGAGGATGGGCGCTCAGCGGACTCGGGCTGGAGCGAATGGGATGGTGGCTGTAAGGGGGATGCTGCCACTACGGAGGCATTGCCGCGATGCAAAAGAGTGTGGTGCCTTTCTTTGCAAATATGTCAGTTGTGCGCACTAGGACATTCCTTCAATTAAATGATCAAATGATTTGGGCAAACATTTTGCACTGAGCGTTTCATCTCCCATAATTATTGTCCGATTTCGACAAAATTTGGCAAGCTGGTGCACATTATCTATATTATTAGGTGTGCCCAACACGGGCGAAGCAATTTTGGCACAGTTTTTGCTGCTAATTGCAGCCATTCGATTCTGCACGGACATGTCGGTAAGTTTTGGACAGATGCGGATCGGGTGGTTCTCCTTGCCACACAGTTTGCAGGAGACCTGGTTGACGGTGACCTTGGCGTTCAATGCCTGGAATCTCGTCGGCGGTACTGCCTTACGGTTGACCGATGGAATGCCCGGCGCAGCGGGACTCGGTGTCCGACCTTCTAGAGTCTCTAGAACTCGATACCGATCGACCAAAAAACTGCTTAACTCTGCCCACGTAGAGAGGGCTGTTTTGTTGGGGATGGATTGTTCCCATTAACGATAGTGGCGTTGGGCAGTTTGTAGGTGCAGAGTGCTACCAGTAGAACGTCCCAGTTTTCCGTATTGACACCGGAGTGCGTGAGCGTGGTCAAACACCCTTGGATGGTGGTTTGTAGCTCTTTCAAGGACGCACATGTCTCATGTACAACCGATGGATGGTTGAACAGAATCTTCGCCTGGTGGGCAACCAGCTGCCTCTTGTTCTCGAAACGAGCCTGGAGATTCTCCCACGCCACGTGAAAACCTTTATTGGTCAAAGGGGAGCTGGACACAATCGCCTTTGCCTCTCCGCGCGTCTTGGACACTAAATGATAAAGCTTCTCAACTGGTGCCAATCATGGATTATTCACGTACATTGCAGTGAACAGGTCGCGGCACATACACCATATATACGTACTCGTATTTTGACTTCACCGTCACTAAATCGGCAAGACTCTCGTCGCGCGCATCTGCCGTGAGGGCTCGCGTACATGCCATATACTCAGATTCTATTCTGGACCACAGGACCTTTGTCTGTTCTAAATGCATTTTCAAGAAGAACAAGGGAACGTCGTCTTCGATCGAGCCCATGGTGTTGACCTCAAACACGGTCAGACTGCCGCATGCTGCGATGAAATGGGTCACGGATATGTTTGCGGCGTCGAGAAGTCGCTGGGACTCGGATCTGGTGAGGACTTTATTCGAAGTAGCAGGCACCGTGACGCTCGGGATGGAGCGCGAGCTAGAACTGGAAAGCGCGGGTGATGGACTGTGACTCGACGCGGAAACTCGTCGGGGGGTACCACCGGAATGTCCGGGTGATGACGATGTACTGGAGAAACTGGTCTGACAATGCTTGTATCGGTATTGGCCGGTATCTTGAACTTAACCAGTGTCGATGCCAATATGGAACAGCGAGGCACGGTTAAACGATCGGTTTTGTGGCTGCTTTTCGCAGGATCGGTGGGTTGGTCGGCGAAATGAATAAAGTGGACTGTATTGACTTTAGGGTTAATATCTCCCAACTTGGTAAAATAAAGTTAAAAATATCAAGGAGATATCTAGCTGTATGGAGGCAGAAAATATGGATTAAGAAACGTACGAGGGTGCGTACGGATGGTTATTGTTTATATTTAAATATTTGTATAAGTCTTATAATAAAATATATATGAGCGATGATAGAACATATATTTCAGTATTTGGCGGGAATGGGAACAACTTGCATGTGGAGTACACAGGTATCTGAGTGCCCTTAACTGGTTAGTATCATTTAGCACGATTTTTTCTCGTTCTGGAATAAATAAATAATTAATTAACTCTGTTTGACCCTTTTTTTGTTTGTGTCGGATGTGACTTGGTCGAGGAAAAAAATACCGCTAAGATCGAATCAGACCTGAAGCGTCCGTTTTTCAAATTCCACAGGAATTTTTATTTCCGAAAAATAAAACCCAGAATTTGGATTGGATTCTAGGTCCGGAAAATGGCACGATCAGTTTTTTTTCCTTTTTTGTCAAATATTTTTAATTTTCTTTCTGTCGCTCTCACTCACTCGAAAAAACCGCCGAAATTTATAATTCGGTCAGAAAGAATTCGTTCTGAATATTTATTCTTTGTCGATTTTTTTTTGAACAAATTAACATGCAACGGGATGTGCGGAAAAATTTGGAAAGTGTTTTTATACACTTGCAGAAAGTGTATATTAATTTTGGTCAGAAGTTTGCAAAGCATAGAAGGAAGCATCTCCGACTATTCTTGATCAGCATGATGAGCTGAGTTGATATAGCCATGTCCGTCTGTCCGTCTGACCGTCTGTCCGTCTGTCCGTCTGTCTGGATCAACGCAATCTCCTCCGAGACCCTTGGAGCTACAGAGCTGAAATTTTGCGCTTAGGCTTCTTTTTGCTGCAGGCATTGTATATCTCGGAATCATCCCGATCGGATGACTATATCATATAGCTCCCATAGGAACGATCGGTCAGGAATAAGGTTTAACATCAATAACTCTGCTGTTTTTCAATCGAATGTCACTAAATTTGGTGTTTATGAGTTTTATATAATCCTCAACACATATACCGAATTTTATCAGAATCAGTCGACTATATCATAAAGCTAGGATCGATCGGCCAAGAATAGGGTTTAACATCAATAACTCTGTTGTTTTTCAATCGAATGTCACTAAATTTGGTGTTTGTGAGTTTGATATAACCCTTAATACATATACCGAATTTTATCAGAATCAGTCGACTATATCGTATAGCTCCCATAGGAACGATCAGTCAAAAATATAGTTTTTGATCAATAACTTGGGTTTTTTTGAAGCAATCGTCACAAAATTTGTTATTTAAAAATTTTATACAAAAAGAAATATATATTTTAAGTTTCAGCAGAATCGGTCGACTATATGCTATAGCTGTCATAGGAACAATCGGGCAAAAAAATTTGTTTTAATTTTTTTTTATGACACGGACATCAAATTTATATTTGATGGGTTTTATATATTTCCTTATGATTCTGGCAAATTATATATAAATCGAAAAGACAGTTTACAAGGGTATACGAACTTCGGCACGGCCGAAGTTAGCCCATCCTTCTAATTTTTAATTCATTTATTGGCATCATAAAAACAAAACTAAACATAGGTATAACAAATACAAACAAGATAGTGACATAGACGTGAAGTGAGACTTGGCCGAAAAACAAGACGCAAGATCCTGCGGGACGTCCCGGGGAAATTGCATCACAGGAGCCGTCGCATCTCTTATATCGCACTCACTCGTTCTGCCCTCCTCAGTTCAAATGTTATGGCACCTGCAAATTTGCTGACCGCATCCCACATGTTGACGTCCGCCAACATACAGCTGATTATATTATCCACTGTTAGCCGGCAGTTAGCTACGGTTTTAAGTCGCAGCCTCTCGTTTTGGAAGCGGCTACACTGAAACATAACGTGTTCCGCGTTCTCGGAGCACTCCTCCTGCGCCGCATTCTGGACAGCTGCTATCTACTTCATGGCAAAACCTTTGCAGATAGTGCCTTAAGCACCCGTGTCCGCTAAGCAGCTGCGACAAGGCGAAGTTTATTTGACCATGTTTTCTTTCCATCGAGGTGACAATATTGGGGATTAGCCGATGAGTCCATCTGCCCTTGAGGGATGTATCCCACCGAGCTTCCCAAGCTTCCATACTCGCGTTCCTTGCTTCCGCGCGTGCCTGAGCCTTTAAAGTGCCGTTTTTAGTAGCCTCGGCGATGTTTTTTGCCTCGAAAGCCAACAGGTCGATGGGTACCATGCCCGCCAATACCAGCGCAGCGTGTTCGGAAATCGTCCTAAAGCCACAACTGACCCTGAGAGCGCATAGTCGGGAATTTATTTGTCAATGGATTCGATCGTGACTGCAGGTGTGTGTGCATATAAACGCATATACGCAAATGTGTTAGATGTACGTACACAGGTGTGAAATAACCGGCACAGAGAGAAAGCACAAATGTGTTGGTTCTGTTGACGAGTTGTTGCAGTGAGTGAGTGATCTTGGCAGGACGCGCTATAGCAAAACGTTAATCACTTGTTTTTTTTTTTGATATTTTTTTTTGGTGTTTTTGCACTGGGGTCCGCGTATACACTTGTTGTGGTATGTGCGCATGCGTGCATATATGAACGTATATCTGTATGTGTGTACATACAAGCGACCGATTTGGATTGTGGTTATAGTACTCCACTAAGAAAAGTCACAAATAGTCAGGATAGACAGAAAAAGAC
This sequence comes from Drosophila emarginata, assembly GCA_037075365.1. NCBI lineage: Eukaryota > Metazoa > Arthropoda > Insecta > Diptera > Drosophilidae > Drosophila > Drosophila emarginata. The sequence continues at coordinate 41,117 of JBAMCD010000094.1, read as the reverse complement.
AAGGAAATGTTCATACAAGTTGGAGAGAAAAGCCGCTATGGAAAAAGCGGTAAACTTCTCTGCCGGTGAGTATGTATATGTATATTGAATAGGAAATAAATGGCAATACTAAGAGGGTAAGCGTTGGGAAAAAACTGTCCGCACAATATGGAGATTTTCACGAAACTTTCCTATAATTGGTCCAGTGTGCCCTTCATTCTCCGGTCCGTGCTGGTCACCCTTTTAAGCGTGAACAGCCACTTTTGTAATTGACTGCTTGACTATTCCACTAGCAGTCTGAATGCTGACGACTCTGACCATCTCTACTACAAGTTGAGCACCTTGAAACGTGGTCCCATTATCATAATATAAGTCAGTAATTGGTCTTCTGCATGACCGAAACCGTTCCAACGCTGCGATAAATGCTGTTGATGTCAGATCACTTTTAAGCTCTAAGTGAATGGCTTTTGTTGATAGGCAAACGAATACTGCAAACCAAGCCATTCCGTACTTTGGTGTTCTTCCTGTAGCTTTTCTAATAGATATAGGTCCAGCATAATCTAGTTCTGTATGTAGACAACATCGAAGAGTTTGCACCCTTGGTATCGAAAAATTTTCCATTATCTGTGAACTGGTAGCTCGTCTCTGCATAAAACATCTGAATACAACCTTACGCACAATATTCCAAGCGCCTAAAATCCAATACTGTTGCTTTATGCTGTTGAATGTCCTATCTATTCCAGCATGAAGACTTCTTGTGTGTAGATAAGGTGTGCTCTCCTTGCGCCATGAAATACGTTGATAATTAGTGTGTTCAGGAGACATAAGAATTCTTCGAAACATCTTTTCGATGTCAGCGCATAGCACAAAGCGGTGCTGACGAAATCGTAGACAAACTCCAAGAAGGTCACGTTGTATGGGCGGATCAATGTGTAAACGATCATTAGGTGAGAAACCCGTTCCATCTTTCCTGAGCCATCAAATACAACACGACACTTTGTAGTCGAGCTGCCTGGTTATAAAACAGCGTGGTGAGGTAAATAAACAGAAGTGTGAATATTTTTGTCTATTTGCGTAAGTGAAAGTTGTTCTATATGTCCTTTGTGTAGATAGTCTTTTTTAAATTCCACATATTGCTGTTTTAGATCTGGTTGTTTTCGAAATTGTTTTTCCAGTGAATCAAATCGCCTTATAGCCTGTGGCAATGTTCATCCAATTGGTGGAGCTCACTCTTTGAAGGGGTAGTTCACCAAGTATATTCCCTCCTCCGTGAGAGTATGAGTGCGAAGAAAATGCTGTTGCACTGGATCACTTGCTTCAATAGTAGCCTTAGATGGTTAAACGTTTTCCATCTCCAACAAAGACCGTTCCAGAGTGTCAAGGTCTTCATGGTCTTCAAGGTCTTTTTTCTTTCTTTTCCGGTCCACGAACAGACCTCCTTCAATATGAGGAAAATTATGAAAAACACAAAATCGTAATCGTCCTTAGCGGGCGTTACGCTCGCCGCAAAGCCATTATTGTGAAGACCTCTGACGATGGCACCCCGGAGAAACCATTCGGTCATGCTATGGTTGCCGGTATCGAAGCTGAAGAAGAAGTCTAAGGTCAAGCCTTTCCTTGAGTTTGAACTACAATCATCTGATGCCCACCCGCTACACGGCTCATGACATCAGCTTCGAGAAGCTGTCGCCTAAGGATCTGAAGGATCCCGTCAAGAGGAAGACTCATCATTTCCAGACGCGCGTTAAGTTCGAGTCTGTGTACAAGGAGGGCAAGAACAAGTGGTTCTTCCAGAAGCTGCGTTTCTAATCATTGAACTGGATAACACTTTGTCGTCGTTTTTTTTTAAGTTTAAATAAAAAAAACTAATTAAGAAATTAGTGGATTGACGTGTTTTTTTTCGCTCCTGCTTAAATATTAATTTTCGGGTTAAAATCATTGAGATCGACTGTATAATTTTTTTTAATAATACTTTGTTAATAACATAAAACCAATCCATCGATTTGAATTTGCGCTATTTCTGTTTAATTATACAAACGCAATCTCAAAGCATTAAACTTATTGTTTCTGAACAACAACAAACCCTACACAGTTGTTGCTGTTCTTGTTAATCTTTGCTCTTGTGTTTGTACTTCTTACCGTTTCAATTTGCTCTCGCGCTCTCGCCCACACATTGTTGTTGCATGTGCATTGTTTGTGGCTCTCCCGCTCTTCTTTAATTTCCTTTGTTCGTGCTCGCATCTTTGCACCGCGTACAAGTGACACGTGTAACTGTGTAATTTCTCTTAGATATTTTCAATCTTTCTCTGTAAGTTTGACCCAAGTGTCGAATTTGCTTTAAAACTGAGTGAGTTTTTTCTTTGGCTTCTTTCTGTGACATTTTATTTCTTGTTTCAATTAATATTTGCAATTAATTTTATAATGTCTGTCTGCTCTAATAAAAAGTGTTTAAACCCCCCCGCGCCCCATAACGCATTTCTCGCATGTTGGCTGTGTGAAAATGTCATGCACGTTAAGTGTGCTGGCTACACAGCCAAGGTAAGAGATAGCTTGGAGCAAAACGGGGGTCCAAAAGGGCATGTCACACATGCCGAGAAGTTGAAATTGAGATGAGAGTATTTATGAGGCAGACCAGGGATAGGTTTAAAAAACTCTCATCTAGTTTTCGTAAACTGTACGACGAGTTTAATGCTGTGGAGACGGAATTTAGTAGCTATAAGCTGCTGAATGAGTCTCCAAAGCGAAAGAAAACTAGTGCGCGTAACTTGTCCCCGCATCTGCCGATACCTAACTTAGTCTCGGCCGCGATGTCACATTCACCATCTCAAGACACAAATCCGCCGCAGCTAATATCGTTTACAACCCCCATCCCGCATGGTGGCCGTAAGGATGAGGCGATTTCCGTTTCTCCAGGAAATGGTCTCTCCTTGCAGACGAATGTAGCTGTAGTTTCCGAAAAGTCTGGGCAATCATCAAGTATTGTTATTGCCGATAGTCGTCCAGTTAGAGGCACACTTACGGACAGTCAAGGCGACTCAATTGCGACAACTAGAGACGCCATTGATTTAAGGCCTGGCTCCCGTAGGCCTCTGACTGGAGTTCCACCAAAGAAACACATCTTTGTTTCTAGACTTGATCCCGAACATTCGTCGGATGATGTCTTAGCATATATTAAGACAAAAGTTCAAGTCTCCAAAATAGTGGTGGAAAAATTCAAGTTCAATTATTCAAGGGAGATATCTTCCTTTAAAATAGGTGTCCCTGTCGAACTGTTTGACTGCATTTGTAGTAACAGTTTTTGGCCGGATCACATCTTAGTAAAAGAATACACGGCCAAAAAGAAAACTCACAGGTCAGTCAAGCTTTCCATCCCTCCCAATTCCTTGCCTTCTGGAACGCCAGCATCTGCTGGTGTCCAAAAAAACTAGTTTCGTCCCTTTTTCTGGCCTATCAGAATGTAAGAGGACTTAAATCTAAGCTTCCTAGACTATATGTAGATAGTTTAGCATTTGACTTTAAAATTTTAGTGTTTACAGAGACATGGCTTAAACCTGATATCCGTTCTTTCTTCAAAATTTTCAATTTATAGGTGTGATCGGACTTCTCGTGTAGGCGGAGGAGTTTTGATTGCGGTGGACTCTGCCTTATATTCTGACCAGATTCATCTACCTGATAATCAGGAAATTGAGTTTGTCAGTGTCAAGGTTGGACTTAAATCCTTCTCGGTCTACATCACTTGTTCTTATATCCCGCCACAATCCGACATGACGGTATATATTAAACATTTAGAATATATTAAACATGTTTCATCATTACTTTCTAATAGGGACATATTAATTGTCTTTGGTGATTTTAATCTACCTGAAATAGCATGGTCCCCTTCTGACGAGTCTGGCCTGCTGCTCCCTTGTACTTCACATTTATTTATTGATGGCCTGTTCGAGTTATCATTAACTCAAATAAATCCAGTGCGTAATAAAAATGGAAGATCTTTGGATCTGATATTCGTGTTGGATTCTACCAACTACGCAGTGGCTAGAATCGACCCTCTTGTCTTTCCAGAAGAAAATTTTCATCCCACTTTGGAATTAACTGTTGATCTGCCGTTGCTTGCACCAATTGTTAGTGCCTGCCCTGTGCCCAAATCCCGTAACTTTCGTAAAACTAACTTTGTCAAACTAAATAGTCTCATTCTTTCAACAGATTGGTCCTCCTTGTACAGATGTTCAGACATGAATCAAGCTATTTCTTTGTTTTATAATACTCTCGATTCTTTTTTTGAAGTTTGTGTCCCATTGAGAACCCCGGTGTTGTCTCACAGATCTCCCTGGTTTTCTCGTGAGTTATCCAACTTGAAGAATGTGAAATCAAGATATTATAGAAAGTATAAAAAATCGCGTCGTTCTTCAGACTTTGCTCTCTACGCAGTTACACGTTCTAACTTTATGATGCTTAATGCAGAATGCTATAAAAATTACCTTCAGCGTTGTAAATTAGAGTTTTCCCGCGACCCGAAGCGGTTTTTTAATTTTGTCAATACTAAACGTGAGACATCTATCCACCCATCTTGTTTATCTTTTGAAAATATCACAGCCGACTCTGATCAATCAATTGCTGATCTGTTTGCTGATTTTTTCACATCTACTTACTCCTCAGTAGAATATCGAGCAAATCTTCCGTATCATTATCAGTTAAGAAAATCTAATTGTATCTGTATTCCTTCGATCGACGAAAGCTCGCTCCATAGCGTGCTTAATTTAGTAAAACCTGTGTACTCTCCTGGTCCTGAGGGTATTCCTGGATGTGTAATAAGGTTTTGCGCCGCGGCATTATGTAAGCCAATTCAAAAACTTTTTCTATTGTCCGTTAAATCTTCAACTTTCCCATACATTTGGAAGGAATCCTATATAATTCCTCTCCATAAAACTGGTAGGAAATCCGATGCATCTAACTATAGGGGTATTTCTAAATTGTCCGCTATTCCTAAAGCTTTTGAAAAGTTATTTACTTCTCAACTGCAACATTTTTGTAGTTCTATAATTTCACCATCGCAGCATGGATTTGTGAAACGTAGATCTACAACCACTAACCTTTTAGAATTTACATCATTGACGATCGAAGGATTTCGGAATGCAAGGCAAACTGATGTCATATATACTGATTTCAGCAAGGCTTTTGATTCTGTTAATCATACGCTACTTCTCCTTAAATTAAACGACATTGGCTTCCCTAGCCCTTTAGTTTCCTGGATTCGGGAATATCTGACAGGCAGAACACAGAAGGTTCTTTTCAAGTCTTTATATTCTAGGTCCATAAATGTGACTTCGGGAGTGCCCCAGGGCAGTCATCTGGGATCATTGCTTTTTACTCCCTTTATCAATGATCTTCCATCTGTTATAAATCACTCTCATGTCCTTATGTACGTAGATGATGTTAAGCTTTGTCTTAGTTACAAAGATATTATCTCTCCCTGTCGGTTACAATCTGATCTTCAACATTTTCAGTCGTGGTGTCAAAATAATTTGTTAAGTTTAAATCCAACCAAATGCAAGGTCATGACTTTTCACAGAAATACTCCGCGGTTGGTAACTTATTTTCTTAATGACATCCCACTAAAACGTTTTCATGAGATGAACGATTTGGGCGTCCTTATGGACTATGAATTAACCTTTAAATCTCATATCTCCACTACTGTAGGTAAAGCTATGGGTGTTCTTGGGTTTGTTAAACGATGGTCAAAGGAGTTTGATGACCCTTATACAACCAAAATTCTTTTTACCTCATTGGTTCGTCCTATTTTAGAATATGGATCTTGCATATGGTCTCCTCAATATGACTCACACAAATCAAGAACAGAATCTGTCCAAAAACAGTTCCTACTCTTTGCTCTTCGTGGTCTGAACTGGGATCGCAATATCAATCTGCCATCGTACTCTAGTAGACTTCTTCTTGTTAACCTACCATCTCTTACTAATCGTAGAATAATGCTTGGTGTGATTTTTATGCACAAACTCCTTAATGGTGATATAGACTCTCCTAAGCTATTGAGCCAAGTAAATCTATCGGTTCCTTATAGGCCTACTAGAAATTTTATACCTCTATCTCTTCCCCGCTGTACTACTAACTATGCTCTGCATGAACCTTTCCGAGTACTTTGTTCTGATTACAATCGACTTTACTGTTTAATCAGTTCTGAGCTCTCTCTTCCTACATTAGGAACATCTGCCCTTTTACATTTAGCTCGTAACTAGTTATAGTTTTCGTTTCTTGTCTGTTTTGTGGAATGTCTCCGCGACTCGAGCCGTGCGTCATGCGGCTAGCGCCCCTCGGTCGGTTGGGCGGGAGGTTGTGGGCACTTAGTGCACCCAATGGGATTCGCGCGAAAAAAAAAAAAAAAAAATGAGCATGATAAGAAGAGACTGGCATTACGGCATCATTGTCAGCGATAAATGAACCTGCAACAATAATTGCAACAGGATTTTCTTTACCAAATGTTTTGATTTCCGCTCCTGTGTAGAGATTCCATAGTTGATCCGAACGGAGTATTACATCGATACCATTCGGACGATTAAATGAATTATCTGCCAGCTGCATCTGACAAATTTGCTTCCAAATTATTGAACTCGTGTTTATTGTTTGCGCAGGAATCGATGACGTTAGTACACTCATGATGAGCGCAGAGACTTCAACAGAGTTCGAAGTGGTTCTCGAGTAAAGTTGTATCTTGGCGCGTCCGCTAGTAACTACAGCACTATTAGCAGCAAGACCTGAAACCGAAATCCGAGCATGTGTTCTTGCAACACCAATTTTTTGAATAAATACTTCCGTCACCAATGTGACTGATGACTCTGTGACGAGTAGTATTCGACAGCTAGTCTTATTTCCCCATGCGTCGATCACGGTAGCCAAAACCGTAGGTAGTGGAACTTGCGTATTTATAGTTGCACTGATCTCCAACGAATGATGGTTAACAACGGCAAGCGCAAACTCCTCTAGTCTGGGACTAAATGATGCTTCATTTCGAGTTGTCCTCTGTGTTGTATCTCTTTGCAGATTCCAAAAATTTGTTGGCTCTACATGTATCAATGAGTGGTGTCTCGCTTTGCATAAGCGACAATTAAACGTTGACTTACAATCTTTGACCCGATGATTTTGACCAAGGCAATTAAACCACAATTTCATTTTGCTAACAAATGCTTTGCGGGACTTTAAGTTCAGTTCTTCGAATTTTATGCAAGCAGCAATAAAATGACATTCATTGCGATACGAGCGATTCGTATCACTGATCTTTGCACAGTGGTGTGGTGTACCATTGTTCGGCGTCGAATTTGTGTAGTAGTTGAACTGGTAGATTGGCATGTTTCCAATGCATCACATCGATTTGTAAGAAAATCCAAAAAGTTATTAATTGTAATTTCTTCGGTTTTTGAATTACTATGTTCTGCACATATTTGTCGTGTGTCGATATCCAGCTTCAAAAGTAAAATATGTATAAGCCATGGATCACGTGATTCACAACAAAGTGTACTCAGTCCTCGAACAACTTCATCTGCTCCATCCACCAATTTTCTTAAGTCATGTACAGTCGATTCGATATCAGTAGGCAAAAGTTAAGAATTTTGTAATAAAAGAACGGGAAATAAGCGGTTTCTTATTATACCGTTGTTCCAACTTTCCCCATGCTTTATCATAATTATCGTTGGTAACCGTAATATGTTTCACAAGTTGTAATGCATCACCATCCAAATATGATTTTAAATAATGAAACTTTGCTTGCTTCGCACCGAGCCTTTGAATAAATCACTGAATTGACACCAATCTTCATAATTACCCGTAAATGTTGGAATAGTGATTCTTTCAAATCGTAGTTCTTCTTTGCATCCCATTTCTTCAAATGTATTTAACAATGGGTTATGAAAAGTGCATTCTAATTAATAGTATATCTAGATTAGGTTTGAAACTTTACTAAATCATTTAAGGAAGAGATTAACGTTCGATTGGCTTACAAGCTTTGATTCTCTCTTTTTCTTTCTGTCCCCACCCACACTCTCTTTAACGATTAGACAAAGCTTCAGATCAACGCACTTAGCAACAGCTAATTACAACTTTAGGCGCATGCGTCTCGCTCACACCCACAACAGCATTAATCCACATGCTTTCAAGATCATACGACTTTACAGTTGGACTTAAAGAATAAGCTTGGGTCGGTGTTCAAAAAGTCTGCTATAAATAAGAGAGCGGAGGAGTGCATAAAGGTTTTTTTGAGCAGTGACACAACTAAGTGAAATAGTTCAACAGTATATAAATTATTGACATTGAAGGTGTAAACACATGTGAAATCGAATGATATAAATTATTATAATTTAAATTCCAAAGAGAATTTGTTCCTCAGTGTGAAGTGAATAGTGCCCAGGTAATTTATATGAGAAATTAGTAGGGTTTTTGTGTATTGATTTTGAATTGATTTTACCAGGTGTCGGCATGGAAATTGAGTAATAATGAATTGTGAATAAATTTAAAGAAATCTGTCAAATTATGTCTACGCCTGATCCAATTTAGTTAACTCGTAAATTTCGTATGGGGCAGTTTCGAAAATATATTTAGTGAACTGCCAAGGTAGGGAGGGTAAAGACGGGAAGGCGAATACCACCTCAGCATCTCCCATGAAAATCAACTATACGAGTCACAATCTGAATCTTACAGGGGAAAACCTAAATTTCAAAAATTGTTTATTTCCATTAGCATATCCGATAGTGCACTTCCTTATTTTCCTTCATAATAATGCGTACTATTAGACGAGGCAAGAAGCCCACCCCATCCGTCGAGCTATCCTTCTATGGAGCCGGAAGATAAGTGCACGCCCGCCTTTAGTCAGTAGTACAGCTCATTTAGTCAGCTAGTAGTTCCCCAACCATTACTACGTGTTCACTACAGTTATTAGAATCCATAGTTATATTATTGTCAATTCTCCGTAATTCGCTAGTACCCTCCATGAGTTTCCATATATTTGGTAATACTTCTCCTCAATCTGATCCAAATCAACATTAGAGTCCACATAGTCTGGTTCTTCATAGAATCGACCGAAATCTGTACCAATGTGTCTCATTTCCAATTGAAATGTCAATGTTCTAGTACAATCCAATTATGAAATTCCAATAAAGCCCAAATCAGACTTTCTTTATATTTATCTGATCTGCGTCTTCTATCCGGCTCGAAGGACCAAAATTTTGTATGGATACTAATGAGTGGACTGTATAAATCTGTTGTCGGTTGGAATTATATTTATTTGATTAAAAAGGTTACAAAGGTTATCGCGTCTTTTCTACTAAGACTCGCAATTCTCACTTCATCGAAGTCGGTCGTGTTTTTTTTCTTGCGCTCTCGCTTTTAATAATTTGCATCAGTTTAACTGCTGTTAAAAAAACTTCTTTTGTGCTTTTATAATTAATGATCAAGTTATTTTCGACGACTGTTAAATTTTATTTGTTCTTAAACATTTAATCAAAGCTATTATTAAATTTTATTTTACTAAACAACAAAAATAACAGCTTTGTTGTTGTGCCTGCATACTTTGATTTTGTGTTTCTGATCTCTTTTACTTACATTCGCGCTCTCGCGTACTCAGTAGTGTTGTTGCTTGTGCAGTGTTTGCTCTCGCGTTATTACATTGCTCGCGTTCGTGACCGTTACTCTCGCGGTTGTATCAGTTTTTTTTTTGTTGTTGTGTGTTTATCTCAACTCTAAATTGTTTCTCTCTTTTTTCAAGTGCTTAATATTGCACCTTTAACCCTTGTGCTACCTTGTGCTTCTTATACGCTTTTTTTGCTTTTTATTGTAATTCGCCCTTTACATAAAATCTCCTCTTAATAAAAAAAAAAAAAAAAACAATAAAAATAATTAATAATGTTGGTCTGCTCATTTAAACAGTGCCCTCATCCCCAAAAGCTCCAAGAAGACTACCTTTTATGCTGGCTGTGTGACAATGTTATGCACGTTAAATGTGCTGGTTATACGGCCAGAGTTAAGGATAGCATTGGAAATGGGGGGGGCCTGAAATGGAGTTGTGAAGCGTGCCGGGACGTTGAAATGGAAATGCGTATATTTATGAGGCGGACTAGGGAGGGATTCAAAACTTTGTCGGCTGGCTTTCTAAAGCTTCGGGAAGAGTTTTCAACTCTGGAAACTCAGTTTAATAGTTATAAATTATTAAGCGAATCCCCGAAGCGGAAGAAGACCATTCCTCGGCATTTCTCTCCCGATCCACCAGCATCTCTACTTTTAACGGCTCCGTCTTCAGGTAACGACCCAATAACCCCGAATTTTCAGCACCTGATATCGTTTAGGAGTCCAGTATTGGCTGCAGGTGCGGACACTATTGCCATTTCCCCTGGCAATCCTGTCCCGCATACTGATGCGATGTCGGGTGTAGTGTCCGATGTGTCCGGACGAAGACCCTCTTCTAGAGATGTTCCCAATAAAATAGTAACAAGGGGGGTTCTCAAGGCGTTATCCGCCGCAGTAGCTCCAGCGCCAAAATCTGTGGCTGCTGCTGCGGTTGGTGCCTCGAGCTCGCTTCTTGTCGGTATTCCACCAAAAAAGCAAGTTTTTGTTTCGAGGCTAGATCCCAACACTACATCAGATGATGTCATAGCCCACATCCGGGCAAAAATCGTAGAGCCTAACATTGCGGTGGAAAAGTTTAAATTTTCATATTCCCGTGACATTTCGTCTTTTAAACTTAGTGTTCCGCCAAATCTTTTTGACCAAATATGTCATAAAGATTTTTGGCCGGAACACTTGGTAGTTAAGGAGTATATAGCTAAAAAGAGGAAAAATCGGCCTCCGATTCGTTTGCCTTCCGCACCAGGTAGCACCAATCTTTCCCTACCTTCAGGCACGTCAGTACCCACTGGCGGGTCAAAAAACTAATTTCGTCCCTTGTTCTGGCCTATCAGAATGTTAGAGGACTAAAATCTAAACTTTCTAAACTCTATGTAGATAGTCTATCCTTTGACTTTCATATTTTGGCCTTTACTGAAACGTGGCTAAAGCCAGACATATCAGATGCATCCGTTTTTCCCACAATATTTTCTACATATAGATACGATCGAACATTCAGAAATGGAGGCGGAGTTTTAATTGCTGTCAACTCAGCCCTTCCCTCTGAATTAGTGACCTTCACAGCAACTCTTGACATTGAATTTGTTAGTGTCAAAATTTCTCTACAATCGTATTCTGCCTTTGTAACTTGCTCATATATTCCACCAAAATCTGAAATGGCGGTATACACCAGCCATTTAGAAGCAATTTGCTCTGTATCCTCCCATCTTTCCGATGCAGATTTACTAATCGTTCTTGGGGATTTTAATTTGCCTGACATTTCTTGGTATCCATCAGATGAGTCTTCCATGCTGGTGCCTTCCTCCTCACACTGCTTTATTGATGGTCTTCTTGAGTTATCCTTAACCCAAGTTAACACTGTGCATAATAGAAATGGTAGATTACTAGATCTTATATTTATGTTAGATTCTTCCGACTGCTCTATTTCGAGAATCGATCCTTTAGTTGTCCCCGAAGACAATTTCCATCCAACTTTGGACTTAACCATAAACCTTCCTTTTCGATTGCCGATTACCAACTCGACATCTCGCACTCGTTGCTTTCGTAAAACTAACTTTTTGAAGCTCAATGAGCTTATTCTTGCTACAGATTGGTCTTATCTGTATTCTTGCAACGATTTAGACGCTGCTATTTCATTTTTCTATAATACTATGTTTTTACTTTTTGATGCTTGTGTCCCACGTGTCACCCATGTGTCAACTGACAAGCCGCCATGGTTTTCACGTGAGTTATCTAATTTAAAGAATGTAAAATCTAGATATTATAAAAAATATAAAAAATCCGGTCAACTGTCCGATTTTTCTCTTTATGTAGTTGCTCGATCAAATTTTTCAGTGCTTAATACACAATGTTATAAGGATTACTTATGGCGCTGTAAACTTCAGTTTTCCCGTGATCCTAAGCGATTTTATAACTTTGTCAACGCCAAACGCAAGGCATCAGTGCATCCTTCTTACCTATGTTTTGAAAATAAAAAAGCTAACGATGATCAGGCCATTGCCGATATGTTTTCTGATTTTTTCAATACAACTTATTCCTCCAAGGAATATCACGCTAAATCTTCGTATCCTTATCAGTTGAATAGGTCTAATTGTATCTTTAATCCTGTGATCGATGAAAGTTCGCTCCTAAGCGTGCTTACTTCAGTAAAACCTGTGCACTCACCAGGACCAGATGGGATACCTGGTTGTGTACTCAGGTTTTGCGCTGACACTTTATGCAACCAAATTCATAAGTTATTTACTTTGTCCGTTAAAACTTCTACTTTCCCATCTATTTGGAAGGAATCTTTTATTATTCCTCTCCATAAAAAGGGTAACAAGTCCATAGCATCAAATTATAGGGATATTTCTAAATTGTCCGCTATACCGAAGGCCTTTGAGAAAATTATAACTTCTCAATTACAACATTTCTGTAGTTCTGTACTTTCATCTACCCAACATGGGTTCATGAAACGCAGATCTACTACCACTAACCTGTTAGAGTTTACTTCTTTATCGATAGAAGGATTCAGGAATAAATCGCAAACTGATGTCATTTATACCGACTTCAGTAAGGCCTTTGATTCTGTTAATCATACACTGCTTTTGTACAAGCTGAACGAAATTGGTCTTCCACGCCTTCTGCTCAACTGGATTCTGCAATATTTGACTGACCGTACACAAAAGGTCCTATTTAAATCCTCACTGTCTAAGACCATCAAAGTAACTTCTGGAGTGCCACAGGGTAGCCATCTTGGACCATTGCTTTTTACTCTCTTTATTAATGATCTTCCTTCCGTCGTAATTCACTCTCGTGTGCTTATGTACGCTGATGATGTTAAACTTTTCCTTAGTTTCAAAGATTCAGGTTCCCCGCGTCTGCTTCAAGCCGATCTTAACAACCTCCAGACTTGGTGTGAAATTAACTTATTAAACTTAAATATTTCGAAGTGTAATGTCATGTCGTTTTATAGATCTTCCTTTCACCTAGAAACTTATTACCTTAATAATACTCCACTTGAACGTTTAAATGAGATGAGTGATTTGGGTGTACTCATGGACCATAAATTAAGTTTCACTCGTCATATTTCTACCCTAGTCAGCAAAGCCATGAGTGTTCTTGGTTTCGTCAAGCGATGGTCGAAGGAATTCGACGATCCTTACACAACCAAAACCCTTTTTATTTCACTGGTCCGTCCTATTCTGGAGTACGGATCATGCGTTTGGTCACCTCAATATGAATCACACCAAATTAGAATTGAATCCGTTCAAAAGCAATTTTTGATTTTTGCTCTTCGTGGTTTAAATTGGGATTGCAATGTTAACTTGCCATCGTATTCTAGTAGACTTCTTCTAATCAATCTTCCTTCTTTAATTAATCGTAGAGTAATGCTTGGTACTTTGTTTATCTACAAGCTTCTTAATGGGCAAATAGACTCTCCTAATTTATTAAAACAGGTCAATCTATCTGTACCTTGTAGACTAACTAGAAATTATGTCCCATTAACTTTGACAAGTTGCATTTCAAACTATACTTTACATGAACCTTTCCGTGTCCTTTGTTCCGATTATAATCGCCTTTATCACTTAATCGGATCAGAGTCCTCTATTCCTACTTTAAAAACTTCTATCCTTAGCTATCTAGCTCGTAGTTAGTTTTAATTTTAGTTTTAACTTTAGGTATGTTCTAATTGTCGTCTGTTGTCCACGCGACTTCGTTTTTGCATGCTGTCTGCTAGGGTTCGCGCGTAACAGGCATTGACCTGGTGTCGCATGGGCCACTTGAACGTACTGCGCATAGTACGCGTCAACGTCCAGAGATATAAAGTTGCCAAAGAGTAAGTGTTTTCAACTATGCATACGTTTTGTCGGCGAAGCCAAACATCACGCGACTTGCGAGAAAAATGTCGAACAAAGAGAATTAGAAAATTACAGTGTTCTAAAACCAATTTGAGTTGACTTAATTTTTTACATGGTCACTTAATTCCCAAACACCTAGTCTGATTTATCGTCTAAATAATTATGGAATCTTTGATATTCAATTTACTTTTACTCTAACTTTCAATTGCCATAATTAATTATTTGGTTAGCTTTTCAGAAAATTGAAATCATTATGAATCATTGAATCATGAACAGTTATCACCATTTCAGGGTACATTATTACCTTGTTAAATTCAAACAAAATTTATTTTTTTTATATTTTTGATTGCGGATATGCCATACTTACGACCAAAGTCCAATGATGTCAGCAGGCCTGATGACAGTTGATGAGCTTTAGGATTCTCTGTATAAAGGATTTTCATGTTAAATTTATAGGCGATAAACTGCTCGCATAACTATAATTATGGGAAGGTGTTTATCAGAATTAATGTTTCGCAGTAAATTGAAAATAAAAATCATACATAGGATACTAACTAGATTGAAAACTCCAAAATAAAGTTTTGGTAAAATCAAAGAAAAATAAACATTTGAATTGATCTTTAAAGTTTTTTAATCCATTAAATAAGCGGTTGTCACTGATTTAAGTTATTAGAACTAAGCTCTTCCAAAATTGTAAGTCCACTTCGAGGAACACGAGGTCGATGAGACAGAAGACTGGTTTAAATATCAATATAACAGATTTCTTTGAAACAAATCAGCAATTGTTTTTTGATGAATCGATGAGAAAGGGTTTCCCGGTAAAATTACTATCCAGTATAGATCGATAAATTGAGCTGGAAATCGGTTTCCTGCATCAAGGATTATTCGATTCAAGTTAAATTGGTTATAAAACTTGATAGTTCCTTTTGAGTTTGTGTTATCTTTCAAAAACTTTTAATTGACTTATGGACTGTGCAAACACATAACGCTCGACACGTGGAAAGTTTTAGGTGCATTTTTTAAACCAAATGGCATCCCGGTAAATTCATAGAGACGTGTATTGGTTCTAAATGCTGTATTCTTGATAGAGTTTTTGTCTATCGGAATTTGATGAAAAGCTTTTGCTAAGTCTAGGGTTGTACTGTCATCTAGAGGCATTTCGGTTTGTATTGTAAGTATATTGGTAATTAGAATTATTGGGTAAGTTTGATGCATTGGATGCTTGTTTTTTAGAACCTTTTGAGTTATGATGCTTTAATTTGTACTCAAAATCATAAATCCCTTTTTCTGTAATTACAATGTCAATAATTTTCATTCTCATTTATATTTCCAACGGATGGATGGTTACAAACTGTAAATAATTTTAAGGTTTGGATTTAATTCTATAACGTCTAGGAAGAGTCGCATTCGCATTTCTTCGTGGATTGACGTGTTTTTTTTTTTAATTTTCGGGTTAAAATCATTGTGATTGACTCTATAATATTTTTTAATAATACAGTGTTAACTTTGTTAATAGCATAAAACCAATCCATCGATTTGAATTTGCGCTATTTCTGTTTAATTATACAAACGCAATCTCAAAGCATTAAACTTATTGTTTCTGAACAACAACAAACCCTACACAGTTGTTGCTGTTCTTGTTAATCTTTGCTCTTGTGTTTGTACTTCTTACCGTTTCAATTTGCTCTCGCGCTCTCGCCCACACATTGTTGTTGCATGTGCATTGTTTGTGGCTCTCCCGCTCTTCTTTAATTTCCTTTGTTCGTGCTCGCATCTTTGCACCGCGTACAAGTGACACGTGTAACTGTGTAATTTCTCTTAGATATTTTCAATCTTTCTCTGTAAGTTTGACCCAAGTGTCGAATTTGCTTTAAAACTGAGTGAGTTTTTTCTTTGGCTTCTTTCTGTGACATTTTATTTCTTGTTTCAATTAATATTTGCAATTAATCTTATAATGTCTGTCTGCTCTAATAAAAAGTGTTTAAACCCCCCCGCGCCCCATAACGCATTTCTCGCATGTTGGCTGTGTGAAAATGTCATGCACGTTAAGTGTGCTGGCTACACAGCCAAGGTAAGAGATAGCTTGGAGCAAAAAGGGGGTCTCAAATGGGGATGTGACTCATGCCGAGAAGTTGAAATCGAGATGAGGGTATTTATGAGGCAGACCAGGGATAGGTTTAAAAAACTCTCATCTAGTTTTCGTAAACTCTACGACGAGTTTAATGCGGTGGAGACGGAATTTAGTAGCTAGGAGGAGTGCATAAAGGTTTTTTTGAGCAGTGACACAACTAAGTGAAATAGTTCAACAGTATATAAATTATTGACATTGAAGGTGTAAACACATGTGAAATCGAATGATATAAATTATTATAATTTAAATTCCAAAGAGAATTTGTTCCTCAGTGTGAAGTGAATAGTGCCCAGGTAATTTATATGAGAAATTAGTAGGGTTTTTGTGTATTGATTTTGAATTGATTTTACCAGGTGTCGGCATGGAAATTGAGTAATAATGAATTGTGAATAAATTTAAAGAAATCTGTCAAATTATGTCTACGCCTGATCCAATTTAGTTAACTCGTAAATTTCGTATGGGGCAGTTTCGAAAATATATTTAGTGAACTGCCAAGGTAGGGAGGGTAAAGACGGGAAGGCGAATACCACCTCAGCATCTCCCATGAAAATCAACTATACGAGTCACAATCTGAATCTTACAGGGGAAAACCTAAATTTCAAAAATTGTTTATTTCCATTAGCATATCCGATAGTGCACTTCCTTATTTTCCTTCATAATAATGCGTACTATTAGACGAGGCAAGAAGCCCACCCCATCCGTCGAGCTATCCTTCTATGGAGCCGGAAGATAAGTGCACGCCCGCCTTTAGTCAGTAGTACAGCTCATTTAGTCAGCTAGTAGTTCCCCAACCATTACTACGTGTTCACTACAGTTATTAGAATCCATAGTTATATTATTGTCAATTCTCCGTAATTCGCTAGTACCCTCCATGAGTTTCCATATATTTGGTAATACTTCTCCTCAATCTGATCCAAATCAACATTAGAGTCCACATAGTCTGGTTCTTCATAGAATCGACCGAAATCTGTACCAATGTGTCTCATTTCCAATTGAAATGTCAATGTTCTAGTACAATCCAATTATGAAATTCCAATAAAGCCCAAATCAGACTTTCTTTATATTTATCTGATCTGCGTCTTCTATCCGGCTCGAAGGACCAAAATTTTGTATGGATACTAATGAGTGGACTGTATAAATCTGTTGTCGGTTGGAATTATATTTATTTGATTAAAAAGGTTACAAAGGTTATCGCGTCTTTTCTACTAAGTTGCCAAAGAGTAAGTGTTTTCAACTATGCATACGTTTTGTCGGCGAAGCCAAACATCACGCGACTTGCGAGAAAAATGTCGAACAAAGAGAATTAGAAAATTACAGTGTTCTAAAACCAATTTGAGTTGACTTAATTTTTTACATGGTCACTTAATTCCCAAACACCTAGTCTGATTTATCGTCTAAATAATTATGGAATCTTTGATATTCAATTTACTTTTACTCTAACTTTCAATTGCCATAATTAATTATTTGGTTAGCTTTTCAGAAAATTGAAATCATTATGAATCATTGAATCATGAACAGTTATCACCATTTCAGGGTACATTATTACCTTGTTAAATTCAAACAAAATTTATTTTTTTTATATTTTTGATTGCGGATATGCCATACTTACGACCAAAGTCCAATGATGTCAGCAGGCCTGATGACAGTTGATGAGCTTTAGGATTCTCTGTATAAAGGATTTTCATGTTAAATTTATAGGCGATAAACTGCTCGCATAACTATAATTATGGGAAGGTGTTTATCAGAATTAATGTTTCGCAGTAAATTGAAAATAAAAATCATACATAGGATACTAACTAGATTGAAAACTCCAAAATAAAGTTTTGGTAAAATCAAAGAAAAATAAACATTTGAATTGATCTTTAAAGTTTTTTAATCCATTAAATAAGCGGTTGTCACTGATTTAAGTTATTAGAACTAAGCTCTTCCAAAATTGTAAGTCCACTTCGAGGAACACGAGGTCGATGAGACAGAAGACTGGTTTAAATATCAATATAACAGATTTCTTTGAAACAAATCAGTGATTGTTTTTTGATGAATCGATGAGAAAGGGTTTCCCGGTAAAATTACTATCCAGTATAGATCGATAAATTGAGCTGGAAATCGGTTTCCTGCATCAAGGATTATTCGATTCAAGTTAAATTGGTTATAAAACTTGATAGTTCCTTTTGAGTTTGTGTTATCTTTCAAAAACTTTTAATTGACTTATGGACTGTGCAAACACATAACGCTCGACACGTGGAAAGTTTTAGGTGCATTTTTTAAACCAAATGGCATCCCGGTAAATTCATAGAGACGTGTATTGGTTCTAAATGCTGTATTCTTGATAGAGTTTTTGTCTATCGGAATTTGATGAAAAGCTTTTGCTAAGTCTAGGGTTGTACTGTCATCTAGAGGCATTTCGGTTTGTATTGTAAGTATATTGGTAATTAGAATTATTGGGTAAGTTTGATGCATTGGATGCTTGTTTTTTAGAACCTTTTGAGTTATGATGCTTTAATTTGTACTCAAAATCATAAATCCCTTTTTCTGTAATTACAATGTCAATAATTTTCATTCTCATTTATATTTCCAACGGATGGATGGTTACAAACTGTAAATAATTTTAAGGTTTGGATTTAATTCTATAACGTCTAGGAAGAGTCGCATTCGCATTTCTTCGTGGATTGACGTGTTTTTTTTTTAATTTTCGGGTTAAAATCATTGAGATTGACTCTATAATTTTTTTTAATAATACAGTGTTAACTTTGTTAATAACATAAAACCAATCCATCGATTTGAATTTGCGCTATTTCTGTTTAATTATACAAACGCAATCTCAAAGCATTAAACTTATTGTTTCTGAACAACAACAAACCCTACACAGTTGTTGCTGTTCTTGTTAATCTTTGCTCTTGTGTTTGTACTTCTTACCGTTTCAATTTGCTCTCGCGCTCTCGCCCACACATTGTTGTTGCATGTGCATTGTTTGTGGCTCTCCCGCTCTTCTTTAATTTCCTTTGTTCGTGCTCGCATCTTTGCACCGCGTACAAGTGACACGTGTAACTGTGTAATTTCTCTTAGATATTTTCAATCTTTCTCTGTAAGTTTGACCCAAGTGTCGAATTTGCTTTAAAACTGAGTGAGTTTTTTCTTTGGCTTCTTTCTGTGACATTTTATTTCTTGTTTCAATTAATATTTGCAATTAATCTTATAATGTCTGTCTGCTCTAATAAAAAGTGTTTAAACCCCCCCGCGCCCCATAACGCATTTCTCGCATGTTGGCTGTGTGAAAATGTCATGCACGTTAAGTGTGCTGGCTACACAGCCAAGGTAAGAGATAGCTTGGAGCAAAAAGGGGGTCTCAAATGGGGATGTGACTCATGCCGAGAAGTTGAAATCGAGATGAGGGTATTTATGAGGCAGACCAGGGATAGGTTTAAAAAACTCTCATCTAGTTTTCGTAAACTCTACGACGAGTTTAATGCGGTGGAGACGGAATTTAGTAGCTAGGAGGAGTGCATAAAGGTTTTTTTGAGCAGTGACACAACTAAGTGAAATAGTTCAACAGTATATAAATTATTGACATTGAAGGTGTAAACACATGTGAAATCGAATGATATAAATTATTATAATTTAAATTCCAAAGAGAATTTGTTCCTCAGTGTGAAGTGAATAGTGCCCAGGTAATTTATATGAGAAATTAGTAGGGTTTTTGTGTATTGATTTTGAATTGATTTTACCAGGTGTCGGCATGGAAATTGAGTAATAATGAATTGTGAATAAATTTAAAGAAATCTGTCAAATTATGTCTACGCCTGATCCAATTTAGTTAACTCGTAAATTTCGTATGGGGCAGTTTCGAAAATATATTTAGTGAACTGCCAAGGTAGGGAGGGTAAAGACGGGAAGGCGAATACCACCTCAGCATCTCCCATGAAAATCAACTATACGAGTCACAATCTGAATCTTACAGGGGAAAACCTAAATTTCAAAAATTGTTTATTTCCATTAGCATATCCGATAGTGCACTTCCTTATTTTCCTTCATAATAATGCGTACTATTAGACGAGGCAAGAAGCCCACCCCATCCGTCGAGCTATCCTTCTATGGAGCCGGAAGATAAGTGCACGCCCGCCTTTAGTCAGTAGTACAGCTCATTTAGTCAGCTAGTAGTTCCCCAACCATTACTACGTGTTCACTACAGTTATTAGAATCCATAGTTATATTATTGTCAATTCTCCGTAATTCGCTAGTACCCTCCATGAGTTTCCATATATTTGGTAATACTTCTCCTCAATCTGATCCAAATCAACATTAGAGTCCACATAGTCTGGTTCTTCATAGAATCGACCGAAATCTGTACCAATGTGTCTCATTTCCAATTGAAATGTCAATGTTCTAGTACAATCCAATTATGAAATTCCAATAAAGCCCAAATCAGACTTTCTTTATATTTATCTGATCTGCGTCTTCTATCCGGCTCGAAGGACCAAAATTTTGTATGGATACTAATGAGTGGACTGTATAAATCTGTTGTCGGTTGGAATTATATTTATTTGATTAAAAAGGTTACAAAGGTTATCGCGTCTTTTCTACTAAGTTGCCAAAGAGTAAGTGTTTTCAACTATGCATACGTTTTGTCGGCGAAGCCAAACATCACGCGACTTGCGAGAAAAATGTCGAACAAAGAGAATTAGAAAATTACAGTGTTCTAAAACCAATTTGAGTTGACTTAATTTTTTACATGGTCACTTAATTCCCAAACACCTAGTCTGATTTATCGTCTAAATAATTATGGAATCTTTGATATTCAATTTACTTTTACTCTAACTTTCAATTGCCATAATTAATTATTTGGTTAGCTTTTCAGAAAATTGAAATCATTATGAATCATTGAATCATGAACAGTTATCACCATTTCAGGGTACATTATTACCTTGTTAAATTCAAACAAAATTTATTTTTTTTATATTTTTGATTGCGGATATGCCATACTTACGACCAAAGTCCAATGATGTCAGCAGGCCTGATGACAGTTGATGAGCTTTAGGATTCTCTGTATAAAGGATTTTCATGTTAAATTTATAGGCGATAAACTGCTCGCATAACTATAATTATGGGAAGGTGTTTATCAGAATTAATGTTTCGCAGTAAATTGAAAATAAAAATCATACATAGGATACTAACTAGATTGAAAACTCCAAAATAAAGTTTTGGTAAAATCAAAGAAAAATAAACATTTGAATTGATCTTTAAAGTTTTTTAATCCATTAAATAAGCGGTTGTCACTGATTTAAGTTATTAGAACTAAGCTCTTCCAAAATTGTAAGTCCACTTCGAGGAACACGAGGTCGATGAGACAGAAGACTGGTTTAAATATCAATATAACAGATTTCTTTGAAACAAATCAGCTATTGTTTTTTGATGAATCGATGAGAAAGGGTTTCCCGGTAAAATTACTATCCAGTATAGATCGATAAATTGAGCTGGAAATCGGTTTCCTGCATCAAGGATTATTCGATTCAAGTTAAATTGGTTATAAAACTTGATAGTTCCTTTTGAGTTTGTGTTATCTTTCAAAAACTTTTAATTGACTTATGGACTGTGCAAACACATAACGCTCGACACGTGGAAAGTTTTAGGTGCATTTTTTAAACCAAATGGCATCCCGGTAAATTCATAGAGACGTGTATTGGTTCTAAATGCTGTATTCTTGATAGAGTTTTTGTCTATCGGAATTTGATGAAAAGCTTTTGCTAAGTCTAGGGTTGTACTGTCATCTAGAGGCATTTCGGTTTGTATTGTAAGTATATTGGTAATTAGAATTATTGGGTAAGTTTGATGCATTGGATGCTTGTTTTTTAGAACCTTTTGAGTTATGATGCTTTAATTTGTACTCAAAATCATAAATCCCTTTTTCTGTAATTACAATGTCAATAATTTTCATTCTCATTTATATTTCCAACGGATGGATGGTTACAAACTGTAAATAATTTTAAGGTTTGGATTTAATTCTATAACGTCTAGGAAGAGTCGCATTCGCATTTCTTCGTGGATTGACGTGTTTTTTTTTTTAATTTTCGGGTTAAAATCATTGAGATTGACTCTATAATTTTTTTTAATAATACAGTGTTAACTTTGTTAATAACATAAAACCAATCCATCGATTTGAATTTGCGCTATTTCTGTTTAATTATACAAACGCAATCTCAAAGCATTAAACTTATTGTTTCTGAACAACAACAAACCCTACACAGTTGTTGCTGTTCTTGTTAATCTTTGCTCTTGTGTTTGTACTTCTTACCGTTTCAATTTGCTCTCGCGCTCTCGCCCACACATTGTTGTTGCATGTGCATTGTTTGTGGCTCTCCCGCTCTTCTTTAATTTCCTTTGTTCGTGCTCGCATCTTTGCACCGCGTACAAGTGACACGTGTAACTGTGTAATTTCTCTTAGATATTTTCAATCTTTCTCTGTAAGTTTGACCCAAGTGTCGAATTTGCTTTAAAACTGAGTGAGTTTTTTCTTTGGCTTCTTTCTGTGACATTTTATTTCTTGTTTCAATTAATATTTGCAATTAATCTTATAATGTCTGTCTGCTCTAATAAAAAGTGTTTAAACCCCCCCGCGCCCCATAACGCATTTCTCGCATGTTGGCTGTGTGAAAATGTCATGCACGTTAAGTGTGCTGGCTACACAGCCAAGGTAAGAGATAGCTTGGAGCAAAAAGGGGGTCTCAAATGGGGATGTGACTCATGCCGAGAAGTTGAAATCGAGATGAGGGTATTTATGAGGCAGACCAGGGATAGGTTTAAAAAACTCTCATCTAGTTTTCGTAAACTCTACGACGAGTTTAATGCGGTGGAGACGGAATTTAGTAGCTATAAGCTGCTGAATGAGTCTCCAAAGCGAAAGAAAACTAGTGTGCGTAACTTGTCCCCGCATCTGCCGATACCTAACTTAGTCTCAGCCGCGATGTCACATTCACCATCTCAAGACACAAATCCGCCGCAGCTAATATCGTTTACAACCCCCATCCCGCATGGTGGCCGTAAGGATGAGGCGATTTCCGTTTCTCCAGGAAATGGTCTCTCCTTGCAGACGAATGTAGCTGTAGTTTCCGAAAAGTCTGGGCAATCATCATGTATTGGTATTGCCGATAGTCGTCCAGTTAGAGGCACACTTACGGACAGTCAAGGCGACTCAATCGCGACAACTAGAGACGCCATTGATTTAAGGCCTGGCTCCCGTAGGCCTCTGACTGGAGTTCCACCAAAGAAACATATCTTTGTTTCTAGACTTGATCCCGAACATTCGTCGGATGATGTCTTAGCATATATTAAGACAAAAGTTCAAGTCTCCAAAATAGTGGTGGAAAAATTCAAGTTCAATTATTCAAGGGAGATATCTTCCTTTAAAATAGGTGTCCCTGTCGAACTGTTTGACTGCATTTGTAGTAACAGTTTTTGGCCGGATCACATCTTAGTAAAAGAATACACGGCCAAAAAGAAAACTCACAGGTCAGTCAAGCTTTCCATCCCTCCCAATTCCTTGCCTTCTGGAACGCCAGCATCTGCTGGTGTCCAAAAAAACTAGTTTCGTCCCTTTTTCTGGCCTATCAGAATGTAAGAGGACTTAAATCTAAGCTTCCTAGACTATATGTAGATAGTTTAGCATTTGACTTTAAAATTTTAGTGTTTACAGAGACATGGCTTAAACCTGATATCCTTTCTTTCTTCAAAATTTTCAATTTATAGGTGTGATCGGACTTCTCGTGTAGGCGGAGGAGTTTTGATTGCGGTGGACTCTGCCTTATATTCTGACCAGATTCATCTACCTGATAATCAGGAAATTGAGTTTGTCAGTGTCAAGGTTGGACTTAAATCCTTCTCGGTCTACATCACTTGTTCTTATATCCCGCCACAATCCGACATGACGGTATATATTAAACATTTAGAATATATTCAACATGTTTCATCATTACTTTCTAATAGGGACATATTTTGAAAATATCACAGCCGACTCTGATCAAGCAATTGCTGATCTGTTTGCTGATTTTTTCACATCTACTTACTGCTCAGTAGAATATCGAGCAAATCTACCGTATCATTATCAGATAAGAAAATCTAATTGTATCTGTATTCCTTCGATCGACGAAAGCTCGCTCCATAGCGTGCTTAATTTAGTAAAACCTGTGTACTCTCCTGGTCCTGATGGTATACCTGGATGTGTAATAAGGTTTTGCGCCGCGGCATTATGTAAGCCAATTCAAACACTTTTTCTATTGTCCGTTAAATCTTCAACTTTCCCATACATTTGGAAGGAATCCTATATAATTCCTCTCCATAAAACTGGTAGGAAATCCGATGCATCTAACTATAGGGGTATTTCTAAATTGTCCGCTATTCCTAAAGCTTTTGAAAAGTTATTTACTTCTCAACTGCAACATTTTTGTAGTTCTATAATTTCACCATCGCAGCATGGATTTGTAAAACGTAGATCTACAACCACTAACCTTTTAGAATTTACATCATTGACGATCGAAGGATTTCGGAATGCAAGGCAAACTGATGTCATATATACTGATTTCAGCAAGGCTTTTGATTCTGTTAATCATACGCTACTTCTCCTTAAATTAAATAACATTGGCTTCCCTAGCCCTTTAGTTTCCTGGATTCGGGAATATCTGACAGGCAGAACACAGAAGGTTCTTTTCAAGTCTTTATATTCTAGGTCCATAAATGTGACTTCGGGAGTGCCCCAGGGCAGTCATCTGGGACCATTGCTTTTTACTCTTTTTATCAATGATCTTCCGTCTGTTATAAATCATTCTCATGTTCTTATGTACGCAGATAATATTAAGCTTTGTCTTAGTTACAAAGATATTATCTCTCCCTGTCGGTTACAATCTGATCTTCAAAATTTTCAGTCGTGGTGTCAAAATAATTTGTTAAGTTTAAATCCAACCAAATGCAAGGTCATGACTTTTCACTGAAATACTCCGTGGTTGGTAACTTATTATCTTCATGATATCCCACTAAAACGTTTTAATGAGATGAACGATTTGGGCGTCCAGGAGTTTGATGACCCTTATACAACCAAAATTCTTTTTACCTCATTGGTTCGTCCTATTTTAGAATATGGATCTTGCATATGGTCTCCTCAATATGACTCACACAAATCAAGAATAGAATCTGTCCAAAAACAGTTCCTACTCTTTGCTCTTCGTGGTCTGAACTGGGATCGCAATATCAATCTGCCATCGTACTCTAGTAGAATTCTTCTTGTTAACCTACCATCTCTTACTAATCGTAGAATAATGCTTGGTGTGATTTTTATGCACAAGCTCCTTAATGGTGATATAGACTCTCCTAAGCTATTGAGCCAAGTAAATCTATCGGTTCCTTATAGGCCTACTAGAAATTTTATACCTCTATCTCTTCCCCGCTGTACTACTAACTGTGCTCTGCATGAACCTTTCCGAGTACTTTGTTCTGATTACAATCGACTTTACTGTGTAATCAGTTTGGAACTCTCTCTTCCTACATTAAAAACATCTATCCTTTCACATTTAGCTTATAACTAGTTATAGTTTTCGTTTCTTGTCTGTTTTGTGGAATGTCTCCGCGACTCGAGCCGTGCGTCATGCGGCTAGCGCCCCTCGGTCGGTTGGGCGGGAGGTTGTGGGCACTTAGTGCACCCGATGGGATTCGCGCGAAAAAAAAAAAGATAACTTTACATAAAAACAGATTACCTCTTACTTAAAATTAATAACCGATTGGGATCAAAGTTATCAACAAGATACTAAAAAGAAATACTACATATAAGCAGATCATGACACTACGATTACGACTTCAACAATCAGAACGTTAGACAAAAGGCGTATAAGAAATGTTAAACTTTTAATTTCAGATTACTTGTGAAATTGACTCTAACGACAACATGCGCACTACTTAAAATCACAAACTATACGGAAGTACAATTATAATGTTCTACAAATGTTAGGGAAAATAAGCGACGCAACAACTAAAATTGTACTCATGATAAACCTTAAAAAAAGAAACAACACATAAAAAATTGATTTTCCACACGGATGACGAGTTAAATACAAGCAACTTATAACGGGTGCTTTTTTTACAGGTATAGATCTTTCAATTGCGATAAAGCAACGATGGCTTATTCCATTGACATGATTTTTTTTATTCGATTGATAATCTTGTGGCATTACATTTCAAATATGATTTCTGGCAGACGATGACTTCCGATGACTTTTTCCAACATTTGTGTCTTCAATAACACGACGAACGCTGTCTTCCAAATGGTCAAGCGTTTGTTGCATATCGTGTCTTTCAATAAATGGAACCACAGCCATCATAGTTTTTGAAAAATTACGGACCAATGATTCCACCACCCCATAAACCGCACTAAACAGACAGCTTTCTAGGAAGTAACGGTGTTTCCACATACACTTGAATAATAGTTTCACTCCAAATGTGTTAGCTTTCTTTGTTGACGTAGCTATTCAACCAGAAGTTGAATCGCTTAATAAATAAAATGGGCGTATTCCGCACAGAAAAATTATTGTCGAATTAAAATTGCACAATTCGCTTGTTCCGGCGTGAGTCTACTTATGATGAATTGCCAAGGCAAACTGAGAATAAATTACTTGATATCTGTTAAATCGCTCGCCATCTTGAAAAGTAATGTCAACTTAAAGTTCTTTATCTCGGCAAAAACACCCATTATTATACAGTGTGCTACCCCGAACTATCTCAGACAATTTCAGCCCTCTACACCAGTCTAATATAAAAATGTTGTATTATTTCTATTGAACGTTAGACAAAAACTTATACAGCAGTTTTTTGCTCAGCCAAGAAATCTTACAACAACCGAACTTGGATATTCATATGCGTTGACATCGAAGGAAAAATTCTATCAGCAGGATCCTTTACGGAATACTAACTCAGTATTTTCAGCCGAAGCGGAAGCTATTTGAAAATCCATTTTATATGCAAAAAGTAGGACAGGTTTGTAATATGGATACGGGACAATCTAATAAAAAAGTCACCTAAATTCAACTTATTCTGGGTATACAGCCACAGAGGTATTAGGACCAAGGAGATAGCTGATAATGCAGCTAAATCTATGGCAAGATACCCCACCTACTTGTCATGTCCCTTAACTGTTAAAGATTAGAGCAGAGCTATTCACAAACAGCAAAAAAACTAAATCTGCAATACCAATTTGGAGAAAGTGAAGTTCCCGGATGATACATCCATCCCAAAGGAAAAACACTATATTTAGCATTTTCTATCTGGAGACAGAAAAATCAATCAACTGCCGCTTATGTGGTCTAGAGCTATTATATTTACTTATATTTAATATTTAGTATTATATTTAACTTTTCAAAATAAAAGAAAAATAATTACTTACCTGTAGGCAGGTTTTGGATTTGCATAGGCTACACAGGGAACCACTAATGGATCCCCAAGTCGGACAACATAGTGACTTGATTTTTCAATCATTATGGGAGGAACAAGCTCTTGAATTTCTGAAGAAAATAAAAAAAAACAGATTTTTTGAGCCTGAACAATAATTCTATATTCTATATTTAACCACTAAAATTCGAACAAGGATATAACAGGTTCATGGTAATTTATTTACAGCACAGGATTTTGACATCATTTTGACAGCAGTTCACATTAACATTTTAGCTCTATGGAATAGTTCTTTTTTAACACTAAGCAACATTCTCAATTTTATTAAAACATTGTGTATAAATTAATTTTTAGTAACTTGAGAGAAACCAATGAATAAATGACATCTATAGCAAATTAGGCGTTTCTTTAGAGGTATAGATTTTTAAATTGCAATAAAACAACGATGGATTATTCGATTGACATGATTTTTTTTCATTCCAAGATAATCTTGTGGCATTACAATTCAAATATGACTTCTGGCATATAACTGCCACGTCAGTTTCAGATGTAGTTGGACTACATCCTTTGGACGTCCAATTTCCGATGACGTTTTTCAACATATCTAGCTACGTTTAATCACAAGATCGTGGAAGTCAATTCACAGGTCCAAAACATGAAATTAGGCGGTCATAAAACGTGTCTTTCAATAAATTGATTGTGGCACGAGCTGTGTGACATGTTGCGCCATTTTTCAAATCACAACTCCTGGACATCATGATTGTTCAATTCAGGAATGAAAAAGTAAGTAAGTGCACAATGTGCAGGAACGGAGTCGTGGAGAGCGCTGAACATGTTTTCTTAGGTTGTCCTAGATTCCACGGACAGAGAACTAAGGTTCAGAAGGCCTGCGGGAAAAACTAGGGGAGGAAAATTTAGTGGCGCTAATGACGGCCAAACCAGCGCACGTGTCTTTTCTACGGCGGCTCCACAAACTTTGCGACTTGTAGTGTTCTCGTATTGCCTGGAAAGGAGTACTAAACCTTAGTTCGAGGTCCAGTCAGGCCTGTACTACGAGCCCTAACCACTAATAATTCGAACAGCATGTTTTTTTTGCAGTGCGCAATGTTTAACATACTATATAATCAATACTACTAAAGATAATGCATACCAATGTATTTTGTCTTAAAGAGAATTTTATTTTCTTAACGATGAAAAAAAAGTTTTGTTCTATTTCCAACAGCAACAACAATATGAGTAATTTATTCAAACGGTAGATTTAAGAGATAAGAAAAGAACCACTATTAATTCGAACGCTGCGTAAGCTTACCTTTATCTTAAAAGAAGAGCAAAACAAAAGCAACCAAAGTAACAGAACCACTGTACAGCTATAATAAGCAAATAATATCACAATATAGCATACAAAAATTTAGAAATTGCTGCAGATCAGTGAAATTTTAGTAACGATGGTACGTGGTAAGCCTATTTGCAACGAAATCAGAAGTCTGGGAAGACACTTACGGAAATCAATAAGTATCAATTAAACTTGTCTAAGTCGTCTATGCATGGGGTTTAAAAAAATTTTTCAAAAAAACTGGGGATATTTAAAATAACATTAAAAATAGAGGTCGAACATCAGCAATAACACCGCGCGATAAAAGAGAACTAGCCAAAATTGTTAAGGCTGATCGTCGCCAATCTTTAAGAAATTTGGCTTCTGAGTGGTCGCAGAAAATTGGCAAAACTTTCAAGCGAGAATGGACGCGACTGCAGTTAAAAAATATTGGATATGGTTTTTATAAAGTATGTATGCTTTGTTATTAACTATGCATCGTACCCAATAACTTATCTTACTCGTAGGCCAAGGAAAAACCCTTGCTTACGCTTCGTCAAAAAATGAAGCGTTTGCAATGGGCTCGGGAAAGGATGTCTTGGACTCAAAGGCGATGGGATACCATCATATTTAGCGATAAAGCTAAATTTAATGTTAGTGTCGGCGATACGAGAAAACGCGTCATCTGTAAGAGGGTAGAAACATACCATAAAGATTGCCTTAAAAGAACAGTAAAGTTTCCTGCAGGCACTATAATATGGGGATGTATGTCTGCTAAAGGTTTAGGGAAACTGCATTTCATTGAAGGGACGGTTAATGCTGAAAAATACAATAATATTTTGGAAGAGAGTTTGCTCCCATCAATACCAAAACTGGCAGATTGCGGTGAATTCACTTTTCAGCAAGACGGAGCATCATCGCACACAGCTAAACGAACCAAAAATTGGCTGGAATATAATGATATGGATGTTTTGGATTGGCCATCAAATAGCCCAGATCTAAGCCCAATTGAGAATATTTGGTGGCTAATGAAAAGCAAGCTTCGAAATGAGCCACAAAGGAACATTTCTGACTTAAAGATTAAGTTGCAAGAGATGTGGGAATCGTTTTCTCAAGAAGACTGCAAAAATTTGGTAAAATCAATGCCAAAACGGGTTAAATGTGTAATACGGGCCAAAGGCGACGTTACTCAATTTTAATGTTAATTAAATTATTGTTTTATGTATGATAGTAAACCATATTACGCAGCGTTCGAATTAATAGTGGTTCTTTTCTTATCTCTTAAATCTACCGATGAATAAATAACTCATATTGTTGTTGTTGTTGGAAATAGAACAAAACTTTTTTTTCATCGTTAAGAAAATAAAATTCTCTTTAAGACAAAATACATTGGTATGCATTATCTTTAGTAGTACTGATAATATAGTATGTTGAACATTGCGCACTGCAAAAAAACATGCTGTTCGAATTATTAGTGGTTAGGGCTCGTACTCACAGTTTGCCCCATATACGTCGATCACGCTGAGTCGTTGTCGGCGACGGGTGCGGCATCGCACAGAGGGGTCCCGCGCTTTTAGTCTTGATTGTGTAGGTGGCTCGAATCCGCTCCCCTCCACAAAATTTCTCCATTTTGCAGCACTCTTACCCACGCCTTTTACTTTGGGAACAGCCAATCAGCTGGCGTACGGGTAGCCAGATCAGCCAGAGCCCCGCATTAACAGCACTTCTTTTGCTGTGTACTTATCAGCTGTACCTCAGGGAAAGAAAGCTCGCCAAAAGGATTCACGCACCCCAAACCAAGAAGTGCAGCATATTTTTCGAATCCGCAAATAAAACATTCGATCTGAACATCTCAAAGACAACCGGTGGTGCTACTGGCATAGCCCCTGCCAGCAAGATCGGCCAGTCCGCGGTTCAAATCAAGGGCAAGACAGTTTGAAGAATATCGTTTTTTTCTTTTCCATCAATTAATTTTTTCCAAATATAATTTCAAATACCAAAAAAAAGAAATATATATTAAATAAAACAAATTAAATCAATTAAAATAGAAAAACTTCCCACGCTCCTAAAACCACTTCCTCCCCCTTTCTCACACCTTCCCGTCCAGCGGTGGAGGGCGACGAGTACCAGGCGGTGTTTGGCCGCCGCGGGGCGCTCCATAGAACACCGCCGCAGCATCAGCAGTGGGCAACGCCCGGCAAATGGCAATCTCCGAACTCCTCGGAGGAAACTGCCGCTGCATCCTCAGCGATGCACGGTGGAGCATCATCAAAGTTGACCCCAAAAAGGAGCAGAGAGCCCTCAACGCCAAGCCCTAGTGGAGGCGGTGATGTTCCGCCGAAACGGATTAGAGGAGGCGTTCCGCTGACCAGCACCAGAGATAGCAACGGTAGCTGCAAGGAACTGTTGCAGATGGCCGTTCTACTCCAGGAGATTATCGAAGCTACAGCAATCGAATCCAAAATACGCCACATCAATAACAAGATGCGAAGGCAGTTCTTAGAACTGAAATCCCTATTTGATGAGGCTGTGTCCCAAATCACCGTCAATAGTTAACAGCTTCCAACAAACGGATAAGCAACGTAAGCAATTGGAGATACCTCGATAACAGCGACGCAAGGAAATGGAAGGACCCTGGCGCACAGTGAAGCAAACCAAAAGAAACCACCGAATCTACCAAGGCGACGCACCGATGCCATCATAATCCGCAGAACGGAAATCTCGTACAGTGAGATGTTAAATAAAGTAACCCGCAACAGCGACGGAAATATAAAAACCCTAGGCGAAAACGTGCGCATGGTCCGACGCACTGCTAAGGGCAATCTTCTCCTGGAGCTAAAAGCCACTGTGTCCAGCAATCAACAAAAGCTGGGAAAAGACATGGGAGCCGTCCAAGTGGTAACAAAAACAAAACAACCCAGGCTGGAAATCCGCGATATGGACGAAATGACGTCAGGCGAGGTCATCATCCATTAAAAGCCTCCAGCCAGCACATGGCACACAAAACGCCATTATTAGTGTCCCCGTGAACACTGCTGACAACATCTTGGCGACTGGGAAGGTGAAAATCGGATGGACTGTCTGCCGTATTAAAGTAATCGACGCCCCTACCAGGTGCTACAGGTGCCTCAGAACTGGCCATATAGCCACAAAATGCACCGATGAGACTGATAGAAGCAGCTGGTGTCTCAAATGCGGGTCAAAAGACCACAAAGCTGGAGAGTCCTCAAACAGTCCATATTGTTTTCTCTGTGAGACCAGCGGCCTAAATCAGCGGGCACACATAGCAGGTGGACAACGTTATCCCCCCAAGTCAGAAAACAAGAAGCCAAACAAAAATCTTAAGCGAAATGATTAGGTTCACGCAGATAAGCCTCAATCACTGCGAGGCAGCCCAAGACCTGCTCAAACAAATCGTCCTAGACGATAAATCAAACGTGGCGATCATCAGCGAACCCTTCAGGAAAAAAGTAGACATTCACTGGACTTATACTATATCAGGAAAGGCGGCGATTTGGTCATGCAGTTCCCCTGCAGCTCAGCTAAGAGGGACAAAGGTTTACGAACACTTCGTTTGAACACTGATCGGAGGTAAGTGGGTATATAGTTGCTATCTACCCCCGAGCTTGGACATAGCGAGCTTCTGCAGCTCACTGGATATCCTAGTAAAAGATGCCAGGGAACACAGTCCCACCATCATAGCGGGCGACTTCAACGCATGGGACCTGGAATGGGGCAGCACAGTCCAAAACACAAGAGGTCGCGCCCTGCTCGAATCGTTTGCGCGCTTAGATATCGTGCTACTCAATAATGGCTCACGGAATACGTTCAATCTTTCAGGCAGAGGGTCCATCATCGACCTTACCTTCATAAGCAGTAGCCTCTTTAGAAACTCTCGGTGGCAACTAGGAGACTTTTACACAGCAAGCGACGACGATGCCATCCTTTTCTCTACCGGCGTCCCTACTTCCAGGAATGCGCCTATTTCACAGGGTGGCAGTACCTACAAGCCACTGGGAGCGGAGGGGCTAAGTGCGCTAAAGATCTGCTGCGCGTTTCCAACCATCTCTGAGGACGCGACTCTGGTCATCCCTGGGCTTACCCCATTTGTGGACCTGGTCGAGGAGGAGCATATTCGGCCCTGAGGGTAAGCCAGCGGTGAGTGTACCTGGTGTGGAAGTGAAATAGTGGAGGATGCAGAACATGTCACGTTCTTTTGCCCGAGGTACGACCATCAGAGAAAACTCGTGGAGAATTTGGTCGGCAGCAAAATCACGCCACGAAATCTAACTGCTCTGATGCTTTCCAGTGAGGCTGAGTGGGAGGCGGTATGCGACTTCGTGCAGGATGTAATGGTTGAGCAGCGTCGTCTGGAGCGGTTGAGGATCGAGGTTGCCCACCGTGGTCAAACCGCCGCTGTTACAAGCGTGGTTTCCTGGGTACTCCAGCTTCTACGACTCTCGAGGTAGGGGGGCTACCCGGAGTCACCAACACCTGCGATGGCAGCACCTCGTCATGCACCAAGTCCAGACGCAAAATCGGACAACGATATATGCACAACGGTCACCCAAATCTACGAGTTGGGCGAACTAGTCAAGCTTATAGCAGAAATGGCCAAGATATATAACAAAAAGGAGGATGGCAGACCAACAGTACGCCACATCAATCAGAGAACACAGCCACCGGGATCACTGAGTCAGCAGAAAAGCTGGCCAACGAATGGCATATGGTTACTCGCAAACGCGTAGCGAAGACACCTGCCCACAGAAATAGGGCAAATGCCAATTTGATAAAAGCTCAAGAAGGCTACTCCTACGCTCAAATCCTTGGCACCTTACAGATGCCAGACTAAAACAAAAAGTCATTATAGCAGGTGACTTCAATGCATGGTCGGAAGAAGGGGGATGCAAATCATCGAATGCCAGAAGACGCACCATCTTGGAAGCTTTTACGGCACTGGAGCTGGCGGTCCTAAAAACGGGTAGTGATTTTACTTTCAATAGAGCTGGTTATGGATTTATCATTGACGTGACGTTTACGAGCAACCAACTGTTTGGGGCTATCCAATGGAAGCTGTGCAACCACTACACTGCCAGTGACCATAATACGATCCTATGCGTTCTCAATAACCACGCGCCACAAAACTCAGAAGTGCACAAGAAACGCAAATCATATAAAGTGGACACGCTTAACCTAACAGCTTTCTCAGCAGCTCTGCATATCCCTACACTGGCTGGCGACGTAGAGACCTAAAGAAACTAATTAAATAAAGCAAAAGAAAATGCTTCAGCGATCTATGCGACGACGCTGAGAAAGACATCTGGGAGATGGCCTACAAGGTGGTCGCTAAAAAACTAAATGCTATGAAGCCCTCTTCGCCAAGTGAAGAGCATATGTGCCATACCGTGTAAACTCGCTTCCCACACACGTCACATATAGAGCCAAGGACAGTCACCCAAGGAGCACCAAGTCAAGCCTGCCACGTGAGCATACAAGAGGTGCCACAGGCAGCGGTGCAGGTGCAGGACAAGAAATCCCGGATGCTTTTCCAAATAATGCCTTAAAATTGGCCATCCACCTAGAACCGGAGAAATTTGGAGAAGTTTTTGGTAAATGCATATCGGAGTGTACATTTCCGGATATCTGGAAAGTGCAAGATCTAGTGCTTATCCCAAAGCCAAACAAGCCATTAGAAGACCCTTCAGCCTATCGACCAATACGCTTGCTGGACTCAGCCGCCAAACTATTCGAGAAGCTTCTATGTAGACGACTGGAAATGGCTATCGCACAAGCCGGGGATCTCTCGCCTTCTCAATTTGGTTTCCGAAAGTCAAAGTCAACTATCCAAACAATCTCATCAGTAGCCTGCGTAGCGGCTAAAGGTATAGAGGGACAACGATGGAAAGGAGGGGATAAAAACTACTGCCTGATTACGACGCTGGACGTCAAAAATGTGTTCAATTCTGCCAACTGGAGCCGCATTATTGATGCACTGAATAAGTTTCAAGTGCCCAAGCACCTCATAAATATAATTGAAGACTACTTCCGCAACCGAATCTTGCGGTACAGCATAACTAATGGAGAACACAACTACGAGATTCGAGGTGGCGTCCCACAGGGGTCTGTACTTGGTCCACTACTATGGAACACCTCCCACCAGATTGTCGAATCATCGGATTTGCAGATGATGTCACATTGGTAGTGGTAGCGAAACAGCTACGAGAGGCCGAGAAAAAACTAACGTTCGAACTGACAGAACCATAAAGCGGTCACTGCTGCATTAGATCGTACCTACGTGGTGCCTACACGGTGTAGTCGAGAATGCAGAGCGCAATATATTCGAGTGCAGGAGGTTCGAAGCAGCTCGAAAGAGATTAGAAGATTTGTTTCAAACAACCCCCACACCGTCAAAATTGGTGGAACAAATGACATCTACGCAGCATACGCAGCCGAAGTTATGAGCAAGCTGCGGAAGCTCGAAAGGAAGCGCAACACTGGAGGGGTCCATTAAGCCAGCCTTACAAGTCCTGCGACGCAATACCACAAGGCAGTTCCGCATCTCATTGGCTTTTTTTTTTTCTTTTTTCGTTTGTAGGCTTTCTTTTTTCTTTTTCCTTCTCATCTCTAGCTCCAATGTAAATAATCCGGTTACCTACCTATCTATTTAGTTATTTTCTAAGTAAAATTTTCAAATAAAATGAATTAAAAAAAAAACACATACACATACACATATCGTTCAGTTCAGTTGTGTTCAGTTCGTCGGCCCTCTTTTCTTTTCATTTTTTACCGGTAAACTAGAGTTTCTGACTACGTTAAGGTAAAGCAGACATTAATTAGTGGCAGCGGTGCTCAATCCGATACGTCGCACTCAAGCCCTTTTTGTTAAAGGCTGTTCCGGCTGTCCCACAGGCTCGGTGATATCGGAGGGAGGTGCGGCATCTCCAGCGGGGTCCCGCGCTTTTAGTCGTCCTAGTGTGGGTTGGTGCATCGCTCTCACGAAGTTGTGCGTAAAAGGAGAAATCTCTCCATTTGCCCAGTCGCTTTCACCCGCTTTCGCCTGTCACCTGCCAAATAGCTGTTAGCCAGCGAGGCCAGATCGCCGAACTGCGGAACTGGCGTTAACAGCACCCCCAGCTACGCACATCGGTTGCCGCCTGCGCTAATCATCTTCGACAGGCGATTCGGAAATTTAAGGCATACTTTCCGGCGGCCAACTATCACCGAAAGCTCGGCTTGACCCAAGTACAACATACTCTTTCGGTATAGAAGACACAAATCGAAATTTTGAATATCTTTGGCTTTGATAGATAGGAGATTGTTGTTGAACGTGTGGTGCGTGGTTCAAATCACGACGTGATTGAGCGGGAAGTTTCTATTGAGTGTGGCTTGCTGTTGCAAATTGCAAATTATTATATTTATTCTTTTGCCAACAAGTAATTAGTGACGAATCTGGAAGGTGTGGAGCCCCAGGCGCCGTTCGGTCGGCGCTGTGCGCTTCAACGGACTCCACCGCAGCAACATCAACAATGGGCAACTCCAAGCAAATGGCCTCCCACTGCGGTAACCTCTCAGCCACAAGCAGCAGCCGATGCAGCTGGTATCCAGAAGAGAGGAGGGGAGCCATCAAACACCCCAAGTCCCGGTCTTATAGTCTGGAGCAGACCAGACTCCCTTAGCACAAGGCGACCATTTCCGTCAACGAATTACGAGATCGAGCCGGTGTCAGACGATGAGATAACCCTGCTGGCCAAGACACTCTAGACTGGGAAGGCTCCAGGGCCGGACACCGCACCAAACCGAGCCCTTAAGCTAGCCATGGCTCTTCGCCCTGAAGTCTGTGCCGCGACTTTTAATCAGTGCCTGCTGTAAGGAATTTTCCCTTATCAGTGAAAGGTGCAGAAATTAATCCTATTACCGAAGCCTGGGAAACCGCCCGGCGGGGCGTCATATTATAGAGCAATCTGTCTTATAGACTCGGTAAAAGGCAAAGTATTGGAAAAAATCATCTGCCGAGGCTGTACAAGGCGATAATCAACGGTAGCGGCCTCTCTCCCAACCAATATGGGTTGAGAAAGATAAGGTCTACTGTGGATACTATAACCAAGGTTGTCGACATTGCATCAAAGGCAACGGAGGGCTCGAGATGGAAGGGCGGCTTGAAACAATACTGTCTAGTGGTGACCCTTGAAGTAAAAAACGCCTTCAACACAGCCGAGTGGGGCCGTATTTTAGATGCTCTTCAGAGGTTCAGCGTCCCAAAATACCTCGCGGCGGCGATATGGAGCTTCTCCAAGGGCAGGAAGCTGAACTACAACACCTTTACCGGCATGGCTCAGCGCGAAGTCTCGGCAGGATCTGCCATTGGTCTGCCATGGATCTGCCATTGGTCCTCTCCTATGAAACACAATGTACGACGTTATTCTGCGGCTTCCAGTACCAAATGGGTGTGAGATCATCGGATTTGCAGACGACGTCGCGCTAGTCACTGTGACTAAAGACCTAGCCTTTACGGAGCAAGTCACATGCGCAGCGATAGAGATAATCTCGCGCTGGATTCGGTCCATGGGCTTAATGCTTGCAGCCCACAAAACAGAAGCGGTCCTGATAAGTAGTAGGAAGAAGGTCGACGTAACGGAAATCCGAATAGAAGGATCAACGGTCTTATCACAACGTCCTATTAGATACCTAGGTGTCTGGATCGACAGGCGCCTTTCCTTCCGGAAACATCTTCTTCAGATCCAAAAAAAAGGCTGCTGAATCCGAACGATCGCTAGCAGGGATCATGCTGAACACGCCTGGCCCTAAACAGATGCGGAGGCAGTTGCTATCAACTGTAGTAACATCGATCATCCTATACAGGGCTCAAATTTGGGCCTCAGCAATGAAGGCAGAGATCTACGCCAGAAGAATAAGGGCAACGTACCGCCTCTGTGCCATCAGAATTGCTGTGCACCGTCTGAGACGAAGCAGCACTGGTAATTGCTGGCACAACGCCTATCGACCTCTTAGCGGAAGAAGTCAAGGCCATCGCACTAGCTATTATCCGAGGCACTATGAAGAAGCAGGCAAAAATGGAGGCTAGTGACCACAGCATGGAAATTTGGAAGCATCTAGTTAAGGAAGATGGACGTATCGCCTTATTCTCAACAACAGGCAGTGTGTCACCAGGAAATAGGGGCAAGTGAACTTCCAGTTGACCCAAATCTTGAGTGGACATGGGTGTTTCGGACACGAGCCTGCCCCATACTGCCACACCTGCGGACCCCCCAAGCATGAAGACGCCCACCATGTGCTGTTCGAGTGTGGACGCTTCGCTTAAGAGAGGGCGGCAGTGCAAGCGCTGCCGGATTCAAGGCTATCGAAAAGCAACCTGGTGGCACTCATGCTTGCAGATAACTCTGCGTGGGATGTGGTAAACAATCTGGCGACCTGGATCACCCGAGAGCTGCGCCGCTCGGAGAGGGATAGAGCAATGACTAGATAAAGCGATTCCACAGACCCACGAAGCAATTCCCGCTGGGATGTCCCGCTTGGTTTGGTTACTCTGGTTTGTCGAGTCTGATTTGGTCTTTTTTGTAAGTAAATATAATGCTAGCTATATTGTTAAGGTTACACATACACATAAACAAACATAAAGAAACAGTCGCGTTTTGCTGTCGCTCCGTATTTGGAGGCTGAATATCGGCGTGTTTTCTACGAAAAGGGTAGATAGTGGTCAATTGGAGCTCGAAAGGGCTGGGCCACTCACCTGATAGCTGATCGGTCGCCCGTATAGGTTGGCAAACAGTAAGAGGTAGTTGCTTCACACAATTGCTGGCTTGCATCTTGTGGGCCACGGCAGGGGGGTAGGAGGCACAAGTGAGAGCACATTATCCCGCGCTTTCCCCCATCGGGTGAATAGTGGGACTTTCACCGTCGCACTCCTTTTTCCCATTACCCGGCGGACCGAACAAGCACTGCTGACTTCCAGCTGGATAACTACCAGCTCATTACCAGTGACTGACCAGGTATTGCTGCATACTTTTCGGCACCCCACATCAATCGGAAACCATTGCCACCGTTTAGGCAGCTCAAGATAAGTATCCACTAGCAAGTACAAAACTATCATAAATCGGCCCGTAGCCGCCCAAGATATAAACAAATAACTTTTAACCCCACTAAACCCACTGCGCGTCTGACCTCACATTGAGCGTCCTGTGGTCTGCGTCTGCGCCGCATCGTCCGGCAGCTTAACTACCTGGCAGCAGGTATAAAATGCAAAACGAAAAGAATATGAAAATGACTGGAAATAACAAAAATACTCCAGGTGGCAGCGACAAGAGTGGAAATCCACCCGTGACTTTAAACACGGCTGGGGCATGATTCTGGAGGCCATTAAAACAAACACAAAACTACCGCAACGGTGGCACACTTGGCCGTTGGAGTAGATATAGCTACAAGCAACAGCAGCAGAATGGCGGGAACAAACCCCTTTGTCGAAAGTGCGAAACTGGTCAGGACACCACCGCCGGCGCCTCACTCAGCCCCCCAGTGCCACACAGCATCGCCAAGATTGCCATAACACATCCGGTATCAACAGATTATACCTCAAAGCATGGCAAAGAATCTAGCCCGATCACAGAAGGACTCCAAGCCAAGCCAAAAAGGCAAAAAAGTTCACCGGTGTCTTTGAAAGATCAGATTGCAGAACTAGCACAGCATCATCCAATGGCAGTGGGTTCCATCGTCAAACCGACAACAAACAAGGGCCCATGGAACAAAAACAAAAAGCAGAGCAACAACGATACGGGTAATCGAAACGCGTCGACGAGTCGAACCAACGAGCCACTACCCGCATGCCCAGAAGAAGGACCAAAATGGCAAAAAGTTAAAGCCAAGGCTAAGCCTACAAAAAAGAGGAGACCAGACGCTATAATGGTCAAATGCAAAGACCCGGCGAACTACGCGAAAGTACTTGCGTCAGTGTAATCTGATGCAACACTGCAGCAACATAAGAATAACGTATACAGAGTGCGACGCACTGCAGCTGGCGAGATAATGCTGCAAATGAGCAAAACGGATGACGAGGCAACCGACCTACTCCACAAAGCCATGCAGCAGGTACTAGGGAATGATGCGGAAATTAAAACCATCTCAGAAAAGGTAATGTTGGAAATCAGGGATATACCAGAATGGACGACATCAGACGAAGTTAAGCTGGTCGACGAGGATTTGCCTGGCGACGTATACCCAAGAATGCGTAAAGCTTTCCAAGGCACACAGGCAGCGGTAGTGTTGCTGACCTCGAACCTGGCAAACAAAATGCTTGCAGCGGGGAAAATACGCATTGGATGGGCAGTATGCAAAATACAAGCATAAATCGAGCCACGAAGATGCTACAAAATGCCAAAAAGACTTTGAGCATACTGCTGCAAGATGCAAAAATAAACACGATGCATTAAATCTGTGCTTTAACTGCGGGCAGACAGACCACGCATATTTTGATTTCTTTTCTTTTTTTTTTTTTTAATTTACTTCTATAATGAATAATTTTGCTGCCTCTATTTTCTTCTTCAAAATGTTTTTCGTCAAGTTGAGTAATTTTTCCTGTCTGTCTAAATGGATTTGATACTTTAAGTCTAGCCTCTGGCATTTTCCTGAATTTAGTATCGACTTCAAACTCTCCCCGTTTTTTATTTAATTTAGTTATTTTGTTCATCTTCTTAGCTTGTGTGTTAAATGCTGGTTTTCCTGAATAGAGAAATATCATAGCAGGAAGTTCTCCAGTTGATGAATGTATCATTTTATGATTATAAGTGTACAGAATTGTTTCTACTGAAGTTTCCATATCCTCTGTATTGTTGATTGTATTTATAATGCGGAATTTTTCGTTCAATGTTTTGTGTAGACGTTCTACATCAGCTGCTCCATTTTTACTTGTCGTTACTTGAATATCAATATTTTCCTTTTTAAGCCATTCATGGATTGATAGACTCATGAAAGAGGAGTCTTTATCTGCTTTGATGACTTGTGGTTTACCCATGTCATTAAATATTTTGATCAAAGCGCGTTTGGTTTAAAGCCAATCTCGACTTCTATAAGGGAAGCAAACTTAGAGTATACATCAATGCAGGAAAGGAAGGTTCTATTTTTGATAATGTAAAAATCTATGACATATTTTTCTCTAATCGTAAGCAATTCTGGGGTAACTTCAAAGGATAAATTCGTATTTCGATGTTCCGATTTGCTTAAATTGTAAATTTCGCAATCATTTATTATGTTTTTTATAATATCTGAAAATTTCGGATAATAGTATTTTTGTTTAAAAGTCATTTCA